>JARVJO010000001.1:14331363-14361629 GCA_031762555.1 Cynodonichthys magdalenae
ATCTGCCAAGAATTGTCTTCCGGTGTTTACTTTTTTTTTTTTTTTTTTTTTTTTTTTTGCTGCAAGAGAGTACAGCCTCCAAAAAAGGCACACAGTTGAGCGTGAGAAATGTGAAGCTACCGGCTTGTGTGTTTCAACAACCAGACTCCAGGACCCCCCTTTAATCCATGCAGTACAGTGCTATGGTACGTGAACACACGCTTTGAAATGTTGTCATGACTGCTCTGGTGTTTTTTTTAATAATATGATTCTGTCCGGTTCTTTTGACGGTGCCGATGCAACGCGGACAAGTTGAAGCAACGTAACACGGGTTAAAAATGGCACGAAAGTTGGCGCAGATTTTGTGGCAAACCCGAGTTATTTATCTCCTTAGTTCGGCAAATGGAGCTTGGTGGAATTGACAGCTCTCGTTTTGTGTACGAGTGTGTGTTGAGGTCTGTGTGTGTTTGTTCTCACACTGCAGCTGCAGAGCGAAGTGTGGAACTTTGTCTTTCTGGTGCAAAACCAAGCTTCTCCACGCGGATTTCCTTTAAAAAAAATCCACATTTTACGGATGAGCTTAGTTTTAATAGTAAAAATAAAATCCTGACACGTAACTGTTGGCTCCTTGTGTTTTCTGGACATAGTTGTATAATTCGGCTATTAAAAAAACATAAAAAATAAAAATGTGAATAAAGCTTGAGGATATTTTCAGAAGTTTTTTGTTTCTTTTTAGGCGGTCAAAATGACTTAAACGTCATGTTTCTGAGCAGTTTTACAACGTTGCTTGTTGCAAAGCGTTGACACGAGGAGGAAGAGGAGGGGAGTTTCATTGAAGCTCTGGTTCAAAGTCCCATCTTCCTCATGAAGCTCATAAACTAATTCAGAGTAAATGATTTGTTTGCTGCGTTTTCATACGAAGTCGTGAAGAAGAAGAGGAGGGAAGGAGGAGGAGGAGTGTAAATGTGTAATTACGTGAGAGAGAAGGAGGGGGTGCAAAAAAAAAAGTTGGGTCTGATTTGCTGGAATCGCGCAGGAGCGAAGGTGCACATTTCACATCCAGCCTGAAGCTGAGGAGTGAAGGAGGGGAGGGGTTGAACCTCCTCCGCACCGAGAAGACGCGCAAAAGAGTCCGCCTGCACCGCAGAGGAGCGAGTGCGCAGCTACCGCCCGCACGTCCCCGCAGCCAGCTTCATCAGAAAAAAGAGAAAAGATTCCAAGAGATATATATCTTTTTTATTATTATTATTCTCTCCACGCTGAGGACAATCTCCATGGATATCCTTGGATAATCCCCTTTTGTGCTTTTTTTTTTTTTTTTCCTTCGGGGTGGTTTTTACGTGGATTTCTGCTCCACTCTCACTCTCTTCTCACGGCGCTCCAGGACCATGAAGTGATCAGAGGAAGTCTAATCCCTCTCGTCATGTATTCCCCGATTTGTCTAACTCAGGTATTTCTGTGTTTTTCTTCTCTGGAGAGAAAAAAAATAGAAACTTTCTCTCCAACCTCGAATGTGACGAGAGGAGAAAAAAAAGACGCACGATTCTCTTTTTAAAAAATCAACTAAACCCAACCCAAACTGGCACTATTTAACCTCTAACACACTTGGCGATAATGCAACTGTAATTTATTTGACTCTCAAACACATTTAACCGACTCTTCCGCCTCTGTTCCATCCTTCTTTGTGTGCGTAAAGTTGTGCGTAAAGATGATCTCTAAAGACGATCTTCAATGCGATAAACTCGGCGTGAGCGTTTTCTCACGCTCCAATTCTCACTCTCTCATAACCTCCCACTCACTAACCATCAAACAATATATTTAACTTAAAATGAAATAAATAAAAATCCAGGTTTTGGAACGATATAAAGTCACTTTCTCCTCTAAAAAATAAAAAAAGAGGAGATGGAAGGGCCTTATAAAGTTGATCCAGTGGTTTTGGACACGGCTGCAGACTTGTTTTTTTGGCTGACTCAGTTTTACTGTTTATATTTTACTTGGCATAAGTAAGTGATTGACTGAGATGTGGTTTAGTTTGCGCTTAAGAGGATTGTGCTTTTATGACTCCTAAGATGAAGAGAACCGACACACACACACTGTAGCCAAGTCTTTTATCTTTACAGCTTTTAGCCTCTTTTTTAAATTAAATGAATATAAAGCTTTACAATTATATAAAAAGCAGGGTTTTTACTGCAAACACACTTTTAATTCTGTCACTGAAATTGGCACATTTTGTGTGAGTAGATTATTTAAAAAAAAAAAAAAAGTTTTATTACTTTATTACCGTTTTATAAACGAGGAGACGATCCCAGTCTGAGTGGAACAGCTTGTTTATTTAAATCAACAATCGATAAAGTTTAAAAAGTTTTCTCACTTTATTTTATTCAACTCTTTAATTGTAAAGTGAGGAGATCACATTAAAATAAGCTTGTTCTGTTTATTAATTAGCGTTAATTAATGTGGTGAGGAAATTTAAGATGAGCTGGTTTTCATCTATTTTTAAAAAGTTTTCTAAAAGCAGCTTTAAAAATCAAACCGAACAGGATTTTTAAAGTTTATATAAAGTTAATATTAGTTTGTTTATAAATGAGTAAAATCCCCTTAAAACCAGGTCATTGTTAATTTATCATTTAATTACACCATGCATGTTAAAAAAGTCTTTTGGCTTTTCCCAAACTCTTGTGTGTGGAGTTGGTAAAAAAAGTGTCCCCTCGACCTAATTTATGATCCGGGTTTAGACCTGGAGTGTGGCTCGGTGGAGCAGGGAGGAGTGGATTTTTTATATTTATTATTATTATTTTTTGTGGTTTCCCATCATGCTTCGCCTGAACTCCTTTAAAGAGAACAATGTGCGGTTTCACTCCTCCAAAACCGGCTTCAGATTGAACCGTGTGTGTGTGTGTGTGTGTGTGTGGAGGCTTACCCTTATTAAAAGTGACATTTGAATGATCTGAAAGAAAGATAATTCAGTGTTTCTCACCTACGCAGAGGAAGTCTTAATTTGTTCCCATAATCCCGAGAGTTCAGAGTAAAGGGAATTATTGGAAACTGCTGGAGGATTACTGAGGAATTATCTGTGTGGAAAAAAAAGAGAAACCCAGTGGGTTTCTAAATTAGTTTATTTATTTATGTTTAAACAGATTAAAAGGAAATAAGGTTTGTTGTGAAAGTCACAAAAAATGTTTATTTGCTCTCTTTGTTTTCCAGCTTTCGGTTTAAAACATTAAAAAATTATTGCCTTAAAATGCACTAATTGGGTTAAAGTGGATTATTTCCAACTGAGCTCAAACTTTTTATAGATATTAACTTAAAAGTAGTATTTTATTTTGAAAAAACTAACTAACTTTTGCAAATACCTTACAGTGTTGTCCAACTTGTGTTTTTGTAATTCTGTGTCTTGTAAGGAACTTTGTATCCTCTCTGTTCTTTCTAAACCAAAGTTCAGGAGGCTGTTCTTGTAAAAAGTTGTGAACCGTGATTTATTTTCTTAACATGTACGTCCTGAATAAATGTTCTTTCTGTCCTGGACTAATCTTGTTTTTTTTCTTATTAATATTTACCTTAACCGTTGTCTCTTCCGTCTCCAGGATGAGTTTCATCCCTTCATCGAGGCTCTTCTTCCTCACGTGCGGGCCATCGCCTACACGTGGTTCAACCTCCAGGCCCGAAAACGCAAGTACTTCAAGAAGCACGAGAAGCGGATGTCCAAGGACGAAGAGCGCGCCGTGAAGGACGAGCTCCTGAGCGAGAAGCCCGAGGTGAAGCAGAAATGGGCCTCCAGGCTGCTGGCCAAGCTGCGGAAGGACATCCGGCAGGAGTACCGGGAGGACTTCGTCCTCAGCGTGACGGGGAAGAAGCCCCCCTGCTGCGTGCTCTCCAACCCGGACCAGAAGGGCAAGATCCGTCGCATCGACTGCTTACGGCAGGCCGACAAAGTCTGGCGTCTGGACCTGGTAATGGTCATCCTCTTCAAAGGCATCCCTCTGGAAAGTACGGACGGCGAGCGGCTCGTCAAGTCTCCACATTGCACCAACCCAGCACTTTGTGTCCAGCCGCACCACATAACAGTATCGGTCAAGGAGCTGGACTTGTTTCTAGCGTACTATGTCCAGGACCAAGGTAGGCTGCATCTCACAGTGTGTGTGTGTGTGTGTGTGTGTGTGTTTGTGTGAGAGAGAGAGTGATGGCTCAGCAAGGTCAGAGGTCACACATGTTCGTTTTCGTCCTCACTCCGACTGAGCTGCTGTGTTTTTTGCAGATTACATGAACTCCGTCTGAACACACTTTTATTTTTTCTTTTCAAAATAAAAGCATTTTTTTCCTACATGAAACATTTCTAATTTTCCCTATTTTTTCCTTTCTGTCTCAACTGCAGCTTCTGCTTTGTAAACGTTGAATTGTTTTAACTGGGGTAGGGTGCGTGTGTGTGTGTGTGTCTGTATAAATGAACACACACCCTTTCTGATTCAAAGAATTTTAATCCAGACATTTTCAGAACCCTGTAGCACCGACTATTAAAGTATCAACAACCACATTTCTTTTAGTTTATTAATTATTAATAAAGTATTTATTTATTTTACATTGAATTTTATATAAACTTATAACAAGTTGTATTAATAGATAATAAACTGATAATTACTAATCTAACTTTTATAACCCAGATCAAGTTGTTTCTTTTAAAATTTAAATCTAAATTTCAAAACTTAGGCTGTGTTGATTTTGCTGAAATTAACATTTTTAAAAAGCAAAATGTATAAATTTATTAGCTTATTTTTCAAATAAGAACAAAAAGTTGAACAAATTTGATTTGTTTTGGAATATTTCAGTTTTTCTTTCATTCTTCAGCAAAAAAAAATATATATTTTTTTTAAGTGAAAACTTTATTGAGTGAAGATAAATTTGTGGATATTTTTAGTAAAGATCTCATTTTTACATCCAAAATATCACTTTCGATTCCAATACTGTGAGGAAACCTTCTTTAAAATACATTTGTCTTAGTTTTTCTTCAAATTCTGGTGATAAATGTGGATTTCTTCTATTTGATTTTGACTTCTGCACCTTCACCAAACGTCTTCGCTTCCCCACCGGTCCGTGTATCTGCTGACAGCGCAGGAATGCCCTCCATGACGTTTGGGATCGGTGGCAGAAACACTCAGCCTCGGGGGGAGAGGAAAAAAAAAAAAAACGTGGTCTAGCTAGCTCATTATCATCAAACCCTGAGCGCCATTTTGTGTTTGATAAGTGCCAGGGAAAGCAGAAGGCACAGCACACAGACAATAATGGTTGCCACTGGCACCGGTGTTGGCATCAGACCCTCTTTTGTGTCTTTTGTAGGATGCCACCGCTTCTCTTGTTTTGCATCTGCTGTGTTTCAGAACCGCTCGGTGCCAACTCAGAGAAAAATCACTCTTTAGTCGTTTTACCATTTTGTTTTTATCTCTAAAATAAACACATTTTAATAATGTTTTAGGTAAACATATAAGAAATTGGCAAAGAAATTGCTAATGTTCAGGAACGTATTGTTCTGTTTCATTTAAATTACACAAACGTTTATTTTATGTTAAAAAATTGTGTTTTTTTGTTTGGTTTTTTTGTCATTTTACTCCTTAAGAAGTGCCCGAACCCAGACAATGCAGCCATGTTGTGGTGGCGTGCAGCGCGGCGCCATTTTGTTCTACAGCGGTGCCAGGCAGGCAGGCGAATCACCGGTGATGGTTTTTAGAGGTTTGGAGGTTGGCATCGAACCCTCTTTGTCTGCTTGCAGCGTGCCTTTGATTCGTTGGTTGGCATCCGCAATGCGGTGGGCACATTTGGAAAGTTGTTTTTTTTTTTTTGGGGTGGGGGGGTAACGGTTTCAGAATGGAAGCCGCTGCCTTTGTTCTGCTGCAACTGCACGAAACAAACAAACATACAATCGAACACAAAGACACCGGCAAATCTGCTCCGAGTGAAAGGGAGCGAACAGCAACAAAACAAAAAAGAAGTTCAAGCTTTTTAGGTTGGCTCACCTCAGCAAAAGTTATTTAGATTGTTTTTTATTTTTAGTGGAGTCAGTTTGTTTAGCCCCCCCCCACGTACGCCTGAGAAAGGTCAGCGGGTTGGCAGCGAAGAGTCCCGGGTGGATTTTGAGAGGGCATTCACAGAATTCACCCCTTGTTCTGGGGCACAGACGCGTTTAGCCAGGCAAGACTGCAGCACCCATGTGTATGCCCAGATGAATGCCCGCTAGGAAGTAGGCTGAGGGCCGGGGGTGGGGGTGGGGGGGGGGGAGGCTGGGGAGGCGGTGGCAGCCATTGTGCCAACTGGCAGTTCAATACAGAGCCCTGGCTTTGCACTCACACTCTGCAGTCTTTTATCGTTATCTGATCAAACTAAAAGTGCAATTCACCCCCCCCCCCCAGTCATCTCCTCTCCACACCTGCGCTCATATTTTACATATCCAGTTTGACAGCTTGATGAAATAGTTGCAACAAGGCATGTAGGTACTCGTCGTGTCGGGACGTGTCGGGGTTCTGTAAGCTTGGTTTTGTGTTTGCGTCTTTGTTAAGCTGCTCGTCGCTATTTATTCAACAGCTTCGGCTGCTGGTGGTGTTGGTGGGGGTTTCAGGTCTACGTCTGAACGTTGTGTTCCAGTTAATAGGAAGTGAAACTGGAGAATTATTGGCTGTTTTTTCTTCTTCTCAACAATCCCTGTCGTTCTGTCGCTTTCGAAAGAAGAGGAAGAAGGATGGTGAAGTCGGTCCGTTGGGAGACTAAAAGAAGTCGAGGTCGTGCAGCTTTCCCATTACTCCGTTGCTGAAAGTTTACACGGCCATAAAACATCATTACCTTGACTTTGTAGCCCCCCCCCCCCCTCTACACACACCGTTCTGATAGTTTGAGGAAATGGATAGATTACCTCTGAAAAGGAGCTGACATGTTAATGGAGACCTTGTTTTACAATCGCCAGAGTTAACCTCTGGCCCCCGGGGGTCGAGACCTTTGCGGTGGGATGTCCTCTGAAGTGTAATTGAGCAAAACAGATCGGTGGGAGCGCGCAGTCGCAAGCTCGGGGGCACGTGGAGGAAGAAGACTTTGTGTCTGGGGTGGTGTTGGTGGTAGTAAGGGGGGGTGGCGGCTCATAAGCTCCCCTTGTTGACCTCTTCAATCAGGGTCAAACTGCAGCGGTCGGAGGATCACTTGTGGTCTCTTGGCAACTGTTTGTCTCTTCCTCCCCCGCCTTCTTCTGGTCTGGCTGGTGGTCCCTTGGTTCACTGGCCTAAGTGAGGGGGAGTAAATAGGCAGCACATGCCCCTCAACTCCCACCCCACTCCAATCCCTCAGGCCGGGTCGAGATCTTCGCGACCGGCCATCGCCTGCTCGCCTCCCTGCGTGTGGTCACTGTTTGCATCTTGTTTCTCCGCCCGGCTTCCTCGGAGGCTTTAGTCGGGGGGACGCTCTGTGTGGAGGTCTGACCTTCTGGGTCGCAGTGGAGGTCTGTGACTAAGCACCCCCCCCCACATCCCCACATCGCCTTATCCTCCTCTGCCATCAGAAATCAGCCCTGCGGCACGCTCACTGCCCAGCCAAAAGACTCACTCTCTCTCTTCCTCTCTTGCTCGCTCCTCCTTTCTCAGAGTTTTCTCTTTTATTTCTTCGTTCACTCCCCGGCTCAAGCCCCTGTGTCCGCGACCCGTGACAGCTGTCCCAGATCCAGGCATCCGGCCAGAGAAACGGTGGCTGGGATTGTGTCCAGAAGTGCGAAAACAAAACTTGTAAGCAGAAAGCATTAAATCTTACGCCAAGTTATTCAACTCACTTTAATTGGAAGGTGTGTCTGATAAAGTTGTGCCGGCAAGAGAGAAAAAAAAACACGTTCTTTTTTAATCTGAGTGGACTTTTATCCTTGGAAATGAATTTAAATTGTAAAAATTTTAGGAAAAAAAGTGTAAAGCACAAATCCCAGGGAAAGCTATATAGAAACAAAAAGGTCTTCACATTGAACTGCACAACCCTGCGCTTAGCTTCTATTCTGTCTTTCTTATTAGTATGCAATAGAGCCTGCGGTGTCTAGCCTACGTCTCTCTCAAAGCCATAACCTTATCGAACACATTCTCTCAATCTAATCCACTTAGAACTCCCTCCCAGCTTCACCGCTTGCCTTATTGATTTCCGCTTCCCACTAAATGCCTTTCCGATCCTTTTTCTCTAAAGCCAGGAGCTATTTATGCTTCGCAATGCAGTCTTCCCTGCTTGCTTAGTTTCTATTCCTCTTAATGCCTTTACCTTCTTCACCGGGATCTTTGCTTGTGTGTGATCTGATTTCTCCTCCCCTTCGCTCTTTCCTCAAACGCTGACCTGGGTGCAGAGCAGCCAGGTTGCCCGGCTCAGTACGAGACTTGTGTTATTAGCAGCGGGGGCTTTGCTCGAGCAAATACCTCAAGGCCTAAACGGGCCGTGTTACCTCCTTAGCCCTCTTTTGTGCTCCCTGTGTACATAAATCTCCATGGAAACAAGACAACTCGGAGCAGAGGCCACAGAGAAATGTGGATGTTTTCTTTTTTTTGGACTGAATTTACAACTCCCTCTTCTTTTTTTTTATTTTTGCCTCGCTGCAGCGTGTTTATATTGCTCGGGTCACAGTTTGCGCTGTTAGGTTTGTTTAAAAAAGTGTCTTTGACGTTGCGTTGTAAGGTTTGTGTGTGTGTGTGTGTTACAGCAGGAGATTGAGTTTTGTGGACGCTCTTGTTAAAGGACTTCAGTTTGTGTCATTAGTTCGTGGTTAAGATCTCAGCCTCCCCACACTTTCCCAGGCTTTCGGGGAGGACCCCAAATGCATTTCAAATCCCCCCGAGGCCACTTGACTGGAGGACCGACACCTCCCACTCCCCCCCCTCGGATAAATTTCCCACCCCACCACCCTGTCTGCCAGTCCTACCAAATGAAGACAAATGGGTACATTCATCCCCATCCCAATCACTACATCGTACCTCACTGTCCCTCCTCACAAAGCAGACCCTCTTCCCGCTGCCTGAGCTTCTCCATCCAATGACTGCCCTCTCTTCTTTTTTGTCGCAGTAGCGTAACCGCTGGATAAAAAAAACAAAAAAAAACTTTGCGTTGTCCCATCTGCCTGCAAGACCGATCAAGTAAGACAGCAGGATCTGCAGTGAAAAGGAAGGATAAGAAGGTTCAGACAGGACACACAAAAGTCATAAAGAGAAAACTTGTATGAGGATGGGGGTTTTTTTAAGTCACATTTTTTCAACTCAGTCAGGAGAAAAGCCCCCTCAAGTATCAGAATGAGACTTTCATGCAAAAGCCAGTTCCTTTTAGTCAACAACTAATGAAGGGGAGAGAAAATGGGAAGGGGTGTTCTGTGGAGGGGGGATTTAGGGCAGGAACAGACAATCACAGTGGTTTCCCAGGAGACACTGACTTTTCTGTGCAGCACCCCCTCCACTCCACACACTCTTCTTTGCCCCCCATCAAAGTCTTTTGAGTCCAGACAGGGTCGATCCGTGGCCCAGAGTGATGGGTGTCTCTTCTTTTGTCTGACGGTACAGTACGTCCCATCGCCGTGACGGCTCGACGAGACCCGAGCGAGACAGGAATTTTAAAAAAAGAGGGAGAGAGAGGCCCCACCATCGGACTGCTGTGCAAAATTCACTTTTGGGTGTTGTTATTTGAGCTAGGGGGGGAGGGGGGCTTTGTGGGAGAGCAAATCCCCCAGAGGATTTATTTCTAATGTCGATACAGCGGGTCGTATAGGGGATGTGGTGTGTTTGGGGGGCTTGGGAATGGCCTGCTTGGGACAGACTCATCAGCACCCCCATTGAGTTGTCAGAGAAGTTCCTTTCCTCCTTCACATATGCCAGGTCGACTTCTCAAAAAGCTGCCAAGTTTTCGTAAACCACCTGTCAAGCAGCAGAAAAGTCCTGGTGGTGCGGCACTGCCATGCTTGTCCGAACCTTTGTCCCCTCTGAGGTCTACTCATGGACGTTCCTAAATTCAGGCTCAAAAGCAAACATTAAAGAGCAGTTTTGGTGGTGGTCTGTGGGCAGCCTTAACTTACGCACTAATGATTATTTTAAATCAAGGCTTAAAACCTGATTTAACCTCACAATTTTTTATTACTGATTGAGCAAAAATATATTGGCTGCTACAGTAAACTAGGTTAATATACTATTTTAAAATTAGTAAATATATTTATTGTTGTTGTACTAATGATGGATTTTCTACCTCACTTTTCAGACTGTGTTTTGTACAATAACAGTTGTGAACAGTTGAGAAATCCTTGAATCTCCTCTGGTAGACATTCGGAGGTGCCTATACGTTTGCTGGTACAAAGCTCCACCTATTTGTACATAGCTCCTCCCAGGAGCTAAATCTGCAGCAAAGCTTCTGCTCCATAGAGCAAACCTAACCCAAAGCATTGTTGTGAAGTTGTGCTTAAGTGGGAGTGTCAGAAACAGTAGGAGGTAAGACAGAGGCTAATTTCAAGGCTTTAAATAGGCTTTGATGCAAAATAAATTTTTTTTTTAATATATACGTTTTCATAACAACTGAAGATAACATAGTTACTTGATTGTGGTGTAGAACTGAGCCATGTATATACTACCCCCCCACCCCCACCCCCACTCCGTCTTTTAGAAAGTACGGAAATTAGAATCAAATCAAAATTGCCATCAGTGCAGCTTGAATGCAAAAGGTATGAACTTTGACTTGACACAAACGTAGTGGTAAAAAAAAAGAATCAATTCAATGTTTTATTTTTCCAGTTTTGTTAAAAAAAATCCCAAAAGGCCAACTCTTTGAGCCGTGGAGAGAAACAGGATGAAAATTGAACATGTCAGAAACACAAAAACAGCAGATGTTACTGGTAATCTCCAGAACAGAAAATGTGCACGCCTTACATATTTTTTATTTGTATTTTTTATTTTTTTTTTGCATGAACATAGAATTTGTTTCAAGTGTGGCAAAAAAAAAAAAAAAACTCACGACCAACAACAAATGTTGAGCTTTAAAAGCCAATATGATAATTTGCTAAAACACTTTTCTAAGTTCTAACTTGTTGTCAATTGAAAACTTTTAATTAACAGTAAATGTGTGGAGAAATTAAACATTAAGTCTTTAGGTTACGACTCTTTGAAAACCTCTTCTTATATTTGCAAATGTAAATGTTTGCTTACATGCACCTCTAAACTTAAATGCAGTACAGTTTTAAAAGAAAAAAAGAGACGACATTTAAAATCAGTGAGCAGGAACTCTTCAGCGGTTCAACATCTGCGAGGCAAACACTGAAAGTGAGAGTCTTTTAAAAGCTTGTTCCAGATTTACCATGTCTAGATTGTAATTAGGCCTCCAACATGTGCGCATACCTACAACCAACTATTACACTGCGGATTCTTACCAAAAAACAACTTTACCCAAGAAACCCTTTCATAATGAGGTTGGCATAAATAAAAGAAAAAAGAAAATGTGGTTTACAAAAGGTCACTGGGCTGTATTTTCCCTCTTTGGTTTATCTACATAAAATATCTTGTCTTGTATTTCAGAATTGTTTTGAACCAGCAGCATCACATCTTTTCTGGGTTAGCTTATTTTTTAAGACATTGTGAGAAAATCCTAAAAGATGCGTCGATGACTAATGGGTAACCTCACTGTTCCTCCCCGTGGCTGAGCCCGCCTGGTGTTTCCCAGGACAACTCCATCAGCTTGTATATACAAGTCTGCTCTGAAAAACTCTCAAAATACATTTTTTTCTGTAAAACTTCTGGCTGTAACTCAGGGTTGCCATATGTGTCTTGTTAAAAGCAGTTATGACAAACGGCAGCAGCTGTACAAACTAATCTCTCTGTAGCTTTCACACATGGCGCCCAATTAACAATGGGCCACTGTGGCCCTAATCCATGGCGCAGCCATCCTCCGGCCCATCTCGCTGAGCCAGCCGCCCCAGGAGACCCTTCTCTTCTGCCCTCCATCCAACCAACCAGCCTCCCTTTGACCATTCAGAGCAGAGCTAAACGCCACTTAGGTGCAGTAGGCACCTTGGGGGTGTCTGCACCAGGAATCCTGGTTTTTAAGTCACTTTTGTTTCTTGAGAATTAGGTTGCATAGAAATCCTGAGTGGACTACTAAAATGGGCTGCTTGTTTTGTGTTTAGATGCAGTCAAATATAATCCAGTATTCACTTTTTGGCTAATTTCAGACCAATCTCGATATTGGATTGAGAAACTCCTAGCATTTTGTATGAGTACTTGTAAAATATCAGGCAGTAGTTGCAGACTTGGTTGATAAATTTAGCAAAGTGATTGGAAAACAGCGGCTTTGGTTGTTTTTCCCATCAAAATGAGTATTTCCAGTAAAGTTTTGTGACTTGAAGCCCCATCAATCAAAAATTGTACAAAATATGCTTCTTTATTTGACAAATTAAAGGGATTATGAACCAGAAAGTATCAGCCTACATTTGGTAAAAGTTTTGTTTTTACTTGGAAAATTAACTAAACATTAAAACCCACAGGACAAGTTTCTAAGTGTTTGAGTTTCTCATTTCTGTTCAAGAGCACACCGGCTGTACTTAACAGAACTTTTCTCAGATATCTTGAGCACGGCGTTAGATTACAGTTAATTTCTTTTGAACACTGTAACCTTCTCAGACGGCTCTGCTTTAACGTGAGCTGTTGTTTCCGCATTTTCTTCATCCGAAAAAAAAAAAAACAAAGCCGCAAACGGGAGTTTGAGACTCAAAAGAAGGGCGTTGAAAGGTTGATGGCCATCAGGAAAGCATTGCGGGCTCCTGCCAAAATTCATGACATGAATGAAACAAATGGATGAAGGAAAATGAAAATGGTCGGGGTGTGAGCTCTGGCAGGCAGAACTAAACCAGTGCCAACTGTTATGAATGAGGGAACTGCTGCTGAGCTAATAAAAAAAATAAAGAACCTTTTTTTTTTAGCCACCGTCTAAGAATAATTAAGAACGGGCAAGCCTGATGTGTGGAAAGTTAAAGAAAGCCACAAGACACTTGACTAAACCTCATTGCAAGGGAAGATGGGGACACACAAAGGGGTCGGAGGGTGGTAAAAGCCACAAAAAAGAACCAAATGGGGGCACAGTGAGGTATTTAGTTTTAGCTTTAATAAAAGAGAACAAATCAAACCTAAAACGACTAAAAGTGGCAGCTAAACAACTAAATTGTTGCTGCCTATTGACCCTGAATGAGTATTGTTTTGGTAGTAATGTAGTCAAGGCATTAAACTGATGTATACTTAGATATATTAGATTCTTCCTACTCAAAGTGTTTGGTGATGAAGCTTTCAGTATTTAGTTTTTATGTCAGTGTATTTAAATTGTTGAATCTGAAGTTTAATAAAGTTTTATTGGATTGATTCAAATTCAGTTTTATTAAGGCTGTTCATCTTTATAAGTAGAATAATCTGAGTTGACAGACAAAACGTTTGAAACATATCATGTTCTTTGAAAGGAGGAAAGAAAACGGGGTTTGGCTTTTTATTTTTAAAGAAAATAATCAGTCCGCTGTGAAAATAAATTTCTGTTTCGGCCGCGCCGCTCCTAAACGTTCTATTTTGTGTGTATTTTCCACAGGCCTGTCTTATGTAGGCAGGATGACAGGATGGAAAGAACTGAATTGGGGCCAGATGTACTGTAGGTTTATATATAGGAGCAGACAAGAGTACAGGGCATGACACAGAGCTGGAGCGATGCATCCCATGACCGTTATCACGTACACTGCAGCCTATAGAGGAGATAAGGGCTACAATGTGTTCACTGTATGCACAGCTAAGAAAAAGAACAGTTAGTGGTGCATGATGGTTAGTTCTTCATTGTACTGCAGGGATTGGGGTTGGAGGAAGGTGCAGAGGCTAATTACAGGATTTATAGTGTGTAATTAAACAAAACGAACTATGTAGTCCACATTTTTAGTTGTGTTGTATTTAGTTTGACTTCACGTGAGGCCCTAGGTCAGCGACGTTTGCTACGATCTTTTCAGCTCAGGCATCCAAGTGCGACGATATTGTTTTGACATTAACTTTGTTTGATGCGGCGTCTTGTCAGGAACCCAACAAAGCGTGCGCTGTTCAGAGGCAAACGCTTAAAACCAAAAAGGAAAAAAAGAAAGCGGTTTCCCCTCCTTGTTTTTGCCAATCAAAGCAACCTTATCAGCGATCAACATATTCACACCAGCAGAGAAAGAGGAGAAGAATGCCCCATTGACTGATACTGCCTGCCAGGCGGCTCGCGCTGATCTCCTGAAGAAAAGACCTCTGTTGCTGTCGGACCCCCACACTCCTCCCCCCCAAAGGCCTCCCCTCTTTTTTTTTTGCCTTCTTCCCTCCATATATGTCTCAATACTTCTTAAGAAGAAGGCTGCGAGCGTGTATTGTCAAGCTGCTGCCGGAGACTTCGTCCCATGCTGCTGTGTGTGTGTTCATAGGGGGGCGGCGGTTGTGGTTTAGGGGGCTGAAAAGACGGAGCCGTCACCTGCCAGACTACTGGAATGTTAATGCCACGGCTCTGATAATTGGATTTTGTACACACCGTCTGTGAGGAACGTCCAGCAACTTTCCCCCTCTTATTGTTCAACACCGGCCCCGGACCCTCAATGGGGCTCGTCTATGTTTATACAAGGACTCACGTCTCAATAAAGACTGTTTACTGTGTGTGTGTGTGTGTGTGTGTGTGTGTGCGAGTGAGCAAGTGTGGTGATGGATTTTTGAATCAAAGCGCAATTGTGCGTAACAGGGAGAGTCTGAAAAGTGTCAAGATTATAAAAGGTTTAACAGATATGTTAGGATTTAAAAAGGATTTTTTCCTGTTACAAAGCTAAGTGATATAGCAGGGAGATCCTGGATTAAAAATTGTACACAATGGGATATTTAAACCTCATCATAGCTGAACTATTTGCCATGAAGCCAGAATCAGGCACACCCACTTTGAGGTCAAAGATCAAGAGGAAGCGTTTCTCATTGGTGGAACATGTGCGAGGCGTAGACTGTACATGATCTCAGATCATTAGAGAAGTTATGGCTCTTGTTTGCGTTAGGAAGGGGGGGGGGGTCTGGAATCAGGCCGGGAGCTGTGTGACACGCTCGTTTCCCCTTTTCCTGGCCTCCCCGTGCTATTTCCACCCAGGCTGCAGCAGCTCGATCTGGTTGAACGTCTCTGCTGCTCTGACCTGAATTCCTCGTACTCACCTCAGAAGACCCTGGCCTCAGCCAACCAACCGTTCGCTCCGTCCTTACAGCCTCTCTCTGCGCAACAAGCATATGCTTTGTTTGTGTTTAAAACTTCCTTCCTGTATTTAAGGAAACTGTGTTTGGAAAAACATTATCCTATTTCCAGCTGTAATCCCTCCTGAGTGGAACTGCAAGGGACAGTGACAGAAGCTTTGATTTTGGCGGGGTGACTCACTGCGATTGGAAAAAGGGCCTCTAATTGTATTTAATCTGCGTTAAAATGGAGCTTCTTGAACAATTACTTTGGAATGTTTACCAAACAGCTGTTGTGTGGATCTTATACATTATGGTTTATTGCTTTACGTCTTTGGTTAGTGAGGAAATAAGAGAGGCGCTGCCTCAACTTTGCACTGACATAAAAATCTACTTAGCTTTTGTTTAGGATGTGGATTTGTTAAATTTAAATAGCTTTTCTGTTTTCTGTTGTCGCAACATTCCCCCCCAAAACAAATTATACTATCCTAATTAATTATTGCAGTAATATTGAAATGAATATAAAATTTTGATATACTTTTGAGCAAAAAATTATAGTTTTACAATTTTAGAACAAAAACTTTAAAATGCGTAGCACTTAATTTGATTTTATTTAGAAACAAAACTATTGTCAAGATAACCAAATATTACACATTTAATATAACATAGGTTAATGAATTAATGATGTTTATGCTGAAATACACATAAGCAAGTTTGTCAACAATCACATACTCTTTAAAATGAACTCTGTTAGCAAAAGCACCTGTGAGCCGGTAAGCTAAGGACAACTAACATAAAAGAAGAAAAAGCAAGTAGGATATTTGACTTGTGTACTTAAATAAAAGTATTTTTGGTTCTTTGTTCTTCTCCTATTCGTGAACTAACATTGGGAGCCTGTAATAATGTTAGCTAGTAAATTATTCAGGTTATTAGCCTCAGAAGCTGACCTCTGGTAGCCATGCTAACTCCTAGTTTAGTTCTGGTTTTATATTAGCACAGGCATTATTTAGCATAGTAGGTTAGCATAAGTATTGTATTTTTTTGTTCTTTGCTCTTTGAATTTTGCTGGGAAAGTAAAATTCTGATGTTAGCTAGTTAATTAGCCATTTTTAACCACAAAACCTAGCCTCTAGTAGGCTATTTTTTTAACCCCGAGTTAGTTTTATTAAAATGTGCATTTAGGCTGGTTAAATTATTCTGGTAGTATGATAACTTGAACAAAAATATGAGTATTTTTTGTTCTTCTTTGTCCCTAAAGTTTGTTTTGAAAGTGAAACTCTGATGTTAGCTAGTTAATTAGCCAGGTAATAAGCCTTGGAAGCTAACCTCTGCTAGGCTGCTCCTTTCACTGGTAAACATGCTAACTCTTAGCTTGTTGCTAATGATTTTATACTTTAAAAAAACTATAGTTTTAAGAGTAATGAGCTGTAACACTGTTCTGGTAACTAAGACATGATTACCTTGTGTTAGCAAAAAAAAAGGACCAGTTTTAAAATGTTTTTTAAAACTAAAACATTTAGTGTTTTTAAACTGTATTATATTCTGGTAGTATGATGACTTTTTATTATCTGCTTTGTGAAGTAATGGGAACTGGAAACTCTGATGTTAGCTTCTTAAATAGCTGGATAATGCTTATAGTTGTATGTTTATTTCACCAGCAGACAATCTTGTTGAAGATCTTAAAAATAGGATAACCTGGACATATTAGTGTTTTTACATTAAGAAAAACTTTTTTTGATGATTTATTTTTATCCCTCTATAGTCATTAATTGTAAAATACTGACAGCTTGCATTAATTAGAGAAAAAAGAATATACCCTACACTTTATCTGGTAACTCATTAAAAACTTTGTCAGCTGCAGAAACACTGATCAAAATTTATAGTAATTTTAGGACCACAGACTTTAATTTCTACCTTGCAAACAGAAACCAGCCTCCACCTAATTGTCAAAAAACATTTGACAGATATATTATTTTTGATGTTTAAACCCTTGTCTTATTTTTAAAAACAAATTTTGATGCAAAGGAGGGGCTTGAAGTGAAATGTTTTGCTGTTTATAGCACAGGGAGCGATTTTCTCCACTGTCTTTCTCTTTCCCTTTAACCTGGCAGCAGTGTGCTGTTGCATAAAAAATGGTCTGGACAGCCACCTTTGGGCTATTGTGGCCCTCCGCAGGGCTGAACTCTGGCCAAGTGGATGTTGTTGCAGGAGACCGCCCCCTCAGGCAAACGCACAAGCCAACCAGAGGCGTCCATTCCTGGAGGTGAGCCCTCAGTGGATGATAACAGAGGATATTAGTGTGCGGCGGCCCCCGGATCGTGCAAAGGAACGTGACTCTGAAACTTAAACAGAGAGGGACCAACTGGCCCCGGCAAACAAAATAATCCCGTTCCTGCAAATGTCAAGCTAAAAAGTGAAACCCGAGCCACTTTTTGGACTGCAGTGTGTGTGCCCCTGTGTGGTTTGACATGCTGCTTGTGTTTAGTATTCATAATGAGGTGTTGCAAAATGCACGCTTCTCTGCATATCTTGCTCGGCTCGCACACCACCTGTATAAACAACAGTGTTCTTGCGAAACGGTTCCAAGAAAAGGCTCTTCCCGGGCTCATTGTCAGAATGAGGTCAGCGAACACTACTCTTTTCTCCTTTGGTCTCATTTCCCTCTTACATCGCACCTCTTATATTTTGTCCTCTCTGGCTGCAAGGAGGAATAAGGTCATCAAAGCTTCTTCTAGACACCTTCATCCATGCACACTGAGGGATTTTAAATCAATAATTCTCTGTTATGTTTTAATTCATTTTAATTTAATGAAAATGAAAGATTGGACTTTCCAAGAGATGAAAAGTGGTACAAATAGTACAGGTTTTTTAAACCTAACCTTATTAGGTTGGATATTTTCTCTAGTTAGTAGCATGGATGACATCATTTGACACCCCGCAGCACAAAAGCGAGCTTCGAGACGTAAAGTAGTCCACATGCATCGTATGTTTGAAGCTGAGGAAGAGGATAATCTCGTCCTGCCGACCCCCCGTCCCCCCAAAGAGGCGCTGGTGGCGGACCGCATCGTGTCTGGAACGCTGTAACAGGATCTCCAGAGAGGAGCACAAAAATGGGTGCTTTGTGTCCAAGATTTGTCCAGACACAGCCAGATAAGGAAATCCTACAAGGGCGAGCAAAGTGCTGCTTCTGTGACTTGGACAAAAAATAACTTTTAATCTAGGTCACGCAGCCAGAAAATACAACGGCAGCATCTGTAATGATAGTAGTGGTGATTAAATTGATCAAGATAAATTATTTTGGCACTTTAATCATTAAGGATGGGCAATTTACCCTTCAAATTACATCATATATTAAGAAAATTGAGGATAACTTATACAGCAACATCACATGCTTAAAAATAAACTTTATCTCTGGTTTCAGATTTTAATGGTACAAACAAATTTATGATACTTTGCATTTTTTGTTTTGGATTTTTATTGGCCTCAAGCAGGGGTGGGCAATCCTGGTCCTCGAGGGCCTCTACTGTTCATGTTCTACTTGTTCCTCTGCTCCAACACACCTGACTTGAACAAATGAGTGATCAACAGGCTTCTGCAGAACTTGAAGAGGTAATTCAATCACTGAATTAGGTGTGTTGGAGCAGAGAAGCAAGTAAAATATGCAGGATAGTGGCCCCTCGAGGACCAGGATTGTCCACTCCTGGCCTAGAGCAATGTCATGTGGAATTCCAGCCCTATTTCTAAATAGCTTCACAATGATGTCAAATGTTATAGAAGGGATTTCCCCAACACTCCGAACAAAAAAAACATTAATAATAACAAAAAAATGAGGGTTTGGATTATAATGGATTATTTCCATAGTCATATTTGTTAAAAACTTTGGTTTAAATGTAGATTATTAAGATTTTTTTGCGGTTTAATCACCATGATCACTCAATGGTGTCTGTATCGACACATTTTTACACAAAAATCAATACTTTCCTGTTTTTTCTCTGCAGCTTGGGCTCATTTTAACTCATGTTGTAGCACGGGTCACATTTGTAAAAAAACAAAACAAACGATTGTGTGTTTTGATTCACATTAAATAACCGACAGTTCATGGACCTTTGTTCTGGGAGCGCCACTGATTTGTTAGCCCACTGCAAGGTGAGTCATGAACCTCAATCCCTGTTCTTGGTGCTGTTATTGCAATTTTTTTGTCAATGTTGTCTAAATATCGACACCTACGTCTAAATTTACATTCCGTCTTAACTTTAACTGTTAGACTAAATAGTCCATTTTTAGCCTAGACGTTCTAGAGACTTAGAAAATGAAGTTTCAAATAAAAAAAAAGTGTAAGAATCATGTTGAAGCATGAAAACAGGTCCAACTTGGTTAATTCCACCCCCTCCACAGCCATATGCTGATTGC
This sequence comes from Cynodonichthys magdalenae, assembly GCA_031762555.1. Lineage (NCBI taxonomy): Eukaryota > Metazoa > Chordata > Actinopteri > Cyprinodontiformes > Rivulidae > Cynodonichthys > Cynodonichthys magdalenae. The sequence goes on from JARVJO010000001.1 coordinate 14,350,962, forward strand.
AGCGGTGGCCCGACAGAACCCAATTCTCCTGGCTGTCATAACAAGACCCATACAAGTCCAATCATAACTGTGACCGTCTCCTGGGGCCGTTTCTGTCTCCCCCACTAACCCCCTCCTGCCCACATCCCGTCCCAAAGCGATCAATGTGAGGCGTTCGCTACACGGTACCATATGTGTCTGCCGAGCAGAACCCGCTGAAGCCATTACTTGTTGTGAAATTGAAAGCAGGAGGCAGTAACAGCAGCAGAAATAGCTGTTTTTGGCTGCGTGCTTTGGGGGCAGTTCAAGGAAAGCCCAGTCAGATGGTGGTGCTCATGCTGACTTGTTGACTGCGGCGGGCTGCAGACATGGGACGTCGAGTTGTCATATTGCCAACACCTCCTTTTTCTTTTCTTTTTTTTTCTTTCCCAGCGATGACGCTACATCTCACTGTTTCAAATTAGCTAATGTGTCTGGATGTGCATGTGGTAACAGAGTAATAAAGCCCTAATAATACTGTCTTTTTGAATGCTGGGATAATTGAACAAATGATATACAATTATGTGTAATTTAAGAGAACGTGTTTTCATCATGCAAGGATAGATTTTTTTTCCCAACTGCAAACATGCGTCCGCATCGTATTAATAATAATAATGAAACATTTATCCAGCTGCCTCGTTAAAGCTGTTCTTGCTCTTGGCACCAGTTAAAGTAAGAACGGCATCCTCTTGGCGCAGGTTAGCCCCCACCGGTTTCCTGCTTTCCTTAAACGTTTTGTGCTGCTGTTTGCAGGAACCGCATGCATCCAATGCATTCGTTCGGGGTATTGTTTTACACGCTGCACACGTGATGCGTTACGATTGTTGGTAATTCACGTGCAACGTGGAATGATTTATGGGAAATAAACTTTTTAAGAAGTTCTGATCGGACAGCTGGTGGGTTTTAATAGCGATCAGCTGCTTGTTTTGATCATTTACAAGATTTTCCAATTCATATGTGTCGTTTTGTCGTCTGTTCTGAACTTCTTTGGCTTACTTGTTCAACTTGAAGCTGATGCTCCTGGTTTATGTATGTAAAAAAGGCTCATTTATTCACATCCCTCCTTTGTGATGTCTTTAAGCTTCTGTCGTTGGGTTTGAAATATATTTATTTACTTCTTTATTTGTTGAATGGCGGGCGGACCGTAGGATAAGGGCCCATGGAGAGGACTTATCTTCAAGCTCGCGTCTGTCATCTGCTGCAGCAGACAGAGTGCTCTTTCATTCGCTGTGGTGAAAGAGGGTTCACAGATTTAAGGGCCGGCATTGTTTGTGCTCTGCGATGCTTAATCACTTTTGCTTGGACACCATATTAAAACTTGGGCTCCGGATGGGGGAGAGAGAATGAGCCTCTTCCTCTAAAACAATTGAGAGTTTTCCCACATAAAGAAGTGCCTCCACCGCCACCTCGCAGTGGGAAGACAAAGACGCCGTTGGAGCTAAGCCAAGAGATGGCTCAGATCAGATAAGATCTTAAAGCAAAGTGAAAGTTAACACTTGCAGATTCCGTTCATTCTATAATATTCCTCCTTTAAAACAACCAAGTTTTGCTTTATCTCCAGTTTCTTCCGTTTTATTTGGTTTAAAGAGTAAGATGGCGGTTTATTCCTGCCTTACTTTCTCACACAACTACTCCTGCTCTCCGTTTCACTGCAGCCACTGATTACACTTAGTGTTTACATATTCCATAGAGCCTTGTGACAGAGATAAACCTCTCCTGATGCTTATCCCCCGGCCACAATGTGGAAACCACTAAGATATAATGTAAACCAAACGTCGCAGCTGTCCTTTCATGTCTCAAGTGCCAGTTCTACTGGCTGAGCAAGAGTTTTTAAAAGCTTGGTCTTAAGTGACATTGGTTAAATCAGCTCTAAAACTGTCTTTCGTCTCCTAATAACCTTCCTGATTTTATTTGTGTTTAAATGAAAATAAAATCAGTTTTGAAACACAGAATGGTCTGTTGTTTGACCAACACACAGTTCGAGGACTGACTCATTGCGGTAAGGGATGAGGTTTGATATGAAATGTGATTAATGATCCTCACATCAGCGCAAGAGGAGGGGAAGTGGGGGCTTTGCTCCCCATAAAAGTCGACTGTGGATTATACGCTCAGAGGACTCCTTGGCATTAATTGGCCCGGCTCTCCTGTGGCTCCCTAGTATCGCTGCCACTTTACTCAGCAGACTGCGGTTTGTGCGTGTTATCACTCTCGAGGTCCTTCGCAGTAAATGTGTCGAAGGCAAATTTTCTGTTGGCCTAAAAATACCCCCGGCGGCGTCTCACGTTGCTGAGCTTCTTGGGCTCAGGGCTCTCAGAACCCACGGCTGTAAAAGTCCCTGCGGTTGAGGATGAAGTCCTGAAACCAGCAGTGGATTTGAATGTTTTGGGACCTACAGTCACAGGAAAAATACAGAGCATTTGCTTTCAAATCCAGGGTTTTATGTATCAGATCATCAACAGTGGCTTAAGAGAACCACCTTAGCTTCCAGCTGTAAAGCATGGTGGTGGAGGGGTAATAGTTTGAGCTTGTTTTTCTGCTGCAAAACTTAGGCATCAACCTTGATCTCCTCTGTATACCAACATATTTTCGAGTCAAATGTGAGAGCATCTGTCTAATGGCTGAAAATAGGTTGTACAACAAAAGAGTGATCAGAACATGAGAAAATAACAACAAAACAACTAAAACAGAGAAGAATTAAGGTGTTGCAATGGCCCAGTCATCGTCCAGACCTCAACCCAATTTAAACACAGTGCTGGGAAACACCAGAAGCAACATTGTAAAGAAGAGTGGGCCAAAATTCCTCCATAACCACAAAAGAGACAGATCTAGTCTGACAGAAAACAAATTCTTAAAGTTATCAGTGTTTAACGTTGTTTTACAAGCAGTTAAATCATGAGGCACACTAAGGTTTTGTGTGTTTTTATTTAGTAATTAATGAAAAGATGGAATTTGTTGTGTTTTTGTTCACTTTGGGTTGGATTTGAACACTTTTAGAACCTGGTAAAGAGCAAATCATGTTTGGTATGTCCTGATATGTTAAAACTCTAGAACTGAAAAAGGGTGGACTTTTTTTTTTCCCTAGGATTGCACCTTGCAGGGCAAACTACCGTCTATCATTTCTGAAAATTCATTTAAACAGGACAGATAAAAGAAGAGATGTTGAGCATTACATCGAACACTGACATCTTTTTTAATACCAAGTTTTCTGTTTAATTCACTCTGCTCTTCATTCATACTATAAAACTCAACTGTAAAGGCTTACCCAACGCTACATTGCTTCAATCAACTTCAGTCGGTTTTTAACACGTGCAGTGTTCTTGACGCTCTCGTCGCTTTGAGACGTCTCGGCGAAACTAAAACTAATCCACCAAGTGGGAGCTCATCCCTCTTAATTTGTTTGCCTGCTTTACATCCATGGAGATGTTCTCCAGCTACATCTAAGCCATCACGTTGACAACCCCAAGTGGCGTCTTAATACTCCGACTGATTCTCTTCTATTGCTCTTTGATGCTTCCCTTTATTATGTTGGATAGACCCCCCCCCACCAGCCCTTCTTGTTTACAAAAGAGGCTCGAGAGCAAATCTTGTAGTCTGCAGTTCGGCCACTTGGGCAAAGTTGAGATCGTCTTTAATAAAGACATAAAACTTCATCTTAAACGTTTGTATTTTTCTCTTTTATTTTTTAATGAACTAAAATTGCCACTTTAATACTATAAACCTTAAAACCTGGTTTCCGTTGATCTACTGTCACACTCAGTTACATTGCATGGTTGTTGTTTTGAAAGTAGGCCAAAATGGTTCCTTCCCGAGCCATTAATTCTCGAGGAAAGGCAAAGTGACCAGTTCATTAACTCAGTCTTTACTACCTGTTGACCTTCGACCCCGTCTGTCTGAAGTCAGTTCACCGTCGTCAGTTCAGCACAAGTGCCTTGTTTACATTCTTGTCCTGACTGTCAAGATACCATCACAGCCTGCTGCAGAAGTGCCTGATCTGTATCACGAGTGAAGCGGGTCAGGTAATAACACCTGAGAGCGCCAACATTCCAGCCACAACTTTCTGTTGTGAGACGTTTTTTTGGCCGAAGCCTCTGTTGGAAGAGTGTTTGATGATTCAGCATTTCTTCTTGACTCAAGTCCAACAAGTAAAAGAAAAATGTTACTTGGAGAGTTGTGTTTGCACTGCACAGGTGTTGTTGGTGTGTCATCGCCTGAGCATTTGTGCCATTATCGTCCGCTGGACTGTGCAAAAGTTATAAGCTGCTGATAAATTAAAGGAGACAGACTTGTTTGTAAACTTATAATGTGCTATTTTTGATCCAATAGTTCTGAGACTTTCTGGAGGTCTTTCAGTTCTTTTATTTGGGCTGTGACCCGACCAACATATTGGGAAATTTGTGCTTAAAAAAGTCCCTCTGACTGGATCAAATCAAATATAAATCATGATATATACTGTTGAACAATTTTAAAGAAATAAAAAAGAACAGATAAGATTTTCCTTTCAACTTGAAATGAAAACTGTAACGCATCTTAATGGAGTATCTATGCCAGTATTGGTATCAGTTTCTGGTATCGAGGCATTTTGTATGAGTACAAGTACTATGTAAAAATGCTGGTATTTGTACTGATACCAGTATCGGTATTGGGACACAACTATTTCAAAGTTTTTTTACCAAGTTGTTAAATGTAGATACATATAAGTGGCTTAACAAACAAAATTCATTTAATCTTTTTATTCTGATAGTGTTTTATAGTTGGAACTTGTATTTATTTAGTTTATATTGAGCACTTGGTCACTTTTTAATCATGTTGCATCTACTGTATGTCCATGTCATAGTATGTCTTGTGCTTTTTTGAAAGGAAGCTGACTTACTTCACTTTAATCAAATCTACATGCAGTAAATAAAGTTGATTGATTAGTTGGTTTCCTGAAAATGAGTGAAAAAGCAGCTAAAGGCTAAAAGTAAAAAAAAAAGGAAAGGACCACTTTCAAAGTTAACAAAGTCTGGCTCCTTGGTAACAGAATATGAAAACCCTAAGATATGACTCAAGACTTCAATTAGCTAATAGTGTTTCCTCTTTCCTCCGATGTGTTTTACTAGACCTTGTTGTTTTATGGTTTCCCTAGTTGGTACGAGTGTAAATAGCGTTGGATAAACTGAAAGGTGATTTAGTGTCCTGGTCTAACTGAGACGAGCTCTGGCCGTCACTTCCTACCTTTGTGTGGTCGAGGGGGTGGTGAGACGGGAGAGGGGTGGGGGTGCGGCAGCGGATACGTAGTCCTAGTCCCGACAGCTTCCAGGGAGGGAAGGAAACCTGGGAGTCAAAGGTGATCACCGGCGGCTTCTGTTATCCGGGCGGCAGATGCTTGCCCGTTGACACCGAGTTAGCGGATCAGACGTAAATTATTGTGCCATGAGTTATTAATTATTGCCTGGGAGTGAACAGAAAACTGAAGCCCAAGTATTGGTAGAAGTGAAAGCAGAGGAAGCCCTGTTGCACGTGGGGCTCCTGCCGCATGCTTCTCCTCACACAGACTCTCTCCTGTAACCTTGAGAGAAGCCTGCGCAAGGCCCCCAAGTTCAACGAGTGCATGAGGCATATTTTCGCTGAGCGCGCTCGGACCGCCCCCACTAAACCCCCCGGCCCCCCCTTCCCCCCTCGCCCGCTCCCTCCTCACCATACATACAGCATTTTTTTCTCCTTCCTCTCTTCCTAAAGAGGACTCCCTGTAGGCCTTGCTTTTCACAGCGCCTGCAAAGGAAATACATTATGTGTAAAAGGAATCCCATATGGTGTCACACGATCTGTGTAATTCCCGCTCAAATTATTAAAAGAAAGTTACCATCGTACGCACAGTTCAGTCCTTTGTCAGAGGCCCTGCAGCTTCTGTACTGTATGTTCTGTCCGACAGTTTTTTTATTTATTTTTAAAGCGAACACACGACACGCAACATTGTCTTTGCTTGACATTGATGTATTTTCTTAACGTACCAACCGAACACGAGCAGTTGAACCAGCTCAACCGGAACGCTTAGATAAGGATCTATGGCTTCCTTCTTCCTCGATAAATACCTGAGAGTCAGTTTGCAGCCAGTTCTCTGGAGGAGTGGCCAACATCAGCTGTTGGAGCCTGCCTGTGTTGGCTGACAGCAGTGGGGGGGACCTGTGGCAGTCCCTGCTGGTAGGCCGTTCCAGGTGAGCCCTGCCAAGTTCAAGTGGCTTGGACCGAACCCTGCGCCACTTCCAATGGGAAGTGTTTCTGCTCGGGCTGCCAACCTTTGCAGGAGCCGCGACTGTCAGCATCAGGGAGGAGATAGTGTTTTCTACGAGCACATGCAAGCCCTCAGCAGCAGCAAAAAAAACAAAAAAAAAACTTTGGCAAGGACACATGTATATATGTAGATGCTTGCCAGGAGGGGGATTACAGAGTTTGCTCCAGTGGTGGCCCTTTGATGTTCCTTCCAGTTCCCATGATGCAACACTCTGGCGAGTATGAGGAGATTATTTTTATGACCTTTAAACAGATTGCACATCAAATTTGGTGCAATTGCTGATCTGCTCGAAAGGTCCTTAGGTTTTTAAGTTTGACACTTCAGAATATGTTGAGGACGAAGTTAAAATGACAATGACACTATTTTTTAAAATATTTGAAGCATTTTGTGGCTCAAATAAACTCTAAGTGCATATAAGAAGCAATCAATGAGTTATTTATTAAACACATTTTACGTTTATATTCAGTTTGTAATTATATTTATGCATATTCCAGTCTGCAAGATTCAAAAAAGGAACAAAAAACAACCAAATGATGAGATTTAGGTCAGTTCTTACAAGAGGGTGGATGGGGATCAATAGAAGGAGCAGCATAAGGATCAGAAGGTTTTAAGCACTTTCTTAAATTTGTCTTGAAGTTTTTTCTTTTAGCTGATATGTTGGTTGAACAGACACCATCCCAAATAGAAGTTGATCAATTTATTGTTTTTCAGGGACATATTCTAATATAGATTTTTAAAAATTTGGTCAGCAAAGGGCTTTAAGGAGTGATTTGAAATGTTCTGGGCAGATCTGATACTGATCCTTCCATTACTGGAAGCATCTTTAAAACAGGTGGTAGAATCAAGCGTAACAACCCTTGTGCTATGGAAATGACTTAAAATTGCCTTGTAATGCTCAGGCCTATTATTAAAATTAATACCAAGGATTGGATCATCAATTGGCCAACCAATCAATAGGTCTACTTCTAGTGTAGGTCACCCCCTTGGTGGAAAACGTATTGAACCAATGGAGTAGGTTTGAGTTAAACAGCACTTTAAATACACTAATTATTGGTAAAATTACAAAGAGATGATCCAAATAATCATGCAATGAACCAGTCTACCTCTTAACTAAACTGTCCTGAAATGCACCCTCATTCCAGGAGGCACATGAAAACTAAGGTGAAGTCTCAGGTGCAACACTTAGCTGATGCCAAATATTTCAAAAATTCGAAAATTGACAATTATTTAGCTGGCCGATCATTCAGTCTGCCTCTACGTGTGACGTCAGCCGAGAGCGTTTGGAATATTTTTAGAAAGTGTTGGCGAGGTCGAGTTCAAACATTTTTTTAAAGTGTGTTCCTTACAGCTCAGAAACATGAAACATAAACAGAACAGTCTGGGCTCTGCTTACTTTCCTGAGCTGAACCAATACAGAACAGGAACTACCTCACAGACACCCCCCAGCCCTCTACGCCTAGAAACCTTTGGCTTTGCCTTTAAAGTGAAAACAACATGTTTGGCTGAGTGGAAAGCAGGGATTGTTGGAGGTGGCTGCAAGGCGGGTGGAAAGAGCCCCTGTGGTGTGGATCTGAGTGGACAAATCCCACCAGGTGGAGGAAGTGGAGGAAGGAGTTGGCAGAGCAGGGGGTGGGGGTCGCGAGTTAGAGAGGGAAAAAAAAGAAGAAGAAAAAAAAAGGCAGCGGCAACAGAGGAAATTCCTGTTCCCCAACTGAGAAAGTGATGGAAAAAGTGACTGACTGGCTGGATCTCGCTCACGCCGCTCCGTGTCAAAAACAGCCGAGTGCTGCCGTCATCTGTGCAAATATTTCAAGAGATTAAAGTTTGGGAGCCGCGTGGGAAAGGCTGCGGCAGTAAGCGGAGCACGACTTAAGAGTCGCTTTAACAGAAAAGCCCCTTCTTCCTCCTTAACATGATCAGAGGCCAAACCATTGGAGGTGCCTGCAAACAGCTGATGATGCGTCTTTCTTTGGAGCATCTTTGCAAAAGTTTTGGCAACAGCCCAGAAATGAAGTCAAAACATAAAGTCGTTTACTGTAGACTGTTGACCCGAAATGACAGAACAAGAAAAGAACACGTGAGCAAACCTGCTGCACTCCTTTTTTCCTATGGTTTTACTTCCAAACACTAATCGTTGCTCTATTTATAACTTAGTATCTCTCAGTGGCAATATATACATATATATACAGTATATATATATATTTTTTTCATCTTTGCATTACATGAACTCGCTGATGTAAGACACTTTCGCCATGCGAGTCAACGGATGCCAGGCTTCGACTCCCAAACAGCGGAATCTGAAATTAATTTAGTGCCTCTCCTCTTCCCACTGTAATCCGGCGCTGTGCAGCCAAACCACATGTTGTTATTGCTGCAGTGGCAGAGGGGGATGCCCCTGCAGGCCTTGGTAGCAGAAAACAGATTTGCTGTCCAATTTCTTTTATTTATTATCTATTTTTTGTCAGGAATGTGGATTTCTCTCCAGCTCATTCTCTCTTTTGCTGTGAAAGTCTTGAACCTGCGACCTTCGAGCGATGATCTGCTGTTGCATCAGAATGTTTTGTAATAGTTACGTTGACTTTTTTTTTGCTGAGCGATAAGTTGACTTTGCATCTTCACTGTTTCTGAAAATGTAACATTTAAAGGGTTCAGGAGGAGTGAAGGAGCGACACCATCTCTGGATGATAGGCAGAACCATTGCTTCGTGTTAAAAGAATAGTTTACCTCAGTTTGGGGGAATAGTTAATTTCAAACCAACCTGACAAGCGAACGGCATGACAGAAATGAGGAGATGCTCATAATTGGTGTTTCTGGCCTATCAATGACCTGCAGCTGTTGAGGTCCATAGATCTGAGTTGGATTGAAAGACTCGACCCGAGTAGGGCCAAGTTAAGCCCTGGTTCTCTGGTTTCCTTCCACAGACCAAAAACATGAATGTTTGGCTGATTGGTAGCTAGAAGGCAGGGTCTGTGTCCTTCGAAAGCTGAATTTGAGGCCAGACCATCCAAATTCACAGTCACTTTCTTCTGGTCTTTGTGATCGACAAAGGGCCTGACCCACGTAGATTGGGCAGGCCAGGTCTTCAAAGGATGCAACCTCTGAATTAACCCCTAAATTATCCTTAAATGTAAGTGTGAATAGTTGTCTTATTTGTTTCTGTGTCCCTGTGATGAACTTTTACCAGTTATCCAGGGTGTACCCCACCCCTCACACAATGACTGATGGAAATGGGCACCAGTAACCCCCTTGACCCTGAAAAGGAAGAAGCTGGTAAAGATGATGAATGGAGGAATTGTTCTAAATCGTTTGTGATTGAAACAGTCTTCTTTAGTTTTACTTGGACTACCCGTTAGTTTGTCAATCTGGTCAGTATTAAGCGCTAATTCTCCAACCGGGTGGCGTTTGGAAAAACTAACCACCACCAGTAAGATATAAATTGTTCCCACTTTTTTCACCAAACCCCACTTCAAAAGATCTGAGCTATAACTTTAAGTTGGGCGATAATCTGCTGATTTATTCCAACCGCTGCTCTGATCCCAGCGGTAACTCACCAAATAGGCATTAATCTGGTCCATATTTTTTTGTAAAATCTCTTGTTGAACTGCCCTAAAAACTTCATTCTGGAGTCTTAAGCCAGTGGAGACACCCAAACCCCACTCCCCTCAAAGTACCCCATTGCCCTGGAGCCTTCTATCCCCTCCGATGCTTTGATTCGGGCCAGCTCAGACAGAGGGCTGAAGGGTGGTGGTGGTGGGGGTCTCTGAATGCCCCGTCTCCAGGCTCATTAACAGGAAAGGAGGGGTTTTACTGGCCATGCGGCGAGCAGCCGGTTTTTAAACCACCGACCAGCTCCTCCGTGGCTCTGCAGTGTGTGAACAGCCTCAAGAGTAAAACATTTTTCCATCATTACCACATCATTCGAAGCAGGAAACTCAAAGACCAGGGCATTGTTCGGTTTAAGGCTCTTAAAGATTTGATTGAACAAATAAAACTTTTCTTTGCAGTGCATGTAATCCACATTAAGGACCGAGTACCAGTTTTATCACCTATAAGAAAATGAATTTCATAACTACGCTCTGTTTCGAATCTAACCACATATCCAGCTTTTGGTTGTTGACGGGTTTTGGTTGGTAGTTGGGGGAGGGAAAAAAATGGTTTAATTCGCAGCTTGATGCATGTTTGTGTAACAGATCAGAAGAAATGATGATACAGCAGCACAGTAGCGTGGATAGTAAAGAAGAAAGCACCATTTGCACCTGCTGCTTCATTCCCTACTGGAGTTGTAATGGCAAAAATAAACTGGCTCGACATCTGCTGGCAATGTCAGTAGTCTGTTTTTATGCTTGTCATGACACATTAAACTCTGTGGTTGAGTGGGG
>JARVJO010000001.1:14367297-14408068 GCA_031762555.1 Cynodonichthys magdalenae
CCCCCCCCCCAAACGTCCCACTGTACACCCCCCGCCCTCCCTCCTCTCCGTCTTCCCTTCCCACCACTACAATGAATGAGAAAACACGCATGCATAATTAAATCCATAGTCTCGTCCTCACTCCTCCCGCCCCTCCCTCCTTCCTTCACAGACGTGTATTAAAAAAAGAAACGCTTGGAAGTTTGCCACCACGGGAGAGACGAAGGCGGCGGGGAGGGGGGCCTCCAAGTAGAGAGATGTGGCCAACCTCGCACCCTCGTATGGCCCTTTTCCTTTTCATCCGAGCCCGCCGAATGGCAGGGTGGCAACAGCGGGCGAATGTAAATGCCAGCCGGTCCTGCCAGTCAATTACACTGCAACAAAGCTAATTGTTTGTTTGGTGCATACCAAAAAAGATGCGAGGCTGGCTGTTGATGGGGTCTTTTGTTTCAACACAGATGCAAAGTTCTTTTTTTCTTGCTTTTTTCCCAGACCTGACGCTGATTAAACGTGTGAAAGATGAAACCACACGATGAGAGCGGGTCCTCTGTTTTCAAAAAGCAAAGAGGGGGAGGGAGGGGGGGGTGAGGTTTAAGCTTGCGTATGAATAATACTTTTAGCAACGGAATAGTACGTCTGGATTTAATTTAGTCTGATTACGCCTAAACTTAAAGGTTGTCGTGCACCGTTATCAAGATCGGTCAAAGAAAGAAAACAAAGTCAGAAACAAAGTCCAATCAATTTTTTATTATATTGAAGCAAAATTTGTAAACGGATGCCAACTAATATGTGTTTGTTTATTTACTAAAAAGTGAAGTGACCAAAAAATGGTGACATCCAATGAAGAGCTGTTTGCGATCGAGAAGTTGGACAATTTTGATGTATTTTTACACATTTACGCTGAGATTCTAAAAATTCCTTTCATACACCAAGGTTTAATTTATGTTATGGACAGTGTCAGGTCTTGTGAACAATCCCACAACTTGGGGCAACAAGCTGAGAGCAAAGCGACAGGAGCAGAAAGGAGAAGAAAGAAAGGAGAGTAATAAATAAACCAAAGGAAAAGGCCACATTGTGAGGAGAAAAAAGGGCAAACGCAGCAAGGAAGAAGGAGGAGGTGGAAAAACAGACTGGAACACCGGCCCGCTCATTTTTCATCGGCCAGACGAGCCGCTGCGTCGCGTTGTGTTCGCCTGCAGACCTGGTCGTGCGGCGCAGAGCAGTGGGATGCCGGGTGCGTGCCTCCGCGTGTTCGCACGCGTTCAGTACGTCACCACGTGGACATTTAACGTGCGAAACGTAGCATGTGTGGTAAACGCACACAATGTGTGCATCTGTTTGGTAAACTTCCCAAAGTAAAAAGGTGGGGTACGTTTAGGTGGATTAACCCTCATCTGCATCCTTAGTTTTCAGGCCGTGTACCCCTTTGTGCAGGCTGGGTTCTCCCCTCTCCTCGCCTGGCCCGGTGCTAATGATCCATCGTCCCATTCAGGCTCCACTCGCCTCAGAATACGTCCAACACTGTTTGGTGACCTCAATGAGAAGCCTGTTTTCCTTCGGCTCAGTTAAAACGCGTCTCTCTCTTCAGTGCCGTGAGAGTTAGCGGAGGAGAAGGCACGGACTCTCCGAGGGGAAAAGGAGCCTGCTTTTCTACTCTTCGTTGGCATTAGTATGCAGCGTTTAGAAACAAGCACAAACTGGGGTTTTTATATAAACTGAGGTGGCAGCGGCGGCTAGCGTGTTGTCGTAGAGAGATGAACATGGATGCAGAAAGAAGCCACACATACAGGCTTCTGTTTGGCTTCTCATTGTTCCTGTCTGGGCTGTGATCCCACTTGATTCCATAAGTCTCTAAACCCTGACAGGCCTGTGTGTGCGTGTGTGTGTGTGTGTCTGTGGTGTCTGTCCTAAAGAAAAGAAGCCAACACTTTATTGTTCTCACAGACGTTTTAACTTTGCTCCTCTCACTTTCTCCCCTTTTTTTCCCTCTCACATTCATTTTGATGTGTGTGTATGTGTGTGTGTGTGGGTGTGTGTGTGTGTGTGTAACTCATCCCACCGTACCTGTATTCCATCCGTCACATGCAGTCATTTGATGCGAAAGAAACCCCGGATTACCTGGTGCTCCTTTAAGGCCAATAAGAACATAATTCCCTCGTTCCCAATTATGAGATTATCATTACAGTGTCAAAGGGTGCAAAGCCACAACTGAAGGAGCGCAGTCAGAGCCGACAAAGAGACACGCTGCTATTCTTTTATCATTTGAGTATGTGAAAGTAAAGCACGTGGATGAGCCCGGAGGGGGTGTCTCTGTGTTTGGCACTGAGGTCCAGCAACCAGACCTGCAGAAATCTTTGCTACATTTTATTTTCTGAGCTACATCTCTGCTGTATAACACAGTTTAATTTATTTATGTTTTGCTTTCAAGAGGCCAGACTTTTCAGTATTTTTGTAGAGTGGTTTTGGTCACCAGTTCTTCAGGCTTTCTTGAGAAATTTCAAAGTTTTTCCTTGGAATTTGGGTCCTTTTTACACTAATATTCAGGTTAGTCCATGAAAGCACAAGTGTAGGACAAACAGCTTTAAAAATGTACAGTATCTGAAAGTCACACTACATAAACCCAAAACAGGACCTGTCATCTTTTCATCATCTACTTTATAATAAGTCTTGGTTGTGCTTAAAATTTATTTTATAGTTTATCTAGTTTATTTATAGTTTATAGTGTTGGCTTTATTTTCAATGAAATACAACAACAAAAAAATTTTAATTGTGTACAGCCCAACCTAGCTAAATATTTTCATCTTTAGCTAGTAGCTGGAGTTTAGCTAAGTAATGCTAAAGATATTTACAAGCCTTAGGATCAACTATAAATTTGCTAAGTTGCCTATTTTATTCAGTTTAGGGGCTTTTTTTTGTCTGAATGATTTGTTGTTAAAAAGCAATAATATTAAAAACTTACATCTGAAAATGATAAGTAATCGGACAGTAATTAATAACAAAAAGCAATCAAAACCCCCCAAAAATCCCTCTGACAGACCTTCAGAAAGCTTGAAGGACTGCGAATCAAGAATACTTTTAAGCAATTACAAGAAAAACCGTCTCTGTAGCAGCAAAAATAAACTACAGTTTAAGTGTTTTGCACAGCTCATCATTCTCGTGGGACAATACCTCCACCCCCTCCAAAGATGGCGCTTTATTTGGCGCCGAACTCATCTTCCCTTCACCCTCAGTGTCGGCGTCGCTCTCCTATCGACCAGGTCAGGTGCCAGCTCTTCGCAGGGAGCTGTGCACAAGTCCTCGTCGCGGGCCTAAGATGCCAACATTTTGGCTTACCCGAGTGTGTTTGTGTTCAGGGAGGGGTTGGCGATGGGGGGCATCGCCAGTTGGCAGGCTGGCACACAAAGGCTGGCACGATAAGACACCCCACCATCACCACCCCCTGCTCTCTCTCTCTTCTGCGGGCAGATTTTCTCGCCCATATCTTTTGTTTGGCTTGTTTGGGTTGCGGCTCATCCTGATAAAGGCCACTTTGTTTAGACAACAAAGCGCAAGGGAGGGAGAAAAGACAGAGATAGAGAGACAAAAAGATAGAATGAGAGAGACGGGGGGTCGATTAATAAAAGCGGCAAATGGGGAGAGGGGGGGTCAGTGTGTGTGTGTGGGACACAGATGGAAACCTTAAAAGAAAAAAATCAAGGAGGAAAACAAAACAAGATGTAGCGTGAGCTTTCCACCACACTGAATAGTAGACGTACACACAGGTGGGTACGAAAAAGATACAATGGTGTTCGGATACTGTTGCAGGCGCAGCGATAGGCAGATAGCGAGGAGAAGAAAGAAAAGATCTGGAGAAGGGAGCAGGTTCTGCTGGCTGTTTTGGACTCGAGCCCAAGCAGTGTGAGGTCATCCTCAAAGCTGTGAATGATGGAAACCAGGAACACAAGAGGACATGAGACACACACACACACACACACACACACACACAATCGCTCTCATTTCATACCAGCACATGTACAGTCTTTTATGAAGACTGTCAAGACTTGCGTGACCCTTCTACACGCACACACACACACACATGGTTGTGCACTTCCAAGGAAGGACAAACTCAGAGGAAGAGGAAAGAAAAGCAGGACGCGAAGGAGAAAGTCAGCTCGGCCACATCAAATATTTACTCAGGAGCAGATGTATTGTTGAAACATCGGAGCTGCTTCGTAATTAGGTGGATATTTTTCCCTCTGATTCCCTGCTTCTCCGGGAGTCCTCCACCCCACACCCCCCTCTGCTCGCCTCCCTAGGCTGCTGAAATGCATCTTGGCTCGGGACCCATGCCTCTGGCAGCCAGAGAGCTATACATGTGCACACAACCCTGCTCGGTATAAAATGGCTGCCAGACAGGCTTCTCCTCCTGAAATGTCGACAACGGTATGCATCTGCAGGGCGTGCGTGATATGCGTGTGCGCTTTTTTTTTTTTTTTATATACGTGTCTGCAAATGTTTGCGGGCTACACCACCAAAAAAAGAAAAAGGAGGGAGAGAAAGTTTCCCAAACTATGTGGCTAATTTAACCCACACTCTGTGTGCATATGTGTTCCACAATTTAGTGGGAACAGAATGGGTCCGGTGCCAAAACTGAGGAGGGTGGGTTGAAGCGAGAGTGCGCGAGTGTTTTAGTGATTATAAAATCCAGGCGAGCAACACACTTGGGTGTGGAGAAACCTCATAAGCACTCAGAAACTTTCTTGCCGAGCCAGATTTCTGTTGCCATTACCACTAATTGCCCTAATCGTTACAGTGGTATGATAAGTATCCCACCGGACAAGAAGGTGTAAGAACTCGTGGACACATCCAAAATATCCACAAGCTCCCCCCACCTCAACTTTCTTTTTCTTTTTTTTTTTTTTGCTGAGTAACAGGAGATAATCTGAATCATACGTGGTACTGTTTTTTTCTTTTCCTTCATGAACCAGTTTGTTTATTTAAACAAGTGGCAGGGATGGAGTGTGCCAAGAAGTGTTGTTTTTGGAAAAGGGCCGTGTGCGTACGTGCGTGTTTGTCTGTTTATTTGTGTGTGTGAGAGAGGCTCTGTGTGTGTGTATGTGTGGTGTCTGGCCCTGCCAAGCTCCCAGGGCAAAGCCGAGGCTTCTCGACCGCAACTGTTTATTTACAGGTTACACTACTGTTTATTTGAGGACTATCAGATTGGCTGGATTTCTGCACAGGACACCTTTTAGATGCAGACTCCGGGCCCCAGGCTCAGAATAACCCGTGTCTCCACTTTAATATTTCTCAGTAGAGTTTAAAAAAAAAAAGAAAATACTTCAGTCCTGTTCAACGCAGTTGTTTAGTGCTGTAAAAAAGTTTTAAACCATCTATCATTTCTTTATATTTACATGAAGCAAAACCTTTTTGTGATCTCTTCAAGTATTTTGGTTTAAACTTTAAAAGGTTTTAAACTAATTCTCAGTCTAGTTCTGGTAACAAAACAAAATTATTTAAAGTGTGTTAAAACCTGTTAAGGAGGTTGACAAGTGAAAGACTAAAAACTTTTTACAGCAAAGGAATCTGTATGCTGAAGTTTTGTTATTTAGGAATCACCTAACTGATGTTAAAATATGCTTGATGTTTGTTTTTTTTTTATTTCAACTAAAAAGGAACAAATTGTGTTAGTGACAGGCTGCTGCTAGTTTTAAAGTTACTAGCTCGCAAGTTGCTAACCATCTAGCTGGGATGCTAGGTTATTTTCACAAGCTAACATATATAGAAACTATCTAATAATTGTTTCTTTGTAAAGTTGACAAATGTGTTTTTTGTGGCAGCTTCCTAGCATAGTTAGTAGCAAGCTAAAGTACATGCTAGTAACTTGCTACCAGTTTAGCTAGTAACTCACTAGCTTTCACATATTTTTTACAAAAAAGTTATTGCTGTAGTTGTAGTTTTTATGACAGATTGCTAGCAAAGTTACTAGCCAGCTATGTGGTAGCTAATAAAGTTCTAGTGATTTAGCTAGTAGCTTGACCAGTTTTTTTAACTTGGAACTTGATAGTGCTTTAGCTAATAACGTGAGTAGTTTTTTTAGCTAAGACTTTGCTAGATGACGAGTATTTCAAATGGTTCTTTGTGTAGTTGTCTGTTGTGTTTTTTATTTCAGGTTGCTAGCAGTGTGACATTAGCTATCCACTTGCTAGCAAATAGTAGCCAAAGGTTATTTAAAATGGGCTTTATTGCTAAGTTGCCTGTCATATGCTAACATTGGTTTATCCCTTAAAATAGACATTTTATGCCTTGATTTTTAGGTTAGTGTTATAGTGTTATGTGGCATAGCAAATAAACAAACTTAAAGATAGAAATATTTTACCAAGAACACATTAAAATATTGCAAAAAAGTCTGGCACTTTGGAAGAAAGATTAAGAACAAGTCATGACTTTAAATCTATTTTATTTTGAACAGTACCTGTTGAATAAATTTTTCTGTGATTTGAAGCTGAAATAAACTTTTATTATTATTATTATTATTATTTTTATTATTAATATTATTATTACAGTAAAGCAGTACATCTGATCACCTGAAAGAAAAAAAATGATCTGAGAGCACAAAGCTGCACCTCTCAGGTCAAAGGTAAAATGTAATGCAGTAGGGGAGGTGTTTGCAGCACCGGTTTCAGGCCTGGCAGATGTGCCATATGCTTGCATCCCACCTTGAGTCATCCAGGTGGTCTCTCCTGGTGCTACAGTGGGGGGTGGGGGCTCATGCTGGAAGATGCTGCCTGCGATCTCTAATTGCCACGACCATCTGCTCTTTTTGTCACGGTTGCCTGTTCGGCTCTCGAAGAAGTAGAAAGAGAAAAAACAAAACAAAAACTCTGATCTGATCTGAACCGAAGCTCCTCTTCCACCTTCCTCCTGTTGGGGGGGGGGCCCCCCCCCCCCCCCCCCCCGTCTTATTTTACCTCCAGGCTGCTCTCTCAGGATCTTTTCTCTCCCTCACTGCGGTTCCCGGGGAGCAGGCATGGAGTTGGCAGTTGTAACTAGACTGATGGATGACTCTGAAAGTGGAATGGGGGGGTGGAGGCGGAGTGGTACTGAGCTCCTTGCAATCACTTTATGGACATGTGCTGTGGCAAATCCACCCAAACCTCCACTTACCCACAAAAGCTCCTTTTTACATAGCGCAAGCGTGTTCAGGAACTCGCCGTTTATTGATGCAAAAACAAAAGAAACTGTTTGAGAACGACTTGATCAGTTGCCGAAGAAGTCTAATCTTTAGTAAATTTGACAATTTAGTTCTCCTTTAGGGGATTTAGAAGGGAACCTTGCCAAAAAAAAAAAAGAAGCTTCCCAGATCAGACACACGGCTGTTTATTTATTTATTTTGTGTGTTTAATGTAAAATAGGACTTCTTATATCTAGCCGACCCTAACTTAGTTGTTTGTTTTTAGAGCTAAATATACTGAAAATAGAGTTTTTTTTAAATTTTCTGCTTAATGTATGGTACTTTTCCCTCTCCGCTTTGTCATTGTTGAGCTCCGGCCAAGAACATTCTGTTTTTTGCAGCGCCGTTTAATAGTCAAATTTAGGAGTTGGAGGAGGGGACGGTGAAAAAGACAGAGCGGAAGAGCGACACAGAGGGAGAACAAGAAGGGAATAAATCTTTCGATTCTTTTTTTTTTTTTTTTTTCCCCTCCTTTCGCCCCGTAACACGGCTCAGAAGGGCCGCGACAGGAAAATGGGTGTTGTTGTAAAATTGAGTAGGGAGGGGGTCTGAGTTCATGGTAAAGCTGTCATGTGTTAAAGGTGTAGATGATAATCTCCCCTTCTGGTACTCATTGCCTCTTTTGTTTTGCTTTTGGGTATTGGGGGGGCTTCGCAGATCGAAGTCCGTTGGTGATTTATACCTCTAATTTTGATGTTTTACAACTTTCGTGCTTCATGACATAAAAGGGAATGAAAAAAAAGCCCCCAGTACTTGTCAGGGGATAAACCATGAACTACAGAATGATATATTGCCCCCACCCACCCCACTTTACTACCACCCTTCCCCGGCGAGGTTTTTAAGGTAAAAGACGTAGATCCGGGCCGCCTCACACCAGATCCTGCACACTGTATAGCTGGTGGAAAGAATTCCACTCATGTTTCCTTCTGCTTCCCCGCCCCTCCCTGTCCTCTTTTAGTTTTTTTTTTTTTGTTCTGTACTTGTACCTTGCACAGCAGGACAGAACACATACTGAACACCCCTCTTGCCCCCACCCCCCAGTTCTTTTTTATTTTTTTTACAGGTCTGCTGGTGAAACCTTTTAGGTTATTCTGTGTCAGACACGGAGCTTTCTCCTCGGTTTGCTCTGCCATTAATGATAACACTGTTCAAACAAAGCTGTCTTGTTTAATCTCCTCTGGGTGCACTCTTGCTCCACTGGGCCTGGGCCAGTAGATAAGAAAAAAAAACTTAATTCATTTAAGTTTAACAGGTATTACATGAACCTAAACTTGTGTTTTACTCTTTATTTTACAGATTACATCAATGCTTTTAGTACATATGTTCTACAACCATTAACCCCCCCTCCTCTCCCCCTCTTTTTCTGTGTTCACAGACTCGCAGCAGTCAGGAAGTCCAAGTAACAATGAGCCAGGCAAAACCCCTCTTCCAGGTATGTAGAGCAGCAGTCATCCTCCCTCCTTCCTCCTGTCATCGCAGCATTGTTCCTCTTCAGCGCCGCCGCTCACGCACTTCTCGTCCAAACAGCGCCAGGGAGCTCCTGCCGCTGTCAGCCGATGCAGCAAAGCCTTTTTTTTCTGCAGCCGCGGCCCCTACGAGCACAGACATGAGCCGCTGTCAGGTTCAGTAGAAAAGGTGCAGCTGAATTTAAAAACAGACGGAGAGCTCGTAAATACAAACCGGTTTAAATAAAGGGATTTTTCTGTCTTTCAGCGTCCGTGATTATGACAACAAATTAAAAAAAAAAAGTTACTTTTTTAAAATGTGGGGTAAAAAGTGTTAGGGAATCCACACCGACTGCGACTCTCCTCCCCTGGACTGACCCGCGCTCTGTCGTCACAGCGCTGGAATGCGAAGAGTTCGAGAAAGCATAATTAGCTTTCTACCTCAAGAGCAGGTTCCGCCAATGCCCCTGCCAAGGAAAACACGCGAGCGAGCCAGTGACTCAGGCTCCGGGAGGCCCTCGGTCCGTGGCACGGTGCCTTGGCTCGCGCGAGGCGTTAAGCGTTTCGTAGGTGCCAACGGAGACGCTCCTCCATCTTTCTGGCACGCTCTGGGCACCCTCGGGTCGGGAATCAAAACAGAGCCGCGGTCAATTGGGTGTCAGGAACTTGTCTGGCTGTTTTACTCGACTGACAGCTGGAGATTAGTGTTGTCGAGTCTCTGAAGGTCAGACAGGTGTCAACAAATGCTTCAGCTCAGCAAAAATTAAATCAGGACTAACAATTAATTTAAAAAAGGAACCATTTTTTAATTCTAAAAGTAATCTTTAAATCAACACAGCTGTAGATTCTCATGTTAGAAAGGATTGAAGGACTAGTTTTATGTGGAGGTGCATCGATTGTAGTGTTCAGGGTCGATTCTGAGACCTGCTAATTCTGAAATGACATAAATTATTAACACCAGGTACATTTGTATATTAACAGCAGGCTGTTACTGGCAGTCTAAAACTAAATTACTAGTGTTTTAAAGATATGTTATAAAATCTTGCACATCTTAATTCACATCTAAAATCTGTCAGAGAATAATATCCTCGTTTCCCTTTCTTAAAATAAAGTCAATGATTTTTACAGGTTTATGTCACGAACATAAAAAAAGATAATTACATTTTTATTGCAGAAGAACAATTACTTTCATACTGAAAAAAAATTATCAGTTAAGACATGAAACATAACTGATGATTAAGGAAAAACAAAACAAAGAAATAAAACGTCTTTAGCTCAGTTCAAGTCAGAGATATTTTTAGAAACAGAAATCACAATTTCTGTGAAAATGCAGTTTGAAAAAAATTGTTTAAATTTGCTGATAAAGCTGAATGTATGTTTTAAACTCAAAGAACTAGTACACTAGCTAAAAGATAAAACTATCAAAAAGCTAGCTAGAAGCTAAAATTAGCAGACGGTTGGTTAAAAGTAATATAAGGCTTGTTAAAAGCTAAACAAAGCAGAATTAAAGCTAAAAGTTAAAAATACAAAATAGCTAGCTAAAAAGTAAAATTAGAAAACAGCTAGCTAAAACCTGCGAAAGGCTCTAGAAGCTAAAAATATCAAAAGGCTATTCAAAAGTAGCATAAAACTAGTAAGTAGCAAAATTGTAGCTAAAAGGTAAAACTGAAAAAAAACAACAAAAAAGTAAAATTAGCAAACAGCAACCTAAATTTACAAAAGACTAGCATATAGCTAAGAATAACAGAACTCTAGCTAAAATCTAAATAGAACAATGGGTTAGTTTAAAGCTTAAATTAGCAAACAACTAAATAAATTTAGCAAAAGACTAGCATATAGCTAAAAGTAATAGAACTCTAAAATCTAAAAAAGCAAAAGTTTAGCTTAAAATTTGAATTAGCAAACAGCTAGCTAAATTTAGCAAAAGACTAGCATATAGCTAAGAGTAACAGAATTGTAGCTCAAATTTAAAAATAGCAAAAGTTTAACTAAATGCTAGAATTAACAAACAAGTAGCTAAAAGTAGCAATAAACTAGTTAAAAGCTATAAAATAAAATTGTAGTTAAAAGAGTAGAAGCAGCATGAGGCTAGCTAAATGTAGCAGAATCCTGTCTTAAAGCTAAAGCAACATGAAGACAAAATTCAAGCAGTTGTGTTGTTTTTAAGCAACTAAAAAGGATCTCAGTGTATTTCTCTGTAAAATATTTGTGAAATAAAAGTTCACAGTTTTAAAAGTAGAAAAGTTACTGAAACCAAAACTCTTAATATTCACCTCCTGAGCTGAACAGTTTCACACACAAACAGCTGAAAAAAAGCAGAAGCTACGCAGAAATAAACTGTAAAAAAATACATAAAAATAATATCGTGAAGCTGAATCAGCATTCACACAATATGCTTAATAAATCATGACTTATTTTTTTTGAAAGATCTCTGAGCTCTACAAACTATATTTGGGCTTCAGTTCATTTCTAATGTTTAACAGATAAGCACAGCTGCAGTGATGTAACATGTCTGTCGTCTCCTGCAGTTTATCTGGAGGACAGTTTCATCAAATCAGGAGTCTTCAGTGTTGCGGAGCTGGTGCGAGTGTCCAGAAGTAAGTATATGCTTCTTTGTTTTTTGTTTTAACCCGACACGCTGCATATTTATTTTTGTTTAGTTTTTCGGCGCTCGTGTAGCTTGGCGTTAAATGTAACAGGTGCGTGTAAGTTAATGTGGGAGTGGGAGAAGCTGTCAGCCTGAATAAACCCTCACCGCCGTCATTAATCAGGTTTAATCACGGAGCTAAAACCACCTGCGTGTTTCTGTTTTTCCACATAAAATTAAAAACTGATCTCAATTTTTAAAAAAAACAACAAAAAAAAAAACCAAGAAAACAAAAGCGTCTTTATCTTCAACTGTCACTTAAAACTGTTTCTCTTCATAATCTCTGTTCCAACTGAAATCCCACCACACAGCTGTGGTGTGGTGAATCCAGTTCAGCCAGTCTTTTTTTTTTTTTTGATGAGTTGACTCTCGAGCGCGCAGCTGTCTGCGTTCATCTGCACAGACACGTCCTTCTCTCTCCGCCAAGCCGTTGACGGTTGTTCTCTGAGACTCCTCTGTTACCTGAGGGCATGACGAGGCACCGTTTACCTGCCTCTGAGCCCGGGCAGCAACTGTAGCGAACATGCCTGAGGAGCACAAAGACTCCAGTCAACACACACACACACACACACACACACACATCGACATCGACTGCCCGTGTTTAAAAAGAAGCATACCGATGCCGTGCTGCCAGTTCCAACTCCACGTCGTTTAAATCCGAAATGTTTGCAGATTCTGTTCTGCGCTGCAGTCAGGAATGTTGGTGGTTTTCTGCTCAATCTGAAACCACAACGACCGTTAGATTAGATTAGATTAGATTTGGAGTTACACCGAATAAATCGTAGAATCTATTAGATTGTACAATAGATTTACGAACCTGCACATCACTTTGGTCAAATTTATTTTTAAACCTGTAAATAAAAGGCAGATTTACCGTTTATGTGCAACTATAACCTGCCAAGACTGATTTAGGCCAATTCTGATTTTATTCTTAGAGCTACAATCATCACAATATATTGCATATTTCTGGTTGAACTCTGATTTTGAGTGTTTATTTGTAATAAAATGCTTACAGTAAAAACAAATAATATCATCCAGATCATTAGACAGTATTTTTTATGAATAAAACCAAACTAAGAAAGAAATTACAGGATCTCCACTTCATTTTTTGGGTTTTTTTTTGGTGCACTTCTACACCAAAAGCCCACTGCTGTTATGGTGTTTACTGACCAAACAAAACAGTTTCCACTAAAGGAAAAAAGAAAAAGTCCAATTCCATTCCCTCAAATTTAAGAAGAAAATGCTGTTTTTTTATTTCTCACTTAGCAAATGTCTCTCCTCATCTTATAACTGTAATTAATTTGATATTTTGTCAACTGAACAGACCAAAAAAAGTTCCTTTTATACATTATTTAAAACCGTTTTCACCATTTTCTTTACTAAGCATCTTTTTAAACTTCATTAGGATGAGCCTTGAACATTTTTAATTGGCAAAACTGCCAATAATTTGAATTTTTATGCATTTATCTTAACATGTGCATGGGCAAAACATAGTTAAATATAGAGAAAACTGAGAAGTGTTTTTATTTATCCACAACATGAAGTAGAACTGAGGCAGAATCATGGATCAAATTATCTTTTTATTCGGCTCTGAAAGACAGAAATGACTCGATTCAGCGCTCAGAGACTGATGATCCCTTCGCAGATTGTGTGTTGTTTGTGTTTGTGGAGTTTAATTTGCCTTTTTGACCAGATGGCCTCTGAGCTGCCATCCCTGCTCTCCGGTGCCAGAGGCTCGTCTCACCGAAGCCGTAGAAGGAATTTTAAAAAGGTCGCCGGACACACACAGGAATTGTCACTCACTCAGCCGGTCGCTCCCTGGGAAGATATCTAAGCAGCCGCTCGTCCGTCATCGCGCTCCTGGCCCGACTCTCCGAGACGTTCTTTGAAGTCCATCAAAGGGAGCTGCGGAGTTCAAGGCCGGATCGCGGTCCGGCATTTGGCCTCATTAATGCAGTAAGGGGGCCTCAGCTGCAAGTGTAGAAACAAAAATATTTGTCGATACAACTGCACGTTTAATTTTTTTCAAGAATAAGCACTAAACGGCGTATTGTTCTGACTTAATGAGCAAGTTGAGTGACCGAGTGGCATCTCAAGCTCTCTGCCAGCGACCACAGAGAGATAGATGTGGAGAATCCTACACCATAAACTGGAAAAAACAATGCTCTTGCCTTCAGCGCCCTCCAGCCGGATGCATTCCTCCACAGTCGGCTCGCTGTGGGCAGCAGCGGGTGGAAGCCTCTGCCAAGGCTGCAGTGGGCTGCCAGGGCGAAGGCTGGGCGGGCGGATCGTGCCGGTGGTGAACCTCAGACCACAACAGACGGCGCCACACGCTCCCGTCTCCCCAACCACTCCAAACCGACCGACCAACCACTCGAGCTGCAGCCTGCCTCGCGGGCCACACACTGACGAAGCCAATATGGGTGGCGACCCCCCCTTTTGTTCTGTAAACACAGGCTTGAAACAATATCCCTCACCTCAACCGCAGTGAGGAAAATAACACCGGTCGCCACCATAATCATTATCTGAGGAAGCTGCAAAGTGTTTTTTTTTTTCTCACAAGCTCCATCAAAAAAATAATACAACCAATATAGATTTTATATAAAATCAAGAACATCGGGGACAACCCAGACCAACCTCTTCCATCAGCATCTACAATAACTCTTTAGTTAAACGAGTTACTACAATATCTAATTTCCCTTTGGGATCAATAAAGTATTTTTGAATTGAATTGAATTAAATAAAGGTGCTAAGTCGGCTCAGAAATGTGAACATAAGTACCTAAAAGCAGCTTCAGTTCTTTTGTAGTGTCTCCATATATACTGTAAACTGACAGCTGTGTGACTTTGAGCTCCTTCCTGTGTCCTCTGCAGTGCCCATCACCCACGGCGCAGCGGTACCCTTCTCCATGGCCGACATGCCGGGCCAACCCTACTACCATGACCTGAACTCCAGCGTCGGGCTGCACCGCTCCCTGTCCTCCCCTCCCGGCAGGTCGGTGGAAGCTACTGCAAAGAAAATACATTTTGGGAATATTCATTTTGTACTTTAGTTTAAACCATGAGTCCTTAAAGTAAGTTAGTGTTTTGGGCCTTTTTTTGGCTTTATTAAAAAAAAAAAAAAAGTTTAGCGCTCAAAGCGTGTGATGTGGTTCACACCAAACTGTAGCTCAATATCTATAAAACTATATCAGTTGTTGTCATTTTTGCATTGGTTAAGGGTAATTTGTTTTGTTCTGTTAACGAATTTGTCCAATGGTTCAAGATCTTACCAAATCTGTGAGCCATATGAAAGGACATGATGTTTGAACTCCCGGCTGCTACAATAATTAGAGTGATTTTTGTGTTTAGTCTCTACTTTAGCATAGCCTCTAACAATCTGCTTTTTCGTCTGGTAAACGGGAGTGTTTTCAAAAATGTCATACTTATGTTTTAACTAATAACATAATCAAGGTTTTAGCCATAATGACCGATTGTGTTGAATCGTTAACTGCTTGTATCTATGCAGCAAAAGGCCCAAAACGGTCAACCTGGACGAGAACATGGACACCAGCCCGACGGGACCGGACTTCTACTCGTCGCCCAGCTCACCGGCGAGCAGTCGGGCAAACTGGCATGACCGAGAAGGAGGTGAATTTCTTGTTGTTCCTTTTACTTTATTCTTGTCTTTATTACCAATTTTGAAAATAGATGGACGCGCCTATTTTTGCCAAAAATCCAAATTTTTATTCTTTTGAAATAAAACTAATAAAGCAACAAAGCTTAGAGGATCAGATGATAAAATGTAGGAGAAACTTGCCTTTCTTGATGCAAAGACATGAGACAACGTGAGCTTCTCAACGGACAGCTTGAACGTCACATTACGCCGCCTTCCTGCGCAGAGTCCAACTCTTTTAATTAAGGTCTTCCTGTTCCACGTGTCCCGATCGTCTTCCTCGTCCCTCTCTGCTCACTTCTGCCTTCGCCCCGCAGCACAGAGGTGGCGGGAACCGTCTCGTTCCAACTGAGACAAACGCAATTGCTGGAAATCAAAACCCTTATTTTCCTCAGCAGGACGCATGCAGTGGTTTCAGTTGCAGTTTGAACTTAGAAAACTTCTTTGTTATTATTATTTTTATTTAATATAATCAGTAGAGAGGCTATACGAGGAAACGACACACAGGAGATTCGGCCACAGAGTCTGAGCATGTCCCTTTTTTTTTTTTTTGCACAAGGCCTGAGAGGATCGCTCTGTGTAAACTTAGACACTCGGGGTGAGGAGAGAGGGAATGAAGTGGGTAGGAAACTCTCCAAAGACGGCCATTATTCTGTCAAGAGAGAATAAATGAGAAGTGGGTTGAGATTAAACCCATATGAGGCCTTCCAAGTGCCAAGCAGTAGTGGAGAAAAAAAATGTTAGCTTCGGTTTCTTAGAAGCATTTTAATAAACATGTGCTCATATTTACTCCCCCATCTGTCGCTAACTACAACTAACCCTTTTATTAAATTATTCAAAGACTTACAGTATCGTCTGTTAATTGATTGTTTCAAAAAAACTTTTGGATGTAAACATATTTTCCTTTCTGTCGAACAAAAAAAAGCATATTGGGAGTTTGTCCTTTTTCCAAATTCAGACTGGGAAATCCCCCCTGAAATTCCCAACACCTCTCCCCTTTGGAGATAAGTGACTTTTTTTCCGCTTCTTGCCAAATTCTGGAAAGGAAGTTTAATAGTTTAAAAATGCCTCGACGTTGGCTGTTTTGGAGGGAAAGGAGCAACGACGCCTTCAGAAGAAACAATGTTTGTTTTTCTGTTTATGAGGTTCTACTAATCCTAAACAGCACAAGGGGAAATAAAAAATGCACACCAAGCAAAAGCTCAAGCAATTTTACAATTTTTATTGGTTGGCCATTGGCCCCCTTGGTCCCCCTCCTTAATGACGCCCCTGGAAAAGAGACGCAACACCATAAAACTTACCCACTAAAGGAGTCTTCACCAGACAAGCAAAGCAGAAGAAGACACAGGCCGCTGCCTCTCGCATCTATTTGTTATCACGCTTCCTTTAAACTCTGGAAAATTGAAAACCACGCAGCCGTGACAGCAGAGCGTCGCTCATAAAAGTGCAGAGTAATGAGCAGCTCGTAAGTCGACTTCACACACGTACTTCCAGTCGTTAGCCCCCCCCTACACGAGTTTCCTAAATACATGTCATGTCTTCAGCAGAGCCTTACCGGATTGAGATATTCTATTTAAGATTACGCAAAGGTCCTGAAATCCTTTAATCCTGTCGGAGCTGTGAGTTGGTTCAGAGCGAAGTTACTGTGCTCCGATACCACGACATGTTTGGACTTTATCACGGAAAGTTCTGTGATTCTGGAGTTCTTGTGTGATTTTGACTCAAATTTCCCCCAAAAAGTCCTTCATTTCAACCATAATTCACTTTAATTCAAGATAAACAGAGGCTGCAGTAGAGGATTTTCGGGAAGAAAATGAAACAATTTCATAAACTTTGACTTTTCTTTAACAGTACTATGAAAAATTCTCAAATCATCCCTCAAATCTTATTAAGGCACCAAATTTAAAGTGGTCTTGAGCAACATTTATTAAAAATCTTTGAACAACCAAAACATTTATTTTTCACTTCTTTATTTAGTCATTTTTAGACATTAAAAGGCTCCAAAATTTATGTTTTAAACCAACATCATGTCAAAAGTTGGGGACTATTTGAAGTACTGGCTAGCAAGGTCCGTCCTAGCTAACATAGCTAACTGCTAGCAGAAAATTTACTAGCAGGGAAATCCCTTCGTATAATGTTTGTCTTAATTTTAAAGCTTGGAAGGCTGGAAATCCTGATGACTTCACTCCAGACCAATAAAAATCGATGTTTCAAACCAAAAACCAACAATACTAGCTTGTTTCCAGGTGATAAATCACCAAATTTCAACAAACCATGCATCAATTTGAAGCTTTTGAGATGAAGTGTTTAAAATATTCTATACTTGCTAACACAGCTCACATATATTGATGTATTCGGGGGGGTTTGCCATTTTTTTCCCCTCAGCAGATATGTCTTCACCCACCATGAAGAAGCCAGAGAAGCCGCTGTTCAGCCCCACCTCCCCGCAGGACTCCTCGCCACGACTCAGCACTTTTTCTCAGCCTCATCACCCAGGCCTAACAGGTGTGGGACACAGTGGTGAGTCACTGCTGCTTTAACCCAAGCAAAAATATAATAATTTAAATTATTTTTGCCTCACAGATGCCTGTTTTATCTAAAGCTTCTCCTCTCTTCACTGTGTTCCTTTTTTTTTTCTGCTCACAGTTATATCGACGAGGAGCCCCCCTCCTCACTCGCCCCTGCAGTTTTCGGCCTCGGCCATCTTGCCCCCGGCGCCGTCGCCCTACTTCTCGCACACCACCATCCGCTACCCGCCTCACC
The DNA here is from genome assembly GCA_031762555.1 of Cynodonichthys magdalenae. Taxonomy (NCBI): domain Eukaryota; kingdom Metazoa; phylum Chordata; class Actinopteri; order Cyprinodontiformes; family Rivulidae; genus Cynodonichthys; species Cynodonichthys magdalenae. The sequence continues at coordinate 14,384,996 of JARVJO010000001.1, forward strand.
TCAACCCCGCTGATCCCCTCAAGAGCTACGTGCCGTCGTACGACCCGTCCAGCCCGCAGAGCAACCAGGTCAGTCCTTTTCTTCTTTTTAATGAATCAACGTTTATAAAAGCCAATTATTTCAATTTGAAGTCAGATCATGGGTTCGGCCTGACGTTCAGAGCTTCTACTCTTTGTTCTTTATCTCACTGGCTCTGACCTCAAAAGATTAAAGATAAGATAAATGACAGAAAGCTGTTTTTCAACCCTGCCTTGTTTCATTTGGAAGTAAAGAATACAGCTCTGTGTCTGTTTTCTTTAATTAAAAACAGTTTATCTGTTTATAGCAAAGGTTAGAATAACTGAAATCAATGAGGTAACATCTGTAAGAGATTATACATGAGTATTCAGTCTTTTATGCACCAATAATAGCATCAGTTTTTGATTTGAAAACTTGATTTCTCACAGCAAATTTTATGTTTTGACCTTTTTATTTCATACTAATTAGTAAGTCTTAATCAAGAGATAATTTAAATATTATGAAATGCCCGTATAGAAAAATAAGTAAAAGGTTTATACTTCTACTCTCTGTTTTGATCATTTATCACTTATTGTATTACTGTGATTTTATTTGTAACCATTCATTCATTAAACATTAAGAAAACAATACATTTCTCAAAAAATGTTCATTTTGGAGTGATTGAACGTAAATTGTCAAATTGATTGTGCATTTTTTTGAAAAATCACTTCATGTTTCAGTAAAAATATAAAAAACGGTTTGAGATAAACCCATTATTTAATACTTTAATAATTCTTATTAAAAAGCTGTTTTTATCCAGGCTGAACGATATTAGAAAAAAACAAACATATTGCGATATTATCAATTGTCGTGATTTGTCACAATAATCGATAATTTGTCACTATACTAGTCGGAGACTTAAAATTGTGGAAACATGAGCAAATTCTCTCTTGGCTAAGTTTGCTCTGCCGCTCTGGATTTACGAAAACTAAATTGAGACGATTTTAAGAAGCTCAGACGGCTCTGACCGAGATTGTAATGTTCAAAATTCTAGCAAAAAACAAATAGTTGCGTATTATTTTCAAACGCACATACAAATGAAATGACCTGCCACTCATGCAAGTACATTTTTGGATATTTTACACCGCCGTTCTGACAAATTCTCAGTGGTAATTTCAGGCAAATTAGTTTGATTTGTTGGAAAATTGTTGATTATTTTCATTTTAGTTCATAAAAAGGCTCCAAAGATTCTCCATATCTTTTGGAAATGTTTGTAGAGAATTTTTAACTAAAACAAAAAAACCCACGACTCCATAAAGAAGTCAGCTGAACTCCTGACACCGCGTCCCACGTCTGACGTACAGAAACGTACCGAGACTCCGGCGGTAAATCAAGCCTCTCGTACAAACGAGCAGCGAGCAGAGGCGTCTCAGTCTCTGAGAGGGCCGTGTGATATTTATGTGAGTTTTATTTCTCACTGTAAACAAAGGCCTCGTAGATGACGATTTCTCAAAAAAAAAAAAAAGAAAAGAAAACGTCTCGGGCCAGGGAGGAGGGCGAGGGACTGTTCCTCTGGAGGCGAACCGCGGGGAACGATAAAGGTTGTAAATATTTGCCGTTGCCGGGGCCCGGCTCTTGTGCAGAATTAACTGGCCCTCTGCTGTGGTGGTGGTGGTGGGGGGCTGGGGGGGAGAATGAAGCCGAGGGAGGGTAGTTGGGGTGGGGGGGTGCTGTGGTTCTGCAAATAACACAGCGCTTATAATCCCATGGACGAGTGCCAGAATGTTTTATGCTTGCTTTAACGCAGATTATATTACACTCTAATTAAACATTCTATTCAGCACGGAGGGAACCCTGCGGACACGATTCTTCTCCAAAAAGCCCTGTTTGAGTTTTGAACTCGGGGCGGCCCTGAGATGAACGGCCCAGACAGTCTCCAGCCGTCTCAAAGAGTAGCTCCCACTTGCTTCCCTTTATTTCTCACACACACACACACTCACACACACACATATATATATATATCGTCTCTATAGCGGTGCATTCACACCATTGTAAAAGGTCACTCCACGGCTCTCCCTGGCTTTTCACGCCCGCGTCCTCCTAAATTCCATTTATGAGCACCATTAAAATCATTGTGTGGAATCATGTAGGAAATCCATTGTCGGCGACTGAGGGTCCATTGTTGCTCACGCCCCCCCCTGAGAATTAGTAATAACTGTGACAAGACAGCGGCTGAAAGTGTTCAAACCTTCCGACGGCGAGGGGCTTCAGCTGCCTTTTGTTTGTTCGCTTTCTTTTTGTCGGAGCAGTTAGTAAAAAAAAAAAAAAAGACGATGTGTTTAGATCCAACTTGTGAACGTGTGTCACTCGCTCGTCTTCGGTTTGTTGAAATCTGGCCAAATGCCCACTCAGAAGCGAGCGAGAGCTTGTAAACACAAATTCAGCGTGATTCTTGTGTGTCGACGGGTTCTGGTCCACCAAATGAGCAGACAAAAACCACTTTGCAATTTCAAAATGACCCTGGATCAACTAAACGAAGAGAAAACATTTTAACGTCTTGTTCTGTAACTCGTCTGTTTTTTCATTTTTTTATTCTCAAAAATCTGAAAAAAACATAACAAATAGGTAATAAAATCCAGCTCTGTAGCTCGACCAAACTTCACAGTAGAAACATTGTTCAGAGTTTAAAGGTCATGGAAAGTTCGACTTCTTCAAGTGGCTGAAGAGTCATTTTGATATCTTTAATGGATTTCACACATTCCTGTTAAAGTTTTATGATTTTTTTATATTTTGTTACAGATTGCTCAACGTTGAGAGTGACGAAACATGTTTAAACTTTCAAGTAATCTGAACTTGCCAACATTTTTGCAAACTTTTATAGGCTTTTTATAGTTTTTACATCCAAACAGCTCTTTTTATCTTTTAATTTTTGTCTCTCAAATTCTTTAAACTTCACACTTGCAACTCAACTGACTCCCTTTGTATTTGAGATCAGAAAACCCTTCTAGTACTTTTCACACAAATAATGGTTTTAAGGCTTAATTTGTAGACTGCAGTTCTGTCCTGTCAGGGAGAGACACATGCAATTGTGCAGTTACCACGGTGACCATAACGAGGCACCAACAGCAGCTTTGACTTTTTTTTTTCTATCTGATTTCCGCAGCCCAACAGCAGTGGTCAAGGGGTTGGAAAGGTCCCAGGCCACTTCACCCCAGTTCTGGCTCCATCCCCGCACCATGGTGCCGTGCGACCCGTCACGCTCTCCATGCCCGACACCAAGCCCATCACCACATCAGAAGGTGAGCCGTCCACTGCAGACACCACTTCCTGTCGCAGCTCTGCAGCAGCAAACACATACATGTCCCGTATCCTGTCTTTATTTTGTGTGTTTTATCCATCAGCTGTCTGCAAGACGAGGCAAAATTAAAGTTTCGTACTGATGAGGGTCACCTTTTTGTTTATTCCTTTGAAAAAGCAAACAAATTGAATGGCTGTGTCTACTGTAGCTCAAGCACGAGATGTGTTTTAACAGCTGCACAAAGAGCTGCAAAATTGTTTCCAGGTGAATTTCAAGATTTCAAAACTTTACTGGTGATGTTGGAACCAGAAAAATAAACAAACGAAAGTACAACAATCCAACTTTTTCTGTTTGACTTTTTTGTTTATTTGTTCAGAGAGACGATGTGAATCATATAACTGTAGATATGAGCAGTCAAAAAAAAAAATTTAAGTGGAAAAACAGGAAATCAAATTCCTAATGATGGCAGAAACATTGTAAAGTGCTTGTAAACATGGAATAATTTGACATCATGTTCATTTTAAGCATGGTTTTATTTTTAAAAAAGCTGGTATTTTAGGTCCTAACACAAATAAATATGTGTTTATGGTGCCCAAAATACAGCTTGATCTCTGTAAAATATAGTTGTCACCATTTTTGTTTGCTTAGATTGATTAGCTGTGGCTACTGTCATCAGTTGTAGATGATGTTGAAGTTCATTCAGTGATTTGTAAGATATTTTGCGGGCAGAAAGACAGAGTTAATGCCAAAGTTTAATTTATTAGTGCTTATAGGATGTATTAGTAGTGACTTTAGCTACTACCACATCAAATTTTATCTCAGTGTTGGTAAAAAGGGGTAAAGTTTAGTTCTTTTAGTTGTTATAGATGTGCATTTAATTAATAAGTTTATTTAAAAAAACAAGCGATTCAAATGTTGCATTTATTGAAAATATTAAGAATTACAGTGGGCCTAAAATGAAGCCTTGTGGGACTCCACATGTACATTTTATATACCTGTCATGGAGTTGGTTGATTTTAAATTCATCATTCAGACTGATTATTTCTGTGCTTTTGAAGCTGATTATAATGAAATCATGTTTTTTTGTTGTTTGATGACTCGTTTGCCCAGCCTACTCAAGTCCCGGCACCCCGACAGCTAATCGTTTCGTAGGCCTGAGCACCAGAGATCCCGCCTTTCTCCACCAGCAACAGGTGAGTTTTTTCCCTCCTCATTGCAACATTCGAGTCACCTGCTCATATTATTCTTATCATTTTCTGTCCCACACTTCTTCTTTTGACTGAGATGTGTAAAATACCCCCCACCCCCTCTGAAACACTACATTTGATCAGTTTCAGCAACAACTGAGGGTTTTGAACACCTCACAAGATGAGGAAAGCTTAACAAACTGAGTCCTGCTGAAATTAATTTTAGAAACTTCTGAACTTGTTTGTGAGTGAGTGTAGTTGAATTTAGATGGGAAAAGCTTCGTTTTTTTGTCCTCACTTTAAAGACATGTAAAGGTGAAGGGTTACTGTCCCTGTTGCCACAGCTCAAAGATGGGTGGGGTTTTATTTAGAGCTCATTTCTGTTTCCTTCAAAAACTAAACTTATCAAATACAGTCGTCGTCAGAACACTCCTTTATTTACAAGCCAAACAAGAAAAGGTGGCGTCCGTCTATTATAGGATAGCGCCGTGTGAGTGTGTGTGAGTGTGTCAGACCAGTGTGTCCTCTTCCCCCACCACATCTAACTGAAAGCGCTGGTCTGAGGCCAAGGCTTTTCCAACCACAACTAATTGAATGCATCTGCACGCAACTCCATAATGATCGCCGGCTTTTCTCCTCAGCTTTAATGTTTAGTTAGAATCACAGAACTCCTTTCTCACTCTCTGTGTTTTTCCCGTCTTCCTGTCTTTCTCACAAAGTTGTTTTTTTTTATAATAAATAGTAAAGAAAAAAAAGGATGAGGGAGGTTGTTTAGTTTGTCAGTTTTGGGATGCTGTGATTCCACAGGGAGGAGGAGGAGGATTCACTTGGCTGAAGTCGCACAGTTTGTCTTTCACATTTTTTTTTTCTAGCAGCCGTGCTAACTTTTTTTAGCAGAGCACAAAGCAGCCTGAAAGTTGCTGCTGAGTTTGGTCCAGCAGTCGGTTTCTCAGCAGCAATAAAGCCGCTCGGCTCCAGATTTTCGTCCGGATGCATAAATATCCTCTGAAGAAATACAACAGCGATGATTTTAGGTCCTGAATAAACAATCACATAAACGGAGGTTGACACGGTTTGGAGATGCTTTACAATTAGATTATACTTATAAAGCATTAATAAACAGTTAATCATTTGTAGTTGATGTGGCTTCATTAAGCTTATTAAGCAACTGATTAATTTATTGACAACATCAGAGGTCACCAACAAGTTTCTCACTCTACAGGGGTCAATGTTAAGTTTAGTAGGAATAATATTTATATTTTATTATTATTGTCATTATTATAACAAATTATTTGATGAAAGATTTAAACCTACTCAGTCTGTTTGCTATTATATAATCATATATTTAATGAAATCTGTTTTTTTAGTTGGTATCACTTCACAGTAGGCGTCCTGTAAAAAATAGTTTATTAAAGCCCTATAATCTGGTTATTCAGGAGTTTGTAAACAACTTATAAAGCATAACTTATGTAACAAAACAATGTTCAGGCTCACTATTTGGCAAGCTTAGGTGGTGTACTGTTAATCATATAAATGCAACTTGTTACTTACTGAAAAATGTTTCATATTTAAAATCTAATATATGAAGAAATGAATAAAACTTTAGCACTTGATTCTGTATAAGGCCTGCTAAATATATAGAAACAGTGTTTATTAATTATCTTACAGATTTTTCATAAAGGGTTTACAATCTCATGAATGACTTTTTTATATTGTTACTATAAGCATTAAATAGACCTATATAAAGCATTAATAAATCCTTTATAAAGGGACTCATATTGGGAAGTTGTACTATTTATTTTAATTCTATTTAATTTTAACTTTCTCACAAAATCAATGAGCAGTTCACTGAGAAATGACACATTTCGGCATATTTTGGTGTGTGTGTCCAGGTGTGTGTACATAGTCTGGATATTAGTGGAAAGTGTTTGTCAGAAACAGGAAGTTACAAACTTTTTATTTTTTGTTATGGAAGAAAAAAAAATATCCAGCAAATGCAAAATTCCTGTAATTTTCAAAGTTGGAAATTTTGTTAGAAATACTTTGAAACTAATAGGGAAATGTTTGGGGTGGAATGGAATTTAAAATGTTGTCCCTAATCAAGAATTTTAAAATATATCAGGTTAAAGTATAATATTGCTGAAAATTTAATAAAAATTAGTTTTATTTATAAATTTTGGGTCAAACTTCCATTACTCCCAGTTTCCACTTAATTTACATAAATTCCCCAAAATTTCCACAAAGTTTCTGGACAGTTTTCTGAAATTCACAGAAAAAATGACTGCCTCCTTTTTCAAACGTAATCACATCCTGAGCCGGATGTCGACACTCATCTCAGCATCCAACATTTTTAAGGAACGATTTAATAACTTAGTAAAACTCTAAGACAAAAAAAAAAGCAGAAAAACAAACATGTGACTCAAGTTAAAAGCCTGAACATGAAGCGTAAATAAATCCTTTATAAGAGAAATCTGGTTGTAAATGGATGTTATGGTTTTATTAAAAAGATCATACCTTTAAGAACAGGAGAAAATAGATTCATAACATATTAACACTGCATCTCCACGACTAACTGTTTCTGTCAGCTGAAGAAACTCAGAGCGTCCCTCTCGCTGATTCATTTTGCGTCTGTTTGTCCCAGTCGGTTTTGTTTTCCTCGCTCTGATTTAACGGCCCCGGGGTTTCTGGCCTCACCGAGCGCAGAGGAGGGTCGAAGCCAAGTCCTGCAAGACTAAACACTTCCTGAAAAATCCTCCGTCACTGTCCTCATCTGGTGTTTATTGTGTCGGAGCTTTTTTATTATTATTATTATTTTTATTCCCAGGACATTTACTGCAGGCGTTGGTAGCACCGAGGAAGTTGATACATCACAAAAAAATAGCTTCATGTAAAATATGTTCGTATTTTATTTCTTTAATAAGTGAAAATGGGATTATTGGTCAGTAAAGTTTATTTAAAAATCAGCTAAAAGGATTTTCTGTTTTAAACAAAAAACACACTCACAGAGTGGGAAAACATAAACAAAACAACAGCACCACACGCTCCCACACCTGCTGTACGATCTGGGCAGTGAACGTGTGAAAAGCCCCCCACACCCTTCGCCCCCTCATTCATCCCTCGCCTTGGTTAACCCCTCGAGGGAACTCCGCCGTGGAGCACTCCTCAGGGAAAGCTCCGTGATCAGATGTCATTTGGTATTATCTAAGGAAGGATCCTAATCCACAATCTGCCCGCATCTGTTTGCTAACGTTTCCCAAGCTCTATTCCCAAGCTTTATTTTAGTTTAGTTTTTTTTCCCCCCGCTGCTGCTGCTGCCCCCCAGCGCCGCTCTGATGTGTCGGTGCCAGCGGGACAGATGGCGAGCCCCTCGAGGAGCCTTGCCACCGAGCGTCTGGCCCGGCCCGCACATTTCTCTCCGAGCTTTATTTTTTGTCAGAAGTGCGGGAACGGCCTCGACGGCGGCGGCGTTTTACTCTCCCAGCCTTCCATAAATACACCCAAAACACAACAAATTCTTTCCTAATTCAGCTTTACTCAAAATCAGCTGCTGAATGTATCTGCTAGCTGCTAAAAACACCTTCCTGGATTTAAGTACAGCTTAAGCAGAAAACCCCATGACTCCCTCCAGGTGCTCGGATAAAACGAGAGGAAAAAAAAGAAAAAATTACAAGCATTTCTTGACCGCTGCAAATGGCTCTGAATATTCAGCGTATATCTGATTAAATCTCTCTTAAGAGCCTCTGCAGGAACGCCGGCCATCGCTGCCGCCGTTTGCAGAGTGCCTACGCTGCAGTTTTGTGCTTTTTCTTTTCCCCCCCCCCGATGCATTACTAAATGAATGCGTTGACCACGGGGCAAGGTTACGTTGGTATTGGCAGGGATAGCTTTCAGCTGGATTGCCGACACGTGCGCTCGCATAATGCATGCAAAGGAGACACGTCGTCTTGTGTGTGTGTGTGTTTTGTTGTTGCAGTAATTTGTAATCTGTATGTGTGTTTTGAAATGCAGGAAGAAGGGGGTTAGTGTTTGTGTGTGTGCTTTAACTTCATTGTACTGTGACCCCAGATCGATAAAACACAGTTAGCTAATGAAAAAATAAAGTCTGCATGCTGGAGGGCATGCGCACTCCTGTCCCTGAATCTGAGAGTGAAGCAGTGGTTCTGGTCCGGGTGCTGCATGGCTTCACTAGCAGGTGACAGTGTAACACACACACCCTCCCCCTCCATCCCACTCACACTTTGTAACCAACTAACTGCATTAATTTGTTTGTATTTTTGTTTAACTTCCAGGTTAGCTGCTACCTGCATGTTCTTTCATTTTTTGTCTGATTTTTATGTCATTTTCTAATGAGTCTCCCAACATTCTGGGCTCATTTTGGAGTTTCTTTTTGATTTCTTTCTGCTGCTTTTTGACTCGTCTGCATGCATGTCTGTTATACAGTGTTGAGTTGTAGTGTAATCTGAAGTGGAAGTTGTCTTGGCCCAGTGATCTGACTGCTAGGTTTCAATTGACAGCTGAGGAAGTGTGACTGGAGCGTGACTCAAAACGGCAGGCATTATGGCCCCAGTGCCACTGACGACACTTTGGGGATTACTTGGCAAAGGTAACCTTTTCGTTCTTTCATGCCGTCTTTATATCTCTCTCACATATGTGCACACGTCTACCCTTCACATTCATGACATTGCATTATGTGTGATTTGTTTATGTTGTTATTGTTTTATATTTTGATGTTAACTTCAAAATGTGATGTTTTGACCCAGAGTTGTGCTCCTTTTTTATGATTTTTTTGTTTTGTCATATTTATGACTTTGTTTTTTTTGTTTGTTTGTTTTTTTTTCCACCTAAAATTGAATGGTTATAAGTGGGTTTAGAAAATCTGCGCACGTTTTGAAAATTTTATGATAAATGTTGAATAATGAAATCGTTTAGTTTCTTCAAACAATAGTTTATTCTTCTTGAAGTGAAGTTCTGTGATATATCAGTTTAATGTTTTTAAGAACCTCAGCTTGTAGAAACAGTTCATCTCTGATAAAACCAATGAGAAAACAGACAAAACAAATTCAAACATTTAACTGGGGTTCACATCAGCTCTGTTTGACTACTTCTCTTTCTACTACTTAATTTATAAAGCACTTTAAAACAAAGTGCTGTGCATGGAAAATCAAAGAACAGATAAAAACAGTTAAAACATCAAAATCTAAAGCATTACACTGCTTCCAGTTTCACATTACCTTGTTATTCCATCAGATTCTCTTATTAATTTATATTAATTATTAGTATTGTAGCAGAAAATACATGATGGTAGTGGGCTGATGGATTGGGCCACAAGAACTGAGCACTTTGCACACATGAAGTCAGTAAGTTTACTTGAATTTCTGTTCATTTGGAGCGCAAATAGAAACATTTGAATGCTCAAAATAAACATTCTGTTTTTAGCAGATTATTCTCATTTAACAATATTATAACTGTCAAGCATGAGGGTGGAGGGGTGATGGTTTGAGCTTACTTTGCAGCCATAAGAGATGGACGGTCATTGAGTTGATAATGAATGAACTCCTTAAGAACATATAAATATGTTCAAATAAAACTTGTAAAGATAGTCAAATAAAATGTATAACAATGGTAAAAATAAAACTTGTAAAAGTGATCAAAGAGCTCAGGGAAAGGGATTGGATTTTGCGCACAGAGGAGACCGTTAGGAGACACATGCGTCTCTCTGGAAGCCCACAAAAAAGACTGTTTTGCAATCCCGTCAGTGAGATCTGAAGTCTTTAGAGAGCTTTAGTGAGCTGTGCACAAATAAACATCTGAAAACCTCGATGCGATGAAGTAATGTTGTATAGAAAAGTTGGTCAAATTCCTCCTCAACCACCTGAGAGACAGATAAAGTCAGACAGAAGAGGTTATCGCTGCCATCAGTCACTTAAGGTTAAACCAGATTATTTTTACTGTGTCCCGATACTTAAAACCCTAGAACTGACCGCAACAAATGAGAAACTATTTGTTCAGAATCTTTCCACAGAACCTCACTTCACAAGCAGCTTTTTAAAACAACCTGGGTTTCCTCTTGGACTCAAAACTAAAATGTTTCCGAACATAAAATCAAATCCTGGGATCAGAAAATTCATTTAAGGTCTTATTTGTAGTCATGTGAGGATCATTTACTCTTAGTGTTTAAACAAGCTTAGTTTTTGTTTGACTTTATGCTTCGCTCTAATAAGTTAAAGGTACAGATCAGCCCCCCATCCTCCTGATTCTGTATGGTCCTGTACTGTAGTTCTCTTCCTCTCTTGGGGGGAGGAAAAAAAGAATTGAAATGTTTTAGCACGGCAGAGCGAGCAAGCTGAGCTAAGCCTTTTCCTGTTTGCCTTCTTTTCCCTGGATATGTAGAGTATCCGTGTGTGTGTTGGTGTGTGTGGGTGAGTGTGCGAGAGTGGGAATGTGTGTACAGGTCATTCTGCACTCGCTAAAGTTATAAACACAAATGCACACAGCAGAAACCCCCTTCGACAGGCCTCCTAATAGGTGGGCAGAGGTAGCAGAGAGAAGTGCCTCCTGCAGCAGTTTCAGGTCTTTTTCCACCTCATGTAGCCGAACAGTAAAGAGGACAAATAAAGCAGCTAAATGTTCATTTTATTACGAGGACAAGATGGTAACTCTGTTATGGTTCTTTCTTTTCGATGGATTATTTCAAGTAGAGATGGAATCCGGTGGATTTCTTCTTTCATCCTCCCCGCCGTTTAGACGGAGCGCTCTGTTGTGCCTCGTCGTTACCAGCCTCCAAATTAAAAAAGCTGCCGGACTCGCATGTCGCCATTGTGCAGGAAATGGATCAGCAATCCATTAAGATGCCATTAGATAATCTAATTTAGCGAGCTAATCCTTAAACGAAGCACACTGTTTGACCGGGCGGTGCTGCGCAGGGAGCCGGACCGGGCCGGAGGAGGCCGGCAGCGTCAAGGGGAACAGTGGGGGCCGAGGTCCGGTTTGTTTTGCCTCGTTCGGAGCCAAAACAAGGCAGGTACAGTTCTGTGCAAAAGTCTTTAACCATTCCTCGTTTCTTTATTTGTTGCTTCCATGGAGCCAGATTTACTCCGATAAACAAATATTCCGTTAGACAGTGTTTTTCTTTGGCTCTTTTCCATTTATTTCTGTACATTTCCATTTTAAGAAGTAGTTGTGAGCCACGTTGGCAAACCGAGTCACAATTTTTTAATATTGACATATTATTTTGAAGTTCAAAAGCTTCAAAATGATACATAAATTGTGGAAATTTGGTGATTTACTTCAAATTTTATTGGTCTGGAATGATGTCATCCAGCATTCAAGCTCTAAAAAGGGGGATCCTCAAGATTCACAAAAACTTCGAACTTTATATGTAGGGATTTCCCAGCACTGACAGAGAGACAGTGAAATGATTATCTCAAAAAATCTTTGATTTAAAGGTAGATTAGGAAGATTATATGCCGTTTTATTTACTTTTATATAGCAACTATGTAGCTAAAGTGCTAACTAGCTTCCTTGCTAACATAAATTTGATACACAGTCAATTTGTTCCCACCTTATGTTCTCCACTCTATTGTTCCATCTTTTTCTTGTTTTTGGCATCACGATGAAGTTCAAGAATTGGACAGAAAAGGAACAAAAAAGTCCAAAGAAAAGCTTTGAAAACCAAATAACGTCTCATCAACAACTCCTCTCTTTCTTAGAGGCAAAATCTAAAGAATCAGGGATGGTTTTAAAAACTTTACACAGCTCTTTTAACAAATTGACGTCCTCTTTAAATGTTTTATTTTTACGTTGTAAAACTGTCAGTTAGCTTCAATATTTAATGTTACCTTTTGTCCACACCTTAAGCTTTGATTTGCCGCCTCTATCTTCTGAACACTTTTTTATTTTAAACATATTCATGTTACACATCAAACTGACAAGCCTCACTTTTCAATAGCTCAACACACACACACTGATAGAAAGAAGTGGTGCTGCTTTAGTTCATAGGACGCAGATATGGGCTGACAGCCATCGATTTTAATGAGATTAAAAACGATTTGCACACAAAAGCCCGCAAGTGGCCTTTTGTAGCTGTGTGGTCCCCCCCCCCACCCCAATGTAAGCCATTACATTAGAGGAGTTTCATAAGAAAAGAGAAACAGAACTTGAAGAGGAAAGAAAGGAGGGTAAAAACAGACCGCTGCAGCCCCTTGGCCGCTCTGTGTGCTCTTTGTTCAGCAAGGTAGGAAAAATTTAATCCCCCGTTTCCTGTCCGATGATTTTTGGCAGAGTTAAGGAGAAGAGGAGGAGGAGGAGGGAGGGCTGCATGTTGGCAGGTCGGACGAAGGGAAAAAAAACTGTTAGAGAGGATTAGCCTTGAAGTTTTTTTTTTTTTTTTTAGAAACGCTGTGCGCTCAGGAACCCAGAACTTGAGCGTTGTTTGCTTTTGTTTTGAATACATCTTCTCTGCAGTTTTTTTGTTTTTTCTTTCCCCCCGTTTCCTTTCACTCTTTATTGAAGGGCTCGGTGTTCTCGGGGCCAACGCGGTGAATCGAATTTGCACTTTCATTGTTTTAGGTTTAAGGAGTGTGACTGGTGATTTGTATAAAATGCAGACTGGGGTTGATGAGTTGCTTTCATGAGCGCAGACAGTGTTGTCTAATAGATTCTGTCCGTTTCACCTCCGCAAAGGCAGCAACATTGAACTCCATTCATCCCGTCTTCCTTCTCTCCATCCTTCTTTCCTTTCTTCTTTTTTTTTAAATTTTCATCTTTTAGGGTTTTTAGCGGCTGCGGCCACATTTTTAAAGTTCAGTTTCTTGATGAGAAGTTCACAGCACAGGTATTCACAGCGAGGGTGACGTGAGAAGCGCGTTAGATGAGTGCACACTGGGGGTCTGTGAGGAAGAAAAGGAGAGCGAGGAGGTGGGGGGGCTAATTATCTGACATGTACGTAGTGCAGCACCCCTCGGGAACAACATGCTGCTTGTTCCCCGCTCACGTTTTCAGTTTGCACCGTTGCTCCGCAGGAACAATCACTGTGTTGTTTTGCCATTAGCGTGAGATGAATAGGGATGGGACAGCTTTGTGTGGGGGGACCCCCTCTTCTTTTATTAACCCCCCCAAACCAAGTCTGTTTACAGGCCTCCATCACAACTCTTATATGATGTGGAATCACTTCAGCTTAGATCAAACCAGCTTTTCTTAGTCATTTTTATCTAAACCACACAAATAAATCCTTTAAGGAACAGCTTGGACTGTTAGAAGTGGCAGCACGATGGATCAGTGGTTAGCACCGACGCCTCACAGCAAGAAGGTCTTGGGTTCGATCCCCGGTTTGGACCTGGGGTTTTTCTGTGCGGAGTTTCCTTGTGCTTGCATGTACTTCGGTTTCCCCCCACCCCTAAAAACATGTACAATAAGTTGCCTTCAGGCCCAGGCCTCCCTTGAAAAAGAGATCTAAGATCTCAACGGGACTTGTTAAATAAATAAATAAAAGAAGTGGGGTTCTATGGAAAGTTTATGAGCGGTTAAAATCTTAGCTCTAAATGATCTCAGTTTGTAGAGATAGAGCTTAATTTTAACTGGGTTTAACGAGCCAAGATCAAATTTGACAACTACTATCTCAAATGATCAGTTTTGCATTAAATGGTTGTCCATTAAATTTGGTGGTTATTTGCAAGCAGGAGCCAGTTTACAGGATCAGCCACGTCGAATTTTAGGAACCAGTGTCAGAAAGTGAGGTTTTAAGCCCCGCCTACTTATCTGCATACAATTGTGGTGTCACCTGACCTGAAGCGTAAAATAACTAAATACTTCTAAACGTCATGGAAAAATCTAAGAAAGGGAAGAACTGCAGTGAACGCCCACAAAGTCGTGTTTCAGTTTGTAAAATCTTGCTGTAATCCTCATAATTTTGCGGAAATCAGAAATAGAGTAATTATCTATTGTGCTTTTTGTGAGTTTAAGTTGAATTAAGTAACAATAATTTTTACCAATTTTGTAACATAAATAATATAAATTCAGTTCCATATGAAAAAGTACAGTACAGTTTGTGACACCCTGTGTCCACGTTCCAACCAGGACTGAAACGCAGCATTTTGACCTTCTAACAGTTTACCGTACAGCACCGAGTGGCGTGTAGCTGCTAACTGTTTAGCTCTTGTGTGATTTTGTTTAGTCCTTACTGCATTACGATGCCATTTAAACAAGCTGTAGGCCTTGTTTGGACCATTAGTTTGTTAGTTTTACTTTTCCAAATTACTTTAAAAGCTATATACAACAATTTTTAAAACCCTTTTTCAAAAGATCCAAATTGTCCGGTTGAACCTCGAGTTCCTTCAGCAAAGAATGTTATGATAACAGTATGCTGCAGAAAGAAGTTATCTGCACATAATTAACCGTTTTTGTGCTTTTGTGTTTATGTTTTTCAGTCCTGGTACCTGGGCGAGCTTAGTTCCATTCCAAGTGTCGAACGGGACTCCGATTCTGCCAACAAATGTCCACCAGAACTACAGCATAAACATCATTGGTGAGCCGCTGGTCCCCGCCGAGACCGGGAACTGAGCCCGCAGAGAGAGACCGAACAACCCCTGCGCACCCACCTCCCCGCCCTACCTCTCGGAGTGGAAGGTGTGGTGCAGAGCTAGCACTTACAGCTGTCCCGCAGCCATGGATGAAACCAGCAAAAGCAGCAAGTGCTGCAAAAAAAAAAGAAAAAAAAAAAACTGCCCCCCCCCAACCTTCCCTTCCTTTATTCCCAATCTCACCTCTTCCACGCTCTCCCCGGCCCCCCTTCACTCCTCTTCCTCCCTCCTGATGATGATGGACGCTGGCCCTGAGGTGAAGATGAGGGATGGCTCAGAGGAAAGAAGCTTCAGGTTCTGCTGTCTCCTTGCAATCACCCACCAGTCAGTTTCAGAACTTTTTCAATCCATCTAAAATACTGTGATGTATACATGCCTTAATGTTTTATTGCATGACACTCTAGACTCTTAGCATTACTATTTTTTCCATGTTGGAGGAAGATGTATAATCTACATTTAAACACACACACACAAAAACGAGGGGGTTCTGCAGGTGGACACCTGCCTGGAGGACGGCTCAGAGACCCGGTGATCTCTTGAAAAGAGGCTTCTTCTCCCTCATGGAACGATTTCACTGTGTACACCGTAGGAACAACAAAAACAAAACTTGTGAATTCAGAGTGTTTCTTCTTCCGTTTGATTTCAGTTTACTGTGATACGGCTTTTACCTTTTTAATTTGTTGTTTATTCTTTACTGCTACCTATGTCGAGAATTAACACGCAACGGCAAGAGTTGAGAACTCTTGATGCAGTTTTCAAAAAACACTAAAACACTAGTCTTGAGATTGGATCCCTCCTGAAAAAGAACAAACGAAAAAAAAAAGTCCTTTTTAAAAGGAATGAAATGTTAAAAGAGGAAGAAATAAATTGCGACAGAGGCAAGTGCAATTGAATTTTATTTTGAAGGGAAGCTATCAGTCTGACTGCCCTGAGACTCTAAAGGAAGGGGGATAATTATGAAATGTTTAAGAAAAACATTTGAATTTGATTTCGGTCACATATCCATCTCTTTGCATGAGAAAAAGGCAGTTGAAGGCGAGCATAAATCTACCTGTGCAGAGCTGAGCAAAACCAGCACTTAATTTGAGCCTTTCCCATCAATACGGGGAGATTTTTTTATTATTATTCGTGAGTGCGTGCGTGTGTGCGCGTTCGTGTGTGTAAGTGTGTGTGTATTATCAACCTGAAATATGTCAAGAAATATTGTTGCATTTGGCTATCAGCTTGTAAAGCTAAACTTTGCAAAAAGAAAAAAAAACAATGAAGGGATCATTTAGATTTTATTTTGAAGTAGAGTTCTTGTGGTTCTTTAAACAACTTCAGTTTGGTGAAATTGTTTAATTTTGACTTAAAGGACAAGCTAACGGACACAATGGATTACTGCCATCTTCGAACAACTCCAATATCTAAACTCCTGTAATGTTTAGTGTAAAAAATTATAAAAGAAACTAATTGTTTCCAATTTTCCACCCCAAATAGCTCCGGTTAAAGTGTCCAAACATTGGTAATAAGTCAGTAAATTATGGAGATGATGGTACAAACATCAGTTTTTTTTAACGATAAGTAAAAATATACGCTTTTAGCAATCAATTCTAAATTTTATTTGATTTCTAGAAATCATCTAAAGAACGTCGCTTGGTGTTTATATACCCCACAGTGAGTTCCTGACTCCAGCTTTGGGAACCCCACTACATTATATTACACTGCTTAATTTAATTTAACATTATTCCAGCAGATACATATATTATTAATTCATATATAATATTAATAGTATAACTGTCAAACACGAAGTTGGAGGGGTAATGATTTGGGCCTTTAGTTCTCCATTGCTACGACAGATTTTTGTCATCTGTAACAATTGCCTCAGTTGGTTGTTGCACTTTTGGTGTATTATTTTCAGAATATCATAACGTTTCTGCTAAAATAACTATATTTTAAAACAACTGGTGGCATTACCATCCTGCGTATGATTCGTTCTTTGGTTTTTCCATTTCAAAACAAAATAACAAAAACCAAACAATCCCAGGTTTTATTTTTGTTTTGTTTTTTTCCCAAACAAATTGAAAATCCACAGTGATTGAGTTTTGCTTCAGCTACCTAAATCCAAATTTAAATATACAGTTTTTGTTTTGGTATGGAGTGATGCAAGAAGAAGAGTTTATAGACTGCTTAAAAACAGAAACCATTCCTAAAGATGTTGGCAATAGCTACACTTGAACCCTATTCTGTATAACTGTGAATATAAAAGCAATTTTATTCATAGGAAGATCATCAACACCCTCTAAATAAGACAAACATATTTATGATGAGACGTAAAAATTCTTCTGGTTCTGAGGGAAGGTCCCAAATGGTGCACTAACAAAATATAAAGTTTGTTTTTGCTATTACTATTAAAATTAGGGGGAGAAAATGTAGCCTTTTTCATTTTTGTGATTGACATTTTTGTAATTTAGTTTTAAAACAAACACTAAAAAAATCACACAATTATTTGATTTATTTTAAAACAGAAAAACCAAAGAACGACCCATACACAGATTGCTAAGGTTTATAAAATATTGTTTTCATCATCCGCAAAGAAGTTTTTGCAATTGTAGTAGTTCAAATATGGCAGCATCTATTTTACAAGCTGTTATTTTGTTAATTTGTACAGAATTTTAATCTATTTCACTAATCTGAGGTCGTTCAATCAGGCTAACAGGTAAGATACTTCAAAGGATCTAAATGATCTCTTTTACAAATAATATGGGATTCTGAGTGTAAATTCTTCATGCAAATGTACTGTAATCGTATACAGCTTGTGCAAGGTTAACTCTAAAGCGGAAG
Organism: Cynodonichthys magdalenae; assembly: GCA_031762555.1. Classification (NCBI taxonomy): domain Eukaryota; kingdom Metazoa; phylum Chordata; class Actinopteri; order Cyprinodontiformes; family Rivulidae; genus Cynodonichthys; species Cynodonichthys magdalenae. Next base: position 14,402,878 of record JARVJO010000001.1, read on the forward strand.
AGGCTGAAAAAGTGATAAATCCAGGTGGTGGTGTATCCCTGAAATCAAGAATTCTGCATGGCAATCTCCCAGCTGTTGCCTCTCCAGTCAAGACGCAAACTTATATATATATATACGAGGAAAATCTCTCCGATACTCTTTAATTTGCACGATGACATATAGTCCACATTACGTGCCTTGCCTTTGAATATAGAGACATCACTACACTTGTTTTTTGCTGCATTTATCATTATAGAGAAAAAAAGAATTAACATTTTTATGATAAGAATTGTTTTGTACTCTGAATGAAATTGTTGATTTTTACCTTCATGTACTACACTATCTCACAGTTAGGTTGCATATCGAGGCTGTGTATAGTTGCCATTTTAAAGTTTGTAATCAACCTGCAGTTTTTTATTTTCAGTATTTTGGTGGTTTTTCTAATAACCTGTCACCCTTTTTTTTAATTATTTTTATTTCAATGCTCATTTTTCCTCATCTTCCAGATTGTGGAGGGTGGAGTTCAGAATTATGAAAATTATGCAATACCAAGTTTTGCCTATGTAGGTAGTGCTTCTAGATGTGTCAATTATTAGAGGCTAGTTTGGAGATAGATGATATGGTAATGCATTTATTTTGTTGATATTGTTGTTCGTCATTGTTGTTGTTGATGTTGTTGTTGTTGTCGGTGTTTTTCCTTTTTTTCTCTCTCTTTTTTTTTTTTTAACTGACCAAAGTGGGGACTGCTTTCTATGCAGCAGTGTGTGACCAGGTCGTTTTGTTTTCACAGAACATTTTACCAGACAACATGTTCCGGTAAATGTATAGAGTAACAAAATTCGGAGGCTTTTTTTTTTTTTTTGAGTGGTGGAACGTTTTTTAGAAGAAAAATAATGATGCAACTATGGTCTTTTTATGGCTGCAAAGACACTGATTGGTTTAATGTGACTCATTTTTAACTTTCCACCCGGGGTGCTAGCATTTGACCTTCTGACGAGCTCATATTTCACCGGAGAGATGGCTTGACTTGAGCACGACAATCATTTTAAAAAAAAAACATTTTTTTTTTATTTTATTTCTTTTTTGCGTAAAATCCCATCCAGACTCGGATCCCTGAAAACGGTCGCTTACATAGGAAGCATTGTACTATTCTCGATGTCACCGAATGCAATTCCCGAGTAGATGCCTTAAAAACACATCAGTGAAAGTGGCCTGTGACCTGCGCAACAATCATACACCGACTAATGCTAGTGAGACCTGTCCAAAATCAGCTCCAGACAGGCTCAGGCAAGCCTTCGGCCTTATTTTATAAGTACTAGATTTGTATAAATGTAAATACATACGCACACATGTCAGTTTCGAAATACTACTTTAGCAGAGCCAGTTAAGTGTGTTAATTATTATAGTGGTCCAGCAGAAGCTTAAATAGTCAATTAGGAAAAAATTTTAGCACTTAAATAGCACATAGGCAATCATCCTTTCCCATCTGTGCAGTGTTCAGAACTCTCAAACCAAGGCCGAATCCCATTTCCTAGTATTACTCATACCCCTATAACTATACTTTGACCCTAAAATCAGAGTATTGGTTTAAAAAAAACATTTCTTGCAATATGGGAAGTTGATACATCATCAGACTCAAGTGGAATGCACTAAACTAGACACTATATTTTTTCTTGCTTAGACAAAATGTTTCACTGGGGAAAAAAATATTAAACCATTCTTATCACTTGCTTGTGCTTGTTAAAGTTGATACCAGTTGTTATAAATGGGAATACACTAAACTAGACATGTTTGTTGAGAAAGTATAATATTTTAATGGAGAAATAAGATACTATTTTATAGTATCAGTATTGTCAAGCATCGGAACATACTAAACTAGACATTACAGTAGTTCTTGAGACATAAAAAATATTTTACCAGAGATTTTCAATGCTGTTTTTCCCCTTTAATAAGCTAGTTAATGATAATTTAAAGTAATACCCAACACACTATATTTGACTAGACTTATTTTCCTGAAAAAATATAATATATTTATCGTATTGTGCTTAGTTGACAGTATTACCAAATATTGGAATACAATAAACTAGACAGTACAATGTATCCTAAGACAAAAAAAAACATTTTACCAGGAAAATATGAGACAATTTTTGACTTGTTGGGTTTTGATAATAAACTTCAGAATACAACAAACTAGTCTAATAGTTGTTGGGACAAAAATATACTCGAGCAGAAAAAAATTGAAACAATTTTTGACATTTTTTATGCTTGTTGGGAGTAACTGACTGTAACACTAAATATAAAAATACACTAAAATACACATTACAGTAACGGTTGAGAGAATACAATTCTTTAAAGAGAAATTCAGTGCTATTTTTTCCCTTATGTTTTTTTAGATTAACTAACAGTAATGCTAAACATTAGAATACACACTATACAGTAGTTTTTACCGGAGAGATTCAATGCTATTTTCGCCTTTTCGTGCTTGTTAAGATAAACTGACAGTAATGCTAAGTAAAACACTGAAATACACTTAACTAGATATAGTTCTTGAGACAACAAATATTCTACCAGAAAAATGTGAAAATACTTTTACAAATTTGTATTCTTGCTAAGAATAGTTTACAGTATTGCCAAACGATGGAATATTAAAAACTGGACAATAGAAGATTTTACCGGAGAACCTAAAATTTGGGGCTTGTTAAGTAAAATTGACAAAACTTGCCATATAATTATAAACTATAATTAGGACTTTTTACACCACTTAATGACCTCATTTTAAAGTTTCAAAACATTTTCACTTTTTAGGGACTAGAAAACTGCTTTTACGTATTTCTGAAAACGTTAACGTTCGAAACTGTGGGCTTCGGCTAAAATGGACGGGGTAAAATGGGATTTGGCCTAAATTTCTCAGGCATAACACAGGGCATTATAGTCTATGTCAAAAATCATCTTATCATTTAATTATTGAAAGTAGACACTTTTTGCACTCTTTCTCTACAATCGTGAAAGAAATTTTTCCTTTTTGGGAAAAAAACCCCGAACTCTCCGGTGCGAACAGAAATCATTGTTTTATAAAATGATCCTCAAGTCAAGCTCAGTCTCTTCGTCTTCACCCTAATTTCTAATAAAGAAAAAAAAATTATTTTAAAGTCACCCTGTTCTATGTGCACTGTTCTGTCATTTTTGGATTAATATTTTTTTTTAAAAGAAAATAAAAGTGCTTTGCAGCCTCTGACCATTGGAAACCCCACAGAAGTGCATTGTCCCCGTGTGTGTTTGTGTGTGCGTGATGAAAACGTGTCAGGGTCACCGTACTATCAGTGTTTGTGAGTGTACATAAAGGTAAATATCCGATCATGTTGCTAGCAGTAGTCTGCGTGGGGTTAAACTCTGCTTTGAGCAGCTTCAAGTGTGCATGCATGTGAATTTGTGAGCTGGATGTGAGATCGAGTGCCGACACGACACAGCAAAATGAAATGAGGGTCTTTTTATTCAAAATGATTAAAAAAAAGTTAAAAAATAAACTTTTTTTGTTCTCTTTTTAAAAGCCTGTCAGAGTATTAGGCAGGAGTTTGTACACTGTAAACTTTCTTTTTTTGAAGCCCATAAATGTAAATTTTCATTTCTGGAGGAAAACAAGTCAATTCCATTTTAGGAAAAGAAATAAATTAGAGTTTTTGTTTGTTTCTTTTTTTTTCTTAGTGGCTGGATTTGAGTTAGAACTCTCCAGGTTTCTTTGAGTAGTGTAATCTAAAAGTGTATTTTCTTTATTTTCATAAAATGTTGTATTCTTGTATGTAAAAACTGAAAAATGTGGGCAGAGTGGAGGGGGAGGTGGGAGATCAATGAGTCTAAAAACAACAATGAAGGTTTTTCTTTATTAATAATGTTATTATTTCTAAACTTTATTTAGTTTAGCAACTATTGTGGGGGGGGGGTCTTCACGAATATTTGAATTGTTTATTGTTTATTTTTTTCATTACAGTGGCCGTAGTGAGTGACGTGATATTTCCGATAACTTTCTCCTGTTTTGGTTTTGGAAGCAGGTGTAAATTCTTGTCCAACAAGAGTGTGGCGTGAATGTGTTTTGTTTTTTATTTTTTAATAGCAGCTGGGAAGTGATGTCACTTAAACCAGTAAAATTTTAAAATGAGAAAAAAATTGAAAAATTTTTTTGTTTTGTTTTATAAGAAAATAAGCCCCATGTTGCACCTGACCTTAAAGTGAGAAAAACGTCCATAACTATCTAAATATACAATCTTTAATTTTGATTTATTTCAATCGGTGCTACTTTTTTCGATATACTAATCTGGCTGACCTTCGTTGATATATTTGCTTAAAAAGCAGGCGACGGTCTCAAAAATCTCAGTAAAGAAACTCAAAAACGTCACTAGTTTTGCACTTTTCGCAACGCCTGATGTATAGAAACCCCTTCATGTACACTACAAACATAACCTTTAATTTAAGGTGCTTCGATCTAGGGTACTTTCCAGCTGAGATGGTCTTTTCAGGTTTGAATGTAGCCTTGAAAGCTCTTGAAACTTTATAAAAATCAGTGTTGAACCCATCACCTGATCAAGATGCTCGCGTTTTTTTTTTTTTTTTTCGAAAGTATTACGACACTGACCAGACAAACAGGACGAATCGTATGCAAGACCCGTGGCATTCATGCAATATAGGATTTTATTTTTATTTTGTTTACGTTTAAGGGAAACGTTAAGCTTCATTTCATCCCGCACGAGCAATACACATCTGCTAGTCACTCGACATCAGGTTATAAAACATGAAAAACCAGCATTTTTTACAGGATGTTTTAAACGTTCACCCAAAGGAGATGAGAGGATAGCAGCGCAGTGCCTGTTCCAGCTGTCTGTTGTATATAAACTGTAGAATGTGATAGAAAATTCATCTGGACATGTGCTCTTCATTACTTCTCAGATGTTTTGGGATGGTTTTTTTTTCATTATTTTGTGATGTAACTCATGTTCTAATTATGTCAACACATGCTCATGTTTTTCTTTTTCGTGGGGATTCGGGGCAAGAGGCTAAATGACGGGTAGTGAAAGGATGAAGTAATGTATTTTCTTAAGATTCATCACCAGTTTTTGTTTTCCTCTGCAGGGCTGATATCTTAGTTTTTATTTTTTGTTGTTGTTGTTTTTTTTTTGGGGGGGGGGGGGGGGGGTGTTTTTTTTTATTTTTTTGTTTTTTT
>JARVJO010000001.1:14408078-14425857 GCA_031762555.1 Cynodonichthys magdalenae
CCCCCCCCGCCTTGGGGCACTTGTACATCCCTCTGCACACACGTTTCACTCCACGGTGGAAATGTGCGTAACGAACAACAACAACAACACCAACAGAACAATATGTAAGCAGTAGTGTTCGTAGTTACACTGCAAGTGTGTTCAAGGTCTATGTATGTATCTGAATGTACGTTTTAGAGAACTTTTCGGAAACCTGTTTTTGTTTATTTTTATTTTATTTTTTTAATTTACAGTCTAGGAGCCACAGGTGTCCATTGTGAAATGTATAGCGAAGGCCTTCATATCCCTTCTTTTATTGATTATTAGTAATGCCAAGCATTAGGCGACGCCTTGGAGCTGGTTACATTTAATGCAGGGGCTAAAATTGCCACAAGATTAAAATCAGTGTAAATAAAAAAGGCTCAACTTTTTGTGATTGTTACTGTTATATCCAGCCTATACTGCTAGCAGCTGTTTTTACTGCAGTCAATTACTGGAAGTGGATATATTTCCTATGCAAAACTGTTTAAACAATAAAATGAGCTATGCTACAAAAACGACTTGGTAATCACGACTCTTTCTTGGGTTTATTTGATCTTTACTAATTTGTGAATAATACATGAAGGTGCGAAATATTCAGTCCAGAGTGTAATGTAATTAGTTGATCAACATCTGTCTGATTTTTGTTTTTAAAACAAGGAAATATTGTGTAATACAGCATGTGTCGGTGATTTGAGGGTAGTAGGAACAAATATATGAACTGAAAAATGACAAAAAGCCACTTAACATAAATGTAAACATTTTTTTCATCCCCATGCAGATTATTAAATTAGATTAGTTTTTTACTTAAACTAGTATTAGCTAGTTTACTTAATGGGTCAAAAGTTTGAAAAGTTTAGGAACCACTGCTTTAAAAGGTAAGTACAGATGTTTCCAGATGTAAAGTGGATGCTATTGCTACTCTTAAAATAAAGTCTTAAAAATGTCATTAAGTATTTTTCCAGTGGTGGGCACGGTTCTGCTAGTAGCTGAACTAATTTGTAAGTTTAGCGGATTAGCTTTTTAACTTAACTTTAACAACTGTTAACGGACCATTTAGCTTTCATTAAATTTGGCTTTGCCAACTTTAAAACTACTAACAGCTGATTAAGCTGACTAACAACAATCAACAGGTTTGTCAGTCCCAGTCTTCAGCTAGAAGGAGACAAAGACGTGTGATAGTGATAGTCATAAGCAGTTAGCGATTAGCTGTTAATGTTAGCTTCTGCTAAATTTTATTTGTTCAGCATTAGCTTCCACCAATTGTTTAGAGCTTTATCATTGGTTAAGTTATATGTTAGTTATTGGATTTTGAGCTAGCGAAGCTAACTTTTTGGTTAGCTGTGCCCACCGTGGTTTAGCTAATCAGCTGATAGAGGGACTAAATTTTTGTTTAGCGAATTAGCTTTTTGGCTAGCTTATCTTGTATCTTATTTTAAAATTTTCTCACAACTATCAGCCAACAGTTGTTGAGTTGTTCATAACAGATAAGATATTAACTGTTCAAGATCATTCCACAGAATCCTGCTTTTAAAAAGTATCAGAGCCAACCTTTAATGTAACGCAGAACAAACTGTTTAAAGCCTCTAAAAGAACAGCCTAAGGAGGGATTGCTGCAGGACTGGAACAAGGACAGCGTGGCTTGACTTGAAGTTTAACTCTTAATTGGATTTCCTGTTGATTCTCAGTGTGTCTGTGAGGGTAAAACCTGAACACAAACATTAGGATTCACGTCCCGGTACAATCCCCTGACCCCCACATAGCCGTGTTCCATGGTGGTATTACTTCAGCTAATCCACTGTAATACCCCAGTCCCAGGGGAACGGGACTACAGCAAAATTAGCCCATTGGAAACCTGGGAGGGTCACTCAGGGCACAGTCCATGTGGGTCACTGGGTCAGGTAGGAGAAGCTGATTGACTAAGCCTTCCTAATGGGATTGAGGTCATTAAAAGAGGCAAAAGTTGGGTTAAAGTGCTAATTAAATCTCATTAAGGAGCTGTGTGATGGGCTGTTTATGACAACTATGTTGCCCACGAGGCCAGGTGCTTCGTCTCCATCTTCGGTGACTAAAGCTCTACACGAAGCCTCAGAAAGGCCCACCTGGCCTCGAGGCACAAAACCAGAGTTCATTTGGATATCATTAAGGAGGACCAACAATGTGGCACGCTGAAATAAAATTACTCAATCTATAATGGTAATCATTATGCCATTTATCAAAATTGGCCAGTTGAATCAACATCTGGCTTCAATAGGGGGCTCTTGTCCGCGGGTCTTGGCAGCGTCTTGTACCCGACATATTTTCCACTCGCTTTTATCAAGGCCTGCTGTCAGTGATTTGACGAAGCTAAATAGATGATGATTTGGCCCTATTACATTTCACGGAGCTCTAGCAAAAAAGGGGGGATTTGTTGATTGCCTTTGTGTTTGTTCTCTTTCTCCCCCCCACCCTCATCCTACGTTTGGGTCCGGAAGAAGTAAAGGCGACTTGTGGTTGTCTGACTGTGAACCGAAGCAAGGATGTAGAGGGGAGGCAGTACAAGTACTCTCACACAAACCGGTGAGTGCCGGACCTGGACTGAACTCCAGGACCCGGGCCAACGACAGCACAAAGACCTCCGTCATGTCCCCCTGAGTTTTATGAGAGAAATATACATTTTCATATTGGGTACCCATTAGATTTGTCTGACCCTACGGTGGAGTTTGAGTTGAATGTACTTTTATGTACCAGGAAGTAGATTTGGTACACAACGAGAACCTCATGCTTTAAAATATCTGGAAATAAAACAAAAATGATGGTTTAGGTAATCTTAGATCATGACCTAATCGTTTGATCTATTTGTAAAATGTCTGCTGGAACAAAAGTTTTAAGGCAGTTTAGCACAAAACAGTGGCTTCCAACCTATTTGGAAAAGGAAACCAATGTTAGGTGTAGAGCAACAATAATTACGAGAACATTGGGAACACAGACTGTTGAAATTGATATTTTCATCCCCCCAGGTTAGAAATCACTGGTACAAAGAATGAAATATGACTATTAAATACCATAATACATCTGGTCTCTATCCAAATGGTTAAGATTTGTATCAGGTGTAAAATCAAGTTCTAAGTTGTCAATCGCTTCTCTAGTCTTACTAAACCAAGCCAAACAGGTCCAAACCAGTTTTGGGTTTGGTTCATTTTATTCTCCGTTATCTTCCACTTGTTCCTGAGTTGGAACTCGGTGGCAAAAGAGTCCAGACACCTCTTTCCACATCTACCTCTACCAGCTCTTAGGTTCCAAGGAGTTCCCAGCGTCTTTGAGGATATTTGAGCGGTGCACGGACTTAAGTTCTAAGTAAAGGTAGGACATAATAACTTTGTTTTAATGAAATGTGCATCAAATGAGCTGCAGTTTGTGTAAAGAACATTGATATGAGATATGAAACATAACAATTTGCCAGTCAAATGGTGAATAAGTTGTGTAGGGTTCATATATTTGTAAATCTGATTCTGATGAACTGAGTGCCTCACCATAGCCTGGCCCTTGCATTCCTATGCAGTTTCGCTCAATTCTCGTTTCCCTCCACTGATCCGTACGTCGCAACCAACCGATCCAATCATTTTAAACTTCAACAGAGGCCACGCCTCCAGCAAGCAATCGCTTCTCTATAGCCGAGAGTCCAGACCCTCTGTACGAAGCAAAGTGAAGGACAAGGGGCTGGTTTTTACCAGGCTAGCCTCACCATCCATGAACCTCACAGCACGTCACTGGTAGTAGCTGAGAGTCATCCTCAACACATACTTTGAGTGCTAACCAGGGGTGCCAGCAAGTGGGGGGGGGGGGCAATGGCCACCCATTTAAATTTGCTTAAATGACCACCCCATTAAAAAAGAAAAAAGTTTCCACAAGTGCCTTCATTTTAATGTCTTTTCCAAAAAAGGAGCTGAAAATTCTAAAACTTGCTGATGAGCGTCAAAAGATTTTTAGATTTCACAGACAGACTCAAACCTGCTTTTGTTTTAAAAAAATGAAGTTGAGGCGCGCTCCAGGGATAAAAGAACGCTGTCTTTAAAAAAAAAACACAAAAAAAACACACTAGTCCTAAACGGCGGACTCAGCTCTGTTTATTCCCACACACATTTGCATAAATTTCATAGTCTAAGTCTTGGACCGTGTGTGTTATTAGTGTATGTTCGGGTGTCAGTACAGGCCTGTCATGCTGAGGCGTGTTGTTATCTCACTCAAAGCACCTTGGTGTTGCACCCTGCAGGACCGATGGCGGGTCCTAAGATCGTGGGATTTGTTCTCGTATGAATTCATGTCTGTTTGGATGCACAGAAAAGAAAACAGGTGTTCGGTGTTTACGTGTGTGTGAGAAAGTACTTGTGCGTGAGGGTCTTTGTGTTTTTTTTTTTTTTTCCTGTGATGTTTGTTTGAAAGAGCACACAGGACGAGAACATGCTGTGTGTGTGTAGTTGTGTTTGTTTGTGTGTGTATAATTTGACAGAGGAGTAATGGGGGATGGGGGGGTGCTTTATTGAAAAGTACTCCTCTCCTCCCCTGTTCAACATGCTGGATTAGCACCAGCAGTTTCCCATGGAGCTGTCCCTCCCAGAACCCCCTCCCCACCTTCGACATTTGCATAAGGCGCAGACAGGCGGCCATGTGACAAACAAACCTGGCGAGCGCACACACACACACACACACACCCGGCTGCCTTCTTTACACCAACTCTTTCACTTGTTCTCACTAGAAGGATGTACGAGCTCAAGCATCCCCACCTGGGTAACTTTTTTCACAGTAAAATAATTTTTTTAAAAAAAAAAAAAGAAAAGATAGTTCAGATCTTTTGAAGTGGGGTTCAGTTGACACGCTGTGAACAAGTAATGTCTTACCTGCTGTAGGTCACTCTTTGAACGACCTCAGTATGGAGGAAACTGTTTACTTTTGGCCTTAGCCTAAATAAATAATTAAATATTCCTAAACAGCAGTTGTATTTTTGTTACTATGAATTCAGTTTTTTTTACGTGTTTCAGTGCCTTAATGTTCAAGTTTCTCTTGAAAAATAGCTTTTTAATCTTTTAAAGTTTAGTTGTCTTAAAAATTCAGTGTTGGACACGGTTCCACCAATCAGCTAATAGTATATTAGCAAACTAGCCGATTATTTTTTTTTATTAACTGAAAATTTTTAGTGGACCAATTAGCTTTTGCTTAATTGGGTTTTGCCAACTTATGGTGTGTTAACAGCTAACTAACATCAACAGGTTTGTGTCAGTTCCACCAGTCTACAGCTCAAAGGAGTCAAAGACTTGACACAGACTGTGTGATAATTGTATTAGCAGTCATCGATTAGCTGTTAGTAGTTTGGAAATTTTACTTGTTTAGCATTAGCTTCCGCTAATTTTTACTTTAGTGTTAATCTGCTAATTTTTATGTTTAGTGTTAGAGTTTGCTAGGTTTTAGTTGTTTAGTGTTATGTTTTTATTAAGTGGATTGTGAGTTAGCAATGACAATTTTTTTGTTTAGCTGTCCCCATCACTGTAAAAATTTTATTCTATGAAACAGTTAGCATGTGTTAAACAGGAAGGTGCCACAGCTAAGTGCTTCAGAAACTGTTTGGACTTCCAAATAACTATAAATTCCATGTAGATAACCATTTAATGTAAAACTGCTTGTGACCACAAAGGTTCTTGGAAAAAAACTGGATTGACTGGGTAAGGACTAGCCATTTACTCATCAATTGGTGGGACAGGAGTTGCCAGATAGGGTTGCTAATTCTAATGGAGGACCTACAGATTTATATGTGTGGCTGTTTCCTCAATCAGGTCAGAATTAAACTCCATTTCTCCAAACGTATGTTGTTAAAAAAATGATCTACAACAGGTAAGATGTTTGTTGTTCATATCTTTTCCACAGAACCTGTCCTAATCTGCTCAGTTTTTATGGGGCTAAAAGCAGCACCAGACTGGGTTTCAAGGCAAGTCTTGCTGAGGATGATCACAGTGATTCACGAGTGCAGGAATGCAGAGGGCCAGAGGAGGTGAGATGAGCTTTCATAGCTCTGTCGTTCGCACAAAACTCCCCCGGACTCAAAAGTATCCTCCCCCTCTTCTACCAAGATGGTAATGTTCACCTTAAAACATCTTTACTGTACCGGAGCTACATAACCCCGCTCTCTGCACTGCTGTCCGCCCGCCAAGATCCTATCAGGCGTCTGATTTATGGCGCTTGATGCATTCCTTGGCCCTGCCGAGGAGGCAGTTTAGCTGAAATATGAGAGGGGATGCGGAGCACACACGCTCTCAGTGAATTTTACTTTGGCCTGCAGATTTGCTGCAGCCTTAAAGGTTCTGCAAAAAACCAGAGGGATGACTCCAGAGATCCCAATACGTGTTTCAGTAACGTGTCCCATAATCGGAGCTGTCCCAAACCTCACAAACCCAGAAATTACACCAACATTAACAGCTACACCTCCTTCCTTCTTCCTGTCCACTTACATTTTGAAAATTGCATACAGGTGTGTATAGGAACACCTTTTTCACTCTGATTTTCTCTAAATGGTTCTCCTGCTCGCTCTGTAAAAGCCCGTAATCAATCATTACGACTTTACAAAGCACTTTGTCTTCATTTGGGTCTTAATGTAAAAACTGCTAATAAACTGGAAGCAGATAAACAGAAACAGACGCAGAGAGAGAGAGAGAGAGAGAGAGAGAGAGAGAGAGAGAGAGAGGAACGAAAAGAAAAGTCACTTTACGAAAAGCGTTGCTTTGTCTGCCCCCACGTTACAGCGGCGTGATTACATGCTTTATTAAGTGCTGAAGTGCTCCGCCTGAGTAAAAGCAGATGTCACCACAAGGTCTGTCGCAGAGTCTGGATCTGGATCCGGGTGCCTGTGGTCAGTGTCTCCCGACCGCCTGCGACTCGCTGCGGTTTCCCCTCCAATCCGGCGAGCACAAGACCCACACGGTCCCCGCTTCGCTTCCATTTCCTTCGACAAATAAGTCTGCGTGTTGGAAATTTCAAGTCAGTTCAAAACAAATAAGAGGAAAAGAAGGAGACAGATGTTCACTTTTATGTAATTAAAGGCTGAGCTGTCTTTAAAGCGGTAACCTCCGCAGCTGCCTGAGATCTGCTCATGTTGAGAAATGATGGATTTTTAGCCGTTTTGGTCAAATCTTAAAGAATGACTCTCGGCTACTCACACGTGAAACTTCAGCTCCATGTGGCTAAAATTAACAGCACCATAGCTGTTTTTACATTCGCTAAATTTGATTAGCTGCAGAGGCCATCTTAAATCTGTCTGACTTGAAAAGTGAATCAGTCGTACACATACATCCAGTGAGTATTTACTGAGACTTTCATTCAAAACCATCCTGTGCTTCATTAGATATTTTGCTAACAGACAAACAGCATAGTTGCCAACAGATAATTCCAAGTTTTTATACTGTGCAATGTGTTAGAACTCAGAGTATGTTTTGGGGATGACTCTCAGCTACTACCACACCAGATTTCAGCTTAACATCTGTAAAATTGTACAAGTTGTAGCCAATTTTGTGTTCCATCAGATCAGTCAGCTGAGGTGGCCATCTTGACTCAAGCGGACTCCAAAAGTGAATCATTCATAGCTGTACATCCATTTATGACTTGCTGAGAGTTTCATTCAAATCAGTCAATTAGCTCATAAGATATTTTACTAACAGACAAACAGAGTTGAAGCTAATAGCTAGTGCCTTAGTTTTAACTGAAGATATTGTGTGATATGTTAACACTTAGAGTATGTTTTGGGGTTGACTCTCAGCTACTACCACACCAAATTTCAGCTCAATATCTGTAAAACGGACTGATCTGTAGACAGTTTTGTGTTTTTAAAGATCAGTCAGCTGCGGCGGCCAACTTGACTCAGGTTGACTCCAAAAGTGAATCAGTTGTAGGTGTACATACATTTATCACTTACTGAGAGTTTCATTAAAACCAGTCAGGTGGTTCATGAAATATTTTGCTAACAGCAAACTGATAAAACACACACACGCGTACAGAAAACAGTGATTTTCTAGTTTTTGCAGTAAACGTAACATCAGCAGGTTAACCCACCGCAGTAACCTTGTGTTGTCACAAACACCTTCCCTCTTAACGTGTCCTTGACCTACACTCTGATTTATTCCAGCTTTAGTTACAAGCTGCTGATCGGAACATGAGTTTGACCTTTGAACTCTTCATGAAAGAGAAAAAATAATCATGTTGTGCTGCATTTAATTACTGCCCCAAAAAGAAAAATGAATTTATATCAATATTTTCTGGTGACTAAAGATAGATTTTCACCTGCCGTTTTATGTTTTACAGTCCTTTTTATTCATTTCTTTTATTTTATAACATCTGTTGTGTTTTGTTTTGTTTTTTTAAACCCAGGCAGGTGACTGATGGTCTTCTCTCGTTACATCTGTTTTCGGATTTTCGGATTTTAACGAACGTTTCTAAAATGTGAGCAGATTTTCATTCTGCTCTTTTTAATATCTATGTGAGCCAGATAAAAAAAAAAAAAACAGATGTTTTGTTCCATGTTTTCATGACGTGACAAGCTTACACCAGGAATATTAGCAAAGATTACATCTTTCAGTCAAAATAAATTAAAATTTTAATGTAAATAAATTTATTGTAGACATTTCCTAATCTGTCAGCGTGTGTATAGTTTCAATCTTTATTTTTTATTAACATCAATTTTGTTTTAACATTAGCTCATGTAGAATTCTCATCACCAGGATGACATTTTTTTTAAAGAGTTGTTTTATAAAATAACATAAATATATTACCAAAAGTTACAGCTAATTATTATTGTTTTTTTTTCCTTGGTTAAATGGTTGAAACCTGAAGAATCAAGAAAGGTTAGCAATTTAGTCTTTTGGTGGGCACAGTTCTGCTAGAAAAAAAAAATTATATATATATTTTGTTTAGCAGATTTGCTCTTTCGCTAACCTTGAAAACCGTTAGCGGAGCAATTAGCTTCTGCTACATTAGTTTGTATCCAACTTTAAGTCAGCTAACAGCTAAATAAGTTCAACCAGTCATAAGCTCAGGAGACGTGTGTCGTCAAAGTGATTAGTGATTAGCGGTTAGTGTTAGCTTCTGCTATTTTTTACTTGCTTAGTGTTAAATTCTATAAATTTTTACTTGTTGCTAATTTTTACTAGTTTAAGAATTAGCTTTCAGGGTTTCTTTTTACGTTTAGATTCTGCTAATCTTTTTTTTTTTTTTTTTTCACATGTTTAGTGGTTTAGCGTTAACCACCACTGGTCATTTAACAAACATGGACTCCGCAGCATGTGGAGGAACCATATACAGCCAAAATAGTCGGGCACCTCATGCTGCTCATCAGTTTGGTTACAGACTGCTGTGGGATGACATCACATTCTTAATGAGCTTTTGTAATAAATAAATAAATAATCAGTCGGCTACTGACTTTTGATTTGAGCTTCTGGTAGTCCAGGTGCTGACAATCAGGTGCTTGATTGTTGCTTGATCATCAGCGAGTGTTAGCAACCAGTAGCCCCATATCTCTACAGTCTGGGACTGAACTCTATCCTCCAACATAACAACGCTCTCCTCCACAGAGCGACGTTAATCAGTGTGTACCTCTGGAGTTTAGGAGTGGAGAGAATATAATGGCTAGCCTCCAGTCCTGACCAGGAGGTGCCTGACTGTTGTGGCTGCATATGGTTCTTCCACATGCTACTGAGCAGCGCCAGTGGCCCACATATGCAGACCACGCACTGTGCATAGGGCATCAAGTTATCTGGGGGCACCAGAAAATGTGCTTCATTAAAACCTCCTCATGACAACAACAAATTTAAAGCATGTTTAAATAGCCTGTAAACAATACAAAACTAACATACTTGCTCAAGAAAAAGCTGAATCTATGCTGTGTGAAGAGGCCCCTTCCCCAGTCTTCCACCCCCATTTCCCAAAATGGTACGTTCCATGGTCTATTTCACGGATACCGCCATCTTTGCCCAGCGCAAAGCATTATGGTCATGTTTGGGGGCATCCGGTGCCAGTGTGTGAATGAAATGACTGTGAAAATGGGTCGTGGAGATCGCTGCGCTGTGTTTTACTTGTGTATATGTGCAACAGTGATCACAGTTACATGAAAATAAGTTTAAATATATAGAATAATGAAAACACAAGATTGTTGTCACTCGGTCTAGTAGATCTTGCTCTAAATATGTTGATGTGGTTTACAGCGATCTGGGCCGCGTATCATATTTCCCAACTACAGATCATTTTAACCACTTAATATTAAACATATAGGTATGTACCATCTTAAAACGTGACCACATCTATATAATGGTGTATGATTTATTTATTAACAATAATATACACCATACGGAAAGCTACAGATCACAATAACAAATGCATTTACCACCGTTAAAACAAAAACACGTATTTGAATTAATATTTAAGCCAAATTTGATGTGTGGCCAAGGACATTTCATACTCAACATTTAATAAATCATAGGTCGGCCAACCTCAAGATTATATATAGATTATACACCCAGCCCCACTGTGCAGCATTGTTAATATGATCACTGTATACTTGGATTTTCTCTGGCAAAAATAGATTTAATATAGTGCCATACTACAGTAATTAATACATTATATTATTGTACAACAGTATAATCTTACTTCTATTTTGCATCTCAAGGTTGCCATTTTAGGCAATAATCCCAACATCTGAGCAGGTAAATGTTCTGGAAAAGTTTGTCCTTTTTCTGATTAGATGTTGGGACCTCACGAACCAAAATAAACATTTTAAAATGTGCAACAATCCAAACTTTAAACTTTTATAACCTGTCCCATTATTTACTTTTCTTTTGTTTGCCCCCAAACAATCCGACAAACCATTGCGCGTCGCTTCCGGTAGGCGGCGCTAAACGGTATCCGCGAAAGTTACACACAGGTGAGCAGTGAACGGACTGACAGAGCCTGAAGGCATAAAAAGCAGTAGAGACAGATAATTTCTCGTGCGGCTTTTCCAGGTAGGAGGATGTTTAAATAACAACTGAATACTGTGAAATTTGTAACATGTAACTATGTCAGGTCACCACCGTTAGCAAACAGTGTTAGCGCCGGGTTAGCTCCATTGGTTAGCTTCTAAGGCTGCTCAGATTGCTAGCTAGCTAGGCTAAGGTGTCATCCTGTAGAAAAAAGTTCTTATTATCGCTTGACTTTATTATACAATGGTTCAAAATAAAGCTGAGGAAATTTTGAATGTTATGGTTTGTGAAAATTTAGAATAAATAACTGATTTAAATGACTAACAGTGGCATAATTAAAGCATTTTGTACATACTAGTCTGGCAGCTGGATATTAATACATTTACAGTATTTTATCTAGCAGACCTGAGCCCAAGATATTTAAAATGAATAAACAAAATTAATATTTAAAGCATATTTATTTATATATGTAAATAAATATACATATAGATGATATATAGATTTTTATGTCAATAAGTTTACAAAAGTTTTCTGTAAACTTTACCAATCATCTTAACATCAGTACAAATTATTTCAGTTGGTCAAATAATTAATTTTTATCACAAAGAACTATTCTTCAGCATATAGATAAAATGAATAAACTTTATAACTAAATAAATCAGCTGATAAAATGTGTCTGAAGGTGTATCTGATGCCAATAAGCATTTATAGCTGGAACAATTTGTCTTTATTTTTTTGTGTGGAAAACTTAAAAAAACACTCATATTGGTTGAAGAAAACATAGTTGAATAAACTGGCCTGTCTGACATGGACAGTATAATTTTATATTATGACGTGCACCATGCAGCTCAATCATTATTCTACTGTCTGTCATTAACGAGTCAAATGATGTACAGAATCTTTATTTTGTGCTCCATCAATCCTGGTCTCAATGTAAACTAGAGTTTGGAATCATAAACTAATGATTTCCACACAGGCCTACATTTATCTACAATACAAAAATAGCTGTAGTGATTTATCAAAGTTTTAATTTCTCCTCTTACCTTTCACTTGTGTGTTCATATTTTGATATTTTCAAATCTGTTTTTTTTTTTAAATAAAGAGAAGCGCACTGGCAATACTGAATTATTTTTAATTTCTGGGAAGGGGAGGGCACCACAAAGCAGTTGCACTCAGGGCACACTGATGACTAGTACCGGGCCTGCTACTGAGGCACTTCCTGTTAAACATTATTGCATTGTTACGGCAAAGAAATATTCAACTAAACACATGTTTCATGTGTTTGATGCTAAATTTAATCATAAGGCTGCTTCGCCTTAATTACATTTTTCAAAATCAGACACTGTGTGAATCCCTAAACTCTGTAGTCCTAATCTCATCCTGCTATATGTGCTCATTGTGTTTCCCCAACGCTGCGAGAAAACAATATATAGGAATTATCACTTATTGTATCAATTAATCATTGCACATCTGTAAGCGTGTGCGCTCGTTTCAGTGCCTGGCGTGTTCATCCACATGTGTGTGTCTGTATTACAATCGGTGCGCTGGCACTTTGGCACCTGCGCTGCATTACAAAGCTAGAGGCTGTGATAATAAGCTGCAGGTGCACCCCTTGCAAACAGGGAGGAGATGGTGAGTGTTTGTGTTTGTGGGAGAGAGGAAGAGGAGGAGGTCACCTGCTGTTGGTGGTTGGCACAACATTAGCGAATGCATGATGTCAACTCAGACCCTGTACCTCCTGTAGACCGCAGGATCAGAGGCCCTTTTATCTGCGGAAACCGCACCTCTTTCCAAAAAAAAAAGGAAAGAAAAAAGAAGATGGGTTCACAGAGCTCAGCACTAAAACCAGCTCCTTATGTCCTTCCTCCCATCTGCGGCGCTGTCAATAATTATTGACTGTAATTACGAAGACGATTAGGATCTTTGGTGCTGCGTTGGCAGATATGCAAAGCAAAGATGGGCTGATGGAGGCGATCACAGGAGAGGCTTCTCAAAATGACGGGCGATGAGAAGGTTTTCACTTCTCTGAAATCTAATTATGTGATAAACGATGCAACGTTCGGCCTCTGGCAGAGGAGTATCGTGGCTTCGTGAGGGAAAACACGAGCAGCGACTAGTGTTCGAAACAAGACGCAGTGATTTGTTACAGCAGCTCCTCTGTAAACATCTGCCTCATGGATCTCCCTAGAAAAGGTCAGCAGGTATTGCTGTCACCTAATAAGAATCCCAAAGAGATTATTTAGAGCGTTGAAGAAAAAAGAGATTAATAATTTAAAACCTACTTTAAATTAAAGTTGTGAAGTTTGCTTAAACGCAACAAATAAAAACTGTAAAAAAACAGTTGCATTTCCTGCAAAAAACGGAGTTCTCAGTGCTGAAAAAAACTGAAACTGAGTTGTTAAAACTTACAGAAACAGAGCACTAGCTAACAGCTAGCCTAACTTTGCAGACCACTAAATCAATATTACAAGTAGAATAAGAATACAGAAATAAATAATTCTGAAACATGTTTTAAAAAGAACAATGTTGTCAATGCTAACAGTCTCAAAATGCAAGCAAAATGTAGCAAAGGCTAGCTAAAAGCTATAAGTTGAGAAAGGCTAACTAGAAAAATTATAGAACACTAGCTTCAAATTACAAGTAGCATATGAAAGCTGCGAGATTAAAAAAAATGTTGTAGAAGCTGACAGTGTCAAAATGCATGCTAAAAGTAGCAAAAGGTGAGCTAAGAGCTTTAAGTTGAAAAAGGCTAACTAAAAATTGCAGAAAAGTAGCTTAAAATTAAAAAAGAGAACAATGTTTTCTACTCTGTCTCAAAATGCATGCTAAAAATAGCAAAGGCTAGCTAAGAACTATAATAAAAAAGCTAACCAAAAACTGCAGAACAGTAGTTTGAAATTACAAGTTGTATAAGAAGACACGAAGAGAGGCTTCTGAAACAATTTTCATAAAAACAATGTTTTCAAAGCTAAAAATCTAAAACTGCATGCTAAAAATAGCAAACGTCTAGCTAAAAGCTAAACGAAACAGAATGGTAGGTAAACTAAAAGTAGCAAAAGCTAGTTAAAAGACAGAAATCCCAAAACAGATTTCATGAAGAACAATGTTTTGGCAAGCCAAAAGCTACATGTAGCCGAGTGGTAGGTAAAAAACTAAAAGTATTACAAGGGTAGCCAAAAGTAGCAAAGCATGCTAAAAGCTTAAAATAGAGTTTGACATCCCTCTCGTGTACCAACACATCAAATTATCTGTGAAGTTAGCTGAGCTGTAGGCATTTTTGTGTTTGCTAAGTTGGCTTATTTGTAGTGACCATCATGGGTTCTGTCAGCTGTGGAGTAAATCTGGAGTAGGTTTTTTTTGCAGCTTCTTGTGTTTGTTTTTAATTTCATATGTTGTTGTTTACTATATGTTTCAGTTTCTTTCATCACATACTGTGAGGGCTAACAGATCTTGTGATTTCTCGTGAGGTCAATATAATAATATGATGCAGAGGGCGATGTGGATTTCTTTGAAAAACTTTTTTATTACAGCATTTATTTTTGTTTTTAATGACTATTTGCTCCAGAACAGTGTAAATTTTTGATAATAAATACCACCATCCTTCCTGAAACATGTTGTCTCGTAATGACACGCAACAGAATAACAAATTTGAAATCCTTCGTTTAGTAGAAAGGTAGCGAATCAGCGTAGAACATATGGTGCTGTGTGTTCAAACTTGGCAAGAGGTTTAACAATTAAGATTTGCTCTAAATGTAACAAAAACCCTTAAAAAAAAGAGAGGGGGGGGAGTCATTAGAATGGCTGCAGGGTTAACCTTTACTTTCATGTGCCCAGGGGAAAAAGACAAAAAAAAAAATACATCTAGAAAACGACTCAACATGTATTGAGTTCTTGGATCTTCTCGTTCGCGCTTTTCCATATGGCGCACGGATCTGGGAACAGATCGAAGGATGAAACGTGAGGAAAAAAGAAGAAGAGTCCCATATGCGTGTCTTTTTCTCTTCATCAGATTCCAGACGAACAAGAAGCTCGGCAGCAGCTTGACTGAAATTAACGCTGTTAAAGATGTCAAAACGAACGCAGCTCATTTAGGAGGAGCACCTGACAACACAAACACCAACGTTCAGATATTTTAAATAACACAAACACGTCGTAAAGTAACGCCATTCTGGGAAACTTGAGGTTAATTTAAGGTGGAGTTAGACAATTATAAACTTTAGCTTTGTCTAATGATAGATCAACAAGTAGACATGAAATTAAACTAGGTGTTTAATTTTAGAGGCTGTTCGTGCAGCTTTTTTGGTGACCTTGCTACTGAATCCCATCAAAAACTTCAGATGCTTTCATTTATTTAAAGTGGCTAAAAGGGGAGTTTAAGTCAAAATAAAATGTAAAAGCAAAAAGTCCCAAATCAGCCATTTTGATCAGCTAACGGCTAGCTTGAGAGACACTAAAACCAAAGTTCATTTTTAAGAGCAATTTTTTATATTTAAAATATTCATAGTGATTCATGCTACTCTGTAAGCTTTAGTGTCCCTGTTAATGGGGATCTTCACTCAGGCTATTTTTAGAACATGAGTCATGTGACTATGTCCACTAAACACTGATGATAAACTCGTGTAGCCACTCCGGTTTAGCTGTGTAAAATAAATAAATTCAGGAAAACAGCATCAAACTCCCCCAGGAGGACCACAAAACATTGTGCTATGGTTTTAACAAGGACTCAGGATACAGCCATCATCCCAATACGAAAGGAGTAATTTTGACCACTTTTCCCAAGCCAAGATGCTAGGCTAACAGCTGGATTTGTGCAATAGGATGAGTTGAATTTGACCATAAAAAAGTCTAACCAATGACCTAATGTCTGCTCCAAACATTTTATCGGAGGCAAACGACCAACACTGGACCACCTAGATCCTGTCCCTGCACTTTCTGTTGATAAACAGGTACAGTAAAACCAATAAGGCTTATTGTTTTACTGTAGCCTACTGCTAGCTTTACTCCTAGCTTTCATTGTAGCCTCGTAGAGCGATCTACTGTCACACAAACTGTAGTAATATTATACTTAGACAAATTCTAAACCTCACCATTATGTTTCTTTAAACGATGCAGAAGCGGTGGCTCGGGCAATAAAGATACACACACACACAGACACACACATACAATAGCTGCAGCAAGCTAAGCTATAATAAGACATCAGTAAAAGCATCAACCTTTCAATTCCGCTTGCGTTCCAAGTTTGTTGAATGTCAGATGTATCGAAATTTGTTCTAGAAACATCTTTTTGTAGAATCTTGTCTGTCTGTCAGATCTTTTGAGCGAGTGGCAGATGCAAATGATATACGCAAGGTCATGAGTGAAGGTCTCCAGGTTAATTATGCTAGCTAGCTAGCTTTTGGGCTTCTAAATTGGTGCTGCTTTGGGATGATATTTCTTCTGCCAAATAACTGTGTCATGTGATAATTATTATTTCAAAATGATTTATGTGAATGTTATGTTATAGTGTATAATGCAAATATAAAAAAAAACTTTTATTTTTATATTACAGTTGTTTACAAAGAATTGTGTGTTGTTTAAATATACTAATAGCAGCTTCAGCAGTTAGCTTTAGCACTTTAGCCAGGAAAATTAGAATATTTGTGCTGAAACTTGGATCAGAATTATCCTTTGCATGTCCAAGAAAATAAATTAAGCTTTCACAACAAATGTAGAATTTTCAGTAAAGTATTATTGTAAATTTAGCTAGAAGAAGGAATAGCTTTACCGATCTGCAACTAATCACCTGTCTGTTTAAAACGTGTCTCATCGTAGGATTCAGAGCACTTCTAAACCGACTTCTTAGGTTCAGTCCATTAATGCCACGGCTCTGTTCCCCACCGACACCCTGTATGTCTAAACAAAGTACCCATTATACCACTGCCCTAATTTTTTCCTGCAACTTCCTGTTAAGAATTCAATGTAAACTTGAATCGATGAACATCCCAAACTTTTAGTTTTATTACAACGTTATGACTCGGTGACTTGACTCTCCTTACGAGTCATAAATTTGTGTCTGACCTCATTTTCTGGATGAAGCACTCAAACTTTTATATGGGATGTAAATGTGCTGAGTAATGGTTTCTTTTAAGCAGGAGAGTCTTTTGGTATTTTGAGGTAATCAGGTGTTAGACTGGGTCATTGTTGGCATCTTTAACCGCTCGCTGTAATAAATCTATGACCCCCCCTGCCACCCTCCCCCAAAAGGAAATTCCAGCATCCTATAAACCCACCGGAGCCTTGACAGCTTCTTTTACGTGCCGAAAAGCACATTAGCGATATTTCTTATCTCAGCGACAGCATCAATTTGCACACAGCCTCCCCCCTTTGACATGTCTGGCCCCCTTCCCTCCCCCCACGCTGCCGCCCACCCCTGAACAGGGACTGACATAAATCCACCGTTACCTCGAAGAAGGTGTTGACACCGGGCCCCGCCACCAGTGAAATACACTGTTACCTCAACTTAGCGGCTCGGATCTGGTGTCAGAGCCGTGAGGATGAGGCGAGCGGGGGTGGGGGGGTGGATAGGTGGTGGTGGGGGGGCGTGATGTGATATGCTACATCTGAGCCCTCTGTCATTTACCTGTGGGCCTTGTAGTCTGTCTTCAACGTATCGTGTGCCGGAAAACTTGTAACCCAAACACACCTTGGGCTCTTTCTTTTACTCAAAATGGTATAAAATGCAGACTTGGTAAGTGGGTGGAGATGTGTGGAGGGGGGGGGGGGGGGTTAAGGGGGGGGCAAGTTCGGGTTGT
>JARVJO010000001.1:14425957-14466392 GCA_031762555.1 Cynodonichthys magdalenae
TAGAAAAGCCCTCACTGGTTAAGCAGTTCGGCCAATAGGGTGAGTCCATTTCGGGAAAGCAGCCAATAGAGTTGTCGCTTGACTCAGGCACGTGGATCTACGCACGCGTTGACGCTCGTAAACTGCCAGGAGAAGGAGGGGAAGAGAGAGAGAGAGAGTTATCCTCGGCAGAGATCGATGAACAACCGGGGCGGTGAGCGGAAGGCTGGGCTCCCCGTGATGCTCCTCCAGCCACGGAGAGTGTGGTGACGGGTCTCTGGAAATAAAACCGCTATCGAGAGATTTTTTTACCCTCACGAGAAGGCTATTTTTTTATTTTAAAATTTACCAGTGAGTATTTTTCCGTTTCTCTTTTTATCTCTGTAGCTAACGTTTCCAGAAGTTGCCCGACTTAGCCTGAGGGAATTTCCTGTCCGGCTTTGCTCCGTGTGTGTGTGTTGCTTCGTTTAAAACAAATACTTCTTGTGTGCGTGCGTTTGTGTGTTTCTTTTGAACTATTTTTATGAATTAGTTGCCAGAGTTTTTCATTTTAACCAGAATTAGGCAACGAAGAGTTCCGCGATAGCTTAACAGCGTTGTTGTGGTATTTTACACTTTTAATCAGGTGTTATATTGTAGGAGAAGTGTTTTTGGTTCCTGTTGTGGCCAACACCTGCTTCTACCTGTGCATCCCATCCCTTCTACACGTCTCCATTCAACACAGGCTTAAAGAAAGGCGTGGACCTGAACAGGGATAAGGACTTATTTATATTTGACTTATTTGTTTGAAAATAATAGTAGTTATGTTATGTGAATGGCAAAGTTTGTTGTAAAATATTTAAAAAAGCATGCCTCCACGTGGGTGAAGGTTTATTAAATTGTCTTAATGTGTGAGTTTTATTTGTTGTGTTTACCAGCTGAGCACATTCCTACCCCTCCTCACCCCCTTTTTATACCCTCACCCCCCATATGTGTTTGTGGGATCAGCAGGCACTGGGAGATTACACAGTGACTGACAGAGAAGGAAACGTCAATAGCCAAGAGATCCTGAATGTAAAATGTGAGAGGAAGAGTCGTAGTAAAAAAAAAAAAAAAGAAAGCACCAGTTTGCATGAGCAAACAGGATGGGATGAGAGCTGCACGAGAGGAGAGATGAGAGGCATACAGAAATGCAGCCAGAGAGGAAAAGAAGGTGGCTTGTGTGTGTGAGTGTGTGTGTTTGTGTCAAATCCAAGAGGGGGGATGGAGAGCGAGCACGAGACAGAAGAGAGGAGGGGCTACAGAGAGCACCAGAGGCTGTGGTAGAGAGGAGTGTGCCTATTCTGATTTCTACTCTACAAGCTCCCATCCCCCCTACCCGCCTCACATTTTACTCTCCTCTGGTCTCCTCAACCACAGCCAGACGTAGACCACCATTATTTGCCTCCTGCCTACCCCCCAGTCCCACTCTGTACCATGATAAACTAGGGCACTGGTATGCCTACCATTTTGAGTGTGAGGAGTTATTGGTGGAGAGACTGGGAAAATGGAGTGTTGCCACAACAGGAAGCATGCCTGAAAATGTTCTTGTCTTTATGAACTACTTTGAATTGAAGTGTACTAACTCTCTACCCCTTACATGATGATCTCTTTTTGCTTCTGCCCCAACAGTGATGCAGTCTCAAGGAAGCACTTCCACTCAGCCGTCCTTCGATTCCCTGAGCTCCGGCGACAGCTTCTTGCTCAGCGACTCAGAACAGGATGACGCGGACGTCTTTCTGGCAGATAATGCTTCCTCCGTCTTCCTCGGTGGGGCAGGTGGGGCTAAGACCATGAAAAACGAGGGATCGAAGAGCCCCGGATCCCAATGGGATGGCTTCACAGACAAAGTGGAAGAGGAGGAAGCATACAGATCAGAAAGCGACAGCAAACACCTGGGCCTGGAGGAAACGGGTCCTACGAGTCAGAAACCAAAATCACAGGGAGATCTGCTTTTTGCTCAGAAGGTAAAGAAGAAAGAGTAATGAGAAGAAGGATGTTGTTGCAAAGAGACAATCTCAGGAGACGGCTTCTGAAACTGTAACCTGCCTCATCTCTCTTTCTCACTGCCAGTGTGCTGAGCTACAGGGTTTCGTCAGGCCTCTGCTGGAGCTGCTGAATGGGCTGAAGAAGGGTCGATTTGACCACGGTAAGCAACCCCAAATCACTTCCACCCAGCAAACATGTGCAGACCCCGTGGGCAGAGTTGTAGGTGCCAAATCAAAGCTGCGAGACAATTCCACCGGGGGGGGGGGGGTTGTTGTGTTTGCGAGTGTACTGGGTATGCTCCTTTCAGCCCCCCCCCTTCTCTCCCCTTCAAGGTGTAATCATTGGTTAGCGTGTATGGGAGCGCCTGCAGGTTGATGGATCCTGGGAATTCATTAGGAAGTAGGTGAGGCCTTTGGGTTGAGGGGGCCTTTTGACCCGCCTCCAAACGCCGTCGCGTTACAAAGCAGAGGACGACTTGGAGGGAAGAGGCGAATCGGCCGAATCGTCTCCTTTGTCTTTTGTTTGAAGCCGGAACATTTTGATCCTCGTGTTCTTCAGCTTTTTGGGGAAATCAAAGGAGTTTGAGTTCATAGTGAGAGAGAGGAGTCTCAGCTACTACCATCTCAAATTTCAGTTTAATATCTGTAAAGCTGACAGTTAGAACCTTTTTTATGACGCCTAGTGTTGATTAGTTATGAACATTTTGGATTGATTCTAAAAGTTGTCGATGTTTATGCGTCGATTACTTACTGAAAGTTTTGCATTTTGAGGCGTTTTCCTCCAGATGGTGTTGGTGAAAGGAGATGAGCGTTATGTCCACACGTTAAACGCAGTGTTTATCCCCCTGCACTGTTCCTCGTCACAGATACCATTTGACACAAGAGCTCTTCAGGGGCTAGTTATTCCAGGCCATTGAATCCAGACCAAAAGCAGGCCTGTGTGTGTTTTTGTTTTTCTATCCCCCTCTTCTTTTATTTCTTTTCTCACACTGATCAGTCGGTTCCTGAATAAAAAAAAATCAAAAAACAAAACAGGAGGTGAAAATTTGCTGCAGTAAAACAATGTAACCACGTCTCTCGCGTCATGGTACAGATTTGTGAGTTTTCTTTTTTACATTTTGTTGGTCGCTCCGACTCTGGTGAGGAGAAATTCCCAAACATCGGGAGTCGTCGTGGGAATATTTGAGGGAAAAAAGAGGCGGAAGACAAAAGCGAAAGCGCTCCCTGCCCCGAGGCGGCACTTCTACATGAAAACCTTCTTTACAAACTGACTGAATTAATCTACAAGGTGACGACAAAAGCTGTGTGCCACTTCAGATTATTTTCAAATTAGCGGCTCGACTCAGAGAGGGCTCCTGGATTAAAATGTGCATATTAATGATGAACTGGTAATATTTAACACTGGGCTGAGAGAATGTAGTTGAACCTGAGCTGGATGTCCTTTAATTAATGATGCACCCAGACTAGTACCTTTAAACTGTAGTGTTATTGTTTAAACGCTGATTCAGCATATTTTTGATTTTTCTGGGGTTTTTTTTCAATCTGACCAAAATGCTTCACTCATTCAGGAGACAGGTCAGGTGCTTTAACTTTTAGAGTTTATGTAACTTAATATTTTTCAAAACATTTAATGTTTCAACAACAAAGAGCCAACAAAACATTCTTCTCTTTGAAATCTGTTTTTGTCTTCTTAAGCTACTTTTAGCTTTTAGCTTCCATTATGCTACTTTTAGTTACTCTTGTGCTACATTTAACTGGGTTTCTTTTGATGGTTTAAAAAAGCCATTTGTTTTAGCATTTAGCTAACTTTTTGCTACTTTTATTTCATAACTATCTTCCTGCAACTTTTAGCTTCTAGCCACCATTTTGCTATTAGCTAGCCCTCTGCTACTTTTAACGTTTAGCTAACTGTTTGATATTTTTAGCTAAACTTTTGATATTCTTAGCTTTTAGCCACTTTGATACTTTTAGCTCTTAAATAATCTCCTGTAACTTTTAACTTCTATCTGGCGTTTTGCTATTTTTAACTAGCCTTCTGTTACTTTAAGCTTTTAGCTAGCGGTTTAACACTTTTAGTTAGCCTTTTGATATTCTTAGCTTTTAACTACCACTTTGATTTTTCAAAATTTTAGCTAAACATTTGTTGTTTTAACTTACTAGATAGCCTCCTACAACTTTTAGCTTCTAGCTAGCATTTTGCTCTTTTTAGCTAGCCTTCTGCTATTTTTGGCTTCCAGCTAGCATTTTGAAACTTTTAGCTAGGCTTCAAAAGGCTTTTAGCTTTTTGTAGCTGTTTGATACTTTTGGTTAGCCTTTTGAAATTCCTAGCTTTTAGCTACAATTTTGCTACTTTGGGCTTTTGGTTAGCTTTTGGCTAGCTTTTGGCTACTCTTAACTTTTAGGTTTTAGCTAATCTTTTTAACTTTTTTAGTGTTTTTCTTCTTTTGAGATAAAACTAGTGTTGTACTTCCTCTAGCTTTTAGCCAGAGTTTTGCTCCTTTTAGCTGTTTGTGAATGCTCTGCTACTTTCAGCTTGAACAACCCAACTTTAGTGTCAACAAATTGAAACAAAATTCTGTATTTCTTGTGGATGTCAGTCATTTAAAATTAATGTAAAAACTCCTTAAATGAGGTTCTGCTTCACGATGAGCAGTTTTAATGTCATTTATTTTATAAACAACAACAAAAAGAATCTGCTGTGGATCGGAGCTTCAAAAGAATCAGAAGCTGGGTGAGGAACATAAATCTAATCCTGGTGCTGAAATTACGAGCCGACTCGTAAAGAAAAAAAAAAAGAGTTTCTCCTGCAAATGTGAGAATGCTGATCGTCCCATTGGGCTCGTTTGTTTACTTTCAAACTGCCTCTTTTGTGGGTTTGGAATTAGAGCAGTGTTTGCTTTGGACCTTATTTTGGGGGGGGGGTTGAGAGGAAAACCAAATCATTTGAGATGTGATTAAGAAAATTGATACTGCCCTCTCCTGGCAGAAACTACAACAACTTCAATCAGAGGAGTGCCGCTCCGAAGCATCGATGTGCTGCTGAAGTCGGCATAAATCTTAATTTAACAGATTCATACAGAAAATGGATCGTTTCTTCTCCTCTAACGGCTCCCAGAACATTTGTGGCGAGCAGGTTGAACAAATGGACTCCGAATCTGAAAGTAAACTCAGGATGAACAATTGTTTTAATTGTTTTAAGCTCTAACCACGAGCTTTAAAGACCGCTGCGGCTCATTCATTAAAACGATGCATAAATCCCATATGTCCTCCCTCCCACCACCACCACTGCCCCCCGTCTCCTGTGAAGAACTGCGCTGAGGTCTTGCGGGCCGACGTGACTCAGATCTACGGGCAGGTGGCCGGGGAAACGGAGGCAGATGGGCCGAGCGTACGCCACCGCCGAATCTGTGAAGTTCTCTCTTCAGTTTCAAGCCTCGCCGATGGGCCCTTGAATTACTACCAGGGCCCCCCCACACACACATTCATAATTAGCCCAGGCCTGGTGGGGACCAAAGCCACACTAATGACGCCTTTGTTGCTGCTGATCTGCGCTGCACAATCAACAAGAGAGATGTGTGTGTGTGTGTGTGTGTTGGGGGGTGAGGAAGAGGAGCGCTCCCACATTGAGCGATAACTTGCCTTCAGGGCAGCCTCTCTAAAACAATCATGCACGGTTTCAGCTCTCCCCTCGTTAAAGATGAGTGTTCACATGGGGCGTGAGACTCTGTGTGTGTGTGTGTGTGAGAATATGCCAGTTCCCACAGGCGATATATTGGATTTCCCAGGTTTGTAGGTTTGTATATGGTAAAGGGATGGCTCAGATGTTTAGGTTATGAATAATTAACATCTTACCTGTTGTAGATGATACAAGAAAAAAAATGTAATGATGGATTTTTTGTTATACGTTCTAAAACAGCCTCTAAAACTGTCCCGTCTGTCACATTTTGATGATGTCATACCTCTCTCCATTAGGTGAGTCCTCCTGCTTCCTGTTCAACTTTTAGGAAGGTGACCTGGACTCGGCAGGTGGTGAGTGTTTTGTGACATTATTTAATTTATTTGGAGTTATGTTGAGGGTCAGGTCGGTCCTGCCACTCCTCACCTGCGCCCAGGTGTTTCAGTCCATTCAACCCTTTGGTTTCTTTCCACTCATTAGATCATTAAAATGTTCATACATAACTTCTGGTCCTCCTTGTGCTCTTTGGTAAGTTTTTGTTGCCTTGACACTATGGGAAAAAACCCAAAACAGTTTAATTTATATTTCTTTAAGCACCTCAAGTCAGTTTGTGTTTCCTGGGTCTAACTTCATACAACCGAGACAAAACGAGCAATAATGGTGATTCATGAGGCTGCATGTCAACAGTACAGAGAGAGATGTGATTTGTTGCCTAAACATGTGACCTGAGCCAGAATGAGCAGAGGCTGAAGAATAAGTGAAAATATTGATTTTTTTTTTTTTTTACCTCAGTCATTTAAAAAAAGCAGAAAAAGTTTTTTAACAGGAATGTCTTCAGAAACAATCTATTGTTTAATATCTCTTTATTTTAAATTGTAACTTTTTTTTTTATTGTAGCGCTGGAATTCCAGATGATTTGATCTAAATAAAAAATAAAACTAAGTGAAAACACTGAGATAGAGCACAGCAGTCTGAGGAGGACAAATGTGGAATTTTATGTTTTAAGTTTGGAAAAATATAAATAAATACAAAAAAAGGAGATCATGGAACACATTTAATATTTGAGTTAATTAAATAAGTGAATATATTTGATTTGAGTTAAACATTAGAAAAAACAAGACATTAAATAAAACATTATTTAGTTAGTTTATTAAACAGTAAAAACTATGTTAATACGCTGCCTTTTATCAATTTTTTTTACCTAAACATATAAAATTAATTTTATTAAGGCTGTTGTCATTTAATAAAATTAAAATTAAATATTTTTTTCATTACATTACAATTAAAAAGGCAACAAGATAAGTTTTGATTTGTTACAGATTCAACAATGTTTGTGGTTAAATAAGATTTAATTGTTTCACTTTTGAATAATTATTTTTCTGAACTGATCCATTTTTTGTAACTTAAAATATGAATAAATTGTTTTTTTGTTTAATATTATTCAATGTCGGTGGCAGTTTTGCTTTGTTTTAAGCAAACAAATTGTTCCTGAAAAGTACATATACATCTTATACGTTCCTATTTTACAAATCCACTAATTAGATTTTTTTCATTAATTCATCAGATAAAGTCATCAAAACAACAAATTAAAGCTTTTATTAGTTTAAATTTTTCATCTAAAAAGCTGTAAGTGTGTTAATAATCAGCTGTGATAAACAATATTAACTTTAGTTGTAATAAACTATTGAGACAATCCTAATAAATAATTGTTTTTAACAGATTAAAACTTGAATGTTTGTTCAGTTTTATTTAACATTTACGTTTTTACAGGTAACATTAAAGCCTGAAAAAAGCTTTGTGTGGAAATCATTTCAGTGGTGTCAAACAGGGTTTTTTTTTAGACACACTGCCTTGTGGGTATTTTAGTTTTATCAGTTAATTTGGCTTGATTCTCTTTATTTATCAACTATAATTAATCTCTTTGTTTGTTTTTTGACAAGAAAAAAAACGAACTCCTCTCCGCCTCCCAGATTATTTAAAAATATGAGACTTTATTTTTCAACAAAAACATGAAAATTATCATTTTAATTTCTGTATTTGTGTGCAGCAGTGAAAAATAAAGCACAGAAGGCAAAT
Organism: Cynodonichthys magdalenae; assembly: GCA_031762555.1. Taxonomy (NCBI): domain Eukaryota; kingdom Metazoa; phylum Chordata; class Actinopteri; order Cyprinodontiformes; family Rivulidae; genus Cynodonichthys; species Cynodonichthys magdalenae. The sequence continues at coordinate 14,433,695 of JARVJO010000001.1, forward strand.
TAAAATAATCTTTTGAACGAATGTACATCACCTGCCACCTTTCATGTCAGAATTGAGAAATGAGTTTTCATCGCTTTTCCATCAAACCATCAAATAAACTTCTTCTATAATCTTATGCAAGGCTGTCAGATATATATTTTGTGGATGACTCTCAGCTACTGCACCAAATTTGAGCTCTGCATCTGTAAAACTGACTGACTTTTAGCCTTTTTTTGTGATTGGTGCTATTGTTTAGATGTGGCAGACATCTTGGTCAGATTAACTCTTAAAGTTAATCAGCAGTACATTTTAATCTAAAAATTTCTACATAAATGTTTTATTAAAATCTGTCAAATGGTTCATACTTAATGATATTTTGCTAATTGACAAACTGACTCAAATCTTTGCTTCAAATTTTAGTATTAGCTCTGATACAAAAGTTTGAAGGAAAGATTTGTGTAGCCTTTTGATGCATCTGTTCAGTTATGAGCACAACAAATTTTAGCTTCATATCTGTAAAATTTACTGGGTTGTACCTAATCTTTTTGTTTTCTGTGGTCAGTTATCTGTGTTGGCCATCTTGACTTGGGTTGACTTTGAAAATTATCCAATGATTACTTTGTGTACTAACCCTAAACCTAACCATTGTCAGTACATAACAAACCATAACATTATCATTAACTGTACATAACTACCCCTTAATCAAACCATTACCAGTACAGAACTAATCTTATATCTAACCATTACAAGTAAATAACAAACTTTAAACCCAACCATTACCAGTACACAACTAACCTTAAACCTAACCATTACCAGTATATAACTGACCTTAAACCCAACCATTACCAGTACACAACTAACCTTAAACCTAACCATTACCAGTATATAACTGACCTTAAACCCAACCATTACCAGTACACAACTAACCTTAAACCTAACCATTACCAGTATATAACTGACCTTAAACCCTACCTTTACCAGTGCACAACTAACCTTAAACCTAACCATTGCCAGTACACAACAAACCTTAAACCTAACCATTACCAGTACATAATTAACCTTAAACATAACCATTAACAGTACATAACTAACCTTAAACCTAACCATTAACAGTACATAACTAACCTTGACCTCCTAAGACCCGAACTCTTGCATTGCAATGCATTTTTGTCCACATATGTGCCGCCAGTTCTTAGGAGGTTAAACCTAACTATTACCAGTACACAACTAACCTTAAACCTAACCATTACCAGTACACAACTAACCTTAAACCTAACCATTACCAGTACATACCTAAACTTAAACCTAACCATTACCAGTACATAACTTACCTTAAACCTAACCATTACCAGTACAAACCTAAACTTAAACCTAACCATTACCAGTACATAACTAACCTTAAACCTAACCATTACCAGTACATAACTAACCTTGACCTCCTAAAACCCGAACTTTTGCATTGCAATGCATTTTTGTTCACATATGTGCCGCCAGTTCTTAGGAGGTTAAACCTAACCATTACCAGTACACAACTATCCTTAAACCTAACCATTACCAGTACACAACTAACCTTAAACCTAACCATTACCAGTACACAACTAACCTTAAACCTAACCATTACCCGTACACAACTAACCTTAAACCTAACCATTACCAGCACACAACTAACCCTAAACCTAACCATTACCAGTACATAATTAACTTTAAACTTAACCATTACCAGTACATTACTAACCTTAAACTCAAAAATGTAATTTCATGTATTAGGACTGGGCTTGGATTGGTCCCCAAAAGGACTATTAGTCCCAACAAGCAGGGTGATTATACTAGAAAAAGTCCTAACAAGGTAACGAAATCCATGTATACACACACATAAGCAGAGGGTACACAACAAAGTGCAATATTTACCACCACAGGTAAAAATCTTGTCTTTATACCTGAAATTTAAAATCCATATCAAACCTTTACATTGAGTTGTTTCATAATGTTTCTTAAAACACAAACACCATAACGTCTCTTTTATTTTTATTTTGGCAAATTTAAGGAGAACAAAAAGCATCCTTCTGCCAGTTTTTCTGTAGCTTTTCACCCGTCTTCTTCTGAGCACACAAACCTCCACCCCACTCCTACGACGAGAGCAGCAGAGAGGAAGAGGTCACCGTTAGGTCTGAAATCGTTACTCCTGGTCATGACCAGAGAGCTGCTCCTACCTAAAGGAACGTTGGTGCAATAAAACAAAAACCTCCTTTATGTATTCTGGAAAAAAAACAGAAGAAACACAGACTTTATTCTAACGTGCTTGTTTCCAGATTCAGTTTTTCTTGAGAGCGAGCTCTTGGATGGGACTTGAGACTGAACGTTTTGGCAGCTCATGTCACGTTGGCATCAGGGGTGGCACAGACATCTGTCCCCCCCAGCTCTGGAGGAGGGGAGCGGATTTACTCTGCTCTTTTAGGATCAAGCAGAGAGAAAATCTTAGTGAAACACTGGATCTTTAATGAATCCTAATGTCTGACGGAGATGGCGGCGAGGCCAAGTATCCTTTTGTTTGCTTCCACAGAATAGATCAAGGCTAGAAGGTGCTTGGTTATTTAGGGAGAGTAGTGTGTGTGTACTTGTATTTGTTACCTTTTTAGGACCGTTTCTGGTACACACACCTACCTTGTCAAGACCAGTAGTCCTAATAGGGACCAAAGACCAGTCCTAATATGGTAGAACTCCATTTTTGGGTTGGGGGTTAGGTTTAGGATTGAGGTGTGAATTGAGTTTGAGGTAAAATTAGGGTAAGGTATGTACTGAGGGGGTTATGTTGAGAGTAAGGGTTAGAAACAACTGGAAATTAATGGAAGTCAATGAAGGGTCCTAGAAAGGATAGAAATACAAACGTGTGTGTGTGTGTAAGAGCAAGAGAGAGCGAGAGAGAGAGAGAGAGAGAGAGAGAGAGAGAGAGGGCTAAAAGAAGCAGTGTATCCAAGAGGGGGAGGATCCAAAAGTCCAGAAACTTGGCCCGTTTTCAAGTGAAAGTGTATTTATGCATTTATTAGCGAGCATTGGCAGCCTGCGTAAAACGATTGCTCTCCTCCCACCAGTTAAATTCAGCTTTGAAGTCACACGTGGAAAGATTTTAGGTTCATGAAAGCAGAGGTGCAAAATTGCAAAGGAAAAAAAATTAGAGCACAAAACAAGACTGTAACTGGCTTTTACAAGGAAGTTATCAAAAATCCTGTTTTAATGAACTGAACAAATCATCATTCTTTTATTAAATGTGGATAAAATATAACAGTAATACTTGTTAACTTGAGCATAATAACATGAAAATGCAGAGAAAGTTGGCCTTGTCTAAAGTTAAAATACGACCTAAGGTGACTACATCTTAACTCACCTGCTGCCCTTAGGTCAAAACTGAGGCTTGGTCGGTCATTCTGACCCAAAGGCAGCAGGAGGGTTAAACCACTACACTTTCCCTGACAATTTTGCTAATTTCTAACTGGGACATCTAAACCTTCCTGCTGTTCTTGGGTCAAAACTAAAACCTGGTGGGACATTTTGACCCAAGGGCAGCAGGAAGGATAAATCCCTATACATTCCCTGAAGATCTTGGCAGTTCCTAATTGGTAAATCTTAACCTTCATGCTGCCCTTGGGTCAAAACACAAACCTGGAAGGTCATTTGAGCCAAGGGCAGCAGGAGATTTAAATTACCACACTTTCCCTGATGGTATGACCAATTTCTAATTGGTAAATCTTAACCCTGCTGCTGTTCTTGGGTCAAAATGACTCACCAGGCTGCAGTGATGGGCCTCATAGGTCATTTTGACCCAAGGGCAGCAGAAGGGTAAAAATGACCACACGTTTCCTGAAGGTCTTGCAAATTTCTAATTGGTAAATCTTAACGTGGACGCTAACTTTAGGTCAAAACCTTGGCCTCAAAGGTAATTGGGCCAGGGGCAGTAGGAGGGCAAAAACACCACACTTTCCTGAGGGTTTTGCCAATTTCTGATCGGTAAATTATGCTGTCTTTGGGTCAAAATGACTACCAGGCCTCAGTATCTTAAGATCATTTTGACCCAAGGACAGCAGGATGGTTACGTTGCCACTCATCAATTGTAGTTCTTGCCATTTTCTAATTGGTACATCTTCAATCAGTATTGGTATTTGAGGCCTCTTTAACCCTGAGGGATTTTTTTCTTTTTACCAGAAATTTTCATTATTTTTTTTAGCTGAATACTCTCTTATCTTTGAAGTTTTATTTGGGTCATGTTAACATCAGCCTGTCATGTTTTTTATTTTATTTTTTTAGTATCTAATAATCCATCCGTTATGACACACGTCTCTTTTGGAGCGGGTTGTTAAGATGTTGTCACAGCTGTGTGAACCCTGTGAAACGAAACAATGTGTGAGCAGCAGCACAGCTCGCTGGCTGCATTCAGACCAAGATGTAGGAAGCGAGCTGTGGAGGAGCCCTTCATGGATTTTGGCGCGTTGGAGAGGTTGTTTTCACTGCCAATTGTTCAAACCTCTGTGCGCTCACAGATCTGAGCTGAGAGCGCTCGGTGATGCAACAAACTGATGAAAAGATGGTGTGGGCCAGTTTCACTGTGGACTTTTTGGTTTGGGAAAAAGTAGGAAAAGCACAAGTGTATTAAACACAGCTGCATTCCATTTATTCACTTGTTTTGTAAAAGATTCTACAAAGTTTTTCTGAAAGGAATGCAGCCCTCATTAATACACCTGCTTTTCTTACTTTATCAAGTCCAACGGTCTGCTGTGAGATGTTTATCGCCAGCCATCGAAGGTGAAATGTTTCTTGTCTGTACTTTCAGCAAAATATATCATTAACCACTGAACGGATTTGAATCAAACTTTAATAAAGTGATGTATGTCATACAAGATGTATGTCTACAACCATTGGTAATAACGAAGCTAATGTTTATTTAGAGGTTTAAGCTTTTTACTAATTTGGAAACAGTTCTTGAATCAATTAGCTTAAGCTAATTTAGTTCTGCTAACTTTTAATACGCATACAAAAGTAAAATCAGTGCTGGATCCCTGCATTATGCTCGTGTAGCATCCTAATATTTAAACAGCTGAGTTTTTTGTTTACATCACTGGTGCATAGATATGTCTTTTTTTATGAACTTTTAGCTAAGATTCTGACATTTTTGAGGAGACCACACACATCTATTTTGAAATGACAGACCTTGAGCAATATTTTATCAGTTAGCTTTAGCTTCCACTACTATGTACTGGTTTAGCATTAGCAAATCTACGGTAACTCATGATCAGCTAAACTAAAAATATAGCTTTGCTAATGCTAAACTGCCAAACATGTAAAAAAAATAGAGTGTAAATCTAAACAGCTAAAACAGTCAAAATTAGTCAAGCTAATCGCCAACGGCTAAGACGACTCTCTCAGTTTGCATCACGTCTTTGTGTCTTTGGAGCTGAAGACTGGTGGGGCAGACACCAACCTGTTGTTAGTCCACTAAAGATGTTAATAAAATGAGCGTAAACTAATGCTAAACAGCTAAACAAGTAAAAAGTTTGCAGAAGCTAGCACTAACAGTTAATCGCAAACCGCTAAGACACCTGTCAGTCTGTCTCAACCGTTGATGTTAGCTTGTTAGTTAGCTGTTAGCGGACAGAAAGTTGGCTAAACCTAATTTAGTGGAAGCTAAATGGTCCGGTAATGGTTTTCAAAGTCAGTGAAAAAGCTAATCTGCTAAATGTAAAATTTGTTCCGCTGTTAGCTGATTAGTGAAACCATGCCCGCCAAATGTATTAATATTAATAATAAGTAATGGTCTACAACTATTATTTTTTGAAGTCACATGGAATCAAGATGGCCGCCACAGGAACACAATTTTACTAAATCAAAACATAAACAACAAAAGGTCAGTCAGTTTTACAGATATTGAGCTAAAGGTTTTGGTGTGGTAGTAACTGAGATTCATTCACAACACATACTCTGAGCTCCAACAAGATATCTCATCTCATGAGGTTACACAAAATATTTATTTCAAGGTTTGTAATAGAAGCCTTTCCCTCGCTTTTTGTTTCCCTCGACTCGTTCGAGTCTAGCCGGCCTCTCCTATAGCTGGGAGATTAAACTCTTCCACCTCTTCCTGTTTCATCCCATCCAGGTGCATACTGGGAACGCTGCCACATGCCACCCCCCTCCTCCCCCTCCCGGTGCACAACAGTTCAGCGCAGCTGTGGACGCCACCTAAATTTGATTCCTCTGGTCGTAGCCATAGCAACAGTGGGTATTAACGCTGGCGGAGCTGGATGGGTGCAGTTCTGGTGCCAGAGGCAGGACGGGCGCCTGGTTGCGGCTCATTGGCAGATGACATTGAGTGAAAGCTGGCATTCTGAGATTAGAGGATCAGATGCTCGCAGCGCTCTGCACAGGAAGTAGTATAAAAATGTTAAATCAATGCCAGGAGGGCTTCAAAGGTCTTTTTTTTTTTTTTTCTTTTTTTACACTTGATGTGCAGATATACATGACTGCACCTCTTATAATGTTCTTACATGTCCCAAAAACCCAAATTACATCCATTTCTTTTAACTCTCTAACTTACTTCTTGGAAGAATTTCATTTTTAAAAACAAAAGAGCCTTAATGAGCGTCTTTTATGGTATCTTTATAGGAACATGTTATGTCACCTTCTTTTTCATTTGACTTTTTAAAATATACTTTTTAGGTTTTGTTCTCAGAAACTGAGCACAATGACTTTATGTTTAATCTGAATTAGAACTTTTTTGTAGCAGTCTGCCACTGTTAAACGTGGGCTATCGTGTAACTGTGTTTCTGTTTTAATTGTCTGTTAGCAAAATATCTCATGAATCATTTGACAGATTTAAACGAAACTTTCATAACATAATCGCTGGTTGCTCCTTTACGATTGATTTCACTTTTACACTCGAGACGATTCAAAATGGCCTCCACAGTTGGTCGGTTTCATCAAATGCAGAACGGTGATAAGTCAGTCAATTTTTCAGATACTGAGCTAATATTTGGTGTGGTAGTAGCTGAGAGTCATACCCAACACATACTCAAATAAATTACAGATCAGTAATAATGGATGGTTTAAAACACAGGGATTCACTTTTATAGTCAGCCTTGTCTGTCTGTTAGCAAAATATCTCACGAACCACTGGTCAGATTTTGATAAAACTCTTGGTAAGCAATCATCAGGTTAGCATCTGCAAATGATTAACTTTTGGAGTCAGTCCGATTGAATATGGCCATCACAGCTAATCGACTTCAGCAAACACAGAAATGGCTATGCCTCTGTAAATATTAGATACTGAGCTAATGTTTGGTGTGGTATTAGCTGAGAGTCATACCCAAAACATACTCAAAGAAATTACAGATCGGCAAAAACATTATTTAAAACACAGGGATTGACTTTTATAGTCAGTTTTGTCTGTCTGTTAGCAAAGTATCTCATGAACCATTGGTCGGATTTTGATGAAACTCTTGGTAAGTAATCATCAGGTTATTGTCTGCAAATGATTAACTTTTGGAGTCAACCTGATTGAATATGGCAGCCATGGCTAATCAACTTCAGCAAACACAGAAATGGCTATGCCTCTGTAAATGTTACAGATACTAAGGTAAAGTTTGGTGTGGTAGTAGCTGAGAGTCATTCCTTACACAACCTCAAAAGAATCCCTTCAGGACGACAAAGCTAACAAATACACCTCTTGTGGGTTTAGCACAAGGCAGGAGCATTTCCACTGGCTCCAAGCCACTGACTGGGGGGTGGGAGGCGGCCCTCCTCTGAAAGTATTGGCACACGGAGCTAGCTTCTGTTTGTTAGAATACCAGATGCCTCGCGCCACATGCTTCGACCACTTTGATTTCGTCTCCGTGCAGTTGTTGATCAGATCTGTCTCTGTTTGACGCAACCTGCCTCCTCGCTAACTTTCAGCGCCTCCACGCTGGAGCGGGCGGGCGGCTGTCTTGAGATATCACACGGTGACGTTCAGTGTCCATCTGGTGTTGGTGGTAATGGGCCTGGATGAATAGCTGGCCAGCCACTCCACTGCTTCCTTTATGACTCCCAGCAGTGGTGCTGTCCAACTTTGATTCCCCAGTTATTAGGGAATTGAATTCCCCACTGTGGCGACGCCCAGAGGAGAGGAAGAGAAAGAGGCGCACAAAAGGAGTGTGAAATCTGTGGCAGTGCTACAGAACACACTGCACGGCCCACCGCTGCTCTCTTCCTGGAGCCTCTGCTGCCTTTGTGAGCGTGTCTGTCAACACCGCAACCACCAGCGCTCTGAGAGAAGCTCAGACCCAGAACTGGTCCTAAAATCTACAGATCAGAACACCTTTAAAACCAGAGTGTTTAAAGTGTTAAATCCCAGGGAGCAAAAGACATAACACTGCTGAGCCTGTTGTCATCTTTTAGACAATCTTTGTAGTAGTTTTCTGCTTTTAACTACAATTTTATTCCTTATAAAAAACAAAAAATATGTAAATAATACAACTCAATCTTTAAATGATGTCATCTGAACTTCTTTATTTAGCCACTGGTCAGTCGTTAGGATTGCAGCTTTATTATCAATATGATTCTTGTCAAAAACACGATTTTTGTTCAGTAAAATGCTGAAAAAGAAGTCATTTACTTTGTGGGTCAAATGTGAATAAATGTTCTTATACTTTCATTTTTTTAGCCGTCAGATGAAAACATGAAGAGTCACACAAGCAAACGTCAAGATTTACAAACTAAACTGAACATCGTTCAAATTTGAGATGGTCGACTTAAATATAAAATAGTTTTTCCAATCTTGGTGAAATACAGACATTAATAGTGTCGAACTGCTTTTCACAGAGGGCCACACAAGACTTATGGTGGCTCTCAAAGGGCCAGTTGTAATTAACTTTAACTAAACATCACGTTCCTCATCTCATTGCTACAGCTGAGCACCGCTAACAAACAATAACTGAGCTCTACCTGGTATTTCCTGCATAGAAACAGTGTTTTAACACGTCCTTTTATAAACACTGAAAAGTACTATGTGTACGACTGACTAAATGTGAAATAATACAGAAAAATTATTAAAAGTAAGAGTTTTACTCACTTTTGAGCTGTGGTGAGTAGCTGCCATCTTTTCGACAGGGAATTCCCACTGGAGAGGTGTTCCAGTTTAAATTTACAACTTGTAAGTGGAAAATTCGCACTTTCCAGTACAACTGAGCCGCAGCCAAAGTAGCTGGTGAAAATGCAGCAAAATAGAGATTTTACATCGGCTACATTTGAACCCTGTACAGCTCCATTTTGTGGTGGGATGCTTTCATTTTGCGGGTAAAATAATCAACATGCATTATGGTAGATGTAGTTTATGGTCAATGCTGGCTTTAAAGCAACTTATTTTATAACATTGATACATCTTTGAAGCTCTCGCAGGCCACATAAAATGCCGAGGTGGGCCACATTTGGCCTGCAGGCCTCCAGTTTGACACATGTGGCTTAGACGTTTACAGAACTGGCAGTTTTTCAACCAAAGTCAGCCCAGATGTTTACAGATCATTTGAAAGTCATTTAGATCTCTACTCACTCTAACAATGCTCAGTGGGATCAGGGTTCTGTGGAGAGAATCTGGACAAATAATATCTTACCTGTCGTAGATGGCAGTTGGAGCAACCTCACCTTGGAGAAAATGAACAGATTAGCTGCAGCTTGTCTGTTAACTCTGTTTTTTAAACAATGTACCCCCCACCCACTGCATCCCAATATTTCTTGCACCTGCAGAAAAGCCCAAAAGTCTCAATGAACCCGAACCCCCTCACTGCCTCCAACAGGCTGTAAGAATGAGGAATATTACTTGAAAAGGTTAAAAAGGCACCATATTAGTTTGGACCTCAATCATTTCTCAACCTGGTCACCTAACTAAGGTTGGTGTTCATTACTTTTCCACAGAACTCCACCTAAAATGATCCCAACCATCAAGAAGTAAAGAGTTAAAAACAGTTTGATGAGCTGCAGTTGGAGTAAAATCCGGCCTAATCTCAGGTGATGATGAGCTGAGCTCCCTGCTCCCTGTGGATAACACTCTGGGGATTTTTCCTTCATCTTTTAAAGTATCGACTGTTTCCCCTCCGAATTTAAAGGGCTCCTCCCGGGCCCCATCACAAGAGGGATTATTGTGGAAAAGGGCAACTGGGGATGGCTTGGAGAGCGGAGCCCTTCCACTCGAGCCAACGCTCAAGCAGGGATGAAGTGGAGGTGCAGAGACGAACCGAAGGGGAGGGAAAGGCAGGGAGGCGGCATAGTTTGGATTCCCAATATGTGTCCGGGGAATCCGAACGCGAGGCCAGATGGCGCGGGCCTGCCGGTCTTTGGGAATCACAGCATACGGCTGCGGGATGTGAAGGCAGAAGGTAGCGGGAAACGAGCGGCGGGGTCAGCGCTTGATGTTTTTGGACGCTTCCCCCGGAGCTGTTCCTTTCCATCCCTTTGAACAAGAGAGCATCTCCACACAACTGTGCCTGCGTCTCTGTTTAATGCGACAGTTGACTTCAAACACCCCCCACCTCCCCCCCGCCCACCCAGAGCCTCCTGAGTTCTGAACATATGTTATCAGACCTGACGGAAACACTGTGCCAACACCACGCCGCGGAGCTCGTGGACACGTGCACACCATTTTCAACGCAAAACTTCAGTTCGCGCAAACAGCTAACGTCACAACGCTAAACCCTCTGCGTACGACGGAAGCCAATTATACACGGTTGGCTTTCTAGGACAGATGTCCAACGTAACCTGGTTAGCGCTAATAGGCACACCTTTAAACAAGAGTAATTATTCTCCGCTCACAGACCAGTGAAAAATAAAAAAAGAGACGGATGCTAATATCTGACACTGAACGTGTGTGACAGGTGTTACCTTCAATTTCTCTTAGTCTCTTGTGGCAGCTCCCTCTGTGAAAACATCCAAAAACACGCCTGAATCCTCGCTGTAGTCATCGCGCACATTTTTAACACTTTTGACTTGGAGAAAATTAAAAAAAAATAGAATGAGCACACTGATTATCTTACTCTATTTTTGTCTAAATAAATAACAGTTTTTTGGTAGCCAAGTGTGGTGTTATGCTTGTTGTTGCAGCTTCGTATCCGTGTATAGACTAAGATCCCCACGCTATTCTCATTAATGGTCCATCTGTTATCTTGGCAGAAGCCCACTGGTACAGAGTTAGCTCTGGTTAACATTTAATCTATATGATTTTCTAATGAAAACAGAGGTACCACGCTCAGCAATGATTGATTTGTTTTTCCTTTTTAATAATGGTTCAAGTCACTGGAAAGGATGTCTGCTGATTACGGTGCTTTTGTTTACTTATTACCGCCCTTATTCTGAAACTATGTGCCTTTTTGCTTCTGGGAATGAAAATACTGTAAAGGGGAACAGTTCCAGGGTTCTCCTTTTCAAGCAGGGTTGCACTGCAATACCCTGTAATCATGAATGGTAACATGCAGGTGAACAAAAAAAGACTTAATTAGTGTTGCTTTCCATTAACAATTAAAAGCTTGATTGCTTTCAGTTAATTTACTTCATAAAATGTCAGATAATAATGAAACCAAGCAAGCGAGGAAGGTTGAAATAGATAAAAATAAATAAAGAAACCTCTGGAAACAGTTTTACTTAGGGTTAAAATTCAGATAAAATAAAAACAAAAGTTATAGACTGCGGACAAAAACTTCTCAGCCTAATTTCGGACATCAAAAATAAAATCACCAATTTTTATCAATATTTACATAAAATCTGACCTGATCTGTCTTACTTTCTTCTTAAATCGTTTCAATAAATAAAAAATATCTAACTTTATTCAATTTTTGATTACTGAGCTTAAAACATTAAATGCACTCTATAATGTATGTGGGGGGAGTGGGTGGGGCTTAGAGCCCTTATCCCAACTGTACAGACTCTGGTTCCAAAAATACAACATGGCAACACCCACAAACCAGATCCCTCTGGCTTTAATTTTTTCAGCTTTTCACCTCACACTCAATATTTTCAGAAGAAAAAGTCAGAACAATTTAACCCAAATGTACAAGAAGCAATAAATGTTTCCCAAAAGCTTTGTGTTTAAAGTCCAAAATGTGTTTTTATCTAGGCAAGACATGCAAACACAAGAGAAAATGGTAATTTCTTTGTTTGCACACAACTTAAATAGGATCAAATATTGCACTCATTGCTGTTTTCTTCGTATTTAACTTGTTTTTAAGACTCAAAAACAAAGAAGCTAAGAAAAGGAAAATCATACTATAAAACAAAATACCTTTACTCATCACATTACAGATGCCTCAGGATACCAACTCTATGAATGGTCTTTATGAGGAACCCAGATCTGTAACCTTTCATAGACTCACCCAGACATCTGCCGTGCATGGCAACAAGAACAGAGAAGTTGGCTTAGGTTCAAGCCTCAGAGTGCCTTTTGTCGGCCCATTGTGGAAAGATAGGAGGATGGTGTTTACGGTTGCCACTACCTCCATGGCCCCCACAAGGAGGATAATGAGATACAGTTGTTATCAGTGACAGCCGAGGGCCACGAGGGCCACGAGGAGTCATATCAGCCGGGTGCCTCCACTCTGATCCTCCCAGTGTGGGAGATGAGATTTGGATGACGCTAATGCTGGTCTCAATTTTTTTTTAATTGCTTCTTATAGCAAAAACACACATGTTTAGCTGTTTTATAACATATAGGCTTGAAAAAGATTTGGAAAAATTGTAACAAACTTTAAATTGAATTTGATTTACCGCTCATGAATGAGAAGAGACAATGTAGTGGGTAAATTTAAACATTTATGCTAAAAGACTTTCAGTTGCTCAAGCCCAAAAAATATTCAGTTTTATCTCTTTAACTGATATTTAACAATGTTTACATCACTTTTGGTTCTTTAATCAGCTAAACAAAAGTTACAACAGTTAATTAAACCTTGCAAATTACAAAGTGAGAGCATGCTATGTTAGTTTAGCTTCTGTTAGCAAACATTAAGATTCTTGTTTTGTTAGCTACATAAAAGACTTTCAGCTGCTTGACTTAAAATGATACTACTTTAATTTAAACTCAGTAATAGTTACTAATTTTTTTGTAATGTCTTTAAACTAAATCTTACACATTTCAAAGTGTGAGCATGCAATGTTAGCTTAGCTCCAGTTAGCAAACCCTTTAGATTTGTGATTTTTAGCTTCCTTAACAAGACTTAACAAGTTGATTAAATATCATTGATGCACAACAATAAGTGTTTTTTTATTTTTACTTCAGCTTTTATTTTTAAATTCTCTGAACCCCATTTACTGAATCAAAGTCTGCACATATCAGTGCTCATGCTAATGCTAGCTACTGAAACCTTCAAATTCTTGAAGATTGTGACTGTCAGCTAACTAAAATTTTGACTGTATGACAAATGTTTGATTTATTCAGAGCTATATTAGTCTTCATCTTTACTAAAACCACACTACAAACATATTTGTTTTACTTTTGCTTGATTTAACTGAAAACAAACATTTTAGAGCAAATTATTTGAAAAAAACGCTACGTTAAATTAAAAGTTTTACCCCAAATTTTGACTTGATAAGAAAAATCACAACCCCTAATTTTCAACATCTAAAAATGCATTGCTTTACATGATTTATATGAAAAATACTGAAGTATTCTCACCATACAGTACTTATCTAAAAGCTCAAACTAGATAAAATGTCAAATTAGCAGTAGCACAGTTCTGCTAAAAATGCCACAGTGTTAGTGCTTTTACTTTGAAGAGTGTCCAGCAGTTATTTGTGGAAAAACAGGTTTATGGAGTTTAGGGTCAAACCGAGGCCCTTACAGATGATTTATGTATACAGCTGGGGATTTGGGGGGGGGGTTAGAATAGATGGGCACATTTCATCTGGCTATAGAACGCTCCAGCCCAGCCCAGCGGGCCTCGAGGAGGCTTAAACACAAGCAGGACGGGTGCCAGGTCCTCTCATCGGCCATTGTGCTTTAATTAACCTACATGGAGCTGACTGCTAAAATGTGCAGTGATAGATAAGGCTGCTTGGATGATTGATTTATTTACCACACATGCTTGTGATTTCCATAAAATTACTACTTCCTTTACTGCCCATATGGGGCGCAAATGTCATTAATACCCAATCTATGGCCACGGATGTACTGTAAAACTTACAGTAAAGTGATTAGTTTCTAAAAACTGGATAAAACTTTAGCTGTGAGGACAAATCGGGATGGTGACCCTTGAGTTGTGAATAATCTATAATTGATAGAGACAAAACTTTTTGAGGTTTGGCGTGGGCCCAGCAGTGGTCTGAGGCCGTGATTGCAGCCGAACATCTCCATCAGAGAGCACTAGAAGGTAACGGTGGGATTAAAATGGGCACTGCTGGCACATCCAGGCGGGCAGGGTGCTTCTTCTTTTTTTTTTATCCACTAGGCCATTGTTCCATATGTGCTCCACCTGCGCCTCTCAGAGCCTCGCGCCAAGCACACGGCCGGCAGGCCCTACCATCCCTGCTGATTGGAAGTTGCCATAGCGACGCTGGAAGCTGGTGCTGCAAATAGGAGGGGTGGCTGCTGTAAATCTCAACATGCTATTTTTTTAATTTAGAAAATTGGCAAAGGAAGTGTGGTAAATGAATCGCCGTTAATAATAATTCACATATGGGACAAAACACAATTAGGCTGTTTTTGGCTACAGGCGAAGAGAAAGCAGCTCCCTCGAAAATGTGATCTCATCTCATCAAAGGCACTTCAGCTCTCCCAGTAGTCCTGATTTAAGGAGATGGAACGACTCTGTCTTCTAATGATGTTTATGGAAATAATATCACTGGAAATTATCGTCGGTCACAAAGAGTGGCGCGATGGAGACATCAATCATGTTATTGTGACCCGAAAGTCGATTTCTTATCGGCTCCTGAAAATGGACAGTGGCTGTGGTGCTTTGCTTTGTTTATCAGACAACCAGCAGAAAACTCAAATTTATTTTTTTCCCCCCTCTGGGAAGCTCTACTCAACGTTGTTTTGTTTCCTAAGTCATTTTTCTTTCTTTTCTTTTTTTTGCAAGTCGTTTGGAGCGCAGAGAAAAAGGCGAGCAGCAAAGCTCACCCGTAGCTTTTAATAACACGATGGCCACCATCCAGCTTCAGATGAGGCCTGGGATTGGCTGATCTCTTCACACCCTGGCACCTGGAGCAGCTCGAGCTGTGTGTGTGTGTTTGTGTGTGTGTGTGTGTGTGTGTACATACTGTAAGTGTATGAGGGGGAGGGAGAGGGTGAGAGAGGCTTTTATTGGTAGCTGCTCTATTGGAGGCGTGACATGCCAGGAATCAAAAGCCCTCACCTGCAACCGAGTGCGAAGAAAAATCATTAAAATGGTTTCAGGCCAAAAACCTTTGCATAACCCCCCTCCCCAAAAAACTTCAGTTTAAAAAAAACAACAAAATTCTTCAAGTTTTCAGCTCAGCGTTTAGAGTTTATTTAAAGAGAGTCTCTGTTTTTGGTGTTTTGCAGCAGGTCTGAGGGGATACGTTGATGGCAAAAAGACCATCTTTTTGGTTTTATTGGTTGAATTGGGTCATCTCCAAAAGTTTACAAACCTAAATAGTGATTGATTTCCTAAGAGTTGTGTAAAAACATGTCCAGTAGTAGTAGAACGGTGTGTTAGCGCTCAAAACGTGTTGAGGATCAGTCCCAGCTACCACCCCAACAAATCTGAGCTCAATTTCTGTAAAATTGAGTTCAGACTATTTTTGTGTTGACTAAGGTGGCAACCATCTTGAGTAGGGTAGACTCCAAAAGTTGACATCGGAAGTAATCAAGGGGACAAGGGAGCAGGAAGTGCTGTCCCCGTGGCCCAGCCGGACTCTGAGGAGATCTAAAGTGAGAGGGTCAGCCTTCGCACCATCTAGGGTTTAGCTGCTGTTCTTCCAACACCAAAGACGAGAACGATGGATAGTATCTGATTTTCATCTGTGTTCATCAGATTTCTACAGATATACACTCATTATGACCCAATTTTAGTCAGGTGTCAAAACAGATGACTTCAGCAAAACGAGCCTAGATCATCACCCTTATACCTCTGTGCTTGACAGTTGGAGTTTAGTTTAACCAAACTTGGTGCAGTGCATCAAAGCCAAGATCCTGGAATTGAAAGATGGCAGTTAGGCTTTTAGCTAGAGGGGTGTTGGGGCGTCTTTTGGACACCCAGTTTTTCAACACTTTCCTTTAGCCAACGAGGCCTCAGGACACTCTCAGGTCAACGTACCAATCTTTGAGTTTCCTGAGATTCAACAGACATTTTGGTCTGTAAGTTGTTTTTTTCAGAAACTTTTGTAAGCGACAGCAGGGGTGACCCCAATTATTTTATGAAGCCAGAGAAAGAAACATAAAGAATAATTGGTGCCGGCTTGGATAGAGGAGGTTGGTATTTTCATAAATTTTTTTTCCCCAATGTAAATTTTGTAAACTTTGGTGAGGGGGTGCACTCTTCAAGCGCTGATGCTTTCTTCCAAAATCCTACCTAAAAGCCTGATGGCAGACCTTCTTGTATACAAGATAAAAACAAGCTGAAGATGATCGGCGCTTCGGCTAAAGTAAGACAGATGAATCTGTTGTGCTGCAGTGACCCGTCTATTTGTGCACGATTAGTTGCTCGTTCTGAGAGCGGCTGTGCAAATACGATACGAACATTTGCATGCTTGTTGTGACTGATTTCAGCATTAATCCATAAACCAAACCGAAGCCGGCAGCGGACAGGATCGTGTGTTTGCTCAGCTGAGGGATCATTCGGTGGATTTTAGGTTAAGATTGCCACATAGAAAAAACTAGTTTAAGATTTTTCTAGAGAAAAAAATGGGGTTCAGCTCTAAAACTGGGGGACGATGTCTCTGTTTGCGGCGGTTGATCTCGGCGCCGGATGTGACCTTTCCGAGTCGCTGAAAAGAACTGCAGCGTAGCAACAGACGCACCGACCTGCAGGGGAATGAGCCGCTGCTCCTTTCGTCTCTGGCAAACCCGACAGCTTGAACACGCCTGGGCGCTGCCTCACAAAGGCGCTCCACGGAGGAGGCCTATTAATCTTCCCAAAGCCTCAAAAGGCAAAGAGGCCAGTGTGGGCCCCTGAGTCTGGTGCTCGGGGGCCCGCAGACAGGGGGTCCTTGGCAGGCTCCGTCAGGTCAGTCTTGGCCTGGTATCAAATGCGGGGGGACTAGGGGGCACAGGATGGTGTCCCCGTGCCCTTTACCAGATGCGAGGTTGGGGCTGGACTCTGGGGCGATGTGAGGTGAGAGGGTCGGCCTTCGCACCATTCAGGGTTTAGCTGCTGTTCTTCTGTCACCAGAGACAAGAAGGATGGAAAGTGTCTGTATCATTCTGAGTTTGATCGTTTTTTTTTATATTTTGCAGAATCTAAAAACATAATTTCTCAAAATGTTCAACGCTTTATAGTTCATTTGAGGTTGTATTAATTTAGAATTTTTATAACTATTCAGGAGAAGCACGTTAGGCTTCGAGACATTTATTAGCATCTGTTGATGTTTTTTTTTTACTTATTTTAGCAAGATTTGTAAAATTTCCAAAGTTTTGTTTGAAATATTCATGGTTTATGCTTTCGATAATGTTGACCAAAACGGCAATAAAACTATTTTACCCTAAATTAAAATGGCGGATGATCTTTATTATCTATTTAGATTATTTTCCCAGTTAAATGAGATTTGATAAAGTGTTTGAATATGTGTTTAAGTTCATGAAATCATTTAAAAAAATGTGAACAGCAAACGGGATGTTTAGGTTTGGTTTTATGCCTTTCCAATAAACACGTCGGAAGCGAAAACCGTAAAACCATGAGGTTATTTAGTGAAACGCTTTTTTCAGTCGGGTCCATCCCCTCTTAAACAAACAGACCTCGCTCAGGCCTTTTAGTGAGCAGGAACTCGTCAGAATAGATGTGCCCCGCTGAGGCTGCTGCTCTTTTCACCCCTCTGCCTGCGAACGGACCAAACAGAGCTCCACTGTTACTTGGCGGACATTGAAATTCCCCCAACGTTTGTACAGTGAATTCCACTTCCTCGCCTTTTGATTCATACTCCCTTTTTTAATCCTCCCCTTTTTTTTTCCTGTGAAGTACCTTTTTGTCCCCTGTTTGAACTTGAGGGAAGAATCGCATTGCAAATGGATGTTTGGTTCAGAGAAAATGAGTGAACTTGGGAAGAGGGGGGGGGGTATCTATGAATGATGGTGGGTTTCAATGTGAATAAAGAATATTAAATAAAGTCTGTATAAAATAAACTGTTTTCTCATCAAGTTTAAAGCTTTACCGCTTAAAACAGGAAGTTGTTGAAAATTTAAATCCTGAGTAACTAAATTTTCAGTCATTGCTACTTTAAGCTTTTTGTTAATATTTTGCTACAGTTATGTATAATTTTGCTTTTAGCCAACAGTTAGCCTTATGTTACTTTTAGCCTTAAGCTAACATTTGTTTGAGTGTAAGCTAGCTTTTTCTGCATTTAGTTTGTTAAAGGTTTTATTTATTTATCTCATGATTTGACTTTAGTTTCAGCTAGCATTTTGCTAATTTTAGCTTTGAATTTACATTTAGCTTCAGTTTTACTAGCCTTTTGCTACTTTTAGCATTTAACTAACATTTGCTTGAGTTAGTGTTTTGCTGCTTTTACCCTTTTAAAAGCTGTTAGCTACATTTGGTTTCTAGCTTCTGTTTTGTTACTTTTAGCTTTTAGTTAAAGTCCGTCCGTCCGTCCGTCCGTTTTCTTCCGCTTATCCGGGGTCGGGTCGCGGGGGCAGCAGCCTAAGCAGAGAGACCCAGACGTCCCTCTCCCCAGCCACTTGGGCCAGCTCAAGTTTTTAGTTAAAGGTTTGCTTTATTCAACTCACACTTTGCTTTTGATTTTCAGGCATCTTTTTACTACTTTTATCTTTTTGCTTCTTTTGGTTTCTAGCTACTGTTACATTTTAGCTAGATTTTTGCTGCTTTTAGTTAGCATTTTGCTACTTTTATCTAACATTTCACTTTATAGCTTTTACCTAGTGTTTTGCTCCTTTTAGCTGTTAAGCTAGCATTTTGCTTCTCTTGGCTATTAGTAATTAGTACTGCATTTGCTCCTTTTTAACTGTTAGCTAGTATTTGGCTCCTTTTTAACTTTAGACAGTATTATGCCCGTTTTAATTCTTAACTAGTGTTCTGCTATATGTAGCTCATTTTCGGCAAAATATTATGGCAATAAGAGTTTGCACTGTATTTTTGCAGAAAAAGCTGTGTCTCAAGCTGTACAAAAAAACACAGCCACATATCACAAAATCCTAACAATTACTTCAATCTTTACTTAAATGACTGCATGTTGAGTTTGAACATATCTGTACAAAAACAAAGATAGTATAGCTGGCTGTTCCACATTAGAAAATTCACACTAACCAGTAAGGTTGACTCAAAAAAAAAAAAAAAATGGGGAAAACAAGAAGCTTGTTCTCATCACAGTCAGGTTCATCTTGAACTGTGTGAGGCTTGTGGATTAGGGGATGAAAGAATACCACTGACTGTGAAATTGCCTGATTTTTATCAGGGATGTTGGGAAGCAGCTGTGCAACAATCCGCTGCCCTAATCTGGAGGCTGTGGAGACGGGAACCAGGCGAGGAAATGTGCCTTACGTGCCCAAGAAAGTAGCGTTGTGTAAGGTTGTGGACTACTTACTCCTGATAAGTTATCCCGATGTTGTTCCAGCAGCATGGAACAGGTTCAGCACACAAGTAAGGCGACAGTTTTTGCTCTAAGTCTCCACTGATAAAAAAGCATCACTTAGTGGCTGAACATTATTATTGATGCAATGACTGTTTAATCCCACCTGTCCGCCTAACCAAGCCTGATGCTGAAAAATAAATATGTCCAATATCTCAACTTGATTGCTTCAATCTTTATCACCCATTGCCGAAACGCAAAGGTGGGCGATGGAGTTTCTGCCGTGTCTGTTGTGTGTTTGTGTGTCTGTTAACAAATCTCTTGTGAAACTGCTGGACAAATTTTAATGAAACTTTAAAATATCAGGGATCAAGCAGGGTGGTGGAGCGCCATTACCACTGAGCCTAGCATTCAAACTCAAACATTTCAACCTAAGCTATCTTTTTAACTGCATACTTAACTTAAATTTAAACATAAATGCCAAAACATGAAAATTCAAACTTCTCCATCCCACATGTTTATTTGATCACAATATAATGTTTACTTGATAAAACTTCAAAATAAAATATGTCACAATTTACTGTACCTTTTTTTTTTTATCTTCCCAAAGTGCAATTTTTGTTTACCTTTTCTGGGTAGAGAAAGTCAGAATCACAGAATAAAACACAACAATGTAGCAATTTGTTGCATTCAAGCTATTAAAAAGAATACATTTACAGGATTTTTGTGCTTTGTTCTGTTAACCAGGTGAAATGTTTTTAAGTTTGGATCATTGCAGTTTTTATAAGAAATTTTTTTTGTAATGAGATAATGAAATACCGTTGCTCTTTGTTGTTGTGCTGCCCAAAAATACTGTACGGCTGATCTATGCTTAGAAATACAGAACTGTCGATGTTTGATGTGGTGCTGCCTAGAAATACTATACGGTTGATCTTTAATACTTAAAAATACTGTACCATTGATCTTCGATGTGATATTGCTCAGAAATATTCTACGGTTGTTCTTTAATACTTAGAAATACTGTACTGTTGATCTTCAATGTGACATTGCTCATAAATACTCTACGGTTGTTCTTTAATACTTAAAAATACCGTACCGTTTATGTTCGTTGTGATACTGCTCAGAAATATTCTACGGTTGTTCTTTAATACTTAGAAATATCGTACTTCAATGTGATACTGCTCAGAAATATTCTACGGTTGTTCTTTAATACTTAGAAATACCGTACTGTTGATCTTCAATGTGACATTGCTGATAAATACTCTACCGTTGTTCTTTAATACTTAGAAATACCATACCGTTTATCTTCGATGTGACATTGCTCATAAATACTCTACGGTTGTTCTTTAATACTTAGAAATACCATACCGTTTATCTTCGATGTGATACTGCTCAGAAATATTCTACGATTGTTCTTTAATATTTAGAAACACCGTACCGTTTATCTTCAATGTGATATTGCTTAAAAATATTATACGGTTGTTCTTTAATATTTAGAAATACTGTATCGTTTATCTTCGACATGATACTGCTCAGAAATATATTCTACGGTTGTTCTTTAATATTTAGAAATACCGTACCGTTTATCTTTGATGTGATACTGCTCAGAAATATTCTACGGTTCTTTAATATTTAGAAATACCGTACCGTTTATCTTTGATGTGATATTGCTCAGAAATATTCTACGGTTGTGCTTTAATATTTAGAAATACCGTATAGATTATGTTTGATGTGATACTGCTCAGAAATATTCTACGGTTGTTCTTTAATACTTAGAAATACCGTACTGTTGATCTTCCATGTGACATTGCTCATAAATACTCTACGGTTGTTCTTTAATACTTAGAAATACCGTACCGTTTATCTTCGATGTGATACTGCTCAGAAATATTCTACGGTTCTTTAATACTTAGAAATACCGTACTGTTGATCTTCAATGTGACATTGCTCTTAAATACTCTACGGTTGTTCTTTAATACTTAGAAATACCGTATCGTTTATGTTTGATGTGATATTGCTCAGAAATATGCTACGGTTGTGCTTTAATATTTAGAAATACCGTACCGTTTATCTTCAATGTGATATTGCTCAGAAATATTTTACGGTTGTTCTTTAATATTTAGAAATACAGTATCGTTTATCTTCAATGTGATACTGCTCAGAAATATTCTACAGTTGTTCTTTAATATATAGAAATACCGTACCGTTTATCTTTGATGTGATACTGCTCAGAAATATTCTACGGTTCTTTAATATTTAGAAATACCGTACCGTTTATCTTTGATGTGATATTTTGTTAAGAAATATTCTACGGTTGTGCTTTAATATTTAGAAATACCGTACCGTTTATGTTCAATGTGATACTGCTAAGAAATATTCTACGGTTGTTCTTTAATACTTAGAAATACCGTACTGTTGATCTTCAATGTGACATTGCTCATAAACACTCTACGGTTGTTCTTTAATACTTAGAAATACCGTACTGTTTATCTTCAATGTGATACTGCTCAGAAATATTCTACGGTTGTTCTTTAATACTTAGAAATACCGTACTGTTGATCTTCAATGTGACATTGCTCATAAATACTCTACGGTTGTTCTTTAATACTTAGAAATACCGTACCGTTTATCTTCGATGTGATACTGCTCAGAAATATTCTACGATTGTTCTTTAATATTTAGAAACACCGTACCATTTATCTTCAATGTGATATTGCTCAGAAATATTCTACAGTTGTTCTTTAATACTTTAGAAATACCGTACCGTTTATCTTTGATGTGATACTGCTCAGAAATATTTTACGGTTGTTCTTTAATATTTAGAAATACCGTACCGTTTATCTTCGATGTGATACTGCTCAGAAATATTTTACGGTTGTTCTTTAATATTTAGAAATACCGTACCGTTTATCTTCAATGTGATACTGCCCAGAAATACTTCTCATAAAAATACCACAATGTGATACTCTTCAGAAATAATACCACACGGCTAATACGTTGTTGTGAGGTCTGCTCAGAAACATGTTTGGTGTGGGCACTAACAAACCTGTGATGTTCTGTGTCTCTTTACAATCAGGGAATCATCCCTTAGATGTTTGCATACATGATGAAGATCCCAGGCCTTATTTTCGTCCTATGTTTTCCCCTATGTGGCTGTTTCTGTTGTGAAATCCCCCCCTCAGCAGGTGGTGGGCAAACATATGCCTGAGATGCCACGGGGTGCTGAAGCCGGATCATCTCCAAAGGCTAACTGGCAGGTCTAAGCAGGGCCGGGCGTTAATGCATATTATTCACAAAGAGCATGATTGAAGAGAAAAATGTGCCCGGCGTGTACCCAGCTGCTCCGTTGGCACGCCGCTCCCTCAGCCTCTGCCTGAGTTTTTTAAGAGCGGCGCTCGGATTTAGCCGCGCATTCACCGAATTCCCCATGCAGCTCCTATTCATTCAGTCATCCATTCACTGAGCCACAGGCAGGGCAACAAACTGGTGTCTGTGTGAGAGAGACTCTGTGCCTGAATGGTTTCATAAATGACAGCAAATTCAGATTTTTAACATGTATATATGGTGAGGGCCTCCATTTGTGTAAATCATCCAGGTGCTTGCACCGTGGGAGCCGAACACGAGTCTCCTTTATCCCTCTGTGAGCGTCCCCCATTCAATACGGCAAGCAAACAACTCGCTTTTACATTTTTCATTTTATTTAATTTCATTGGTTTTGACATATTTCGACTGATGTGCTCCGCCGCTGAACGCATGATGCTTCCTGTTTGCAGCATGAAGTTCCTCAGCCTCGACGTGAATAATTTTTTTTGTTGTTGTTTATTCAGGCACTCGTATGCAGATATTTTTCCATTGCTTGCCTCTTGGCCAACAGGAGGTCAGCAGGTGCTTCTGTGCTCAGCAGATGGTTTGTTTGCTTCAGTCAGTCCAGTTTGGTGGCCATTTTTAGACATACGGCGCCCTCTAGAGGAGAAAAATCTAAAATTCTCCAGTCCAAAATATCTAGAAAAACTTTATTTAGAGGCATAAATATTTATAATTTCACAAAATCATTCACAGAATAAAATATTGCATTGATCTTTGATTATATATTCTTATTTTAATGATTAGATTAGGATTGAAGGGATAGTGCAGATCTATTGAAATGGAGTTCTGTAGAAAGGTTATGAACCATTCTCATGAAAATCTACAGATTCCAATTTTTCTTAAAATGAAAATATTAACTTTAATATACGGTAACTGATGGGGTAATAAAACTCATTAGATTGAAATTAAGATATAAAGTGTTACAGAAAATTAGTTTACATAAATATAAATAATCAAATGAGGCATTTTAAAATTGTCACTTTCTAGGAGTTCATGATTTGTCAGCTTTCCGAAAAATCTGCAAAACAAACAGACAAAGTTTATTATGTTTATTTTACAACCCAGTCAAACTTCTTTTTAGGGGGAATGTACCTGCTGCCCTCTGTGAGCTCTGCTGTAAAATTCAGAGTCGGCTCCTTGGTTCCCTCTCTGACGTTGATTCACTGTAAAATATGGAGGTAAGGAGATTTTACAGAAAAAGAAAATTAAAATTCTCTGGGAAACTAGTAAAACTGTTTGAATCTAGGCCAAACACAAGAGATTTGGGGTCTACCTTATGTTCTCCTGTACCTATGTTCCCCATTGCCTATGTTCTCTTGTATATATGTTCCTAAGTACCTATGTTTCCTAGCCAGTACCTATGTTCTACAGTACCTAAATTTTCAAGTATCTGTGTTTTACAGTACCTAAATTTTCCAGTATCTGTGTATTACAGTACCTAAATTTCCAAGTACCTATGTTCCCTGGTACATATGTTCCATGGTACCCATGTTCCCCGATACCTTTGTTCCACAGTACCTATGTTCAACCGTAAATTTCCCGGTATCTATGTTACCCGGTACCCATCTTCCCAAGTAGCTATGTTTCCCAATATCTTTGTTCCACAGTACCTATGTTCAACCATACCTAAATTTCCCAGTACCTATGTTACCCGGTACCCATCTTCCTCAGTAGCTATGTTTCCCAATATCTTTGTTCCCCAGTACCTATGTTCCCCAGCCAGTATGTATGTTCCATGGTACAATGCCTGCACTTTAAGTCAGTATTTTCCATTTGTTTTAAAATATATTTAAAGGGTGAGCCAAAGATCTTTTATAACTTTCATTATACTTGGGAGCACAAAGGTACTGGAGAACATAGGTGCCAGGAGAACATAGATATGGACCGATTAATTTGACTAAACACCATTTCCCTACCAAAATCATTTTCTATTACTGTATCTGCAGGAACTACAGTTATAAAAGTCTCCTGTGTTCATTTAAAGAACCATTTTAAAGACTCACTTGGCGTCTGGTGAACATTGTTGATTTTATCTGCAGGAAGAGAAGTAACATTCACATGTATCAGTGAGTAACTTAAACATCAAGGATGCTCTGCCTTTTTAGACCTCTCATTTACCGTAGACGTCGTCGTCTTTGTAGTTGACCATGTTGGCTCTCAGGGGACTCTGCTTCTCCTGTGGTAGCAAACATCAGTGCTTTAATCCAAAAACACACCTTTTTGTTTAACCTTTAACCTTTTGCTACTTTTAGCACTCAGCTTTTATGAGCAAACCTCTTTCTTGTTGTCCACATCCTTCTGAACCTGCTGCCAGCCCCTGAAGTGATCGGCGGCCTCGTCCGCAGACGGGGAACCGGTCTTCACCGTCTGTTGGAGCTCGATGAGCCGCTCAAGACCGGGCATCCGGTTTGGCACAAACGTGTCATAGGTGGAAGTGGCACTGCTTTCTTGCTTATGTCCTGCAATAAATGACGACAACAAAAATACATATTTTAGCCAAATTGACTACATGTGGATTTAAAAAATAAATCTTGATATATTTAGAGGAACAAGAAAAATCACTTTGTAACTTCACATGTGGAAGGATTTTATTTTTATATCTTTCTATCTTTTTGGGACCTAATTGTGTTAGCTTGATTTTAATCAGTGGTGGGTACAACTAATTAAGCTTTGCTAACTCATAAACTAACTAAAAATATAGCTTCACCAACATTAAACCTCTAAACATATTTAAAAAAACAACAGAAAAAAAGAGTGGATGCTAACACCAAACAGTTAAACAAGTAAAAGTTTGCTGAAGCTTACATCAACAGCTTCTCGCCAACCACTAAGACGACTTTCACTCAGTCTGCGTCACCTGTTAATGTTAGTTTTTTAGTTAGCAGTTAGCGGATATAAAGTTGATCAAACTTAGTGGAAGCTAATTGGTCTGCTGTTGCTTTTCAAAGTTAGTGAAAAAGCTAATCGGCTAAACGAAAAATTTGTTCTGCTGGCTGATTAGAAGACCTATGTCCACGACTACATTTAATCTATAGTGTTTTTATTTTTTTTGTGTCCATATGGTGACTTATAAACCGTGCATTGGTGGGATGTTCTTGTATCTGTGTCCATTTTTCTCTGTTAGCAAAATATCTCATGAACCATTGGGTGGAGTTTAGTTCAAGAGGCAGTCTTATTCAAGATTGCTGCCATCGCTAATCAAACTAGTAAAAACAGCTATAACTTAGTCTGATTTACAGATATGAGGCTTTTAGTCATTTCAGCACTCACATTTTTTTATTTCTATAAACAAGGTTTTGTTGTGACTCTAATACTTTTCTTTGACCATACAGACGATGACAGTCCTGTAGGTTTATCTACAGAAAAATATGTGAAACTGTTTCTTCATGTGGAAAAAATCTATAATGCAGAAACGACCTCTGAACTCACCTTGTTTAGAGAGAAGTGAAGACGCATCAGTAGCCATTTTAGATGTTTTCTTTTTCTGAAACACTGAAAACAGACAGAAGCTGTGAAAATCACTCAACTACCACTGATATTACTCTGTAACTGTGTCTTTCCTACACCAGATGGAGCCATAAACTCAATTTAAAACCAAACTCCTGATAGATGAAGTGTAAATTACAAACAAAAAATTCACATATAGGACTATTATCTAGTTTAGTTATAAAGGTAAAAGATTAAAGGCCTCACAAAAACACAGAAAACAAATTTAAATCATGTTTACGTTCAACTTTAATATGGTGCAACCATGGAGTTATGTAGAAAGGGCTCATTTCATAAGCAGATTTTATCTTATTTACCGCAATGTTTTAGTGATCTGACCAGAACTGAAGCTCATAATGCAACAGTTTAAATATAAAAAAGCTTATAAAGCTGATGTAATCACTGTTATTTATTGAATTGGTTAGCAGATATTAACTTCTTTAGCATATTGTTATAGAGTGAAGCACTCTCCTGAATCATGCTACAATTTAACACAAATTATTAAATGTTACAAGCTGGTTTTGCCTCTAATGTGTGTAATATTTACACAGTGTAAAATAATATCAAATAATTTACAAATTTTAGGTTTCTAATATACAAGCCTTGAAAAACTATTGAGAACCAGATACAAACCACTGTATGACTCTGGCTCCAACATTCTTCATATAATCACCTGATGGTAGGAGAAATGCTACGTTATGCAAAAGACCAAGTATATTTTCCTTTTTAAATTTATTTTGCTGCATTGAATGCTTAATTTAATACATCCATCCATTATCTATACCCATTTCTTCCTTTCAGGGTCACTGGTGCCCATATCCAGCCATCACAGTGCGAGGGGCGGGGTACACCCTGGACAGGTCGCAAGTCCATCAGGGGGCCACATATAGAGACAATCATTCACTCTCACTCACACCTAGGGACAATTTAGAGTTACCAGTTTACCTGACAGTCATGTTTTTGGTGTGTGGGAGGAGGCCGGAGTACCCGGAGAGAACCCACACATGCACGGCGAGAACATGCAAACTCTTAATTTAATTATTATAATAAATTTCATTTAATATGAAAATATAAAAATAATTATTTTATTTTTTTACTTTGAGATTTGTTAGAAATTTTTATCTGTGGTGCCAATGAGTTCCTAAAAATCTATATTTTTAAAGAACTCATGTCGACTGGTAAATATTATTTATGACGTTTAAGAAATAATAAATATTCTTTATTGGTTGAAGTCATAATTATTCAACTAACTGAAAGGTCAAACTTATTGACTAACCTCAGGTCTAGTTTAAATCATTGTTACTTATAAATGATAGATTTTCCTTATATTATCTTGCTGTTTTAAATGATCGTTGAATAAAATTAACATAATTATAATTTATATTAATTTATGTTAATCAAATAGTGACTTTGTCGGCTGTGAGTTGTTGCCCTGTTTGGACGCCATCTTTGCTCCTCCATGACCCTCTATGAGTGCAACCCTGTCTTATAAAATGTGCAGCAGCTGCATCTCTAACACCTTACTACCAATATACCCATTGTCCCTCCTCTGGACATGTCCAAACCATCTCACTTTGTCCTCTAGCTTTATCTCTCAGTGCTGATGGTCTTAGTCCTAATCTAATCCGTCCCCGTCCCTCCCAAAACCTCAACATCTTTGGCTCTGCCACTTCCTGTTCTGTCTCCTGTCTTCTTGTCAACATCACTGCACCAAACATAGCTGGCCTCACCCCTCTCTTCGACCTTTGCTGCCAGCATTTTGTCCCCAATCCTTCCTGAAATGTTGAATTACTTTAAACACAGTGACAGAACTGATTTGAGGATCAGAGCGATTCCCTTCAAAGAACCACATTTTAATCACGTTTCAGTTTTTTGAGCACGAGACGTCGCCGCTAACAGAAGGAGCTTTATTTCCACTTGTGTTCTCTGATAACTGGCTCCTCGCCCGTGTCCTCCACCATCTCCTCTTGGCGAGGCAGCAGAACGAAATCCTCATGCGGTTTTTGAAGCTCCGCTGTCTCAGTAGATGGAAACCTCTCCCTTTTTTCTCTCTCTCTCCCCCGTACGCTCCGGGGAGAGACGGGGACGATGGAAAACATGTGTAATGACTTATTCTGGCTGACTTGGCCTTGGTTCGGACAAGATTGGTTGCAGATGGGAGCTCCCTCTCTGTTTATGGAGGGGACAGTTTGGAGACGGGGCCTACGGCGGAGGACTCAGATCCTTGTTTTGCTTCATAAGCCCCTCTGGGACGAGGGCTGGCCCACAAAATGCCTGCATGCTCAAGGATAAAAGAAAGAGAGCATCTTGAGCCAAAAGACAAAAATCGACCATTATGCTCATAGGTGTGTTAGTAAAATATCTCACAAATCATTGTATTTTAATGAACCTCAGTAATTGGATGTATGCTCCTTTGGGAGGCAACCCAATTCAAGATGGCCACCACTTAATAAAAACACACAAAATGGGTTTAATTCAGTTATTTTTTTAGATATTGAGCTAGAATTTTGTATGTTAGTAGCTGAAGAGCCTTCACAACACACTCTGAAAGTGACTTTCTCCTTGAGGGAATTGTAAACCTTTCTGTTTTGAATGGAAATGTTGGCATGAGATGAGTGTAATGATGTTTGTGCAAAAAACAATTGATTCTGGAAGCATGCGTGATTTCGGCTACTTTAAAGATTCATAAGCCGTTATAATATCGGTCACTTTTGGATCTTTCAGCCTCATGAAATATTCAGTTGAACTGAAATTGTGAACAGCTGGGGGGATCTGCAGCCGAACAAGTCTTTGTCTGCCCTCACTCCTTTTTGTTTGTTGTTAGTTTAGGAAATCAAAACAAACATATAGAAAAGCTCCTTTCTCTGTTCAGCAGCAGTAAAGCTGTCGCTCTTCCAGGACCTTAAACCTGCGGCTCATTATTAACTCAGAGCGTCGTGGCTGCAGCCGAAGTTTTATTATCTGTTATCAGATGTTGGTTTTAAATAGGATGACAAACAGCTGAAGAAATGAAGAAGCTAAAACTACATTGTTAAAAGTAAAAGCAGCAAAACACTAGCTAAATGCTAAGAAAATCTAAACATCAACTGAAAGAATCTCAATGCTAGCTAAAAGTGTCTAATAAATAAAAAATTCTAAACACAAGCCAAAATAATCTAACACTAGCTAAAATGATCTAAACAGATGCTAAAATAATCTAATACTAGCTTAGAGTCTAAACACTTGCTAAAATTTATATACTAACGAAAAGTGTCTAAAACATAAAATAATTTTAAGGGCTCCAAGCTAGAAGAAGCTAAACACTAACTAAAAGAATATAATATTTAGCTAAAATTAGAAAAAGACAAACCAAAGTATAAAAGTAACAAAAGCCTAGCTAAAATGTAAAAGTAAAACAGCAGTTAAGGACTAAAAGTAGCCTGATTTTAACTAAAAGCTAAAAGTAGTCAAATGTTAGCCTAAAAATAACAAAATGCTAACTCAAAGTTTCAGATAGCTTGCTAAAAGCTAAAAATAGCCAAACACTAGAAATACTAGAAAGGTAGCTACTATAAGGTAAAAGTATCAAAGCAGAAGCTGAAGGCTAGGTGTAGCAAAAGGGTAGCTAAAAGTAATGGTTAAAGGTTTTAAAGGTCAATATATTTTTAGGGTGAGATTTTTGTAAATAAAATTAAAAACCTAGTAAAGTATAAAAGTATAAAAACACGTGGGTACCTTGGGCGATGTAGGGGGTTTTGCATGGTTTTGCTTTCATGCACTCAGGCCTGGGTGTCGGCGCCGGTGGGCGGTTAGCGATGACCATGGCCTCCTCTGAGTTCTGGTCAGGGTTAGAGCCATCTTTCTCCCCCAGCTGTGTGTAGAGATCATCTTCCTCTCCCTCTTCATCCTCACCTTGCTGCTGCTGTTTGTTTGCACCTGTGAGACACAGAGTGAGTTGTTCTTCTTCCTGTGCTTCCAGTCATTTCACAGGTGACAGGAAGCTACATCTTAGACGGACACGTTCATTACAGATTTTCCTTCATCTTCCTCGCTCACCTGTGTTGCACATCATTTCGTATACGCTGCCGTCCACGTCTTCGCCAGAGCTGAACATCCTCTGTAACAACAGGGAAAGAAATATGTTTTAAAGAGGATTTTCTGTAAAGCTGTGACACAAAGCATGTGTTTTTTTTCCTTTAACAGCAGAGCTGCTGCAGTGCTAATTACATGCTGGGAGACAGACAAGACCATGATCAGGGTGATTATGAAATCAGACAATTTTCCCCTTTCAGTTCAAACGTATCATTTAGGAAATGACACCAAAACCCCTGGCTTCATGTCAGACTGCAACCAGAATTAGACCGATGGACAAAGGATAATTTACTGTCAACATTCAGGCGTCATCTAAAATAAAATAAAATAAAAACCGAATGCTCCTCGAAGGACTGCGTGTCCTTTCATACCAGGGTTTTAAAATTATATCATCTAATGTTGAGGTTAGCCCTTTACTGACACAGTCCTATAAAAAAGCCAGCTAAAAACTAAAAGAAGCAAAAGGCTAGCTGAAGATTATAGAAGCTAGCCTAAAGTAAAGCCGATAAAAGTTGCAAACTTGTAGCTAAAAAATGAAAGTAGCATGCTAAGTACTAAACCACAAGCTAAAAGTAACAGAATGATGGCTAAAATATAGGAGTAGCAAAAGACAAGATAAAGTCTAAAAGTAACAAAAACTTAGCTAAAAGCTTAAAATAGAAAATACGCTAGCTAAAAGAAAAAAATTCTTAGCTAAAATCCAAAAATAAAAATGAATCGCTAAAATATAAAATAAACTTTATGATATTGCTTAAGTATCTAAAAGTCGAAACAAATTGTAGCTAAAAGCTGAAAGTAGTACGCTGATAGCTAAAATGTAGTAGCAAAAGACAAGCTAAAATCTAAAAGAACAAAAGCCTTGCTAAAGGTTTAAAATAGCTAATGGCTAGCTAAAAGTAGGAAATAGTTAGCTAAAATCTAGAAGAAACAAAGGATAGCTAAAAACTAAAAAAAAAAAATGGTTATCTAAAGCTAAAAATGGCAAATAATTAGCTAAAGGTAGAAAAAGGCAAGCTGAAATGTAAAAATAACAGAAATGTACTGTGTAAAAAGGAATGAATGGTAGCTTGAAGCTACAAATAGCTATATTTAGTTGTTTTCTTTTAGCTACTCTCTTCTGAAGGAGTCACAAAAATAGGGTAAAACCTTTTAATTTATTTGTATTAAAATCCATGCAGTTGATTACCATAGATATTTTTATAAAAGATGGAGGAAGTCTCAGATTTACACTTGTTTAGAATCTGAATGATGCGTTTATTAGTTAAACGCAGCAGCTAAAACACTTTCCGGCTCTTCCACAGAGGCAGATTTCGGCCACTGAGGACTCATGAAGATAATAATTTAACTCTGAGTTAATTTATATTTTTTCAGTCCGGTGACAGCTGTAGGAATATGCAGAACGCACCACATATTGCTCACTTGGATGAAAATATCACCATCCAGCTCCACTCTGCCGTTTCCAAGCAACACGGCCAATCATGACTCAATTACTGCCTTGTACCATTCCCAGAACTGCAAATGAGCGATTGGCCACCATGAATGCATTAATTGACAGTTGAGATTCTTCGACGGCCCAGCAGGTTCAGTAGAGACTTGTTTACTACTGCTACAACTTTCAAATTTAATAGAAAAGGCCACATGGTAAAATCTCCCACTGAAAGAGGGGAGTTTTATTTACGAACTGCAAACATTAAATTGTTTTACAGATGTGTGAAAACTACAGAGTCCAGTCAAATTTAGCAATCAAAATGCCAAGAGTTAGGATAAAAGCAGGAAGAATGTTTGTGAAAAGAACTCGAGTGAATTCAGAGTAAATTTTATTAGTAGCTGAAACACTCAAGTTTCGGCTGTTTTTTAAAAAAATATATATTGGCATTTTTACCCAACTAAGGGATTATTTCTTCTAGTAAATCTGAGTTTAAAAAAGCAGTTTTTTAAGAAAGATTTGCTTCTCTTCCAAACAACTTCAAGCTTTTATACAGCAGCAAGTTGTTCTGTTTGCACTTGAACTCGCACGCTTCTGCTAATTTTTACTTGTTGAGTTCTTTATGTTAGCTTGTGCTAATTTTTACTTGTTGAGTACTTTATGTTAGCTTGT
>JARVJO010000001.1:14511625-14547340 GCA_031762555.1 Cynodonichthys magdalenae
TCGATTATTAAATTAGTCATCGATTATTTTAATAATCGATTAGTCGTCGATTAATCGACTAATCGTAGCAGCCCTAATTAAGGGTAAAAGATCTTCATAATACTTGGTTTATTTACATAATGACTTTAATTGCTGGATGTTCGGCCCCTGTGCTGTTGGCCTGCATTAACTATGACCACCGGAGCAATATAGTCTGATAACCCTACTATAGCTAAATTCCTGATTGGATGATTTCTTACTCCAGTGTGTTCAACTGGGCCTTTTTAAAGAACATTACTAAAGCCTATTGGTATGGAAATTCACAAACATTTGTCCCATTAGGATGGTCTTACCGCAGATCTTAATGAACAGGCCACTCAGGTTTATCTTGTACAGCCAGGTGGAGTGTTTCCCCTCTGAAGCTGGTCATCTGGTGGTGACTGATCTTTGGCTGTTTGTTTGGGGATCCTGCGATGTGTTTACTGACTCAGAGCAGGAGAACTAGTCTGGCTGCTTTGTTCACCAACAAAACATTTATGTGAACATATACAGAAGTTTAATCTGTTATATGACATGACCTTCTTAAGGTGGCAGGAAATGCTGTTAAGACGGGTTTGCCACCATCACATTAAATTTATTGTGTAATACCTATGTATAAATGCATCTTTAAAAAGTAAACAGACCACCTAACCCTTATAAAATCCTGTTTTTTCAGTTTCATTGTTGTTATTCAGCAGCTGAAATCCACACTGAAATGCATTGTTTGCTTTTCAGCTTGACAGATTTTCAGTTTCAGATCAGCCTTTATGCTGTCCCGTCCGTGTGACGTATTCCGTAAATAATTTATGACAGTGTTATTATAATGTGTTGGACGCTTCAGGTGCTGCAGCTCCTTGTTGGGAGGAAATAAAAGCCATATGATCTCAATCTTGTGCATAATGCATGACAGGTAATCAGCTTCCCCACTATTTGAACAGCGTAATAATGAAGCAGTTCTGCTCCCGCCGCATGACATTTGAAGTTGAGGTACATTTATGGTGCAGTGTGTCCTTTTCTTTCCTGCCGCCCACAGAAGCGTTCTGCTAATCCTGTTCTCCTGTCCCACTCTAATTCACTGCTGTTATGTAATTTAATTAACAAACTCTGACTGTCAGAGGAGAGAGCCGCACGCGCTCCTGGTGCCCTGTTCGGCACTCTGTGGCCTTTCTTTGTGCAGAAAATACATACAAGTGTGGCTCATCTCTAAAAGGCTTCTAAACAGGAAGAGAACGCATTATTATTATTGTTCTCTTATTCTGAAACTTCCTCATGTTTGCATTTTTCCTGTGTGTAGAATACCGCTAAACTCAGGCTGTGCTTTCTTACCAAGCAGCAGGTATCTACAAGCCATGTGATTATAGTTCTACGCCAAGCGTTGTCCCTTAATGCTCAACAGATAAATATTGTCATCTGCTTTGTGTTTCTAAAGAAGCAGCGCTGCAGTATCACTCCTGGGATCAGACGCCACACAGTTTTTGCATAATAATGCAGCCAAATGACCTCTGGCATTATAGTTTGTATAAGGTGACCCTCATTCGTGGGTCTCATGTTCAGGTTTCCACCAGTCAAACTGGGTTTGAGGTGGAAGGAGAAATGCTGGTCTGGTGGCTTTAATGGTAGGCGGAGCTCTGAAAAACCATCAGAATTTGAGTTCTGGTTTAGTTTTGTACTGAGTCACTTCATTCTGCCACATGAAAACCTCTCCAAGCATGTTTTTATCCTCTGCTTGACATGTTTTGAAGGAGACATTTATCAACCCAAATAAATTGTTGTTGCTGCAATCGTGTCTTAATGTCATCCGTCGATTTCTAAACACTGTTTTAAACAACAGTTGGTGTTAACAAAACGCTTTTTTATGAAGCTTGTTTGTTTCAAGCAGGATCCATAAGCACCAGGTGGTAATGATGATAAAAGAAACCGACCATTTGCAGAGACGTACAAATTTAGCTAAAAACAAGTGTTAATGTATTAACATGATATTAAACTGCAAACAGATGAGCACCAATAAGCTCCTGTTACTTCACTACTAATTAGATTTATCATCATTAAAGCTTATATAGCTTATAATATAATAAAATTAAAGTGAAACTAACTCTGGAATTTTAAACATGAGGCTCAAAACATTTTAATTGCTCATTGGTATATGTAATCCAGCCTTCAGGCCCTGATTAAAGCTTCTTTTTTTGGTGTTAGTACTGATGTAGCACTACTTTTATTTGAATAAATTTATTTTTTGGTCGGGGTGCTGGAGCTGTAGTTTTTAGTTAATTGAAACAGAACCAACAAGCCCTGGAACTGGTTCAGTTAAAAATAAATGCTGTACAGTTTAGTGTTCATGTCACCCTGAGAGTCTCGATCAACTACTTAAAAAAACGAATCTATCTTTAAATCAGGTTTCTCTTCAGAAACTATCCTTTTAATTTTCTTAGAAACTGACCGTTTTTCTCTGCCAGCTGCCATAGCTCTGGGAAATCCCTTTGTATAATGTTTCACATTGTCGTGAAGCTTATCGATTTCATTTTTTAAATATAGAGCAAGAAATCTCAATGGCTTCACTCCAAACAAATAAAATTCAAATCATTCAAAACAGCACTCTTGTAATCAAAATGCTACATGTCATGTTGAAGCGTTTGAAATGAAGGTTTTAAAAAATAATAATTCAGTATTGACAAATTTATCTTAGTGACTCATTTTGCGTGTAAACTGAGCTGTAGTCATTTAAGTTTCAGGATAGACAAATTGTGTCAATAATCAATTCATAGTTGCTTCAAAGCACGTTGAATTGTAATGAAATTATAAGTTTCCTAAACATTCCCACCCTTAGTTTCCAGTAGCAAATATCACTGTATTTGTTCTAACTATTTTAGCCTTTATCTGCTTCTGCATCTGTGTCTCAGATTTCTGCCCTGAGTTTGCTGGAAGTACAGCTCTGCAGATATTACTTTCACTAGTTAGAGATTAGATCATATTATGTGAAAAGGGCATTTGCAGTGTTATTCTGCTTTATTACTGTTTTTAACTTTTGTTTCCCCAAAATCTTTCACCAAATGTCACCGTGCTGCTGCCGGTTCCTCTTAATAATATTTTTTTTCTGCAGCCAGCTGTTAGAAATCGAGCACAAAAGCGAAGAAGGAAGAGGTTGTGCAGGAAGTGTAGACACCTGAGCCGTCAGATCAGACTGGGGCTCCTAGTTACACTTCATGTTCTCCGCTAAACGAAGCCGGTGCCTCTGTGAGCTCCGCAACAGTATCTCACTTTCTCCAATTAAACTGATCTGCCTGATATCGTCTCTGTCCTCACAGAGGGGTGTGTAACTCCAAAATACAGCAATTTCAGTGGTTCATGTTCAGATCCACAGCTGACTGTGGGGTGATTTTAAAATAAATAAATAAAAAGTTTTAAGAGTCACAGTCAGATCTGAGTTTCAATGAGTTCATATCCTCCCCCTTATCAAATCATTAAATCTTACTGTTAACCCTACTGAACGCAGTACGGTTTGCTTTCATGAAATAAAAGTTAAAGCTTATTTAACGCGCCCCGCAGACATCCAGAGGGTTTATCAGTCTTAAGCCGAACCGCTGATGGATGCCTTTAATTTGGAGCTGGAAAAATTACAATGGTAATCTGAGACAAATTACCACAGAAAGTTAAATTAGATCCCGGATTCTATACTTTTTTTTTTTTTTAGTTCTCTATCATCTCCGGCTCTCTCTCTCTCGCCCTCTCATTTCACACTCATGTTAGATTTGAGGCTGGGATGTAATTTTCTAGTTATGTAACAGAAGCAAATGCAAAAATGGTGAAATTATGAAGGTGGGAGCCACCAGGTGACGTTTTCTGAGCCACGCTTCAGGTTCAGGTCGGTTTTTGACAAGATGGATAAATGTACTCTATAGTTTGGAAAAATCAGTTCATTTGGTTTCTCCTTTTATTTTTGCAACTTTTTACAGAACTGTGTTTTCTTCAATTAGACAAACAAATGTTTTTTCTTAATCCATATTTTCCATTTTTATGCTCACAGCTTCTCATTTCTATGTGAGTATAATGTTTTTCTTTCTTCATGATGGTGCGCTCTAATGTTTTGGTAGAGGTGGGTGTTTCTCTTGTTAATAAGAGACTCGTTAGAAATTCCAGCACAGGAAAGTTTGGGTGTTTTAGTTGTCAGGACTGTAGGAAAACCAAGGAGTGATCTGTCGAGAGCATCGGCAGCGAGCCAACAACCACAGTGTTCTTTTGAGTTGTTTCTATTATTGATCATTTTTGCACAATTTCTCAGTTCTAGGTTAGATGACTACGCCTAAAGAAGGTTGAGTTGAGCATAAAAGCTTCTCTGTTGATGGGATCAATCAATTAATCAGAATTAACACATTTTATCATTTTTGTTTTTGCCTTGACCAGCTTGACTTGTTTCAACATTCAAAATTGCAATTTCAAGCACTGACTGCCATTAAGGGTGTGGAGAAAAAAAGTAATACGAGGATGAATCAGGCCTCTGAGTTTTTAAATTATGCATTTTTCTTTCTGCTTAAGCTTCAAATAATTAGTTGTGCAAAATGCTCAACTTTTCATGATTATAACAACCACATATGAAACAAGCCTCTGCTCACCAGAAGGAGATGGTTTCATGTCTCATAGACAGACTGTTCTGCAGCGGTGTGAATAATTACATGCAGCAGTTGAACACAACAATGCTGCTGGTGTTAAAGACCAATCAGAGGAGCTGTTGTTCCTACAACTGTGCTTCCCATGTTTTAGTCCAAACCAGCCCACAGGAGACGGTTTGTCTCTCATCAGTATGAGGATCACACTTTCTTTAGTTAAAGCTGATTTAATTTTTCTTTTTCTGTTTTCTTTTGTACATTTTTTTAAACCAATCTACTTTGACTCGATTAGAAATTACGAGTTACGAATTCTCATTAACTCCTTCAGTACTTTGGCTTCATTTTTGTCTACTTGTACTGCTTTTACCTTTTGGCTACTGTCTTGCAAACTTAAGCTTTTTAGCTGCTGATTAACTACTTTTAGCTTTAAGATAGATTTTTTTCTAGCTTTTTAGTATTTAAAATTTTAGCAATGATTTTGTTGATTTCAGTTTTTAGGTATTAATTTGCTACAGTTTTACAAATCTGAGATTGACCTACTGTTCTAATTTTATTTTTAGCTAAGGGTTTGCTACATTTAGCTTTTAGTTACTATTGTCATAATTGTACTTTTTTATGTTTTACTTCTTTTAGCTTTACTGCTGTTCTGATATATTTAGCTTTTAGCTACACATTTTTGTTTTACTTTTAAGCAATGATTTTAGTTTTAGGGTTGAGTGGTATTGATAATTTTCACACCACGGTACAACTTCTAGAAAATACCACAGTATACGGCATTACTAGGGGTGTCCTGTGATGTTTTGAGTAATTGATAATACGCAGAGAAATTGCTGTTTGTGAGCATTTACATGTGTATAGCCAGAGAGAGGTGTGGGGGAATTCTTACTTTAAAAAAATATATTTTAAATGAGCTGATGTGGTCAGAACACGCATCAGTAACGTTATGGGGCGTCTTCTGAAAGAGCCTTGAATGTTTGTCCCAGTTTTCATAGCAGCTTTGTTGAAATTTGACTCTTGTAACTAATACCGTAATAATTTTTACATACCGTCCCCATATTTCGATACAAAATGCCTTCATATCTCCCAAGCCTATTTAGCTATTAGTTTGCTACATTTAGCTGCTGTATTTCAAATTTTAGGTTTTAGTTATAGTTTTGCCTTTTTGTTAATTTTAGCTTTTGGCTACTGTTCTGCTGGATTTAGCTTTTTAGCATCAGTTTTGCTGTTTTTTGTTCTGCCTGTTTTAAACTTTAAACAATTCAGTTTCAGTGTTTACCTAATTCCAGCAGAGTTATTCAACGCTCAGCATTTAAACTGCTTCCTCATTGAATAAAACTTTATTTTTTTGCTTAAATTTGTTTGTATGGGTTCACATGAGAGTGCCTTCTTCAGCATCTCAGGGGCCCCTCTGTGGATCCCAGATCCCAGCAGGTGGTCAAATAAACCCAGCAAGGGGCTTTGGGTAATCCTCTGCAACATTAATCCTTGAACCCACCACAGAACCACGTGAAGTCATTAGTTTTATATTATTAAGGAATTATTTATTGACTTTTATTTAACTTAAAACAAGTTTATTACCTAGGTCCAACATGTTGGAAAGAAGTGCTTCTCTGAGCTTTTGAGCTTCATAAATTAGAACAAATATTGAAAATATTCAGGTTCGCTAAATCTGTACTTCAGCCTGCATCAGAACTTTAATTACTTTAATTACCGCAGCTAAGATTTCATCTGTCAGCTGCGGTGCTCTGACGCAGAAAAAGTGCTGCTCTGATTACCGCTGAGCTCACCTTCGGGAGGGATGGATGTTAACACAAACATGCACTCAGAGTATTCATTCAAGTTCATGTGTGGCATGAGGTCCATTCTTTATTTTGAGACAAACTATTTCCATTTAAAGTCAGAGCTTTATTTTGTGTGTTCATTTGTCTGTCTGTCAGCAAAATATTTAGATAAATCTTGATGGATTTTAATGAAACAATGAAAATTAATCATTGGATGTATCTACAACTGATTGACTTTTAGAGTCCGATTTAAGATGTCTGTCACAATAAATTGACTTAAACGCGTGGCTGTAGCTCGGATAGTTTTAGAAATATTAAGCTAAAATTCAGTGTGGTAGTAGCTGATCTCATCTCTTCATCACATAATGCAAGCTCAAACAAATTGTGAGGTCTTTGAAATTTTGGCTTGTAAGGTGACAAACAATAATAAATAATAGATTTTATTGCCTTTGGTTGAATTAATTTCATTGTATCCAACTTTCATGGTTTTAACTGTTTTTTTTTAAATAGACTCTGACATTAAAAAAAGTCAGAGGAGGAAGTATATTCATGCCAGACTGAATCGTGTGTTTGTGTTGGGTCCGCTCAAACACATGAAGCAGGGTGGCATGTTGAATACAGACGTGGTTACACATTAAACCACGCACATGTTATTTAGACTCGGTTCTTGTATGAAAGTCGTTTTCATGTAAATAAAACAACAGATGTCTCAGTTCTCTGATTCACTATCAAAGCGTCATCTCATTTACTCCGAATATTGCCGAGCAAACTAGAAAATCTGTGTCTCTGTCATAAATATTGAAAACGAGATGAGTCACAGATCATAGCAGCAGTCGGGTAAATTGTCTCGGAGGGTGGGCTGAAAGCCGGGGAGCAAGCTCCTGCTGGGAGTCGATCCCCAGGAAGTTAGAAAGTACCTGCTAATCAAACGGCTTAAACGCCTCGATGCAGCCGTGTAGAATTAACTGTGGATCCTCATAAGCCCTGTACCGATGAAATCCATAGCTCTGTAAATATGTTGTGAAAGAATATCTGGCTTAATTATCTTTTTTCTTTTCTTTTTTTTTATCTACGCAGCTGTCCCCTTCCCCCTCAGTCACCGACTGACAGCTAAAGAGGTGTTTGACGTCGATGGGAAGCCCAAAGTGGACGTGCTGAAAGCTCACCTAACCAAGGAGGGCCGTGTGGAGGAGTCTGTGGCCCTCAGGCTCATAGGAGAGGGCGCTGCCATCCTGCGTTCAGAGAAGAACCTGCTGGACATCGAGGCCCCTGTGACAGGTCAGAAACCCAAAACTCCCAAATGGTGATATGTGGATTATCAGTCCTTTTAGACGTCAACTGGACGTCTAATCTTTTTCTCCACATCTTTCATGTGGACCAATCTAACAAAGACCTTTATGACAATCAGCTTTAAAACTACTGAGAGTTACTTTGTTTCAGTGTGCTAATCCACCCCTCCTGAGGGTCGTCATGGTTTTCTTTAGCCTAGTCCACATAGAAGATGTTGATTCAGTCCTCTTACAGTTCCAAGCACTTTCGTTCATGTGACCAAAACATCCTGTGAACTAGACCCTCCAGTAGGTAGGAAATAAAGAGGGATTAGCCTGTAAATGATCTCAATTCAGATTGATTAGTGTGGCATTCCAAGATTTAAAAATGTGGTGAGTTACTTCGTTTCTGTGAGGACTTACATGCAAATTAATGTTTCATCCCTTACTGCTGAGGGTCATTAGGGTTTTTGTTGATCTGATCCATTTGAGACATTTTGAGCTAATCCCTGAACAGTAATAATATGACCAAAACATCTGTCATGTAGGCCGACAAAGACCTTTATGACCCTCAGGAGGGAGGGGAGGGTGATTCATTTGCATGTTAGTTCAACTTATGTAAACAGAGCATCAGTTACAAAGCCTGGACCTTCTCACCTCTCAGTTTAAACTGAGAAGGCAAAGGATGTCCTGATATCAGTTTTTCCAAACCAAGAATGAGTTCTTCCATTTGGGTACTTACCGAGTTGGAACTTAAATGTTAGACAGTGACTTTAAAAACATTATTTTTATTTAGAACCATGTGACTCACTTTACTTAAAAACCCACAGCCCCTCTGACTGGATCAAATCAAATACACAGCATGATTTAAACTGTTCTGTTCTTAAACATGGAACTGACTAAATTAACTGTAACACATTTAATGGAGTATAGTTTGGTATCCGTATCGGTTCCACATATCGGGTAGGGGTGTAACGATACATCGATTTGAATGGGTAATGACTCAGTTATATCGAGGCAAAATGAAAATATCGATCTATATCGTCATCAT
Source organism: Cynodonichthys magdalenae (assembly GCA_031762555.1). NCBI lineage: Eukaryota > Metazoa > Chordata > Actinopteri > Cyprinodontiformes > Rivulidae > Cynodonichthys > Cynodonichthys magdalenae. The sequence goes on from JARVJO010000001.1 coordinate 14,520,345, forward strand.
ATTCTCGATGTGAGTCGATATCATCTGCCCATCTAACAGTCATTGTGTTAGATGAGCATATGATATTGCATTATATCGATCACAGCCTTGTGAATTGAATTGAATCGTAATCATATCGTGACAGACTTTGTGATATCGAGAAATATTGAATAGTCATCCAAACATATCGATGTAACATCATATCATGATAAAGCTGGTGATTTACAACCCTAGTATCGGGGCACTTTATGCAAGTACAAGTACTTGAAAACAATGCAGGTATCCTTACTGATACTTGTATCTGTATCGTGACATCAGAGAAAGGCCCTCAAATGGGAAGCAAAGCATCATAAAACAAAAATGTTAAATTAAATTAGGTTAAGTTAAATGTATTTAACTCTTCTGAATGATCACTGTGATATTATTCAGAACTGAGACAAAACATGCAATTTGAGTTTTATTTCTAAAGCAAAACTTTAATTTTCTTGCCCCTTTTTTATCTGGACATGAATTATTTAATATTTGTGTAAATACTTAGTCTTTGCAGCTTTTTGCCAGATGTCACATGGTCCAATTATTTTATAAAGGAACATGAGAACACTAAAATCTGTCCTCCTATTTACTTCCAAATCTATTTTAGACTTATATGCATTGCTGAGGTCTTATCAACTTTTTAAATAGATCATGTTATCTCTTTAGTTATCACTCTTCTGTAAGCTTAGAATAGAAGTAAGCCACAAGTTTAAACCACTGCCTCAGAATCACTGTATTTCCCTTTTGAAACTGATTGGTTAAGTTTGGAAAATTATTTACTTTGTTTTGGTTTCAACTTTTGTCCAGAAGGCCTGTTGTCGTTTTGGCATTTTCATTTAATGTGTGTTTACTTTTTTCAGATTTGGCTTTCAGTTTCATATTTCTATTTGATCAGATCTGGGCTTGGTTACACCGAAGCTGTTAATAGTAGAAGCACCAAAGGGTTATTTTTATCCCCTGAGCTTTTTCATCTCTCTGTGACTTCCTTACATCAAACCCCTGGTGTCTCAGAGTTTATGTCTGTTTTTTCTAAGATTTAAACTTCTCTTCAGTTACTGGACATCTGTGATACAGAATAAAATAATTATGGTCATATTATTGTTACTTTCTCTTGGATTGCAGTGGTTCCTCAGATTTATCTGTGTGGTTTACAGTTGAGAACTTTCTTTAAGGAGCCAGTAGCTGAAGTTCAGCTTGTTCATTCTCGCATGCCTCGTTGTAGTTGGAGGTTTGTTGATGCATATGCACACATCCCCTGCTTCCATTGTCGTCTTTCTCCCTGGTCAACTGTGCCGTTCTTCCATTAGACTTTCTGATGAGGCTTCTTTGATGTTGGCATAATCAGAGGCAGAGACCTACTCGAGGGATCTATGGCAACCCATCATTTCCTAATACAAGATCATTTCCACAATGCAGTCCAGAGAGGCCTATGTTCACGTTTGGCAGGAAATGTACTTACTTAAATTCATGAATGCATGACACTCGTGTGCCTTCAGTGTTTATTAAGGCCATCGTGATAAGAGAATATCTGTTCTGGCTGTTTTAGACAGTGCAGCTCAACAAAAAGATCACAATCACAAAACTTGTATTCTGTCTCTCTCTTTGTGTTTACAGCTGTTTACATAAGAAGAAACACAGCTAGTTTATTTAGGCAGAATCTCAAGTTATTGGTCTTTTCCTTTCAGATAAACACATCTACTCCATGATTGATCAGCGTTTGACTGGACAGTTTTCAGCATGACTGTTGACAGATCTAGCACTCAAAAGTCCATTTTTAACAGGTCTGTGAATGCATCAAAGCTAAGAGTGATTTGTATGGAAGTTCAGCCACATAAATAGATAAACTTGCTGCAGTTTTAATTATTTTAGAAGGAAATAAACAATACGTTTTCAAAAAACAAGACAATATCAGGAAAAATGTAATAAACTTATCAAACACTTCAGTGTTTAGGAGTCACTGGTTTAATCTGATTGAGACTTGTGTAAAAGCTGTGTTTTTGAGCCACCGTGTCTTTTTTTAGACGTTAACAACAGATCGAGTGTCGGCTGAACCAGCGAACCTCCTCCTTTTGTTGTTTCACATAGAAACAGCGGACAGCTCGCCACAGATCTCGAGGAGCAGGTTGTCAGTTTGTGTTCATCCACTCGTGTGGGGTGAACACGGCAGCGAAGCACTACTCGCCCTCCCACTCAGCAACTTCATCTCAACCCCTCTCTCCCGCCCCCTCGTCCTTCTACTCCGCTCATCCTGCTGCATTTCCCCCACGCTTCATGCTCTTACAAAACGCCCGTATTTTCTGCCTCGGGTTAACTTTCTGTGCCGTACTCATTGAGGTGTTTTTGTCCCACTCTGCCAGCTTCCTCCTGTTCCAACACAACACATGGTCAGCAAATTAGTATGTAAATATTTATCATGGATGCAAAGTACCATAACATGTCAGCTATCTCCCTCTCTGCTGCTCACACTCGCACGGCCACTTCCTCGTCGGGGCCAGATGGCAGGTGGGGTTTTTTTGGTGAAGGGAGGAGGGGTTGTAATGAACAGGGCTGCCTTATACTGCTGAATACAAGCTGCTCCTGTGCATCCTAGTGCTGGACGGTATGACCCAGAACTCATATCATGGTATTTTCAACAATTATATGGGTACCATGGTATTCGACGGTATTAGCAAAAATGAAACTGAAGAAAGCTGAAGATAGGACAGAGAAGTTAAAAATAAGAACTAGAACAAAAGGTAAAAATGTTTTATGATTGTTTAATGGAGCTCCATTCATTTTCATCTAGAACAAAAAAGACAGAAAAGCTAAATATCTCAAAGTATAGCAGAAATATCAAAAGTTATCGATGGAATGTCCTGAAGGAGCTGAATGTTTTGATACATGAATTGTTGAAATAGCACTAAAATTGTGAAACAAGATATATGCCGAAAATCGTACAGAAGAAAAATTGGATCATCTCAATCTCACTACTATTATTATCCATAAAAGTCACTTAGGTATGACCATTTTTGTTTAGGTTGAGGTCTATCATCTTTGGTGGCCATTTTGAATTGAGTTTTAGCTTCTGGTATATAATATTCACAGCATGAATATTTTCACTTATTTTGCACTGCAGCCTGCGCTTAACCAAACATATTTGGCTAGTATGGGTCAAAAATATCAGTCAAGAATTGAATTACATTTGGAATAATAATTCTGGAAGACCTTATAAAAATAAAAGTTTGGTTCTTTGAAAGGAAAATCTAAAAAAATGAACGTTAACAAAAGACTTGCACAGTTCTATCGTTGTTCGTCTCAAGTGTCCACTCTTTGATTTGGACCTCAGCACTGCATCTAAATAATGCGGAAATACATAAATGTAGTTATTTAGTTTGTTGTGGTATTTAGTAATATAGACATGAGAGTTTATTGCCTGAAACATCAGTATAGTTCAGTATAGTTTGTTCAGTTTCTGTTTTCTGATGTTTGAAACCAGTTTTTAGAAGCTTCAAACTCGTCTTTATTGGTGGTTTTACTTTTGTGTTGCCCCCAGTGCTTCCCCATGGTTTCTGATCTGCACTGCCAGGAAATTGGTAACATTTTTAAAGGATAACAAGCTTTAATGAATTTGTATATTTTCCATTTTTGCAGATTTATCATCCCGTTCATCACCAGACTATATATTGTTTTCAGTTTGTGGGGAGGGAAATGCCTACGCCAACAGTATTATGTGACGTTTACCCAACTCTTCAAAGCCGAACCATAAAGCTGACATTTTATTGCCTGTTGTTGCTTTAATATCAGCTTTATAAACACTGCAGACAGATTGATGCTTAACAGATTTCAAGCTCCACCTCCGCTTTTGCATAATTGCGCTCAGTGCAGGATGCAGGCCTTCATCATGGAACTCTGGGTATTGTTATCTCTCCGTCTCAATCAAAACACGATCTGGCCCGGTCTTCATGACTGTGGCTTTCAGTCACTCCGTGAGCCTGGCCTTTGGAGTGGCCTGTGTAGGTTCTGGAGCCAGGTTGTGTAATGCCCACCACCCACTCTATAGCTGCTGCCCGCTGATATGCTGCTACTCAGGGGGATCACTGCAACACACAAGCTGTAGATGGCCAGAACGAGTTTGTTTCTCACTCCAGATAATGTACTCCCACCTGCTCTTCTTACGTGGGCTCTGCTTCTCACCTCGTTTTTTTTTTTTTTTGTGCGTTGTGTGACAGGAGGGAGGGAGGCAAAGCATTTTTCTGTAGGTGTACTGGAACACAGTGATGGGTGAATTGTGAGACTGCTTTGATAAAATGAAGCCCCTGGAGCAGAGAGAGAGAGAGGAGTTGTTTCTGTTTGACTTTCATGGATCAGCGTTAGTCTTGCACAGATGCCTTCGCTGCACGATGACCGTCACGTCTTTGGTTGGTAAATTGAGCCGCCGGCGTCAGCCTGCCATTCTACTGTCGTCTTTTCCATGAATCTGTCCGAAAGGTCGGCTTCAGGTGCCGTTTGCTTTGGTTAGTCCCTCTAGTGGATTTATGAAAGTGTAAAAGTAGTCTTAATCAAAAAATGTTTTCAAAATATCACTTTTGAATCAAGGCCTTAGAAATTGTTGTAAAAATATAAACCAGTTTTCCAAAAACTTGTTGGGTGTAACTTTCCAAGGTTCCTACTTTTGCTTAATGGGACTAAAACAAAATGAGTCAAATTTATCATAAAATTATACTACTAATATAATTTACTAAAACAAATGACCTCTATATGGAGAACAAGAACCTTTGTAATATAAAATACACTTGTATTGAAATTACCGGGTTCCATTAATGTTAATTTTGTGAGCTTTACATTTAAACTAAACTACTCAAAAGAGTTAACTCTGGAAAAACACTGGAAAATATATTTATCTGTAATTTTTGCAGAGGAACTCTGGTAAATATATGTTTCCAGTAGTTATTTGTAGAAGAAAAACAAAATAATTATGAGTAATTTACTTCAAATGTACAGGCCATGCAAAAAAATTAATTGGGAATCTCTTTCCTTATATTCTGGAGAGTCGTGGTTAAACACCAGTTTTGTAAGAGAGACGGTTCCCTTTTCCATCCATCTGTTGTTGTGGTGCATTGTTGCCATTGGTGATGCTCATCGGTGTCTCTTTATCAGGTCAGCTGCAGCTCAGGTCAGTGGGTTTTTCTTCTTTCTTTAGACATATAAGAAGCCATTGTTGAAAGGATCCATTGGGGCGTTTCCATAGCAATAAGCAGCGTTAGCATCATACAAGTCTCTGGGTAAAGTAGGATGAAGCACCAGAGTGTCTTAATAGTGCCATCTTTTTTAACTTATTCACCTAATATAAGATAAAACTTTATTGTCCACCAAGGTTGACATTTTCCTTTGACTCTCCAACCATAAAATAAAAAACATTCATACAGTCTCAAACAAATACTGTCAAATGTGTAATTAGTAAACAAAACTGGGTTTTATGGTGTTAAAATTGCATTTAAACAGATACTTGTTTGTTGTTTTCTTTAAAGTTTTGTTACGAAGTTTCATCAGTGCAGAGTAGACACAATGATTTTACAACTGGGTTCCATTTCCTGGTGTTACTCTTAGAGTTTGAGTTTCCTCTTGGTCCATGATGATCCTGATGCATGCTCCATAATCCAGGTAGAAAAATCAGGATGAGTCAGGTGGTCTGGATGGATTCTTCTTTGTTGAAACATTTAATCTTTTATTCAAAAGACTTTGTCATTCAGAGGATTTTGTTAGGTAAACTCAGCCTATACCTTCGCATAGTGGATCAACCAGTTTGTCTGTGACACCCAAACCTGTTCTTCACATGCAAAAGGAGGAACATGCTCTAACTGATGGTTAGTGCCCAGATGGCCACTTCTTGTTCACAGATCTGAGTGATACTTGCAAAAACAGCATTTTAACGTTTCAACAAAGAACCCATCCGAAGGATCTGATTCAACCTTGTTAGATTTAGGACAAAGCATTTTGTAACATACAAAGTACTGACCTCAAATTGATCACAAAATTATAAACATTTTCTTCATCTTTGCCACAGAAAACTTGGGTACAGTTAAAAAAAAAAAAAAAAAACTTTTTTGTCCCATTAAAAGAGCTTTACAACTCATCTAAAAATAGATTAGCCTTTTCTTGTAGTGGATTTAAATTGAATGTAACCAAGTCTGACACAAAACCTAAGGTTTCATTTAAGAAGTGTCAGTCCCTGCTGTGGATTTAAACAGAAATGCATTGTGGGTTTAATAAAAGACGGACGATAAAGAGGAGGTTTACGATAACAGTCGAGGAGAGCGGCTTCTCAGAGCCATCTCACGAGGCTCATAACTTGAAGTAATTGCTCTCAAACGCTGTCCTCCTGCTTCCACTAATTGGGCGTCTCTGCGTCACTTTCCTTCCTCTTCCTCTTCTTATTGTCTCTTTCGCAGAGCTGCAGTTCATAAAGCTTCAGGAGAAGTGAGCTACATGTCCTTTTCAGATTAGACTCAAATCTTTTTCCACTCTTTTGTTAACGAGCTTAATTGAGCGATTACGTGTCAACAGGTGAATCAGGACACATTAGAAACATGATGTCACTCCATGGTGATTATTTTATTTAAGCTGTTTATTACAGTTCACTTTTCTAAAATGGAACATCTTTAATTGAAGTCAGTCTGTCAGTAGTAATTGTTTTCAGAACATTGACAAATATAATTAAGTTAATTGAATAAGTTAAACCTACTTCTTCAAAGACTTAGGTTAATTACATTTACATAAGTTATTTTTTCACGTGGTAGATTGTATAGAACCATGCAAAAGAAATGTATTTAAAAGTTTTGTAGTTTCAGATATTCTACTAATTTATTTTTTTTGCTTGCAAATGAAAAACTAATTCTGGAAAATGTAAACGTGAAATAAATTCAATTATTTCTGTTTACTTAGACGTTTGTTTTATTTTGAACATTATAAACCCAAGATGTTTCACATTTTTTCTTGTTTTATTGGATTTTATCACAAAACTGATATATTTTCTGTTGAACTGTCTCAGCCAAAGTGAAACAGGAAGTGACATCAAAGAGGAACTCTTTAAGAAAAATACTTTTTTTTTCCAACCAATGCTATTTTAACTGAGTCTGACTTTATGTCAGCTCTGTTAGAGACCCAAAATACTCTAAAGAAACAGCAGATTCTTCTCCACAGTCCGTCTCCACATCACTTCCTGTTACTTCTCATGGGAATAGCTCACAACTATTCATCTCAGCAACGTAATTTTATTTTTGCAATAAGTTATCAATGTTAGCTTTGCAAATATGCATTCATATTTGTTACAAAAAATTATCACGGGAACTTCAAATTTGATTAACTGTTTCACCATTCATGCGTGTGACCAAAGCATCTCTCTCATGAGCCAGGCAAGCAAAGACCCAAACGACTCTGCAGTGGGAGGAGAGTCGTATTAAATCACACTAACTAACATATCAAAGTATCTCATCTATTAAAATGGCAGCTATATATAAGCCATTTTTAATCAGGTGATTTTGTGTGCGCCTTGACAGTGAAAGGTAGAAAAGCAACAAATCTGCTTTAACCTCAGTCTCTCTGGGGTGCAGTCAGTGTCAGATCTCATAGTTGGACCAGAAGCCAGTCCAGGCTGAATCATTTGATCATTTCAGACGCAGTTGTTTTCATCCCAGACCGCTCCCCTGGTGGCGTTTAACAGCTACCCGCTTGTTTGTTAATAATCGTACATGTTGTGTGAACAGCCCACAACGCACTGGGATTCCATCAGACCTCATCGTTAATGTCAGGTAAATTATCTGCGAGTAACAGCTGTGATAAACTGTATCCAACACAGACACTTAACAACCTGCATGAAAGTGCAGTTAGAGATAAACACTGAGAATCATGTTTATAGTTTCAATTATTATCAATTAAATTTAAATTAGAAAGATTAAAAGTTTAACATATATCTGAATATTTAGTATCTGCTTTACAGAAATTCACATAATATTGCTGACTGTGCAGAAGTCTTAAGTTAGCCAGACTTTCGTGTAACTTTTAAAAGTGAAATTGAGCAGTAATTTTCAGGGCTTTCTGAATAGCTTTTCTTTGAACTTTACCAGCCTTATTTGACTCATTTTCAGTCCAGGTTAGTATGTTTCGGAACAGAAGTTGCTAAATTCTGACCTATGAATTGTTTCAACATAAAAAGTGGGGATTCATCCTGTAACTGGAAGGTCGTTGGTTTGATCCCCCATTCCAGCTGTCTCAGTCATTGTCTCCTTGGGCAAGACTTCACCCGCCTTGCCTTCTGATGGTAGGTAGAGGGTCCAGTAGCGGTGCATGGCCCCAGGGCCCAGGCTACAATGTAGCTTACCACCATAAGTGTGTGAATGAGTGAATGTCTGTAGTGTAAAGCGCTTTGGGGTTCGGAAGGGCTTGATAAAGCGCTATATAAGTACAGTCCATTTACCATTTTTTACCATGAAAAGGTTCTTATAATTGTCACAGAACAAGTTTACGTCTTGGTTTTATTAGACAAATTAGCGATTAGCAATTGTTAAATTAGATTATTTGTTAGGAACTGTTGCACGGAGGACTGGAGGGTGAGTTTATTTTTTAATTAATTTTTTAATTTTTTAAAAGGTAGACCAAAGAGTCGAGGAACGACAGTACAAGTAAGCTTCCCTTGCAGGGTGGCCGGGCTCAGCCTTAGAGAAACACTGCAAAAACTGTTCATCAAACCAAGTCTTACAATCTTATATTCAGCCAAAACATGTTTTTTGATCTTGTTTTGAGAAGATTTACCAAGAGAGCAGAACAAAATATATTATTAATCTTTTTAGCTTGGAAATTTTCCTCATTTTCACTTAATTTGAAAAGATTCAGACTCAAATTAATTAAAATCTCAGTTCAGTAAGATAATTGCTCTTGAAATAAGAAAAATTTCCAGGCAAACTATTAATATTCTGTATTGTTCTGCTCTTAATTAATATATCAATCTCAAAACAAGATCAAAAATACTTTTTAGATGAATATAAGATTATAAGACTTGATTAGGTTTGCAGTGGTGAGGAACTTCGTCATCACAATTTAATTTATGATGCTTTCTATTTCAGGCTCAGCCGTTTGACCCTGAGGAAGCTTAATAGGAGCTGCAACCATTACAAACATCTTATTATTAAAAAAACTAATCCTTGTGTCCTAAAGTTAGTCTTGTTAAGACAGATGTTCACCCTATCACCTGGTTTTCTCTGCCTGATATAAATCAATAAAAGTGGACACCATCACATTGAGGTTTATTTGTTGTACCTCAGCTGGAAACTGAACCTCCACACTAATGTTCTGTTGTCTTTTTTTTGTTCTCCCCTCTTTCAGTTTGCGGAGATATCCATGGGCAGTTCTTCGACCTAATGAAGCTGTTTGAAGTTGGAGGATCACCAGCATCCACGCGCTACCTTTTCCTCGGGGACTACGTAGACAGAGGGTATTTCAGTATTGAAGTGAGTCTGTGTGTTTTGTTATTGTCCTCCGGTGGCCCTAATCGAACGTGACGCACGGCATGTGCTTGTGACTGGAGCCGGGTTTATTAATAGCTTTTTCTGAGCGTGGATGAAATCAGGCTGCAGATATTGCGGCGATAAACCACTTTTATGATTGTTTCAAATGTAGTCTGGACAGCAAATGTCACAGCGGAACTGAGAGATTTTTATTTTTTTTAAATAATGTCCAAAATAAGTTCTTAAAGAATATGTCGTTCAAGATTTCTTATGTTTTATTCGACTCTACGTCAACTTCAGTGCTTTAAATGACCCATTAAATTTTCCCCATGAATGTTTCAATAGAAGAAGTTCTGGTATTAAAGTGAGCCTTTCAGGCTTGATGGGTTTTGCTCGTCTCCAACTCTTCACTTCTTCTTCTTCTCTTGTTTTGTTTCAGTGTGTGCTGTACTTGTGGGCCTTAAAGATCCTTTACCCCAAAACACTGTTTTTGCTGCGTGGGAATCACGAATGCCGACATTTAACAGAGTATTTCACATTTAAGCAGGAATGTAAGTAATTTTTGTACTTTATTACCTTTTGATTTATTTATTTGTTTGTTTTTCTTTAGAAGTGGGTTTTGTGGTGTAACTTTAGTAGTCAGTATCTTACCTGCATTAGACAGGGATCTGTGCAATTCAAGTGTAGAGATGCTACGAATAAGTTTTTACTTCATCTTGTCTGGTGCTAATCCACAGCAGGGCAGTGACACAATGGTAGGCCCGCCGTTTTGTTTGTGACAGGAAATGTACGATTCCCCACCATGCACCACATGTTGCAGTGTCCTCGAGCAAGACCAACTAATCCCCCAACTGCTCCCTGGGTGCTTAAGTGGCTTCATGCTGCTCCACTTGTGTGTATCTCTGACAAATGTTATCATTGTGTGACACTCTTTCTTTAAAAACAAATAAAAAACGATACATTACAAAACTGACTGGTAATAAATCTGAAAGTTATTTTTTTAACAAATGAGGGGGAAATAAATCCATCAAAGACTATCGACCTTATGTCAAGTTTTTAGCTAATAGCTTCTTTTAGGAATCACCTAAACTACTATTGTATGATTCAAACTATGTGGTGTTTTTATAGGTTTACCTAAATAAATGAGAACAAATAGGTTTTTCTTCTCATGTTCTGCTGCTGTCAACATTCCAAACAAGCACATTTATCAAGCTAGTTAGTGCTTTACCTTGTTACTAACTAAAAATCCTGTTTTAAATTGGTTCATTACTAATTAAATGGACTGTACTTATATAGTGCCTTTCTATCCAACCAGGATACTCAAAGCGCTTCACACTACAATCTGTGTCCTCATTTACCCATTCACACAGCATTCTATTAGGTCTCTACAAAGCTAACATGTACAATCTATGGAGACTAATCAGTGCCAATCACATTCATTCACTGATGGGACACATCAGGGGTGAAGTGTCTTGCCTAAGGACACAACAACTGAGACAGCTGGAAAGGGGGATCGAACCGGCGACCTTCCGGTTCAAGTACGACTCTCCTAACCACTCTTCCACAAAGGGGACATATGCAAAATCCACTCTATCCATTAACATTTTGTTATGTGCTTTAAGTCTGTAGGGGTGCAGAAAAGTTTAATTTAGTTTCTCCCGGCGCTGAATGATATGTTTACTTTAAAGTGGTTCATCCTTTAAGTTTTTAAGTCTGAAAAGCTCATAGGTCATAGTTAAATGACTCAACAAACAAACAACGCTTCTAAAAATGGTGAAGTCCTGGACTGAAGGTTAATGAAAAAGGAGCCGAAGTCCCAACTCTATTTCAATAATCTAATATAATCCAGACAATTTAAAAAGATTACAAAAACATCTGGCTTCTTATAAACTAAGTATAAAGAAATCAACTTTAATAAAGTTCAAACTAGGGATGCAAGTAAGATACTGTCTTCTTATAGCTGCTCAACGCAACCCCACTTCATAAGCACAAAACTGTTCATTTAAAGTCTTTTAACAGCTTGCTCAGTTCATTGGTACGGGCTATTATTTCTAAAAATCTGTCACCGGTGCCTGGCAGATATTCACCTTTAACATATAATCTGATGTTAGGTCTGTTTCTGACTGACTGAGATGGAATAGAGGGGAAAATAAATGCTAAATTCACAGTAAAATTGTGCTTTTTTGTGTTTGGCAAGTTTGTTGGCAGCGTTAAAAGCCTTTTCCATCCCCAACCAAAGCGCCGCCCCAGTATAAGAGAGCAGCTCTGTTTGACTTGGCATGTTGTTATTTTTTTTTCTTCTTTCTCTGTTTCCGCCCATGACAGGTAGAATTAAGTATTCAGAGAGGGTGTATGACGCATGTATGGACGCCTTCGACTGCCTTCCCCTGGCTGCTCTTATGAACCAGCAGTTCCTGTGCGTACACGGGGGACTTTCTCCAGAAATCACAAATCTTGACGACATCAGAAAAGTATGTGTCTGATCAGACTTTATTTTCACTATTACTGCATGAATTGTTAATCTGTTCTGGCAAAGTGTGTCACAGTGAGGACTTTTTACATTTAGATTTCTAAATTCTTTATCTTAAACACTTCAGGATAGTTTGTTGAAATGTGGCAGTTTTATTATCTGGCAACAAGCAGGTTTTGTTTATGAAAGCGCCGGTTTTAAAAATTGATTTTTTAAACTGATCTGGAGTGATGTCATCAGGCTTTCCAGACATATCCAGTGGTGGGCACAGCTAACCGAAATGTTAGCTTCGCTAACTCCTAATCTGCTAACTAAAAATGTAGCTTTGCTAATGCTAAATTGCTAAACCTGTTAAAAAAAATTGCAGAAGCTAACGCTGATCAGCTATACAAGTGAAAAACTGACTGAAGCTACACTAAAAGCTAATGGCTAACCGCTATGATGACTGTCAGTCAGTCTGCGTCACACAACTTTGTGTCTTTCCAGTTGAAGACTGGTGGGACTGAGGTCAAGTTATTAAGAAAAAAACCTGTAATTGTTTAACTTCATGTGACCCAGATGCTGCTCAGGTTTTATGATACAGATGGATCAGAACAGTCTGACTAAAAAATGCTGAAGAGTTGGATTCTGGTTTTCAAGCTAATTTAATAATTCAAAATGGACTCTGTGGCTGCAATCAGAGGTCCATGCGTCACATAATCTGATCCGTCATTCTGCCCGAGCAGCTACAACCAAAACTTTCCTTTCAGGCTGAGCTTTTGTTGCTGAAAAACAAAAAAAAACTATGCTTTTTTGCTTTAAAAAACTGTTGTCGAGTGTTTTCCATCTGTTCTGAAACCTGTTAATGAGAAAGAAAAGTTCTGTTTTTGATGTCCTTTACACTTGTGTCATGTTATCATTCTGTTGGGGTTCAAAGGCTTTGAAGGGAAGTTTTCCCAGTTAAACAGACTTGTTTTCCTCCACAGCTAGACAGATTCAAGGAGCCCCCAGCATACGGACCCATGTGCGACTTGCTATGGTCCGACCCTCTGGAGGACTTCGGAAATGAGAAAAGCCAAGAGCATTTCACACACAACACCGTGAGAGGCTGCTCCTACTTCTACAGGTGGGCGCCTCCTCTTTAAGGACATTTTATCTTCCGTGTCTCGTTTTTTCTTCCCTTTTCAAAGCCACATTAGAGATAGTTATTTTTTTTTAAGTGAGGAGGATTTGTGAGCTCTGACACAAAATGTAATGAACTGGGACATTACCACAAAGCTTGGTATGGTTTCTTAACACGTTCAGCTCTTCAGTTGCTGTTTGCAGCAGAAGTAATGAAAAACATCTTCAAATTTCAAACATGCAGCTTCTCTTTATATTTAATGGGTAGCAAGGGCTCCTTCAGAGGGGGCGAAGGCAATCACATTCTCTGGTCCTCCTCTACTGGCTACCTGGCTTCGTGGGTGTTTTCACCTGTGTCTCCTTGGACAGTTTGATCCTTTTGAGTCTCAAGTTTGATGCAATTTTTTTTAGGATCAGTAGAACATCATAAACATAAAAACAAACATTTGTAGGCAGGACTTGAATGTAGTATGTGTAAGTATGTGCTTCATCTAAAATCTTCCTGCTGAGGACAACCGGTCTAAAATCACTTTAACAAATTTTGATGGACATTGTCTCAGAAATAATGTGATAAATGTTAAATCATTTGAAGATAATTTTAAACTAATGTAATGATCCCCGTCTCCTCCACTTACAAAGCTTATGAAAGTTTATGAAATTTATGTACGTAAAAATGTTACGAACTGACCTGGATAAGAGATTGGAAAAACCCAACAATAGCTACTGAAGCTGTAACGTTGCTACCCTCCTCTATCCGAGACGACACTAATGGTAATTGTAATGGTAAATGGGGTAAAACCCAGGTGAGCGGGGGCCTCATAAGTGGGCCCATTGCTCTCCCCAAAGAGACACTGGGTTTTAATCAAACCTTTGCGTCCCTCGGATGAAGGACACCAGGTTAGAAACACTCAGTGTTCTGAGCTTCTCGGGATCCATAAAAGGTTCTCCAAGAATTCTTTCCCTTTGACTGCTCAGGGCCAAGCATTGGCCTAAGTAGTGCAAAGAGGTCTCTAATTCAATGCCACAGACATCACACAGACCATTGTCATGGAGTCTCATCACCATTTTATGATGGTGCCCAGTTAGGACTCCAACCAGTGTACTTAAAGTTTTCCTTGTCAAGGCAAGAAGGGCTTTTCCAAATCCATGATTTGGGCTGTTTATTAGTTCTCGTGCCCGTCTACAATCTGTCAGCTCCCTTCATCGGATTGAGTGTTGGCGTCTGATCCATGCCTGATCCAAGACAGCACAGTTTATTCATGTGTCTTCCTCTGGCTTTCTAAAATATTTGAGGCCTGTCACCCTCATAGCTTTCAACGTTTACGAAAATTATGTAGGGAAAAAAAAAACATCTTACGGACGAAAATATCTGTTAAATCTGGGAGAAGTTTAAGATCGGCATGATGCCTTGAGGGCGTTGCCAATCTAAAGAAAGATGTGGTAAAACTTAGCTAAATTCCTGAGTGGAGCCCACATGCTCCCCACTGGGTGGCAAGTGTTTCATAACTACTTGTTTAATTTTATAATGTTTCAGGTAGTTGTGGTGGATTTGTGAGGACATGTTACTGGACCATCGTCTCTTAGTCTAAACCAGAGGTCTTCAACTCTGTTGCTCATGACCCCTGCTTCCACACACCTGACTGAAATGAATGATTGACAAGCTTCTGCTAAGCTTGATTACATTCTGAGTAGGCAATGTAATTATTTGAATCAGATGTATTGAAGCAGGGAAACAGGTAAAACATGCAGGACAGTGGGTCACGAGGACCAGGTTTGTGGTCTAAACGAGTCGTTACCTTTCAGATCCAGAAGTAAGTTTGTGTTTAAAGGAATGTGGAGCACTAATGTTTTCATTCAACTAAACCGTGACCAGAAAGAAATGTTAAGTATGTAGCTTTTTTTTCTTTCAAAAAAGAAATCTCCGAACAACAGATCCGAATGTCAGAAATGTTTGTGTTAAACCCTCGTCTCAGTTAACCCCGCCGCCGTTCGGTCAGAATTCCTCCAGAGTCGTGCTTTCATCAGCGTCCAGCTTCTTCATCTGCCCAGAGGGGGAGGAAGGCGGCTAATTGGCTTCACACAGGCTTTCAGGATTTATGAGACGGTTTCAGGCAGAAAGCGAGAGGCATTCCTCAGCGCTCCTCCTCAAAAAGCCATCAGCCTGCCTTGTTGCTCCTGCCTCGCAGTGAGCCACAGGCACGCTCGTAACACTTTTTACAACTCAGGCATGAAATTGCTTGAGCTTCAAATACGGTTGCCTCCACTAAGAAATATAGATCAGTCAGCCGAAAGGGTTTTCCTCTTGTAACATATTTTATTAATGATGTTTAATTAAAGGTTCAATAAACCAGCTGGAAAGTAATCAGCATTTCTCGGATTTCGCCCCTTTTTTTTTCTCTTTTTTTTTTTTTTTTTTAACAAATGGGAGATGATGGGAACTCAATTTGCCACCAAAAACATAAAATAAATTATATCCAACATTAAAACACAAACTTATGGCTCACGTCTGCATCTGCTGCAGGGAGACAGAGCGAGAAATAAAGCTATATTTTTCATTTCTGTGACCTAAACGATAATTGCTTCAGCTCGTAAAAGCCTGTTGTTGGTTTGTTTTTGAGAAATGTGCTTTTCCCCATAAACATTTGTTCTACTTGAGCCGTGATTATTGATGAACCCTTCCTAAGTCTATCAGTTTCAGTGATTAACCTCTTTGCGGAGCGTTGAAGCTGAAAAATGGCCACTTTATTAAAAAAAATAAATAAATAAAAAGGAGGGGGGGTTGTAATTTGCTCATGCGACCGTAGGTTCTAATGAGTCTGCCCCTAAAGCACTAAATAAAAAATAAAAAGGAAATGCATTAAAGCTGCTTAATAAAGCTCCATGTATCACACTTGACCAGAACTCGTTATAAAAGCTCAGTGTTGTGTTGATGATGGAGCAGTTTTTTTTTATTGTATTTTCAGAAGAAAACGAAGAGCTCGGTGTTTGATTACATGTGGGAGTTCAGTTCTTCTCTGATGGTGCAGAGGTGTTTCGATTACAGAACTGAGGTTGTATTTTAAACAACCGCTGCGTATTACTCTGTTCAAGTTTTTTTTTTTAAGAATACTGGTTGTGCTTTAACATAACAGTTGAATAACAACTAAATAAAAGCTAAAGTGGAGCTGATGAGGCTCAGCAACAGGAACATTAAGCCACACTGCAGAAAAAAATAATGTTTTTGTCCATTTTTAAACCATTGTTGGATTGATTTATGCCAGTCTGAACATGTTAAATCAAAAAATTTTTCTAACCTGACCCTCTTCTTTCACATGCAACACTAAATCAGATACATATCTAGAGCTGGGTATCATTAATAACCTCACGTTTCATTTCGATATTGTTTTAAATGCTTCGATATTAATTTCATAAGAGGTAGACAAATATTTAATTATAGTCCCAGTGGATATTGTTTGTTTGTTTGTTTGTTTGTTTATTTGCACTCATTTAGGAATAGAAAATACGAGGATAAAACAAAATGTAAAGGAGAGGTTAAAAAAACAAACGGCCTTATAAAGCAACCCCCCCCCATAAAAAATAAACAATAATAATAACAATTATAAAGAAATAAAATTGAAATTGAAATTAAGAAAGTTAAAGAATCAATTAAACATAAAACATAACCTTACATCTTTACCTGAAGGCAAACAGAATTAAAAACACACAAGCTTTCTTTCAACATATTTTTAAATATAGATACAGTCGAACATGTTGAAGCTGTTTGATTCAAACTATATGTTTTTGATATTTAATTTATTGCGCATGTAAACAGAAATGTATCGGTTAACATTTGTGGGAAATTAACTATCTAAAAGCAGTAGCACAGTAATACTTGTTCTAAATATGGGGTGCTAACATAAAAACATGACAAACCGGCCAGGAGATCAAATTGAATATAAGAATTTTATGAATCGATATTGAATTAGGGAGAAAAAAATTGCAATGCATTGATGAATCAATATCTTTACCCACCCCTAGACATGTCTGATGTTTTTCAAAGCGACTGCAGTCTGAACGGATCGATGTCATTGATACTAGTGCTGTGCGCTATATTATAGTCTTTTTAACAATTGTACTGGTATCACAGTATTTGATAGTATTTTTCTTTTCATGCGTACCTGAGTACCTCTGGCAGGCTTGATGTCGTCCCGGGGCTCTTCCAGTTTTGATGTGGAGGGTGCCGATTTTGGTTTTGATCGATCCAGGTGTTTCCGGACAAGTTCGCGGTTGAGCCGGTTGCTCGTGGTATCGCCCACAGTGACGGCTTTAGCTCGGCAGATATTTTGGAGTGCTGTCGTTTAATTGGCATCTGAGCTTTTGGAGACGAAGTGCATTAGTATGTCGATGGCCTTCGCCTTCTTGGGCGTTGCCCTCAGCTGTTGCGTCAACATACGATGCCAACGGTGGTACACCAACATGTTCAATGTAGCCTAAATCAGCTGATACACATGTATTCATTACAACAAATCCCAACATCTTCTGGGGATTGGATTATGTTTTTGTTAATATTTATGACAGTAGCTCTGTTTTAAAGTCAGAATGAAGCGTTCGTCTTGCATCAGTTTTCCTTCAAACGCAGAAAAGAAAAGCTGCCTGACCTCAGCCTGGTTTGGTTCTCTGCAGTGAAGCTTTTGCCTCGGCTGCTCGCAGACTGAATAGATCATCGTGAACTGAAAACATGCTCCAAAACTTTTTTTATATTTTTATTTTTTGAAGAAGCAGATTAATATGATTTTTGCCGGGGTTTTTTTTCAACTTGAAAAATGAAACAGAAATGTTAAATGTTAGGTATATGAAGTCACGCCTCAGACGTTTTGATTTGTAAACTGTTATACAAATTTTAAGGGAAATAAGAGCTGCAGAATAATTTTTTTGTTGTTTATCCAGCATGATTTGGAGTACAATCAATAAACCTTTCAACCTCGTATTTATTTGTTTATTTTTTATCGATCGCCCTTCTTTGGGCTTACTGGGATTTTTCTTGACGTATGAGTAAACTAAATGTCTCTTTATTCAACAGCTACCCTGCAGTCTGTGACTTTCTACAACACAATAACTTATTATCTGTCATCCGGGCCCACGAAGCACAGGATGCTGGGTGAGTGTCGTGGCATTTCGTCTTCTCCCCCATCACACAGCAGAGGGACTCAGAGCGGGGCGGTAAATGAAAAGCAGTTTTTTGGTGTCACGGTTTTTTTTTTTGTAAGCCTGTCTGGAGAGCAGGATGAGCACAGGGTTGGACTTATGATAAGGGGGGCGTCACATTAATCCGAGGAATGAAAACAAATCCAGCATGGAGAGTCGGCCACTTGTGATGCAACAACGATGAGTCACTAGCTGAGCTTCCATTAAAAAAAATAAAATAAAAATAGGGGAAATTGCATTTACAACTATGCAGCAACAAAAAAAGGAAGCACAGCTGCAGTTAACCCAGCTTTTCAGTCTCAAATGGAGGCAGACCTCTTTAAAAAGTTTGTCTTCTGCAACAGACAGAGGGTTTGAGTGTGTTGTTTACCATAGTACTCCCACAGCAGGGTCATATGAGACACCTGGCCACATCTCAGGTGACTTCACCGCCCCAAGGCGCCTCCAAACACGCATGTGTAGGTCTAACAAGTCAACCGTAAGGGAACATGCCAGCTTTAGGCAAACACACACCCAAAGTGAAAATGAAGTCATCCAAATTATCACTGCGAATTGTTTTTTCAGTGTCTGAATTGTTTTGTTATAAACTCGTGCTTCTATTCTCCACCTTCCTCTAGATACCGCATGTACAGAAAGAGTCAGACCACTGGCTTCCCGTCCCTTATCACCATCTTTTCAGCTCCAAACTATCTAGACGTCTACAACAACAAGGGTAAGGAGATGAGGCTGTTTTTCTACTTTGACAGAGGCAAACCGGAATAACCTTTTAAATTCATATAAATTAAAGTTCTAATAAAAAAACACTAGTAATAGATTTGTTGGGGCTATGATAGATTGTATAATTCAGACACCTAAAAGCTACAAAACACAGAAATATATAGTTTTACTTACCACTTTCGTTTTAGCCCAAAAAGGGGCGGGGCTATTGTACCACTAAAAGGTACAAAAAGGTTTTTAGCACCAATAAAAGACCTGAAAGAATAAATCTGTAGAAATTTGGATCCATTTGAATCCATCACCAGTACTTTCTAAGTCACCTGTTTGTATTTGACAGTCAAAAGGTATTAATTTAGCCTTTTAGTAATTTATAAATGAACCAATCTGCTCAGTATCCACAGCACAAATGAGTGCAGTCATATTATTATTGTGAAACAGAGGAGATTAATGCCAATTCATTCTGCACGTGCTTCACCCAGCACTGAGACAGGCTCGCCTTTATGCTGTGAGTCAGCAATTTCCCCGCCCCCCAGAACAGGCGGACTGTGATTTAACTTGGGAGGGGGGTGCAGTGTAATATGGAATGGATGCGGCATTGGGCCAACCACA
This sequence comes from Cynodonichthys magdalenae, assembly GCA_031762555.1. NCBI lineage: Eukaryota > Metazoa > Chordata > Actinopteri > Cyprinodontiformes > Rivulidae > Cynodonichthys > Cynodonichthys magdalenae. The sequence continues at coordinate 14,539,917 of JARVJO010000001.1, forward strand.
GGAAATGGAAATGGGAAGGAAAGAGTGATGGTGCTGGTGCACGCTGTGTTGCAGTTCCTCTTGTGATGAAATGCCATAACACTGCAGTGCTGCTGCTGTGAGGACACACACAGGAGCCGCGGCTTTCCTGAGGAGTTTTGTTCTCTGCTGGCCTATTTGTGGGGAAACAGTCTTTGATGGGAGATTGGTTTGCTTTGTTTACTCTTTTTTTTTTTTTTTTTCCCCTCAAGCTGGCCAGTGCCTCCTTCACTGCACAGTAAAGACAAAAACAGTGAGGCAGTTCGTCAGTCTGGACCGTTGTTTATTTATAGAGAACCTTTTTGTTCTACCCCATGCTAATCTTTCTGTGGTTTGCTGTCAAAATAATTTGAACAAACTCATGTCAGGCACATATTGTTCTGATTTTAGCTTTCTGTCCCTTAGAAAACCATTCAGACTTTAATGCTGATACAGCATTTCCATTGTTTTCTAGGTTTCTACAGATGTTTTCTGGTATCGAAATACCTCTGTATACTTTGTGCTGTTTTAACAGTTAACGTTAAGACTACTACTGCTAATCCTAGTGCTAGTTCTACTTATGTTAATGCTACTTCTACTTATGCCAAAGTTTTTTGTACAAATGCTAAATCTATTATGGCTAATGCTTCTTATATGAAGGCTAGTTCCAGTAATGCTAATACTAATTCTATTACTGCTAATTCTCTTTATGCTAATGCTAGCTCTACTACTCCTAATTCTACTTCTAACAACGCTTATGCTAGCTCTTCTATTGCTAATTCTTCTGGTAACTTTAATGCTAACTCTATTATGCTAGTTCTACAGCAGGATTATCATAATTTTTCAGCTACAATAACCATGTAATGCAAAAGTGAAGTTTGTGTAAAGGTTTTTATAATGTTTTTGTGTTTTTTCTTTGCTAGAACCACATTTAGATTAGTTGTTAGTCCAGTCAGAATTAAACACAGGTCCTTTAAGAGCAATCTACAACTGGTAAGAAATGTGTTCATAACATTTCCATCAAACTATATTAAATAAGGTCTTAAATAATCTTTTAATATGGGAATATTGCAAAAAATCCTCAAGTTTTATACAAAGTCATGTACCTTTAGTTTAGAGTTTTTAGTTTGATGTATTACCCCTTTCCTTGAATAGCCACAGCTAACCAGAACAATCCTATCAGTACCGTTGATGCACTTTCAATAGGTCGTGTGTGTGGGTTCATCAGTAGAACCCAAGCTTCTGTAATGAATCTCCTTCCCTCTTAGCTTTGTGTTTGGGCTCTGAGTTTGCTGAGCAACGCCCCTGTGATTGATAGCCAGTGGGGCCGGGGGGGAATAAATCTTAAAACGGAAGGACAAGGCACCAGCAGCCCCCATCAATCCTGCACAGGGAATCATTCGGAGTGGCCAATGAGACATCTCCACGTGGGAGGAAAATGCACCTCCAATCAAAGAGCAGGAAGCTGAAGTAAACTGAACTCATAGTCGAGTCGGAATAATCAACATTTGAATGATGTGATTCAATGAAGTCCTGCTTCTTCTTTAAATTCAATACTTTAATTTTGCTGGATGGTGTTTCTTAACAACTCAAAGGTCTGCATCTACTTCAAAAATCACACTGGTTAACAGAAGATCCTTTTCTTCACACCACAGAGAGTTACAGATCAGTTGATTTTGATCAGTTTCAACTTCCTCTCTTGTGGTGTTTATTGAAACCAAAGCAACAGGAAGGAGTTACTAGAGTAAAACTTGAATGAAAGAATCAGGACATCCGTCTGACTCGCTCACAACCAGGTATCGTTTTATCCTCCATTTCTTCCGAGCGGTGAAACCGAGTGGGATGATTCACTTCTGGAAAAGGATAGAGGATGAGGCAGCAAGGATGGAGGCTGAGGCAGCGAGGACGCCAGCGCAGCAGGTCTCTTTCTCCTCGTCAGTCATGCCAGAGAGAAGACGAGTATCCCTGCCTGCAGATGCTCATCCATCTGTTAGCGCTCTGCCCATTACTGGGCTTCCCTTTAGTTTGCTGTAAACACAGTTCTGTTGCAAAACTTTTCATGCTGTGTGAAACAAGAAAATGAGCCACGTGATATTCGACAGGGCTGGTACCAACCAGAAGTTTACCTGTTATTACCGTGTAAGTGACTATTAGATTTGACTGGACTGGATGACTGGAACTGGTCAGTTTTCATCATAGTAGTAGTAAAAATTCAGATTTATTTTTTGTTTGTTTTAGTTTTTCTGCTTTATGAGAACATCATCACTAAGTGGCTAATAGATGCTAATAACATCACATCCTAAGTGTGTAACTTTTCACTAGGTGAAGACTCAAACGTAAGTAGTTATTATGTCTTAAGGTAAAAAACAAAGTCAGAGGAAGCACTTGAGGCTTAAGAAGCTTCTCAAAGGAACCAGTGACTTTTAATGAATTAATGATTGCTGCTCATTTTCCTGCTCAGTAACAGACTGACATTTTCACTTGGATCTAAAGAGACCTAGAAGCTTTAAGGTTTAGAAGCTTAGATATTACTAGGACTGCACTCCTCTGGACAGAAGTCTCAGAGGTTGTACCTGGGATCTATTGGAGCCCCTCTTCCAGTTTGTGGTGGGCACATCATCGAGTGCTCCATCACTGAGGTTTTGACTCTTCATAACTTATCTATTTCCTCTTCCACCCTTTGATTTTTTTCTATCTTCTATAGCTCCTTCCTGGTGTTATAAATGCTTGGGATTGTGATGTCTACTGAAACATCACTGCCGATTGGTTAGCCATTACCTGTTTGGCAGGCTGGATCTGAAAGTTCCACAATACTCTAGTCCTCTTATTCTCTGCCATAGTTGGTAGAGTCTCCCACTTTGATTGGAGGATTACACTTCGTTCTGGTTTTCTGAACTGTCTAAGGAACATTGTGGGTCCTGTCTGGTACGTTAGACCCTGGCCTCTATTAGTGCCTTCGTGTTTTCCTTCAGTTCAGACCTCTCTACAAACTGCTATGAGATCAGTCTGTTGGTGATACATACCGTTCCTTTTCCACAGTGCTGCTTGAGACTTTCTTCCAGATGTGCTCCAGGATCTTAGTTGTTTTATCACTACTCCTCTGCCTCCCTCCCGTCTCTAAGTCTACAGTCTCAGGGACTTGGGGTGAAACCCTCAGTGTTTTGTCTTGATGCCAGTAGCTTCTATCTCCTCCTTTGCCAGGCTGTTGCACCAGCAGGGTACCCGACGACTGCCATTGGACTTTGTTCTTGCCACTCAGCTGACTCTTAAGGACCTGCCTTATTATTTGTAGAGATATTAAAATCATAAGGTTTTATCTAAACAGAACCACAAATTCTCGCTCCCGTTTCCGATGAGGATAAGACGGTGACGTTTGCATCACCGGGGCCCTGTGATGACATGTGGCAGAGTCACGAGTTGTGTTGCATCTTAGCGTCTAGCTGCAGTCAGCACATTGTTATTGCAGACAGGCTGTTGCTGCTGCTCTCTTGGTGCAGTGATCCAGTTTTGCAGCATCAATACTTTGTTATGCTGCCGGCCTGCACCCGTGAGTTCAAGAGATCCTGTCCACTAACTATAATTAGTATTCATTTGTGCTTTAAATGAACTAAAAATAAAAATGGAGCAGGTTCATGTTCTTGTCGATGAGAGACCATCGTGAGGCTCGGCACTTTAAAATGCACTGCAAATAAATGCCAAGAGGCTCGGTTTTAAGTGCTACTGCAAATGTTTTTTTTAATTCATTTTCCACCTCAGAATGAATTGCAAAGTGTCGACAAATACTTCCACTCTTCAAGGATGCCGTTCAGCCTCTTCCACCCGCTGTGCTCATCTCATCTAGAAGTTGAGAACTGAATGTAATGAAGGCCCAAGTGTCTGCTTCCGAACACTTACCCAGTGAAACTTTAGACCGGAGGAATTAGAGACAGATATGCGGGCAGCATTAAATGTTGAGGAAAGACGGTGGGAATCTCCCCGTGGTCTAGGAGCAGATTTAACGGCGCTTGTTACCGGGGAAACCGGCTGGAGGCACTCCCTAATGAATAATTAATGAGCAGGTGTTGCCTTACGACGTGTGCGTGAGCATTCTGAACCGGAGCAGGAGAGACCTCTGCTGGCTGTAATTCAGGAAAAACGAACAGAGAACTTGCCCTCCTGCTGAATGAGGAATAAATTTGACATTAAATATGCATTTGATAACAAAAGATACAAGCCATCCTTATCTAAGTTATTATAAATTTGGGTCCTGAAAAGAAAACTTGCCTCCTTGTTCTTGTAAATGAAATCTTATTTGAAGGAGCAACAGCAGGGAAGCTGACCTTCTCCTCTCTCTGTCCCCCCACCCCCCAGGCTTCTATAGCTGCATTCAGTCAAGTGATGTTTATGCAGTATGGGATGTTTATGCAACAGCTGCCCACGTGTGCAGTTGCTCTCATGCACACAGATAAACACCCACGACTTCATCAGAGAGAAGTGTTAAACTAATCCTTTTTATTTAATATCACTAATACTGCCTCTTTAATGACACAATGATATGGAAGCTTTAGCCAAAAGGTTTTTGTGTTTGAGAATGAGCTGGTGTGTGACACGGTAGAAAAAAAATAGTCACTTCTCTTTAAACGTTATCATTTTAAAATAATAAATCCTTGGAATAAATAGATAAAACACTCAATGAGTCAAAGTCTGACCCACTTGTTTTGTTGCACCTGAGTTCATAGTTGTCTGGATGTGCAGTTCAATTGTTGGCCATGACTGAACCTGCAGCAGGAAAGTCCCCCCATGGTGACTGAGCCTCACGGTGTCCTCTTTCCTCAGACTGGCCTTGTGTGTCAGAGAAGCTGCAGCTTCTATATACAGCACAGATATATTTATGTTTGGCAGCTTTCATGTTCGCCCGAGTTCACTCAGTGTTTTAATCATGGGTGAGGTTACGTGAGGTGCACCGTGGTCGGTGTTCCTGCGTGCAGATACTGTGATTATCATCAAATATAGAACTTAAACTGTCCTGAGTCATCCTATAAATTCTTTATATTTTATTCAGAGGAGACAGACTTTCTTGTAATCTTTTGAGGTGGTTTTGATCATTAGAGCCCCAGGCTTTCTAAAGGTCTTGCCAAAAAAAGAAAGAAAGGGGGAAAATGGATTATGGTTGCTTTTTTACTCTGTACTTGTTTTTGTTGTTTTTGTTTGTTTGTTTAAGGAACTTCACTCTGAACTATTAGTTATTCAGACATATAAAGGTTCCTAAACTCAAGTTATAACTTTTAACAAATAACAATAAATAAATTGGATTGTTTGCTAGAAGCTGACTAAAGAACAAGCTAGCTAGTAACTTGCTAACTACATAGTACTTAAGCTAGTAACTGTTTAATCAAAGCTACTGACCAGCTATTATCCTATCTACTAACAAATTTACATAAAATGTAAAAATTCTAAACTGTATTTTTAGCTAGAAACTATCTAAAGTACTAGCTAGCTATTTGTTAATGCTATAGCACTTTAGCTAGCTCCTAATGTTTTAACTATAACTGCATATTCAAAGTTACTAGCCAGCTTGTAACAAATATACACGAAAACGAGCAAATCTATACTTTAGCAAGTTTCCAGCTCAGAACTCAATGTACTAGCTAGCCATGAGCTAGTAACCTGTGAGCGAACTGTGAGCTTCTTTTATCAACTCATAAAAGTTTGTCCTATCCTTTTTTTCCAAGAAATATTCAGCCCCTTAACATTGATGCTTGTGCAATTTTCTAACCTTAATTTTCACAACTCTGGTTGCATTTCTGCATATAAATGATTTCTGCTGTCTAGGTGAGAGATTGATGAGGCTTTGGGTTTATGTGTTGATGTGTCATCTATCACCAGAGGATGACTGACAAAACCTTGTGTTCCACTCAGACTCAAGTCGTGATGTGGATGACAGATTTGGATGTTTTCACACTTATTTTGCCAAATGAAGCTTCACACCTCATAAACACCTGTAACTAATGACACATTATAAAAAAAAACAGCAAACGACAAAAGGAGGGAGTTGAAACACGTGAAGAATAAAACGGTTTATAAGATGTGCCAAAATTTGTTTCAAAGTTGATCAACTTTCCTCAAACGAGTAGAGTTGTTGGATGGCAGCTGCATTCATCCCATGATGGTTTCTCGTCCACAGCGGCCGTGCTGAAGTACGAGAACAATGTGATGAACATCCGACAGTTCAACTGCTCACCTCACCCCTACTGGCTGCCCAACTTCATGGATGTTTTCACCTGGTCTCTGCCCTTCGTTGGAGAGAAGGGTGAGTGCAGATATGACTTGGTTGCGTAAATTAGACAATAGATACTCATTGAATTCAGTTACAGCTGTTTGGCTTTTTATAACATGTTTATTATTTATTTTACTTCCAGCTGTATTACTGATAAATTGTTAAAAACAAAAGACAGGTGGAGTGTCAGGATTTGTGTCCTCTGTGTTTATTTTTCTGTTTGAATTTTATTATGATGTATTTTTTTTGTTGTTGTTTTTATAGTGTTTGGTTTGTTCCATTGGATCAGCTTAGAGGAGTGTATAAATATTCTGTTATTAAAATCAAACAGCAGCAGTAGCAGTTAGAACAGTTACAAATGGCACCAAATCTGGAAAAAGTACCACAATGCAAGTTTACAATTCGTAAAAAAAAAAAAATTTCTTGTCATCTTGAAAATCAAAATGTTTTCTTATTGTTTGTTTTGCTTCTTTACCTCAAGTAATAATTGTTTGATGATATTAAAGTCGACATAAATGATATTAGTTGTTTTTGATGATATTAAGTTTAAAATGAGTCCAACATTTCTATTTTTTCATCTGTGGTTTTAATGTAGATACCAGTTTATGCCAGCAGGTGGCGTCGTTGTGCCTTTTAGTGCGTTTTAACCTGAACTTTATCTTTGAGTGAAATAAGATATAATAGAAAGGTTATCAGATACATGCATGTATTAGTTTATAAAGCTGGGCACTACATTAACTGATTCCCTGTTTTTTTTCTGCTGGTAGTGATGAAAGACTTACTTCAATCATTAAATAATATTAGAGCAGTTCGTTTAGAGCAGCGTTGTGTGTCTGTGTATAAATGTGTGGGTGTGTGTGGGTGTATTAGCTTGGTGCTAGCGCGAAAGCTAACAAGCCAAACTTTGGTCCTCCATTCACATTTTCAGTTGTAGGCGGAGTCATTTCTACATTCTCCTCTGTCATGTAGATGGAGGACCTCAGTGATGAGAGGAGAATGTGTAGCGCTGAGTTAATACATATATATATGGCGATAGCGTCGGCGCTAATGCGAAAGCTAACAGGCTAAGCTGAGGTTCTTCTTCTATGAAGCAGCTCTGTTGTCCTCCATCCACATTTTCAGTGGCAGACTGAGTCGTTTCTACATTCTCCTCTCTGTTAACGCTCTCTGG
>JARVJO010000001.1:14572480-14586743 GCA_031762555.1 Cynodonichthys magdalenae
TACAAGGAAACATGGTTACCAGAGAACATGGGTACAAGGAAACATGGTTACCAGAGAACATGGGTACAAGAAAACATGGTTACCAGAGAACATGGGTAAAAGGAAACATGGTTACCAGGGAACGTGTAAAAGGAAACATGGAGAAAATGAAATGGTTACAGGGAACATGGGTACCAGGGTAAAATAGGCATGGCCACAATGATAACAGTTTGACAGAGTAACAAAATTTTAGCACCAACACAGTGTTTTCCAAAAAACATGTAGAATGAAGCTAGACATAAAGTTGATAAATAGCTGAAGAATGATGTATCAGGTCTTTTATTAGATTTTTATATTTGCTGTTTGTCATCTTAAAAGAAATTTAAATAAAGTCATGTTAAATCTGACAAAATCTTTTAAAAAGTCTAAAAAATCTATTTCAACAACTAAGAAAGTCTGGCTCATGTATGAATTAAGTGTTTGGTTTTTGCAGGTGTACCGTCCTGATCAAACAAATAGGCGTCTGCTGGCTGCCGTGTCGATGGGGAAATTTCTTCTTGGCGGTTCCTCAGCAAAGGTGTTTCTTTTTTTGGCAACCTCTGTGACTTCTCTGATTAAACTCGAAAAGCCAAGCCAAGGTTACACAACCATATTTGTGTGTACGGGCAACAAAATATCCGCTCCTCTACATGATTGGAGTACACATTAGCTGGATTTCCAAAACACCAGTCAAACCATGTCAGTCTATTTCAAATCTTTAAATTAAATTTAAATTATCTGCGATTTCATAGTTTAACAAAGAAGTTAACATCTGATTATCTGGTGTTTGAACTGTCTGACCGTGATCACGAACTCCATTCAAACACATTGCTCCAATCACAGGAAGTAAATTCTGACATCCTGGGTTTTTTGGTGTTTTTTTTAACAAAAGTGAAGTTTCTTAGATGCAGAAGAGAAATTTGAAGACCAAATGCAGTGAAGAATTAAGGTAGGTAGCAATCTTGAGTAAAATCTAAAACCATATAAACTTGCATCAAAGCACTGTATGGAAGCAGAGAGTTGCCATGGTTTAAAATTTAACTTCACAACATTTACATCCATCTTGACATGAGGAAGCTTGTTTCACACTTATTACTTAACTGGATATTCCTGACACAATATTGGGTTTATCAAAAGAATAATATTTTAATCACAAAAACTTCCCAAGACAAAAAAAACAAGAAATCTTTATAAATAATGGATTTATTACAGGCTGATTTTCTCAAGACAAAAGAAAGGTTATACAGGGGTCATGAGTTGACTCTTCTATCAGAAAACATAAATAGCCTGGCTAGATTTGTTTTGTTATCTAAATCTAGTGTTAGGCACAACTAACTAAAATATATTTTTAATAATGCTAAACCACTAAACGTTTAAAAAAAGTTACAGGTAAGTAAAAAGTTAGCAGACACAAATCCGCTAAACACATTTTTAAAAGGTTATTGGAATCTGATGCTAAATAAGTAAAAATTAGCAGAAGCTAAATGTAAAAAAAAAATTACATCGTGAAAGCTTATGCTTAATCACTAAATGTAAAAAAAAAAAAAGAAGGTGATGTTAAATGTTTAAAAGAATTAGCAGAAGCTAATGATAAACCACTCAGCAAGTAAAGATTAGCAGCTAAGTTATTGGAATCTAATGCTAAACAGGTAAAAATTAACAGAAGCTGAGCAAGTAAAAATTAGTGTCAGCTAAGACTAACAGCTAATCGCTAACTGCTCATACGACATCACTCAGTCTATGTCCTGTCGGGACTGACACAAACCTGTTGACGTTAGCTTGTTAGCTGTTGACGGACTTGAAGTTGGCAAAACCTAATTTAGTGGAAGCTAATTGGTCCGCTATTGGTTTTCAAAATTAAGTAAAAACTTAATGTGTTAAACGAAAAATGTGTTAACTGATTAGCAGAACCATGCCCACAACATCCAACCCTAACGCATTATTTTTAAAACCACCTCATTCATTGGTAAAAGTAAAGTTTCAGTGAGCAGAAGAAATTCTACAAACGGTGGAGAACAATGGTGACGTTTTGTGTGTAACAACTTGTAAAAATCTTAGACTTACTTAAAAGTCTTTAAGTTGTTTGTTCTTGTATAATTTCTGACATCACTCATGTTTTTATTTTTTTTTTTCCATGTTCTGGTTTCCTCCTAACTCATCTAATGTTGTCACAGCAGGAAAAAATAAGCGATGGGAGTTGCCTCGAACGCACGACTCCAAATCGGGGTAATTGTTAAACAGGTTTGTACCGAAGGAGGGGTTTGCCTTGTTTAAAAAGTCTTCACATCCACCCACTTTTCATCAGGATGTATTTCCTCCCCTTCTTTATCTAAAGGAAGTGCGAAAATAAGCACCAGTGACGGAGCACCCGGGCTCGGACACCTTTTGGGCAACCAACCGGTCACTCAGCTGGAGTCTGTGGGATTAGTCAGAGATCACGGCCATCATGAAGTCCATCAGGGTTCTTGTCCTCCTGTTTCTAGCATCAGACCATGTCTTCACACCAGGTAGGATGATAATTCAGAATAATATAATCTGGATAAATTTTAACCTCTCACTAATCCAGACACAAATCTAACCATTTATTGATGTAATCAGTACTCACGAATTAGCTAAACTTTTGTGGAAATTTCATGTTATTTGTTTATTTTATGCTGGAGTTTATTTAATTTCATTGCATATAATTTGGTTCTGGACTTCAGATGTTCAATCAAAAGAGCCTCACTTTGAATTTTGCCTCTGAGATGCGAAAACTATTTCCGTTTTTCTGAACTGAGATAAAACGAGTCGCGTTCCCTTGAGTGTTTGCCTTTAGTTGTTTTTTTTTTAAACAAATTTAAAACAATCTTTAGTTTTGACCATTCCATAGATTGTATTTTTTAATTGAACATGCAACATCAAGTACACTAAAACTAAAATTCCTCCCAAAAGTTGCCACACAGTGTAAGCAGGGAGAACAAACGTTGGCTCTTGATTTGTTTGTTTTTCCTTGTGCCGAGCCAGAAGAACAGCCCTGTGTCGAGCTGATAGGTGATCAAACAGCAGATAACCAGTGGGAACTGGACTGCCCCCCCTCTCTCACACAGACAACAGATTATTGTCCTGAAACCAGGAGGTCCCAGATGGCAACAAATGGACTTCCAGCAGTAAACAACTGTAGGAAACACCCAAAGTCTGAGCTTTGTCACGAGGGTTTTATAAGTCTTGACCTGGTAAAACACGATGAGTTTTGTGTTAAAGCTTCAGACTTGCTCAGGATTTTTGAAGTTTTGACCTGAAGTTATTTGAACTACCCAAAGGAACACCTCAAACACCAAAGGACCTAAAGAAATAATGATGTTTGCTGACGTCTGCTCTGAAATATGTTCAATAAAATCCCAGCAGACAGGAAGCTTGGCGCATACCCATGGGAGACAACAGTTGTGTGTCTGCGACAGGATGTAGCTTCACACACTTTAGTTGAAGAGGATGTCCACCTCAACATGCCCCAACTTCCGCTTGTGTCCTGACTTTTCATCCCCAAGTCTTGACACTTGGAGCGACACAGGTCTTTGTCTCAGACATCGGCCTTTAAAGCTCTGCCAAACAGGAATCCAACAAATACGCAAGTGCAAACCTTAAAATAGTGACTCAGAGGAAATGTCTTACACAGACAGACACTTTTGGTTTTGGAACTACTGTGGCCCAATACCACAAGTGTCTGTCTGTGTAAGACATTTCCTCTGAGTCCCTGTTAGAGGTCTCCGCTCATGAGGCAAATAGGACTATCTGCAAAAAGTGGCAATAAAATCTGAATTGGACCAAACTGTAAACCTTTCATCTCCTGGCTAGAGTAATTTCAGCTATGAAAGTCTGTCCATAAAACCATTGGTGTCTAAGGCATCCCTGTTAGAGTCCAGTACTTGCCTAAAACAAGAATGACTGATTAGAGTCAATTCAAACCAAGCTTGGCTGAGTGGAAACTGAATGGAGCACTTGAAGCACCTCCCTCTGAGCGACATGTGGCAAATCTTTTACAAGTTAGCTGAAGATACATAGGTCCAGACACTGTTGGGGAGGTTTGTCTGAATGTCCTTCAGGCACCCCAAGGTTCCACAACTGTCTCTTTGGCAATTCTGTTTTACTTACTAACCAACTCCACCAATACCTCTCAGCTACTCCAGGAGCTAATCTGTAGGGCTCTGTCTTCACTGAATGTTAACTTTACCCAGTAGTGGGCATGGTTCTATGCTAATCAGCTAACTGCTAACAGTGGAACTAATGTTTCATTAGCCTTTTTACTAACTTTGAAAAGCAATAGCAGACCAATTAGCTTCCACTCAATTAGGTTTTGCCAACTTTAAGTCTCCCAACTAACAAGCTAACATCAACAGATTTGGGTCAGTCCCTCCAGTCTTCAGCTGAAAGGAGACAAAGATGTATGGTGCAGACTGAGGGACAGTCGTCTTAGCAGTTATCTGTTAGTGTTAGCGTCTGATAATTTTTATTTGTTTAGTTCAGGGGTGTCAAACTCATTTTCACGGAGGGCCACATGAGAATTATGGTGGCCCTCAAAGGTCCAGTTATAATTGAATTGGACTAAACACAAAACATCACGTTACTCGTCTATGGCTGAGCAATGCTAACAAATAATAACTGAGCTCTACATGGTATTTCCTGCATAGAAACAGCATTTTAACACGACCTCTTAGAAATACTGAAAAATACTACATGTACTAAATGTGAAATAAATAATAGATAAATACTAATAAATGTTTAATCACTATTGTGGTGAGTAGCTACCAAATTGAATTCTGAACTCACCCACTTTCCAACAGAGAATTCCCACTGGAAAGGCACTCCAGTTCAAATTCAGGACTTATAAGTAGTAGTTTCCTGTTTTTTCTTTACAACTTGGCTTCAGCAAAGGTTGCAGGCAAAAGTGCAGTGAAATTGATATTTTACACGGCGAATTTCACCAGCTGCTGGCTACTTTTGAACCTTGTTTACCTCCACTTAGTGGTGAGATGCCATCATTTCACAGGTAAAAATAATCAACATCCATTCTGAGAGATGTAGTTTATAGTCAATGTAGGATTTAAAGCAGCATACACTTATTCTAAGACATTAATACATCTTTAAAGCTCTCACTGGTCATATAGAATGCTCCAGTGGTCTAGAGTAATTTCAGCTATGGAGACCAGAACATAACTTGTTTGGACTTAAGGTCTAGCCAAGTCATTATGCTAGAAAAGCTCTACCAGAGGTCGGAGCTAAAGATGAACTGGGGGGTCTGCCAGAAGTGGATGCTATCCAACTAGGTGGTGCATCATGTCTTTCAACTGTTCTCAAGTTATCCAGTTACCCACCAGGTAGTGAACTGTTGACAACTCAGCTCCTAACAAAAACTGTCACTAAGTTGAAACCTAGGGTGTCCTGGAGCCAAATGCATTTATTAGGACTCCTGGCTGGACTTGAACCTGATGTTTTGTTGTAAACAAATCTTCACAACCAGAGTCCAACAACCAAACACCACAAAGGTTGTTCTTTAACACTTGTTTCTGTTTTTAGGTTCATCAGAAGAAACAATAGCTTCAACGTCTAAAGCCCCTACACCTACAAGTACGTTTTTAAATGAAAGCACTGAATGTTGACCAGTTTCCAGCTTCATCTTTGAAGATATCACAGTTAATATGTAACCCTAGTCGAACAAGTTCTGTTTAATTCTGCAGACAAATAACTGAGTCCTGATACTTTTTCTTTCTCTTCTTCAAACATCAGCACAACCAATCCAAAATAACTCAACACCACCTACAGTTCAGACAACTCCTGTGGTCCACACGTTTCCTACTAGTGTCAGCACAACCTCCAAACCTACCGGCAGTAAGTTTGGTTTTTAATTCTTACCATGGTTTTGGCTGTTTGACTTCTATTTATCCAAACTCATGGGAAGATAAAGATAAAATGGAGTGTTCAAACTGAATGTGGCTGTTTTTATGTAACTGCAAACACTCTGAAGCCGTTAGTGAAGAAAACGTTTGAGTATGATGATGATGTTGGACAGTAGAAACCTGCTCGTTGTCAGTGTTTTCAACATTTTCGCTCTCAGAGTCTCCTGAAGTGAAGACGACTGTAGCTGCTCCTACGACCTCGACCTCACCGACACAAACGCCACCCGTGACCACGATGGCTAACCAGACCACCAACAGAAGTTAGTTGTTTTGCTGAAATTTTAAAATCTTATTTGTTTTTTTAATTGATTTTTTGCAAACGTTAATGGTAATATTAACATTTCTGAGATTGCTTTGTATTTTTATTATTTATTGTATTTGTCATTAGCTTGGACGAGCAGCACTGCTGAATCACCAGCGTTTGAGAATGCAACCCTTGTAAAAGAGCAAAAAGGTGAGATCGTTTAGTATAAACAATTCTTCTGTAAAATTTATTTTATTTAGTTAACTGATGTTTTTAACGTCGTAAAAACTTGATGGAGATTTTTTAAGTAGCTGTTGTATTTTAATTAGTTTAAGTTTTGTTAGAATCTAAGGTGCAGAAGCAGAAACTTCTAAAAAAAGATAATTTAATTCATATAATTAACTATGAAGCCATAATATTCTGCTACCTCTGCTCCAGGTGCACTGCATGTTTGTTTATATCTTGTCACCTAACAAGTTTTCCCATATGTTTACATGGTTGGGCAGCAAATTATTTCCTAACTCTATGTTGTTGTTTTTAACATTGCTTGAATAATGATTATTTGTTTATTGTCAGACCAGACAATCCAGCCTCCATCAGAGGTGCCCAGTGAAGAAAAAGGCCAAGAATCGTCTCAGCAGAAAGGTGCTGGTGAGTTTGATGGTCCACCACATGAAACATACACCTATTCAAACACATCAGAATCAGAATACGATTTATTACACAAGGATTTAAAACAAATGCCAGATTTAAAACTAAAAATTACACTTTAGTCTGACCATGTTAGCATGCTAACAATGTAACCTGCTATAACTGCAGCTTTAAATTATTGCTAAATACAATATTTAACCAAGTCAAGAAATAAAAATGAAGCCATATTGACATGTAAAATTAATGAAAGCATAAGTTAACCAAATGGTGAAAATTACATAATTCACTGCGTTTAAATTTAATAAAGACACTAGCGTTCCCTATTAGCACAGCTGTTAGCATAGCCGTGTTTGTACTCTTGACAATCTAATGTGTGTTTTTACTGCATGTCAACATTAAGCAAATCTTTTTTAATACTTGGAGAATTAGAATACAGTAATATTGTTTCATTTTATATATTGTACTTAACATTGTAGTTTTTTGTTTTTTTAAGCTGACAATATTATCTATCACACATAGCTTGTTAGCATGCTAGCCACTGCAAATTCCCGCTAAAAACAATAAGAAAAAGCAAGATAGAAGTCGACGTCAACCATCACTGCTGTCCCCCATCGCCATTCAATAGTGACCAACAGTTAGCAGTTTTGTTGGAATCAAACTTTGTTGTGCAAAGTGGGCGGGGCTAAAGTGATATAGTCAAATTAAAACTTAAAGTTAATGTCTAATGTTTCATTGATTGACTGCTCAGCCATTTGGTTTTTATGTTAATCTACCAAACAAACAAATGTTGATGACTCATTGCAGGTTCAGACAAAAGGCTGTGGTGGATTCTGCTACCCACCCTCCTGGCTGTAGGTGCGATCGCCATCGTCTTCAAATTCAAAAGCAAGAAAGTCCACGATCACACAGGTATCCTCACAGATAGGACAACACAAAATGATTATTTTTTTCTAGTTTACATGTGCAATTAATTATCACTTGTGATAATAATCTACATTTTTATGTCTCCTTTTGTGTTCAACAGAAACCATCGACACTGGAACCGAGAAGTAAGTTGGTCTTGAAATGTTTGACTCATAATCAACTTGAAGCAGATAATCATTTCTCCCTTCGCCTCCACAGCGCCTCTTTCCAGAGCCGGCCTGAGAGCACCAAAGATGGAGTCATGCTCCTGGGGGTGAAGTCATCAGGCGGAGAAGAAAACGGTGAGCGTCCTTTTCGTGCGTTTCCTGTGACAGTTCCTCTGCTCTGTGGCTGTTTCTCCAAACACAATCTGGCACTTGTTTCAGGGCTCTAGGGCCTTCGCTGGGCAACAGAATGTGTTTCCTGTGATTTTTCGCCCCCGCCCTAAAACAAGCAGCCGGGACTGAAAGATAGGGGCTTCCTAACATAAACACAGATTATTTTGGCCGGGAGCTATTGTGCGGCCTGTAAATGTCACCGCGGCTCATGCCTCCACCTATGAAAAAATTAGGAGAAATTTAAAACCTTCCTCTTGAAAACAATCAGGCCTGGATGGCTTGGCTTCGAGCAACGGAGGGAAATAGAGACACGCCGTAGGAATTTTGCCAAGGAAGAAAATGTTTATGTTGGTACGGACCACTGGAAGTTTTGGGATTACAACTTTAAAACAGACAAAAAAAACAACAACATCAGCCTGTTTACATTAATCTGTTTTCGAGTCTTGTTTCCTTATTGCTCCTGTTTTTTTCTGTTTCAGCTGCTGCAAGTTAAAAAAGGAAAGAAAAGAAGCATGTGGAAGAGTTACCGAGTTGCAAAGGATCTGCAGGAAGAGCCGATGATTGGTTTTGTTTTTATTTTGAGGAAATATTTTGTGTAAAATTAAAAACCAAATGTGTTCTTTGAGGCATCAGGGCTTAAACTGAAGAGTAGGAAAATACAAATCATGATTTATGATCTATACAGCCTATTTCAATGAAGACACAGTTAAAAAGATGGTACAGAACTTTCAATGTGGGGTACTGTGGAACAATGATGAATAATTAATATCTTACCTGTTGTAGATAGCTCTTTGAATGACCTCAAAAAGAAAAATAGTCCGAATAATGACCAGACTGATAAGCTAACGGCTAATCTGAGAGGACCAAAGTGGACTGTTGCTGTTTTAAAACAACTTCTCAGTGGTGGACATAGCTAACCAAAACGTTAGCTTTGCTAGCTCATAATCCGCTAACTAAAAATTTAGCTTTGCTGACGTTAAACTGCTAAACTTGTAAAAAAAATATATTTTTTTAATTAGCAGAAGCTTACACTAATGTAAAAATTAACTGGAGCTAATGCTAAAGCGATAACCAGGTAAAAAGTAACAGAACCTACCAAGTAATCGCTAAGATGACTGTCACTTAGTCTGCTGACGTTAGCTTGTTAGTTAGCTGTTAGCAAACTTATAGTTGGCATAACCTAATTTAGCAGAAGCTAATAGGTCCTCTTATTGTCTTTTTTGCATTACACCACTAATTATGTTGAATTCTGTTATTATTTGTAATTGATAAAGTAATCTGACACTTCTGGCCAGATTATTGTAACAATTATGTCTATTTTAAAAACGTTAACTCGTTTCTGTGTTTTAAGACAATCCACTTTGGTCTCGGCCCCACTCAAAACTATCAGCTCAGTAAAATCTGTTTCTTCAAAATGAGGTGGTCCAAAGAGCGATCTACGACAGGTAAGATATTAACTGTTCATTACCTTTACACAGAACCCCGCTTCAAAGGCTCTGAACTGTCCTTTAAGTAAAGCTGCACTGCTGTTTTCTGACTGTACATTTTGGTTCACAAACATGTTTACTGTAAAGTTCACCCACCTGAGATTCATCACGTATTTGATGCAATAAATCACTTTTTTTGTTTTCAAAGTCCTTTGGTTTTGTTGGTGTCGTATATTTTATCTGATCTGATATCCTGTTTGAGTTTTGATTCTGTGTTTTATGTTTCACTTAAATGTTGTTTATACGACTGGATCTTTGTAGGTTTTTTCCAGTAACCCTGGCTTGCAAGACAAAACTACATTTATACAGATTTTTACTTTTTGGATCTTGGAAGTAGGAGTAGAATAGATTATTGTTATTTTCCCTGAAGCTTTCTGTTAATAAAAAGCAACTCCGATGTAACAAACTGAATTTTCTGTAAAGCCACTGGAACTGAACTGAATTATGGCTCCATTTATTTCTGTCAATCAAAGTTTTCTAAATAAACTAGAAAATGTATTAGTTGTGTCTTTAATTCACCAAATATTATCTGCTAATTGGTTTAAATAGTTTTTAAATATTTTTTCCCACCAGGTTTATAGTAAAGGCCTGTTTTTAAAAGAAAATAATAAATTTTAAAATGTTATATAATCTGTGACAAGTGTTAAATTAATTATAAAACTGACAGTCATTTAATCATTTAATAATATTTCAGTATTTAAAATCATTAATACCAGCAAAATCTCATCAGATGTAATAATTTTGTGAAACATTTTTCTTTCCAGTTTGTTTCCTGTAGTTTATTTTATTTTACTGTGATCAGATTCACCTCCAGAGGGTGCCAGCAGTCAACACATGGCAGAGAAGAAAACAATAAACCAACACATCTCACTTTTCTGTCAAATAAATCAAGTTTTACTCATGACTTTGAAATTATGCCTCATGTCTCCTAAATTAGGGTTCTGTTGAGAGGTTATCAACAGTATCTAGCCTGTTGTAGATACATACAGGTTGTAGGGGTAATCAAAACTTGAGGCAAAAAAAAATTACTATAAACCTTTACGTTACTGATAATTTGGGACTATTTGCAATTGCAAACAGCAGCAGAAGCTAATTATAGCACTTCCTGTGACAACAATCAATGTTTTGGCCATGCTCAAACTAGTTGTTAGCTTAGGGGTGTCCAATCCTGGTCCTCGAGGGCTGCTATCCTGGATGTTTTATTTATTTCCCTGCTCCAATACACCTGATGCAGTGATTGAATTTCTTCTAGCGGCTCTGGAGGACCAGGATTGGACACCCCTGCATATATGAATGTCTGTTGGCAAGCAAAATGTAGCTTGACTAATCACCAATCCAGGAACTAAAATATTAACTTAGCAAACGCTAAGCTACTAAATAGGTGAGAAAACTAGTGGAAGCTTACTGATAACCGCTAACACAAGGTCTGTCATTTAAAAAAAATATGTGTCCACAAAAAACATTAGAATCTTGTCTAATCTTGGCTCATGACAAACATTTCTACGTCCACCAAACACAGGTAAAATCACAAGCGAGGTATTTTCTTAATCAAAATCGTTCTTTCTGACCAGATTACAAGGATGTGAGTGGACGATGACTCACACATCTTTGTCTCCTTCCGGTTAAAGTTACCACAACAAAATTTAGTTTAAGCTAATTTGTCTGCTATTGGCTTCCAAAGTTAGCTTAAACGCTTATCCGCTAAACAAAATGTTAGCTTCACAATCAGCAGTTAGTGGATTAGCAGAACTGTGACTACCGCTGTTGATAAAACTCTTATTTCTCCAAACAGAAGTTGTTAAAAAAGTCATCTGCGACAGGTAAGATACTTATTGTTCACAAATGAATCAGATGCAAATAAAATAGTGTTTGTTGTAGAATTGCATGCACAACATGTTACATGTAGCATTAGGTAGCAGATATTTGTTCTAATGTGTGTGGAGGTTGTTTTTTTCTTTTTGTTTCTAACTTAGTGGTTTTCAGCAGACACCTCTGCAGCTCAGTGTGTGTGTGTGTGTGTTTAACACAAGTGCAACTCAACAAGCACGTTTCCCTGAGAGCAAAGCGACGTCTGTCCTGAGGGATGACAGGAGGATCATCTGAGCAGCGATCACAGATCAGTAACCTGAAACTCAACACGTTTTATCTTTTGCTTCGTCCAGGGCTACAAGACGAAGAGCAAATTGTCGAGCAGATTTTGGTTGAGTCATCTCACTGAAAGAAGAGTTCACAACACATTTCTGCATGAGACAGCAGGTCAGAAAGTCACACAAGAGGCCTTTTACATTAATGTGGTTATAAACTCCTTCTTAAAATGAGCTTTTTCTCTGGGTTTTCTTTGCTTTTATTTATTTAAATTTGTAAAAAGTAAGTTGTTTTTATAATTTTTATTGCTGTAGCTTGTTGTCAGTGTCAAAAAGCAAAGCTGGGCACTAACTAAAGTGTTAGCATTGTTGGCAAAACCTAATTTATTGGATGCTAATTGGTCAGCTTACCGTTTACAAAGTTAAGAAATAAGCTAATCTGATACATAAAAAATGTTAGCTAATTAGTGGAACCATGCCCACCACTGTCTTAAACACCTGTATCAAACTTAAGGCCCTTCAAAGATGTCTTAATGTCTTAAAATAAGTTGCTTTAAAGCCAGCACTGACCATAAACTACACCTCCCATAATGCATGTCAATTATTTTACCTGCAAAATGAAGATATTGCACCACTAGGTGCACAGGGTTCAAAAGTACCTGGCAGCCGGAGACTTTTGTTGTGTAAAATCTTTGCTTTGCTGCACCAATACTTCTGCTGTGCTCTAGTTGTACTGGGAAGTGGGAATTTCCCACTTACAACTTGCAAATTTCAACTGGAACACCTCAGGTGGGCAGCTACTCACAACTCAATGAGTAAAACTCTTAATTTTACTTTTAATAGTATTTCTGTTATTTATTTCACAATCAGTCGTACATGTAGAACTTTTCAGTGTTTATAAGAGGATGTGTTAAAACGCTGTTTCTATGCAGGAAACACCAGGTAGAGCTCAGTTATTGTTTTTGATTAAAGTTAAACACGAAATGTTGAAGTTATTTACAACTGGCTCTTCGAGGGCCACTATAACCCTCATGTGACCCTTACGGTGGAAGATTCAGTTCTGTTGTCATCATTTTTCACCATTTCAAACAAAAATACCTTGAAAGGATTTTTCCTTACTGGTTTCAGAAAGGTCCTGTAGAGTTTATTCACAACAGAACCCTTCCTTATTCAACACTTTACACTGAACACATTTGAAACCACAGAGGCAGCGACACCAGCTGAAGAATGTGAGCGAGGCATGTGGTTCTCTCCATGTGACTAAGAGAGACCGGGTCCAACGAGCCCACTGGGTTCTGTTACTCTTCAACCAGCTGAGATGCTGTGTGATGGAAACACAGATCCAATGGCTGCAAAAGAAAACACAAGTGGCCATAACTGAGTTAATTCTGCAGGTTTTGATCTGAAATTTGGTTTGGTTGTAGCTGAGATTGATTTCCAACACACATTCTGAGCACTAACAGATTCTGCAAGAATTTTGTTTAAAACTTAGATGAAGTCGATGTGTTTCTGTTAGCAAAATATCTCATGAGCCACGGGATGGATTTTAACAAAAGATTTCAGAAACATCTGAAACAACATATAACTTGGTGTCAACACAATTCAAGATGGCTGCCGCTGCGAATCATATTGGCCAGCATAAAAATGGCAACAACTATGTCAATTTCACAGACATTAAACAAAAATTTGATTTTAGATGAGCATTATTCCCAACACATGCTTAATGTGCGGTATGTTTTTTGTTTTAGTTTTAACAATATTATCAATCATGTTTAATGTGGAAATTGTGTTATTTAAAACAATAACACTGAAAACGAATAGGACCAAATTGAAGTCTAATGCACTATTTGTTTATAAAAACCAAAACAAAGTATAAAAATATAGTTATGCGGCTAATGTAAAGCAGAAACCTTTGAAAAATAACAGTTTCCAGCTCAAGGCTACACCTAACAGGTCACCTTTGCCACATAGCAACTCTAACGTGCTCCATTAATGTAATTGGACGATTATTCGGGTCGAGGACTTCTCCCAGCCAATCAGCAACGAGCTTCGAAAGTCAGTTCTACTAAAGCCGTGCTCTGATTGGTCAGAAACTCTGCGCAGCTGTGTGGAAGACGGTATAAAGATTATTCAGAAGTTTTTGTTTGTCGCAGTGTTTGTGTGACAAACAACGACTGTCAAGAAGAGAAGTGGCGTGCGGATTTGACTTTATACACAAAATAACCTCATGTGAACTAAAAGATTAATTACCTACATTGTGTGTTTAAGGTGAGTACTTATTATTTTGAGGGTTTGTTTGAGCGAGTTTTACCTACGTGGATAATTATAGCATTTTAAGCGTCAGCTAGCTGCAGAAACCAGTTTTTAGAGGAATACTGCGATGCATTGATTTGACTTTTTTTTTTTTTAAGGCAGCTTTTGTCGAAATCAGCCCCAGAAGAGCCGTGAATCATGGTCGCCACAAACAAAATGAAGACTAAAAGTACAGCAGGTTCGGTTGAAAGGCGATATGAGCAGGTGTGCATGGAGAAAGGTGAGTGTGTTTGTTGTTTCCAGTTGTTTGTCTGTGTGGTGCAGGGCTGCAGCACTGGAAGGGGAAGGGGAGGGG
>JARVJO010000001.1:14586843-14608989 GCA_031762555.1 Cynodonichthys magdalenae
GGGAGGTCCACCCAGGGTGATGTCATCCTGCTGCTGCAGATACAGCTGTTTTCTCCAGATGAATATTGAAAATGTTACACTAATTATTATTTTTAATGTGCTCACTTTATTCTCTCTCTGTGCGCTGCAGGTTCAGGTTACCTGGACCACAGTTCTGTATAAAAGTCTTGTCATCCTTGGATTGCTGATGCTGTTTTTGTAGTTTTTCTTACAGATTCAGCTTATTCTTACTCATTTTCCAGTCTAGTCCTGATGATTTGAGTTTTCTGGTTAAGATGATTACACTCGTGTATAAAAATGCCCCTAAGGTTGAACCAGTGTTTACTAATTTAACTTAATATAGATATTATTGTGCTATAAGTCAGTGTTTTTCAATGCATTGTGGTCAAAATGTATATAATTTTTACATCCGGTTCTTTGAAATACACTTTAAACAGGCTTCATATCTAACCATGTTTCAGCAACATGAGCTTTTTAAAATATACATAATCTGCTCCAATTTAATTTGAACCCATACTAGCTGTCAAATGCACAATATGTCAATGTTTTTGCGTATTTTAATGACTCTCTGCTACTACCATGCAAAATTTCAGCTCCATATCTGTA
This sequence comes from Cynodonichthys magdalenae, assembly GCA_031762555.1. Classification (NCBI taxonomy): domain Eukaryota; kingdom Metazoa; phylum Chordata; class Actinopteri; order Cyprinodontiformes; family Rivulidae; genus Cynodonichthys; species Cynodonichthys magdalenae. Next base: position 14,587,450 of record JARVJO010000001.1, read on the forward strand.
AAACTGACTGAAATGTAGCTTTTTTTTTGCTTTGGTTAATATGGATTCACTGTGGTAGCCATCTTGGATTGAGTTTATTTTCTGCAAGTCTCATTAAAATTCATCCAGGGATTTTTTGCTAACAGACTTTGAAACAAAAACCTATTTTCATCGGGTTAAAGTAGGAGTGCAGTCAGGAGTGATTAAAACTTGTTTTAGTTTCTACTTTGTTTTTGTGAATTATAATAAATAATCCATCTTGTTTTCAGAGTTGGATTTCTGGGACCACTGCCTGGCTGAGCCCCAGGTGACGGCGGACGTGACAGAGGACCGGACCAGCCACCAGCTGGCCAAGATGCTGGAGAGCTGCCTGTCCCGGGCCAAGAAGACCACGCTGCACTGCTCCTCGGTGCTGGTCCCGGAGAAGCTGACGCGGCGGATCGCTCGGGAAGTGCTGCGGCTGGCGTCCGGCGAGCCCTGCGGCCTGCGCGGCTGCGTGCTCTACGTGCAGCTGGAGCTGGAGAAGGGCCGGAAGCAGCTGGAGCGCATCGCCTACGACTCGTCGGTGGTGCCCACCTTCGAGCTGACGCTGGTGTTCAAGCAGGACGGCACGGCGTGGCCCAGCCTGCGGGACTTCCTGTTCATGGGCTCCTGCTTTGCACCGGCGTTCAGGCACGTGCTGAAACTGAGCCCAGGCTTCAGACTGGTGAAGAAGAAACTGTACTCCTCCTCGGCTGGAACCGTGATCGAGGAGTGCTGAACTGAGCTCCGTGTGGGTCGATGCACTTAAGCCTGATGTTTTTCTACATGTTTTTGTACAACAGTTCAACTATAAGCCAGAGTTGAAGGTGAAGTTAAACATTAATGAGCTCTAAAAGCTTATTTTTTTAAATCTTATATGTTGAAGGTTCGTATTTAACGCAGTTGTTACTCGAGCACAATTTTAAAATGGACCTTGTGTTTTTGTAAATGTGTTCAGAACGTGTTGGAGTGGGACTAAACTTGGGGTACACTTCTGTTGAAGGCACGAGCCACTTTGTTGATGCTTCAGAGGCGTCATATTGAGCAGTAAACACACCTGGGCTTGATTGGGACATGTTGTCTTTCAGGGGGCCTCTCGTGTGATGCTGTTTCAGACGTTTTTTTTTTTTTTTAATTAAAGATGTTACGATGCGAGCTTGTATCACTGAGGAACGTGTTTACCTTACATGTCAGAAACTGTCCTCAGATCACAGCGACAGACTGGTTTTTCTGAATGTTTTATTGCTTTTTTTTTTCATTTTGTATTTTTATACTGCCTCCCCACAGATGCACCTTTTGCAAAGCAGAGCCTTTAAATGGAATTAAAAGTTTGCTTCACATGAATGTATTAGGCTTGTTTTGGGTTTTTTAACGTTTTATCTTGCAAAGAAACAAGACTTGTTACTTTATTCTGGGCGACTTGCTGTCTTTTTAAAGAATAAAGTATTAAACATTTTGTTTTGTTTTTTCACTAGTCTCATGAAAATACTTGCTCTTAAAGTGAACACATGCTTTAAATCCTTATCACTTTTAAATCCATCAGTTGGTCTTTATAAACTGCAATGCTTTGGTCTGAATTCATTATCGTAACTCCACAAGCCCCTCTTTTCTGAGGTTTGTCGACAGTTTTTGTAGTTTTATATCAGAAATACGATTATATAGGGGTGTGAAAACTTTATTTTTTACAAATAAAAGATGTCAACAGCAGAAAACTTGTCTATCCGGCCTCACATTTTGGAGCCAGACGACAAACCAGCAGATTTGCGAACTTGTTCAGCAGTTCTGTAGCAAATATTGTGCCGTTAAAAAAATTAACGGAGAAAACTGAACAGGCTAAAAAAATACAACCCAAACAGAATATAAATATGCAGCACTAGGAGAAACTAAATTCAACTTTTCTGCACTGAGACTCCAAGTACAAAATGTTAATGACTGAAAAAGGGGATTTTGCAAAAAATGTCAACTTTAATGTCCCCGTCACACTATATATTTTGAATTTGTGTGTACATACCCTAATGCTAACAAATTGATCCAATCTATAGCTTTTATTAGTAATAAAACAGTATAGTGTGACAGACTCTAAGCTGGCAAAAGCTCTTGGAAAGAGTCTCTTTGGCTTTAGATTTTTTCAGCTCGCTATATAAAAACTTGACCCAGGTCAAATGAAACGATCATCTTCAGACCAACGTTTGGACGCAGCTTCACAGCTAATGTGTCTGAGGCTTTCCTCGCTGTAATTTACCTCCTCAATGACTTTTTAAAGGTCAGACTGAACCCTGAGAGTTACATTACTCACTCTCTTGTGAAATATTTGTCGAGACTCAACCCAGCATGATTTGAGCAGAAAAGCTTTGAATTTTTATCATTTTCACGGCGCAATAACAAAGCTTTTATTCTTTCCAGCTGGTAAACTTTAAGATCCATATAGCACAAAGCGTAATCAAATATATGTTTGGTAGATTATTTCTGTGTTGTAACAATGGGCAGTAAATCTTACACTGAGCACCTGAGGTAAGCTCAAACAAGAGTCAGTAACAGCAAAATAAGCTGTTTAGTGAAGATTTGGTTTATTTTTACTTAAAGTTAAATTTAAATGATAAGTTATGTAAATATTAAATCTTAAATGTGGCTAAATATTGAAGGTAACTTCATCATCCTGTGGCAAAAGCAACTGCTATTGTTGCTAACGCTACTAATTCTGCTAACTGCTAATTCTGCTAATTCTGCTAACTCTTCCCTACAAGACATCAAACTGGAAGTTGTGGCCGATGTCCGAGCTGCACTTTAAACTACCAAAACCATGTGTACCATTCAATGTTTTCAATGAACACATTTTGAATTTAAATTTTAAACGTCATCTTCAGCAGAGTTAGCAGAGTTAGCGGTTGCTTTTGTTGAAGGGCCACGGTCCATTCTGAAATACTTATCCATAATGTTTAAGATTTAACTTTTGCATTTAGATTTAGACATAACAGTTAACATTTAGTAAATATTAGTAAAATATAAGAGCAGTGAGCAAAATAAAAGAAAATGTTAATGGTAACTTTTCATCTGGGGGGGCAGAGTTACAGGATAGGCCTGTTTGTTTCAGCGTTCTCACAGAAATGCTGGGCTTGATTCCATGTTTCCTCTTGAACTGCACAGCGCCGCCCCCACTTCTTGGAAAATGGAAATCTGATGTCTGACAGGGGAGGTGGGTGCAGGTCACGCTGTGTTTACTGCCAGTTTGTACATATACAATGTCAACAAGATTTTCTTTATCTGGTTACAACAACTTGAAAAATATCTATAGATGTGAACATTTTTTGGCCTCCTTGGAAGAATAACTTCCTGCGATGTTCTAAGATTGTCTTTTTTTCTTGTCTGTTTCTGACCTTTTCTGTGAGATTTCAGTGTAAATCTTTCTCTACTCCTTCATTTCTTTTTGTTTTAGCTTCTCCTCTGTGAATTACTGATTGACAGATCTTTTGTCTACTGAAAAGCATTTGTTTGTTTGTTTGATTGGATGGTGGAAGTCTGAAGAAAAACCAAAGCATTCTGGCACCATAACATGTGGAAGAACCATACGCAGCCACCTCCACATGCTCCGTCACGTGATGCTGTGCCAGTTCCTCAACCAGAATTTGTCCTAAATCAACCATCATGGTCATGTTGGTCAATTACAGACAACATCAACAAAAAAAAGTTGACCTGAATTCTTCGGCTCGTTGAGCACGAGTTTTCAGTTTTTGTTTCATGTATGTTTTGTCACATGATTTGTGAGTGCTGAAATTTCAGTCTGACCCTGACTCTAGTTGTATCTGATACCTGAGTGGAACTGTAAACGAGCTTCTGCCAAAGTTTCCTTTGAGATGTGGCTGTTTTACAGACCTGCTGTCGCTTTAATGCCTCTCTTTTGTTAAAACAGTTTTTATTTAAAAAAAACGAAAAAGTTCAAATTATTCAAAATGAGGTTCTGTGAAAGATTAATAATAAATATCTTACTTGTTGTAGATCACTTTTCAATTGAAGTTTGGACAGAAATAAAGTTTAATTCTGGCTGGATGGACTTGTCGTAATGTTGCCAAGACCAAAGAGGATTTTTGAACTTTATGTACAAACAGTTAATCCATAGAATTTAATTAACATATCTTTAAATCGTTTTGAATCCACTTCTTACAATTTAGCTAATTTTAGCATTTAGCTGCTGTTTTGCTGTTTTTTGCTTATAACTATAATTTTGCTCATTTGTGCTGCTGCTTTGCTAATATTATATTTCAGTTACTTTAGTTATTTTAGCTTTTAGTTCTTGTTTGATCAACTTTTGCTTTCATCTCGTTATGCAAATTTGAGCTACTTTTCACTAATAATTATGATTTTATAATTTTTGCTGGTGTTTTGCTAATTTTGCTTATAACTGATTTTGCTCATTTTAGCTGCTGTTTTGCAAATATTAGTTTTAAATTTTGTAACTTATTTTAGCTTCTGGTTCTGATTTAGTCACTTTTTGCTTTTATGTCACGTTTTGTAAATTCTACCTTTTAGCTGCTGTTTTGCTATTTGCTTAACTATGATTTTGCTAACTTTAGCTGCAGTTTTGCTATTATTAGCTTTCAGTTACTTTAGTTCTTATTTTGTCAATTGTTACTTTTATTTCATGTTTTATTAATTTTAGTCTTTAGCTGCTGTTTTCCTTGAATTAACGTTCAGTTACTCTACTTATTTTAATTTTTAGCTCTGGTTTTGTCAGTCTTTGCTTTTATTTGTTGTTTTTCTAATTTTAGCATTTAGCTTTGGTTTTGCTCACTTTTTTATTTGAGCTGATATTTTGCTAACACTAGCTTCTATTCTGCTTGTTTTGTTTGTTACAACAGAGTTTCAGCTCCTTTGTCAGGTTTAAGCAAACTCATGCAGCGTTTACTGTTTTATTCGTGTCCTAAAGTTCATCTTGTTCCTTCTAAAAACAGTTTCTGGTCCTCTGAGCTGTTTTGGCGTTCCATCAACCACTGAGCACCTCTTGGTCTGATCGGATTTTATGAATCCTTTTAGGCATCGAGTGAATCTTTAATAAACCATCAGTGAAATCAAATATGACGGCCACATGATGTGTGAGTTTAACACCAGAGTCTCTTTTTAAAAAAAGTGTATATTTTGAGCCGTTGCCGTGTTGTTTGCAGCTCTGAGTGTCACTACAGTGTTGATGTAGCTGCTGCGTGACCTTCTGGAGGACGCTGTCTCTGGAATGTTTGGCTGCTGGCAGCGCCTCCATGACTGATGAGCTGCTGGCTCCAGTCCTGCATTTCTCTGCCTCCTGACAGCTGGGTGTTGTCCTGCTGTTGGGCTTTTATGGGGGCGCCGCAGGAAGGAGGCTGTTGTGTGGATGAAATAAAACACCTTTACATAAGTCACAGTGTTTGGACCGTCCTGCGTGGACATTTGGACCAAACAAGGACCTAGGTGCAGAGATGAGCAACAAGAGGACGCTTGAGTAAATGAAAATAGGCTTTTTTGGGGGTATATTTTAAAGTAATTGTCTTTTTTTTTGCAGTGGTTAAGATGGAGTCTCAGCTGGGGTACAAGACAAAAAAAAATGCAATTTTTGTCACAAAACCACATCAAAGTTTCACTTCTCGTGGACTGTAAACCAGGAAAAGGAAACACATTCGAACAAATAAACCATTTTAGATCCTCAGAGTTTCTGGGTTACAAACTCTCTGCAGGTTGTTTTCATAAAGTAAAATATAAAACTGCAGTCAAATTAGACCTTTTCCCCTCTAACACCAATGCTGGTAATTGTTGTGGAAGTCTGGTGTTGTAGGTCATCAGTCAGGATGATTGTGCCATGAAATTAATCATTTAAAAAATATTTAATTGGCTTTAAGACAAAATGTTTGATATTAAATTGATGTGTTTTCTACCTCACTGAATCTAGAAAGTGCTCAAACATGTTTTATTTTTATCTGAATAATTTCTTTAAATTATGTTTTGTTTACTTTGTGAAAAATTAACAATTATACACAACAGTTTCCTGGTTTCTTATGAAACTAATTGGAAATATTAGTGTTTAGGAGCTGAATTAGGTCTGCAGACTTGCTAAAAAGAATACTAATTATGATTTTAAGAATCACTGCGACTCATTTAATCTGTATGTGAGTGTGTGTGGGTGTAGAGGTGTACACAAAAACATTTTTTTTTACACTTCTCTCTTCATTATCTGCACTGTTTTTATGTTTTCCACTAGAGTGTTATTTTAATTAGCATTCAAATCCCCACTTTACATAATGAGAGGCAAGGCCATGTTGTGTTTCAAAAAATATTTCTGTTCCAGTCTTTTAGATTCACAGAAAATAGCTTCAGAGAGTATTGTTGCTCTTGTTTCTGCTTTTAATTAGACACTTTGTTAATTAAATATGATATTGGACACTGTTTTCCGGCTGAGAGAAGATTTAACGACTTACTGGACGGAGCAGGAAAGCAGCTCAAAACTATAATTTCTAGTCTTTATGAACAGTTAGAGGACCTGTGAGCATCTGTTTTTCTTATGTTAGGTGCCAAGATTTACTAGATTAACTTCTTGTGGTCAATCGTTTCTCCATGACCCACAAAGATCCTAGTTTAAACCTGAGGCCTTGTGGATCTTTTCGAGATCTTATTTGGGGGCTCTCTAGCACTTTGCTGCCATCTAGTGGCCATGTAAAGAACTATAACATAAAACCTTTTCTTTCTTTTTCTTTTTTTTTTTACCAACTTAGCAAAAAATATAATATACTATATTACAGGGTGTAGTAAACGCGTAAATGTTTTCTGTTTCATTTTTTATTTACTATTGCCTAATAAAAAAAAAGAAAATCATGCTTTTATTGTGAAATTAGATTGATTTCCGCCGAACTGGTTGTCATAGCAACACAAACAAGTGTTATATTAAAAAAAAGCCGAGCTTGTCTTTTACTTGACTTAGATTTATTTATTTTTGGAAGCCGGCTTTTATTGTAGTGATATATATTTTTTATTTTTCATTCCTAATACAATAAAATATCAACAATGTCGCGGGCAGGTAAGAAAGGTTCCGCCAAGAAGCCGGTACCCACACCTGTGAACAACTGGGAGGCTGGTCTCGTCAAAGCACAGTTTGAGGAGGTTTGTCGTTTCAGGTGGCATTTTAAATATAGTTTTCACTTAAGTTTTGAGTCAGAAACATATATATTTTTTCTACACTCGTCGAATTGTCAGTGATAGCTTGTTATTTTTTTAAGCTAGCAGGTAAACTTTTTTTTGCTGTTGGTTTATATCGCGAGATTTCATCACAAAATCTCATCACGACACTTATTTTACTGAGAGCCGAAAGAAAAGAGTTGAATAAAAGTACCTACCATTTATTGAATAAGTTAAAAAAATGAAGCGTGATGTAGGAAACGGTAAGCGTTTTGGGTCATAATTTTAAGGTTTACAACCGGAAATCGTGCGTTTTTGTCGTGTATTTTTCCTAAAATCAAACCTATTTTTTTTTAAAGTGCGTCATTTTACGGGTTTTTGTGTTAACTATTAAGTTTGAATTGTGAAATAAATTGTATTTATCAACTTTTATTAAAAAACGCTCATGATTATCTCCTAAAAGTACTTATAATTTAGCTAATAACGTCGATGTTTTGACCCTCAGGACTCATGGCGGGCCTGTGTGTCTCTGCTGGTTGGAAGAAGTTCAGAGGAGGAAAAACTCATCAGTCCTCTGGTTTTAGCTGTTCAGAAACCTCAACGTAAACTTTTCAACTTAATTTCCCAGGACAGCACACTTGAAAAGGTATTTCAAGTTATGTTTATTGGTTTAATGAAACCTATCATAGCTTTAAATTGTTAGATTGTGTTTTTAATTCAGGCACTAACAATTTTTTATTATTAGTCTTGAATTTGTCTAATAAATCTTTTACTTCACAGATCCATGAATTGTTGAATCCCAAAGCAAAAAAACCCAACGATCCTCCCATGTTTAGTGAGGTGGGGATAAATCTGTGCACTTTTGTAATGACTAATGTTGTTATTTATTTATGACTAATCACCTGGACGTGTCTCCTGTAGGTTAAAGAGTCTGCTAAGGTGCTGCTGGATGCAGGGGAGGAGATTCCCATCGACCTGATGGCAAAACTAGTGAAGTTCCAGCTGCTGCAAATTAAAACCAATGATCAGCAAAGGAGAGAAGCAGAGCAGGCGAGTCGAAATCTGCAGTCAGCTGTCTGGATGTTTACGTGGGGTCATTTTTAAACTTACTTTTTCTGTAAATTTCAGCTGAAGACTGCGAAACAAAAAGTAAACATCAGCATTTCTATCAACAAAAAGGCCAAGAACCTTTCCAAAAAGAGTCCGACTTCAGATCTGGAAGCTCCCAAGGAGAAAAAAACAAAGCTAAAAAGCCGGGATGATGTTGAACCTACATTTATTGGTAAATATGTTGTTTTATGTTCATGTAGTTTTGATCAAACTTTACTTTCAAATACCCAAATTTGGTAACAAATCCTTTTTAATAAACCTTTGACTTTTACACATTTCCTCTTGTTCAAGGATTTTTTATCCTTGACCAGTTGACTGAATAAAACTTGGTTTTAATTTTTTTGTTTATAAGCATCTATATTTGGGAGGTTTCTCTGCTTTGACTCGTCTGGTTTAAATTAATGAGTAGCAGGATTCTGCAGAACTTAAAGATCTGCCAAAGAGCAGGGAAACTAACCTTTACAGAGAAACAAAGTCCTTGCTCCAAAGGGTTAAAAAACAGCCTCTAATTTCACTTTATGGTAATTTTTTCAGTCCTTTTAGGCATTTTTTATGGTTGCATTTTACATCTAATTTCTTCTCATCAAATATGTTTAATACACAAAAAAAGCTTTTATTTGCCTCCTCAGATGATGAGCCAGTGGATGGTCCTCAGCACTACGTCCTGTTGGTGGGCTTCAACCAGCCGCAGCTGATTGGGATGCTGGACGCCATCGGCGTGCACGTATCGAACGTCATCAAATTGTGCTCGGAGCAAACCCAAGGCTCTGCGGGGGATCAGGAGCTGAGCAGCTGTGAGGAGACTGGACCGAGCCTGAAAGCTTCTTCAGTTTTAGATGCAGGTTAGGATTCTTCACAACGTGGAGTTTATTGTGTAAACGCGTCACAAGCGTTCACACTATTGTCATCATTTTTTCTTCAGGACGTTTTTTGGCACGTATCTTGTTCGCAATTTTTTGCTATTTTAACGCTTCATCTATCAAAACGTTTATCTCCTTTAGGACATTCCAGCTATGACTTTTGGTATTTCAGCTATTTTTACTTCACCTTTTGGCCTCATTTTTCCCACAGAAAATTAATTAAGTTTTCAACTTAAAATCCTTCAAAATGTTTCTAAATCTTTACAGCACCTTCCACCTTTTGTTCTGGTTCTGTTCTTTTAACTTCCTTGTGCTAATTTTAGCTACTTTTTTGTGCTAATTTTAGCTACTTTTTTGTGCTAATTTTAGCTTTAATTCTGCTTCTTTCTGCTATTCTTCTATTTTACAACAGACGGTCACTGTTTTGTACTTTTATTATTTTTTTACTTCTAATTTGACATTTTATACCCCTTTTACCACCTGGGAGCTAATTTCAACTTATGTCTGCTACCTTTTTAGCTTGTTTTTGTTTTGATAATTTTAACTTTTTTTGTGCTATTTCAGCTATAATTCTGCTTCTTTCAGTTAATCTTCTGCTATTTTCTTCTTTTTTGCATTTTTTCTGCTAATTTGAGCTATAATTTGAGCTAATGTTCAGCTGTTCTTAGGTATAGTTACCGTAGCTTTTTTGAGCTAAATTGTTTGTTGGCAGTTTCATCTTTTCAGCAAACCCTATGCTTCCTTATGCTAATTCAGGAATTTCCAGCTTTATTTTAGCTGTTTTACAGCACATTTTGGCCGTTTTAGCTATTTTACAACAAATTGTCATTTTTTTGTACTTTTAAGCTTTATCTGGGTGCTAATTTCAACTTGTATCTGCTACCTTTAGCCTTTTTTAAAGCTAATTTTAGCTTTTGTCTACTTTTTCAGCTATCTTTCTGCTTCTTTCTGCTAAGTTAATTTTCCGCTTTTCAAATTGAACTTTTATTAACTATTTTGCTCTTAATCATTTTCAGCAGCTTTCAGCTAAAGTTTTCAGCAATAAGCATTCACTCTAGCATTTTCACAGGAAATGTAATTTCTCTAGTTTATTAAATTTTTGAACCTGATCAGATCTTGATGTTGTCGATGCCTCCTTATCGTTCACTCTGGTGTTCAGAGCTTTCTTTAAAGGAAAAGAGGCTCCATGAGTTCTGGACAGACCTGAGACCAGTTTTAGATTGTGGTCCTCCAGACTCCAAGCTCCACGATGTGGTCCTGCTCAGCTACACTGTCCCAGATCTCACACTGCCTCTCCAAACCAAACAACCTGAGGCTGAGGTAAGAAGGAAAGGATGGCCTCTTCTTTTAGCTTATCCTGCTGTTTTTCTAACTTCTTTATGTTTTATGATTATTTTAGTCACTCAGTCTGTTAGAGCTGTGCATTGGTTTGAAATTTAGTGATATCAATATTTTCCGTCTGTCATATTTGAGCCGCTTGTTCCTGCGTTTGATGCTTACAGCTGGAGCTGGGAAGCCGAATCTTCGAGGGCGTGGCCAGTCTCATCTACGACTGTCTGGACTGGCGCCAGCAGCATCAGCGCTACCGTGACAACGTCAAGCTCCTCACGGTGCCTTCTGTTCGCAGACCGGACTCACAGCCATTGCAGGTAAATAAATGGGTTCAGTTGAGAAACTGAATTAAAAGCAGGATAAAGTAAAACAAGTCTGGCGACTCATTTCTCAGTCAGAAAGTTCTGTAAAGCTTAAATGTAAAAATGTTATTTAGTCTGGTTGTGTACGCATTGATCAGAACTTTTTTTTTTAGTATAAATAAATATAAAATAAAATAAAAGTATAAAATAATGAAATTATGAACGTATATGTGCAGTTAAGAATCAATAAAAATATCTTTCAGACATTATAAAAAACAATCTTGTTAACCAGTTTAACATATTTACATACAAACGGAACCAAACAGTAAATTCCACTGTTTTATTTAACTAAAAAAACAAATATATTAAAGATAAATAGACTTCTGTTTATTGTGTGAATGTAATGCTTAAATAAATACTTCTATCCATCTGTCTTTATATATTTAAACACTAAAATGGTTCGACACTTTTGTTTAAATTTAATGTTGATTTAAATAAATGCTTATTAAAAATGTTCTTAGCAGAGGATGGTTTCGATCCATCGACCTCTGGGTTATGGGCCCAGCACGCTTCCGCTGCGCCACTCTGCTCCATGCTGCAGCTGAGACCCAAAACCCAACAATGAGCTTCTAAGTGGGGGGGAGGGGCTTCTCTGCTGCACACACAGCGTCTCAGCGGGCTGACTTGAACAAACAAAAACAGCTACAACTCAGTCAGTTTTACAGATACTGAGCTGATATTCAGGGGAGTAGCTGAGTTGTTCCTAATGCATACTCTGATTGTTTTAAGTTTTGACTGAAACAACCTCAGTCTAAAAGTGCTATCATGAAAAGTGGCAGGCGTGATGCATTCAAGGAACCTTTTTTGTGCTTCTCTTCAGGTTGTTCCTCTTCAGGTTATTCCTCAGACTCCACGCTATAAAAAGAAGTTTGTTAAAGAACAAGTCCCACCAGAACAAGGTTAAACCAACATCTCCTTATTGTTTATTTGTGCTTTTAAGACTGATGGGATAAAACATCTGAGTTTATCTTTTTGTGTTCAGACACCAAAATGCCTCTTCTCTCTGTTAACGTGGACATGAGTTACTACAACAACCTGCTGGACCTGGTTCCCCCTGAAGCCTGCTCTGTGCCTCTGGTCCTGCACTGCATGCTGGAGCAGGTGGGTGTACAAACTCACAAAACCTACCGCTGTATCAGAAAACAGCGTGTGCCGTTTCCTCGTTCTCTGTGTCCAGGTGGGGATTTCCACGGTGCGGTCATCTCAAACACCCGAGGAACCCAAACCCATCGAGGATCCCTGGTCAGACCAGCACCTTGTTGGTTATCTGTTCCAAAGCTTCCTGCCTCGTTTAAACACAGAAGAAGAAGGAAACCAGCTGATAGACAACCTCCCAAACGGTGTCCAGGCGAAGGACAGAAAGGTGTGCGTGTAGGAAAAACATTTCCGTCACACGAGATTGAGTATATGCAGCATTGGTGGTTCAGTGGTAGAATTCTCGCCTGCCACGCGGGAGGCCCGGGTTCGATTCCCGGCCAATGCAGCAACATACTTTTTTCCTTTCCTTTTGCACTTTAAGGTGAAGCTTCTTTAAAATAGTTTGCTCGTATTTCAGCCTGTAAAGCTTTGAAAGCACCTCTCGCTATTTGCTGTGACAATATTGTTTCTCCAGAGGCATGAATAGAGACGGGCGGGTTGTGAATGCGACGTGTGTGTGAGAGAGCGACTGTGTGTGTTTGTGGGGGGTGGGGAAATACTCTGTTCAATGAGCTACTACACACATTGCAACTGAAGAGGTGTGATTTTTTTTTATTTTAAATTAGAAAATTGTTGTGAAAAGGTTCTTAAACTAAATTTGTATTTTTCACATCTTATGTAGTGCGCAGTCACAGGAATGTTCTGGTAAGAGTTACACACAGTGCAGAAACTAAAATAAATACGTAATTCCGTGTCTGTCCAGAAGATGGCGCCAAATTCACAGTGAAAGTATGAAACGTTAAACAGTACAGGATGTTTATGGTTAGAGATCCAGTTAGTTTTTGCGTGAAATCATATGCCTCCTGTAAGGAATCTCCATACAACTCTCAGAACTTAACGTTAAGAGGAATAATTATTATTTACCACAGGATCTTCTATTCAAGAATAAACATCCCCTCTGTGTAATAATGATGAGGTCACACAATAAGACAGACGTGAGTCAGCGAGTTTAGTTTGATCCAACAATAAATTAGACAATTTATTTACAGGATCAAAATAAATCACTAATGTACAGCTTATTGTGGAATAATCAAATTTCCTAAGAATAGTTTAAAACGACAACAATTTAAGTTTAACTTTAAGCTTTAATGTGGCATAGGTTTTAGGATAAGAAAAGAAGGAAAGGAGAGGTTAATGAGGTCATAATTTTATCTTTTAAAGCAGTGTTTCTCAATCCTGGTCCTCAAGGACCCCTGTCCTGCAAGTTTTAGTTGTTTCCCTGCTTTGGCACACCTGATTTAAATCAATGAGAGACTGTCAGGCTTCTGCAGAACTTAAACACTTGCTGCAGAGCAGGGAAACATATAAAACATGCTGGATAAGGGTTCTTGAGGACCAGGATTGAGAACCACTGTTTTAAAGAATGTGGATTTTGACCAGAGGGCAAGCGTCTCTTAACGAATCCAGCCAGTAACGGATCACCTTTTACCTTTACCAATGACAGATTCACCCACCACGGTTCAAAAGGGGGTTGCTCCAGCTAGTGAAGAACTTTCAAACCTCACTCAGCTGGACATCCAGTCTACGTTACTTTTCTGCGTCTCCTGGTCTGCCCTCAAATGAAGATCAGAGACGAGGCTTCTCTCTGTATCCGTCTCAAAATTAAAAGTCTTCCAGAGGAAGGTCAAAAACAAGTGTTTTGTTTGGCTTTGATAAGCTCGTGTGTTGGACACGGCCTGATGCTGACCGGTGTCCTGACCGTGAGTCTCCCCGTTGGCGTTTTGGGGCAGAGCTGCACAGTCCAGCTCTGCTTCTCTGATAAGAGAAAAACAGCTGCTTCTTCTCGAAGCGTCCAGTGTGTTCTGCCTGAGCAGGTGGGTTAGTTTAGACTCAAGACGTTAGTCAAAAGATAAGAAAATGTTAGTGGGAAGTGTTGTTTTTTTAGATATTTATTGTTGTTGTAAATGTTTGACTTTTTTTTTATACGTCCAAAGGTCATTTGTTGGGATGCGAGTCGTTTATGAGTAGATTTTTTATTAGCTCTGCTCATTTTTCACTTTTTAAAGTACTTTGGTGAAACCTTGTGGGAAGTGTTATCAGGCCAAGAGGCTGCAGTTATTGTTGACGCCTTGAGCTGCATCCTTTTGTATGTTTCATACATTGAAACATTGTTTACATCTTTTTTTTTTTGTCCTCTATTTAGGAGACACACCAACAGCACAAATAATATACAATCTCTGTACAGCCTGGCTGCATGTAGTTTGAGAAAAAAGTCTTCTGTCATATCTGATTGAATATATGCAGCATTGGTGGTTCAGTGGTAGAATTCTCGCCTGCCACGCGGGAGGCCCGGGTTCGATTCCCGGCCAATGCAGCGACATACTTTTCCTCTTTTTCTTTCACACTTTTAGTTGAAGCTTTTTGAATAGTTGGGTCAAATTTCAGCCTGTAAATCTTTTGGAGCACCTCTTTGTTGTTTGCTGTGACAATAATGTTTGTCCAACAGCACAAACAGAGGAGGGCGGGTTGTGGATGTGACGTGTAAGTGTGTGTGTGTGTGTGTGTGTGTGTGTGTGTGTGTGGGTGTGTGGGGTGGAGGGTAAATAGTCCGTTCAATGAGCCATGGTGACTGAAGAAGTCTGTTGGTTTTATTTTGTAACATGAAGTGGTTGTGAAAAGGTTCTTAAAATGAATTTCTGTTTTATTTTAACTATATCTAATGTAGTGTTCAGTCAGAGGAATGTTCAGGCGAGTTACACACAGCGGCACAGAAAACAAGTAAAACAGTGTTTGTCCAGCAGAGGCCGCCACAGTTTTCACAGTTTAATGCAAATATATGAAAGAAGAATTTAGTTATTGTTTTTGAAATCATTGTTGTTTTAAGTGTTATTTTTATTCTTTATACCATTTAATTACATTTTAAGGCCATAAAATATGAAAAAAGTTGAAGCCTTTTACCTTAATCTAAAAGAATGTTAATGAATTCCCTCAGACAGAGTTTTCTATAACAATCTGCACAAACTGACATTCATCGTTTCTGTTTTTGGTGTTTTTTTTTCCTCTTAGAGGTTACTGGAGATGTATGGAGGAGAAAACCCTCAGAAGAAGCCTCAGGTCATCAGACTCCACGACGAGAGAGCGCTGCGTTTACGAGACGCCAGAGTGAGTTTTTAATCTTCACGCTGTAGATTAAAGGTTGAGGTTCAGTTCATAAAAAGGACGTCCATCCTGAAAGGGGAGGAGGTTTTTATTTTCCCAGGTGTTTCATGGTTTCAATCCAGCAGAGGTGGAGTTGTCCATGATGAGGTTTTCTCCTGTTTGGGAGCTGATTGAGTCGGTAGTTGAGCAGAGAAACAGCACCACCTGCTGGATGGCTGTCAAACAGCAGCTGCAGCACTTCTGCACACACGGTCAGAACAAAAAACCACATGTTCTTGACAATTCAAACAATAAAGGTATAGTTCAGGTTGTATTTATTGTCATGATGTTTTGCAGATAACGTCTCGTGGTCGGACGTGGAGCGCCTGTTGGATCAGAGCGTGTTGGAGGCCATGCCGCTGAGCGCCGTGGATCAGCAGGGTGTGTTTGTGAACGATGCTCACCGTCAGGGAGCGCTGGAAGCAGCAGCTATCCCCTGGGACGATCCTTTATCCTTCGCTAATCAGCAGCTTCACAAGCTGCAGACTAAAGGTGAGTTTCCTGGTTAAATTCATTCCCAGCATCTTTCAGCGTTCTGCTCTAAACCTCCTGATAAATCTCAACTGCAGGTCCAACTTTTCTCACTGAACACCCGAATAACTCTGAGGTACTGTTTTAACCTTCCTATGACTGCTCATGTTTGTGTTGTTTGTTTTATGTAAAGCAAACATTTCTTGTTTGTTTCTTTGTTTTCCAGCAGCTCAGTCAGCTGCATCTATTTGAGCTGCAGAGCTGCAGACGGAGGTCTTTGTTTCACTGGAACTATGCTGAACATCACAGTCCTGTGGTTTTTCCACAGGTGATTTTACTTTCACTCTTTTATTTTGTTGTTTTTAGGTGTTTGGATAAAATGTTTAAATGTCCACCTAAATGAGCTTTTTGCAATAAATGAGATTTAGTAAATAATAGTAGTTTAAAGGGGACTTATCATGCAAAATCCACTTTCTTTAGCCGTTAAATTTGTTTTGTTGTGAACTTGGAGTCTCTAGGAGTGCAGAAAAGTTGAATTTAGTTTCTCCCGGTGCTGCGTAGATATCCTTATGGTCTGTTTGGGTCAGATTTTTCAATCTGCAGTTTTCATCACAGTTTTGTAAGTGCCGCTCCAATCGGTTCTCTTCCGATCGTTTCTTCTCAGGTGTAGATGATTTGTCATTTTGATTTCTTTTAAAAGTGGGTGTTACATTTAACAGCTGCTGTTTATCGTTGCTCATTCAGTGCTCCAGCTAACCATTAAGACTAGATATAAAAAAAATCAACAATTAAATGAGTTTCTTATAAATTTAATTTGCAGAGACTTGATTTTTTATTCCAAGGTTGGGTGTGAGTCAGCAGATTATACTCCTACTAATAATACTCATACTCTTAAAGGAAATTTTGTAAATGATTAACTAAATGTTAGATGCAGTATTATATTTTTACTTTCTGATCATTGCAGCCATACGGTTTAAAACAGAGAAAGAGTTGGTGTGTTTTATCAATGTGTTCTTTCTGTATAAACAAAAGCTGGATACGTTCTGACGTAAAAGTTCCCACCTTCAGGGGTGTAACCAGGAAGAGACTGAAGAGGTCATAAGGTTGAATCATTATTATATGAGAACAAAGTGTTTTCAGAAGTTTTAGTTTTGCAGTCTCTCTGTTAGATCAGCTTGGGACTGCTGGGCTGCTGAGGGGTGATGTTGTCTCAAACTGATTGGAGCAGATTGGGAATAAAGTTTTAAGAAATCCAAGTGCGTCTTGCTTCATTATTCAGACATGCCATTTTTGAACAGCACTATTTCCTACACTCTGTTACAGCTTATAAATGTAACAAAATGTCACCAAAGATTATTTTTTTAATAAATGAACTTGCAGTTACTGCACACTTTATGCCTAACAGTGTGAGTAAACATACTCTGTTGTTTTTCCCTCCGATTTAACTCAAAGAAAAACAAATAGCATTGCTGATAGTAGCTTTATTGCACAAAATTAAAGTCAGACAAGATATAATCATATAAAAACACACAATCACCAAAAAAAAAACTACTTTAAAGTCCAAGGTTAGCCTGGATTGCCAACTAGCTATCTAGCTGGTAGCAAGCTAGCTGTTAACTAGTTAGCAGGGGCGGGGCATGAATCCCATTGTTTAGATTTAAAGAGACAGCCTCAAAATTAGTTGATCTGAGACACACCTCAGAAAAGGGGTGAAAGAGGGGCTTGTGGAGTTACAGTAAGGAGGAATTCAAACTAAAGCATTGCAGTTCCACTTTATATAGACCCCAACTGAATGGTTTAAATGTGAAAAAGAAGGATTTGAAAGCGTGATCTGTCTCCTTTAAGTCGGCTTGTATCAAAGCAAAATGTTTTTACCTGGATGGTTTTTGACTCTGCTCAGGTCCTCGAGGCAGCCTCAGAGGAGTATCCATGTTTGGACACCTTTAGAGGAAGTTATAAAAACATCTTGTATGTTGTTTGTCACGATCCCATGAGTTCTGATCGCCGGTCCAAAGAGTTCTGGAACGTGGTTCTTCACACTGATGTCAGGTTCAGGTCAGAAGTCTCAGGTCTCACACAGAATCCTCCTGCACAGCAATGATTAACATTAAACTAATTTGTTCAAATCTGCACAAAGAACGTTTTCTCTGCTTTTATTTTTAGAAACTACCTGGAACATGTGGCTGACTCCATCTCAGACTGGACTGAAGAGGAGGAACTGAGAAGCAAGGCAGCGATGTCTCCTCAGGGTACGATATGGTTGTGGACTTGAACCATATAATGTTATTACTATTAATTATATCTTAACAGTCATTAGGCCCAGTTTACACAAGAACGACCTCTGGAAACATTTACATTTTTCAAATGCTGATTTCCAAACACAGAATGTAATTATTTTTACCAAATTATAAATACAGTTCTTTGTTTAGAGGAAGATGCTGCACGCTCTGAAGTGGAGGAGAAAACTCTGGAAGCTTTCATCAGAACAGGTTCTCTCAAAGTCGGTATCATCAAGCTCATTACACTGATCACACACACATATAGTGTCTTTCTATCTTCACAGGGACTTTCCATTAAATTCCATTCATTTTTGATTCATTTCTAAAGCCTAACCTTTACCTTAAACCTAAACTGAACTCTCACTCTAATGCTGCAGGGCGTTGGCGACCATTTTTAATTTGATACAAAATGTTTTTTTTGTAAAATAATCTTTTTCCGTTTGCTCTTGTTAAAACGTCTTCATTAGTGATTCTGTCAGTGTGTAAGAGTTTGAGCATTCTTTTATATCTCTGCAGTATTTATGATGTTTACACCTTTTTGTTTATGGTCCAAGCAGCAGTGGTATTGCCACAAGGTAGTATTTATAAAAACAAAAAACATAGAATGCCTCCTGTCATTTTATACAGTAAGTTTTATTATGTTGCCATTATTAGTCTTTTTAAAGTTGTAAGCCTGAGTTGCGTAAGAACAAATATGTTCCCTTTGCTGCTTTTCACGCCCAAGTTTTAAACCAGGAGTTTGAGTGAGTTAGCACTTGGAGTGTGACTCTCAGCTACTACCACGCCGAATTTTAGCTCAGCAGTTGTAAAACTGACAGAATTTTAGCCGTTTTTGTGTCAAATAATGTCGTTCGCTGCGGCGGTCATCTTGAACTGCAGTGAGACGTACGAGACAGACGTTACTGGAGGATTAGAAGGTTGTTTGATTTAGATATTTATCAGGTAGAAGCTCAGCACCTCCTGTTTTGAATTTTCAAGAGATTAATACACTTTGTTAAAATCACTTTAACTCTTTATATATTTAATATTTAAAGATGTTCCGAACTTAGAAATATGAGATCAAAGTTTAATCTTTCAGCCTCCTAAAAATAAATTATCCTCTTGGAATGAATCAGGTTTAAAACTCTTCTGAAACAGAAGCGTTAACGTCGTTACAGGCCTGGACGTTGGAGCAGGAGCGGCTGAAGGAAGAGGAGGCGGCGAAAAGATCAAAGAAAGAGATGGCGCCGCAAGCCAAGCCGCAGAAAGACAAGGCAGCGGGAAAGGAGAAAAATAAAACCTTGCCTCCCGACAAGAAGATCAGAGTGGAAACAGCCGCCAGCAGCGTCCCCCCAGGGGCCAATATTACAGCAGCCTCCACGCCAAACAACAAAAAAGAGCCTCAAGTCCCAGAGGAACATGAGGAAGTAAGGAGGCCGTGTTTTAGTTGGAAAATAAACCAGACTTTAAGTTGTCAGGATTTCTGAATGAATGTTTCGACTGAAGGTGTGTGTTCAGAGATTCACAGGCTACAGCATGAACGGACGGTTGATCTGCGTGTCGGGTCGGATCGAGAACCTTTACCCCTCAGGTGGAGGACGCATCATCGTGGAGAATACGGACTTTGTTGAAGGTTGGGTTGTAAAAACAAAGAATATAAATCTTAAGTCAATGTTCATCCATTTTCTGTCGTTCATCAGAGGGCAGCTGTGGCTACAATGTAGCTTACCACCATCAGTGAGTGAATGTGTAGAGTGTCTGTGGGAACTTGATAAAGCGCTATATAAACTCAGACCATTTACCATAATCCCTTCAGCAGGTTCTGGGTCTGACCCGTAGTCTCCTCCTAGTGGGAGGTGCACGGAAAAGCCAAGTTAGCCGATTAAATGTAAAAACGGCCTGCCATACATTTAAGCGTCTTCATTCTCACACTCTAGAGCCCTGATTCAGGTCTCGAATTTTATGAATCTTAATTTTATTCATAATTAGAGACAGGAAGGTGCTTGAGACGTACATGTGGAAGGAGGAGTAACAAGTTGGCTCAGTCAAAACGGTCCAAACCCACCTGGAAAAAGATCGCAATTTTTTTAAAATATAAAAATTAATATTAGTCATAAATTCAGAAAGTTTCTAGTCGCACCAAATCATCCAAGAAACTCCCACTTGGTGGCTGCAGGGACCACCTTCTCATTTTTTTTTCTCCGTCATGTTTCTCCATTATTCTTAAACGTCACGAGACAACAATTAAATACGTACTTTTTTATTTTTAAATCCCAAAGCAAAACACAACAAACTAAAAAAACCTTCCTAAAGAACAACCCAACCTGCAGTTCTCTTTTAGACGTTAAAACTAAGCTATAAGTTACTGAATATTTAAATTGTCCTCATTCTCGCTACAAATCAATTCTTGTTTGTATTTCAGGCTCCAGCCTGATGAAAGTAGCCGTGAAGAAGGACGGACATCGTTTCTTCACACACGTCAACCGAGTCGTCATCGACCTTTCAGGGCCTCCGCCTCAAACACAAGACAAGACAACCGTCCCTCCGAAGCCGGACTGTCGAGGTAAAGCTGCACTAAAGCAGAACCCCAGGTTCCACGAATGTCTTAAAATAACTGTTTGTTTCAGAGCCTGAGGCCGTGGTCAGAAAACGAGTGAAGCAGGGCTCCTTCTCTGCAGTTCTTGAGAATAAAATCCAGCTCTCCTACAGTTTCTATGGACCCACAGGAGAACATAAAGGTCCTAATGACACCGAGTTCTGGTTAAACCTGTATTTATTAAAAAAAATGTTCAGGAGTGATTTAAAATCTCCATGTTTGGAACAAATAAGGTCGAATGTTTTTTTTTTTGTGTGTGGTCGGATGTTCTAGAAAAGTGTTCGTCGGGAACAGACCTGGAGACCCCCAGGAGACAAACCCAGTCCAGTCAGGTGGGACCTCCAGAGTCCTGGATTTTACAAACAAATAACACAAACTTAATTATTAATGTGTATTTTTTACGACATATTTTAAAGGGTTCTGAAGTCCAGCCGGTTCTGCCGTCAGGTCCTTTCAACGGTCTTCATCTGTCTGCTCCTACCGGCCTCCTGGTGCAGTTTCTGAGGGAGGATACAGAAGGTCAGAGTTCTGCACACCTGTATCTTTTAGTAAAAATGGGACTAATATTGCTGCAGTAAACGTGTTTCCAGCTCGTGACCTGCAGTTGTCCTCGTGTCCAGGTGTCTCGCCTCAGGAGCGAGGTGTTCTTGTGAAACAGAGCTTTCAGGTAAAACTCCTCCAGGACACGCCCCTCTCCAAAGAGCTGTGTCGCATCATCACCAGCCAGGGAGCTGTGATCCGCTACATGAGAGACGGATCTACAGAGGTACGCGCTAATACTGACGATCACTGCGTGAGTTTCAGGCGTGGCGTTGTCTCTAACTAAAGATAAGAACCGTTGGGATGTCAGGGCGGAGGGGAGAAGGTGGTCTTATCTGATGAGACGATCAGCTGCTCTGTGTTCGTCAAGCCCGGCTCTTAAACTCAGTCTCCTCGACCACCTGGTCAGCCCTTCTTCGAAGGACCCAGCCCCTGAATTTGGACACAGCCAGGGTCCCGCCCCCCCAGAACTTTGGGTTACTATCGTAACCCCGGTTCTCTGAGTAGCATGAGTGAGTGTCTCACAGTGGGAACGCCTTTGGCGT
>JARVJO010000001.1:14609089-14621332 GCA_031762555.1 Cynodonichthys magdalenae
ACAGGCTGTCTTCCAGCCAATCCTGGCTGGTGTAATGTAATATGAGCTTCTGATGAGATCACGCCAAAGGCGTTCCCACTGTGAGACACGAAACGAATGCTATGAAAGAGAACCAAGTGTTTTATTTAACTTGTGTTAACCTAAGATCTGTCATTTTGACTTGGATGTTTTTTTTCCACAGAAACTTCAGAATTGTGGCAAAAAGCTCATAAAAATCATTTCTAAAACCATTAAACAGTTAAAACCACAAGCAGTTGAATTAGAAAGTAAATAAATTGTACAAAAATGGCATCAGTGCAAATCTGTAAAAAAAATCTGTTTAGATTTTTTTCTCTTTTTAGAAGATCAAATCAGAGCGAATATAAAATGTTGTAAAGCGATTTCAAGGTTTCTTTGAAAACAGATTTTTAGGAATTTTGCTCTGAAAATATTAATTTCTTATTGTTTTATATGAAAAGGGTAAATAATAAATGTGTGGGTAATTAAAAATAAACATTCAAAAACAAGGCTTTTCAGGCATGTAAATAAAAAAATAATTTTACAAAAAAAAAGATTTCCTAAAATGTATTGATGGTACCAACATGATCCATCCTGTGCATAATGAGAAAACAGTTAAACCTCTAAAACTTTGCTTTAGTTTATTTTAGCAGCATGAATCTTTGCACAGGTAACGTCCACATGTGGGTTTATGCTTTCCAATAGTTTTAACCTTATTCATTAGATTTTTAAATGGGTTATATACTGGTTAATTAAAAAAAAAACATTAGCATTTCGGCTGCGTTTCGGCTGTTTGTGCACAAAACAACGTCCGTCTAATATGTTTGTTCTGTAGGTTCTGTTTGCAGATGGCTCAGTGAGTTTCAGCCAAGATTCTGGCCCAGTTTGGGTGCCTGATGCTGAAGCTGAAAACAACAAAGGTTTGAGCCCAGCACCATCAAACCCTCGCTTTGAACAGTTCGCTGAACCTGCATCGCTTCACTTATCAAACGTCTACGCAGGTCGGAGCTCAGAGAAGGAGGCGGGACGCTGGCAGACTACAAGTCCATCTGGAGATCGCATTTACACGATCGGGTCCACGCACCAACATCTCCCCACCACCCCTCTACTGTCCGTTAAGACCACGGACCCCGTCACCCATCAGGCAAGAGCTGCACCATAAATGTCAGCATCTGAAATTATGACCTCGTGTTCTCACCTGCTGTTTTATCAGGTCATGCTAACCCGGGAGGATCTGGTGGTTTTAGTCCAGAACCCAGACGGATCTCTTATTGTGGAGCACGCAGACGGAACCAGGATCACCAGTTTCCTCCAAGACGGGACCTTTACCGGTACACCACGTCATCTGTACACCACATATATATATGTATATATAATTTTTTTTAAATATTCAAGTAGTGGGGACCAGGTCTGTAACAGAACTGAACTCAGACCGCTGCTTCCAGATCTACACGTCTGTCTCTAATTCCTGTTCCAGGAGAGAAACCGGGTGTCAGATCAGGCTGTTTCCAAAGCAGCATGCAGAGTGGAGATGAGAGAGGAGGTCCGCCCGTCTGCGAGCGTGCGGTGCTGGTCGAGAAGGAGGGCTGCGCCTCGGTGGTGGCATACCCCGAGCGTCACACGGCTCGCGTCCTTTTCGCCGACGGAACCGTCGTCACGGGGAACAGCAGAGCCGAGTACGAGGTGCGTTCAGTTCTGGTTTGACCGAAGCAGAACTCAACTCAAATAAAATAAACAGCACAAACTTTTACAATCTAAAAAAGACATTATAAATATAACAACTGATTATCAACTGGTGGCTCGTGGTCCACTTCGAGTTTGTGTGAGTGGGGCTTTTTCTGAAAATCCAATCTTAAAATCTTTTTATTCAAGCAGGCTTTTAATACCAGCAGCTTTCTTGCTTTTCTTTGTGTTTTTTTTATTGTTTGTTTTTAATTTTTGTATATTGAAGCACTGTGTGCACTTTTTGGCTGTTGGAAAGGGCTCTATAAATAAATGTCGATTGATTGATGAATAGTTGTTTAAATCACTAAACTATGCAGGCCTATGTGAGTCCTCCTCTTATTTGTATAAAAATTAAGCATCCCTCTGAAGTAATAAAGAATGTAGTTAAACTAAGCGAGCATAAAATCTGTCCAGTTTGTTGGATATATAGTTCTGATCTACTGTATTTTAAAATAAAAACAAACTTTAATTTTGTTGTTTTTTTTTTCAATTCTTATTATAAAATTGACTTTTCTTCTCAGCAGCCTGTCTTAAAGATGTTAAAAAAGATTTCTGGTGGATGTGAGAAAAGATCACTCTGTAAAGCTGAAGGCAGGATCTAATATCTCTCCTTGTATTAATAGCTTCATATTTGCAAAAAAAAACAGATGAAAACTGCTAAAACTAGCCTTGGTATGAAAAACAATAAAATTCAACAGAGACATCAAAGTAACCCCACCCAGGTTGCAGACCCCTGATCTAAGCCTAATTCTTCTTGTTTTTCTTTTGCATTTATGCTCCAGGTGTTTCCATCTTGTGTCGGGGTTCTGAAGATCCAAAGTGACGGAAAGTGCACCTACTCCTCTGACCCACCTGTTGCCCCCAACCCAAGTCACCAACCAGGACTTTACACCATGAGCCACTCAGACAAAGTGGCCTGTGACGTGACCGACGACGACGGGAACCACTTCCAGGTCTGTTGCTATGGTTAGGAGAGGATAATCAGACCATCATACTGTATAAATCACAACAAAAAATACAAATAACTTTACCTTTTTAATGTGTTAAGTTAATTATTTGTGCTGCAGGTGATGGAAGATGGGCAGATTTCTGTGCTTCGTTCGAGTCCTCCTGCCAGCATCCTCACACACAACAACGTAGAGGAGGACAAGAAAAGGATGTCCCACTGTCCCAGGTACCCACCCAAATCACACCTCACCAGCTCAAAGTTAAATCTACACTTAATGAAACTTAATTATTTCCTCTTTTTAGTTCACCGATTTAAACTTCTCCACCAAATTTTGACACTCTCAGAATAAATCGGTTCATTCGTTACATTTTTACATGATAGTGTTCTGTGTTTTTGTCTGAGTGAAACTAAGAAGTACAGCAAAGTTTAGCAATAATTCTCTCTTCCAGGCTGTTTCTAGTCCATGAAGATGGTTCAGGCACTGAACTGTTGAGCTCTCACACAGTGGAGGAGCTGCTGGACCGGACGTACTCTGATCCAAACATAGCGGTGCTGAAGGAACCTCTACCAGACAGACAAGGTGACTTTTAAAAAATAAAATAAAAACACTTGTTTTGGAGAAATCATGAGAACTTGTGTACTTAATGGGTGTGTTCGTTTCAGATGAGTTTGCTATCACCATCTTAAAACCCGGCCACAGGAGTGTGTGGTCCCAGTGGTTGCTAAAGAAACAGAACCCTGACATGACTCCGCCCAGCCTCAGGAACCGTACCTGGAAGGACTTCCCTGCGGTGGAGGTTTGACAAGAACGAGAGAACAAAACACTCAATGACTAAAACTAAGAAACTATAAGAAGCAGAGCCACAGCTAAAGGGAGCAAAATACAAGCCAAAAGCTAAAAAGGACCTCAAAGCTAGAAGTACCAAATTGTGAGCTAGAAGTAGTAAAAGGCTAGTGAGATGATGCTAACAGTAGCAGAATAGTAGATAAAAACTAATAGTAGCAACAAATAACTAAAGCAGAGTTTCAGCAGGGCAATAAAAAAATATTGATTAAATTTAAGACCTTAAATTACATTAAAAAGCATCAAATTTGAACCTTAGAGGAGCGATTTATTTCTAAGAAAGAAGTTGCTTTTTTTGCATATAGCCAATATAAGAGCTGAAATTTGCTGAAGAAGCTGAAACTATGTTCAAGCTTAAAGATGTATGACATTAGCAAAAAGCTAAAAGTAATAGAATTTTAGCTGAAAGTTAAAAGTAGCTGAATTGTAGCTAAACCCTAAAAGTTGCAGATTTGTAGTCAATAGCTGAAAGTAGCAAAAGACTAACTAAAAGCTAAAAATAGCATAATGGTAGCTTTAAACTTGAAGTAGCAAAAGAAGACAAAAACAGAGCAGTTATGCTGAAACAGATTTTAAAGAAAACGTTTTTGAACAAAAAAAGATCTTATTTCATTTTTAGGGAAAATATTTGTACGTTGATTATTTGTAAAAGGATAAAAGTCACATAAACCAAACATCACACCATCCTTCTCCTTAATTATCCGAACATGTTGCTATAAGAAAGGCTAAAATAACACAAAGTACCGGTACGCTACAAACATCCAGGAAAACATTCAGATTCCTCTGAGTTTCTCTTTATTCCAGAAAAAGAGCCCAGGTCCTCGGTTTGGTTCTGACACGGGGGTCGGTTTGACCCTGAGGGAGAGGTCCTGCGGTTCTGCAGCTCAGCATCGACGTGTTCAGAGCTGCCCCGAAGTTCTGGAGATAAGAGAACTATACCAGCGTCGACCCTTCACCACCCAGCTCCAAAATACTGTCGACTCACACCTGAAGGTGACACTTCTTCATCGGGGATAAATTCAAACGTCCTTGTGGAAATAATGCAGCTTTAGTGAACCCGTAATGTGAAATGCGGCTGCAGGAATACATCGAGAGTTTGATGGCGAGGCAGCGGCGATCAGACGAGATTAAAGTCAAAGACCCTCGCACCGAGCAGGAGAGAGCCCACCTCAGTGATCTCTTCAGCCTCATCCTGGTAGAAATAAACACATGGTTCAATAAAATAAAATAAAATATATGCAATGGTGCCCAATCCTGATCCTCGGGTCACTGTCCTGCATGTTTTAGACGTCTTCCTGCTCCGACACAGCTGATTTGAATGAATGAGTGATTTACAGGCTTCTGAAGAATGTGAAGACTTGTTAAAGAGCAGGAAAACAACTGAAACACGCAGGATTGTGCCCCCCCAGGACCAGGACTGGACGTCTCTGGTATAGAGAATAAAGTAAACATTAGTAATGTACTTTGTAGTCTTTTGCAGAGGAGGATGAATCAAGTCACACGGCTGATACCAGGAATTCAGGCGAGTAAAAGTTTTATGTTTCAAAACTTGCTTACATTTTGCAAAATTAACATTAACAGGTTATAACTGAATTTGTTTTTCATTTAATGGACTTTAATGGAAAGGGAGAAAGGTGGGGAGAAAGTTTAAAGGAAAAGAAGGAGGTGGGAGTAGAGGGGAGAAAGAAGCATAGAAAAAACACTCTAGAAGTCTGCCTCTACAGCTGCAGAAAAAGAAAAAAAAAACGGGAAAACACAGTAACGTGTGTATTTAGTGATAGTACCATAAGTAACAAAGTTTTTAACTGAAATATTTCTAGTGATGCATACTTTTATTTTATCTGTAGTTGATGTTGCTGGTCTGTACAGCCAAGCGGTCGGAGCGTCTTACGAGCAGTCAGATGTTTCAGAAGACACTGACATGGATGTTGACAGTTTGGATGGATCACAACAGTATGTATGCTCATTGAAAAAAAGCATAAATAAGTGACCGTCATATTTTCAAATAATTCCAATCCTTTCAACCTCCTTTCTGTGTTTTTAGTTCTACTGGTAGAAAGAATCTGAAATGGAGTGAAAGACTTACACAACACAGGTATTCAGAATCATCCAGTCACTGTTTGTGCTCTAGTTTGAATTTTACGCATAAAATGCCAGACTTGGCTTGTGATTTAACCGATTCATCCGGTTAAAAAGTATGATGAGGAAGTGCCAGGTTGTTGTGGCTGTGTATGGTTCTTCCACATGCTACAGTGGCTCCTGTTTGTTAAAGGAAGAAATTGCCAACTTGCTTTGTTTTTTTTTGTTTTTGTTTTTTTTAAACTTCAATCATCTAATCTAATAAACGACATCAAACAGGAGCCAGTAGCAGAATGAGCAGTTTCTAAAGAGTTTTTCATGAACACAACCCATATACTGCTCAACCCACAAATGTATTTCAAATGTGGCACCATTTAAGAGAAAATTAACAGGCTTTCCAACAGCATCAAAATTATTGCCAAACAACAATGAAATAATAAATCAAACACAACAAACCTTACTTTTTTGTGCTAAATTGATGTTAGAGTCAGATGTTTTACATGTGTTAGTAAAATATTTGTTTTTGTATGGATGTATTTTTTAGACAGGAGCTCAGTGAGGCGAAGACTTGCAGAGAGTTTCTGAGGAAGAAGATCGTTGTTCCTTATTTCCATCCAGAAAACCTTCCATTATACCAAGTTTGTTTTGATCAAATACAGTGTACTACATTTATATTTGTATTTTTAGATTATTGTTACAGATTTTACAGAAAAACGCAGCCTTCTCATGTGTTTCTTCAGAGTCTGCTGCATTTCCCATTACCCAACGTTAGCAGACGGTCCACGGATCTCCCATTCATCCAACAGTTAGACGGTACTGAGGCCGTCTTTAAAGACTCCCTACAGGAGAGCAGTGAGTTATTTATGTTTCAGAATTTACTTTGAAACTAAAGTTGTTTTTTTATCAAGCTTAAAATTCTGTTTAAAACCAACTGGAGGAATAAATTTAAATATTAATGATGTGTTTGTCGCTGCAGCCTCACCACCCTTAAACAAAACTCCATCTCAGTCTGAAAGGTAACACTATATATTACAGATATTTAATTTAATGTGGAACTGTTGGAAGTACTTCTGTTTTAGGTTTGGTTTTATGACACTTTTTTCATTTTCTTTTCTAGTCATGCAGCAAAAAGTGACACAACACCTGAAAACCCTCCGACCAAGCCCACCCTGCAGTCTGCTGGTTTGTTCTTTTTAAAAACATTCAGGTTTGCAGGGTTGATAAAGGTGCAAGTGTTAAAGTTTACCATCCAGAATTTTTAGTAAGTTTCTAACGTACTATAAGTTTGTAATAAATCCCCCTTTTATTATATCTTTAGAATAAAGAAAACAGAATTTAGTAGTTTTACCTATAGTAAAGACTGTTTCTTGTTAGGACAGTAAATTAGAAGCAGTTTTTTTATTTGTGCAGATAATACAGCAAAAAATTGTTTTAGTGCTTTTAAAGCAAAGAAACATCTATATTTATTTAAAAAAGGTCATGATTATGAATAAATGTATGCTGTTTAATTAGTTATGTTTATGTGCTGGAAAAGCTAGAAACTTTCACTTTAAAATGCTTAAAACATGATTTATGGTAACTCTACTCTAGGGAAGTTACAAAAAAATTTTTTTAAATGACCTAAATGAGGTAAAAACATTAAAGTCATCTTTGCTTTTGTTGAGACGTGTAGGAAAAAAAGTGTTGTGGATTTCAGTCTGGGTGTTATGCAGCTATGAGCTGATGTTTTTCTGTGTGATTTATGTTCAGGTGAAAACAGACGAAGTTCAGCGAGGCGGTGCAAGTCGGTCCAGGTGGATGTGACTGGAAAGCCCCGACGGACTAAAGTCAGACTACCAACCTGCATCCTCGGCTCTAAACCCTACAGCGTACCAAACCAACATGTAAATATAAACACGCATGCCAAAAACCTTAAATATTCGGCACATATCTGTCAACGGAACATGAATGAAGCAACATATTAAAGAATATTAAAGGAAAGATTATTATTATCTTACCTGTTGCTTGAAGAAATAGAAACCGATGAGCTCACAGCTAGTCTAAACTTTCAGCTCATCAGTCTGGTCAGATTTAAACTTTAGTTTGTTCAGAGCTTTCTAAACATTAACAAAGACTGAACACGTACTTTTCTCGGTGCCCCCTGCTCCAGTTCCTGACAGTGGAAGAGCCGGTGAGGATGAAGTGTCGAACAGTTTCCCTGACTGATCCCAAATCAGTGGTGAGGGGCTTCCAGCTTCACCCGTCGTGTGTTGACTTCGGTACGATGAAGGTGGGCACCTCTTCCACCATCACTGTGATCATGAAGAACGTGGGTGTCGACACGTGCAGGTACAGTATCAAGCCGTTTCAGTGAAAAAATATCCATGTATTCGTCAACTCGCTGTTGGATCCAAACTCCCACTAGAGCATTTGCTTTCTGTACTTTTTAAACCTTTTTGACCAATCTTTGTACAAATGCTTGGTAAAATTCTTTCTTCTTCCTTATGAATGACTTTTCCACATTCAGTGTAAAGCATGAAGATTCAATCAAAACTGGAGCTTTGTTCATTACATGTGACCCGTCACACCAAATAGGATTAAGTCGCAACTAGTGTTGTGAGATATAGGCAGATATAGTGCTTTGGTAATCCCAATATCCAAATATGGTTTGAAGTTTCCTGTTTCAAAACCATAACTCTGAAAATGCTCGTGATACCAGGGTGATTGAGGTATCAAAATGTAGCTTAAAAAGACAGGAATCTGAAAATATTCTTAGTTTAGTTTACAATAAAACTTAGAAAGTTGCCATTATTATAAAATACAAACGGATTAACAGTGGGGCCAGAATTGATCCTTGTGGTACTCCTAACGACAGAAGCACTTTTTGAAGACGGCATACCTTCAATCTAAACACACTAAATAGGATTTGATGTTAACTTTGAACCATTCAAATGCTTTTTATTGATTGTAGAACTAAAGCTTTTTATAAGAATGACAATTTTGTCGAAGGCTTTGCCTTTGAATATAAAAAAAGGACTTTTGTTAGATAAAATAAGTTTAAAAGTCACCTTCAACTTTGGGCTGTAGATATTTGTGGTTTATTTCAATCTGTCACCACCAGGTTCCATGTGAAACAACCTCCTACCAGCACTGGCCTCCGAGTCTTCTACAATCCTGGTCCTGTGAGTTTCCATCAAAAACGTTCATATATTTTAGGTTATTTCAGACTGAGTGGGTTTGATTTTACTTTACAAAGGGAAATATGTTATCAGTCATTTTATGCTTCACCTTTTGGTCAATAAAACGTGGGACTGTCTCATGTAGGTGGCTGCAGGTTTGCACGTTGAGCTGCACGTTGAGCTGTTTGCCATGTGTAATACAGAGCCAAGCAAGTTCATCTCCAAGGATATTATCATCAACACTGAAACAGACATTCTCTACCTTCCTGTCACTGCTGATATCCTTTGAATACTGACAAGCTTCAAAATGATACGTAGTTTGTTGAAACGTGGCAATCTTATCACCTGCTTAGTCTCAAGCTAGTTTTGTTTACGAGTGACGGTTTGAAAACTTGGGCCTTTGATTTATTAAAATTCTTATTAAACACGTCCAACTTAAGGAAAAAGAAAAATTGTTAGTGTGACACTGCAACAGATTTAGGTCTGTGCGGAGGAAACATACAGTGGCACTTGTCCTTACATAGTTTTACTCATCGTTCTTAAGAGATTACTTGAAGAGGGGCAAACCAGTGCACCAAGTGCTCCAAGGTCGTCTGGGCTCACAGTTGGTCAAAAAAATAATTCGAATGAACCGACATCCTTCTGACCAGTAAAACAGGTCAGAGACATGCAATAATGATGCATACATGAATACAATCACATTAAATCTTATATATGTGTTTATAATTTAGATATTCAATCTGTTTCATTGTTTTAGGAATGGCACATTTCTCCAGAACAATCTTCAATTACATTTCACACCACTTTATCAGATTTAACTCCGTTCTTTGTTATTGTTTTGAAAATAAAATGTTTATAATAACTAATAATTGTGTCAAGTGGTTATTGTGCAGACTTAAGCCACGGTTTCTCCTTGACTATGTAAATTTAAAAGCATCGTTCACATTAATCTATACTCAAATGTGCATACTCAGATTATGTGTCTGGGAGAAAAAGATGGTCTGTAAGTAAGAGATCCTCTTCTTGGAGTAAAATTGAATGCTTAAAGGTGGTAAATATCACTAATATCAATATCAATATTTGTATTGCTCAGAATCAATCAGTAATAAAATCTCTAAACACTACCTTGGGGAAAAATTGTTCTCCAGTAATAATTTTGGTCAGTTTTTTGTGAGTTTTTTTTAATAATTCAGATATTGTATTGGGAAAATTTGTTTTATTTTCATTGTTTCTGGACAAAAACTTCCATTATGATAAAGTACTTACTATTATTTTTTTAAATTTTGTAACTAATTATCCAAAATAAATTTAAAAAATCACAAAAATACGTGTAGGTTATCAAAATATACTCAGTTTTAGCTTCCATTTTAGGTATTGAAATGTATCGGATCGATATTAGCAGCGTTGGCTCTTTATTTAATTGGTATTGGATCGATAACTAATTTTGCAGTATCAGGACCCCACTGGCTCCGGGCTCGTGTCCGGTTAAAACTCCCGTGCGCTGTCGGTCACGCGCGCTCACGTGCCACCAGCTAAATGCATAGAGCTCCTTGAGAGGCGGGCGTCGCGAGGCGATACTCGTTAACGGGAAAAGCAACCTGCTTTGCTTCTACACTTCCTCCTCTCCCCCCTTTTTTTCTTTTTGACCGGAGGAGAACCGAAGAAGAATGGAGCGAGTCCGACCAAAGCAGTGAACGGGTCAGCGGGGCTGAGAGGACGACGATACGCGGGAAGGACACCGCCGAGTCACCGCCGCCAGCAGGAGCAGGCAGCAGATGCCGCTTCTCCCCTTTTGCCGCAGGCCCCACCATCGTCGTGAAATCGGATCTCGACTTGCGGCGGCGGATGGGGTGACCGAGCACCCTGCTGTTCCGGCGGGGAGGACTGCCCTCCTGCCATCGGACGGTACCTGCTGGGTAGGAGCCGCCTGAGGAGGAAGAAAAAGGGGGAGAAAAAATGCAGACGGAGGAGGAGACGGCCACCGCAGAAGAGCCCATTTTGGAGGAAGGGTCGGGACGAGAGCAGGTAAGGACAACCAGGCGTTTTTACGTTTGTTTACATCAGAACTACTCGAACCACTTTATGCTGTTTTTCTGTCACTGCTGGTGTTTCACTAATAAACCATTTTAACCTCACACTAGAATGTTTTTATACTTGACTGCTAATTTTTCCCCTTACTGCAGCAAGGACACATTGAAAGACCTTGATTTTTTTAGTTTATTTAAAAAAAAAAGTCACAGTAAAGGGTTACATCACTCACACTAGCCTTACATCCAGATTTACATAATCACACGTAATGTGAGTGAAATCACAGGACACCACCTCCTCAGCTGCTGGCTTTCTTATTTAATTTAATTAAATTCTTAGTGATTTTACAGCAATTTGTAATGCATTTTATGTGGGCAGGGCTTTCTTTTTCAGTCTTATTTATGTGGCATAGCATTTCGTGCACATCTGCTCTGACAATTTCTGTCTGAAATTATACATTTAAAGTGCAATTTTGTCAAACCCATTTTATAATTAGTTGCTTATACTTCAGCTTTTGGTGCTTGAATTTAACAGTTACAATTTTTCCAACCCTAATTTAGAAAAGTTGAAAATGATGTAAACACAATTAGGGGTGCACCGTTAAATTGGTTGGCTGATTTATCACCCAGACAGTGACTGAATTTAAGACCTTTGTAGAGGTAGATGAGAAGCCGATCTTTTCCACTGATCGTATCGTATAGTTAGGGTTTTCCTGATTTATTCGTGCACCCCTATTTAAAATAGAACTTGTATAGTAAACAATGTTGGTGTGACTTAATTGTTATTCAAAATGAGCTACAAAAGAATATTTAAATATTGAGTTTTTAAATCTATTTTAATCTCAAAAGCTTTGAAATAATGCATAGTTTATTGAAATTTGGGGATTTATCACTTTGCAACAAGGTCAGTTTGTTTGCAAATGCTGGGTTGAAAACTTTATTTTTATTGGTCTAGAATGATGTCATCAAGATGTCAAGCCCTATATTTAAAAAAGGGAATGCTTAAGCTTTACAATGATGCCAAATATTATACAAAGGGATTTTCAGCAGCGAAAATGGTCAGTTTTAAAGGAAATTAAAAACGGAATTAAAATAATTATTTCTGAAGTTTGAAAACTTTGTTTTAAAAGTTGATTAGAATCTTATTATGTCTTATTGTAGTTACTGTAATCTAGGTCTAATTTGTAAACAGACTTCAATCCAGGACACCACTGGGGGGGCCAATGATCACCCTCAAAATATTTGTGTCCCCCTTTGGCCAGACAGTCCCAAGCTTGCTTGGTGTGCATTTTTTATTTCCTCTAGCTATTTTAAGATTAGTAAAACCTTGTAACAGAAAGCAAACATTGTTTTGGGCTATTAGAAGTTTAAGTTATACATTTTATTTTATTAAAAAAAATTAACATATAGCTCCCCTGACAAAGGACAACTGGTCTAAAAGAGGTTATGCATTAAAAAAAAAAA
>JARVJO010000001.1:14623504-14643525 GCA_031762555.1 Cynodonichthys magdalenae
TATATATATATATATATATATATATATATATATATATATATTGGATACACACACACATAGAAGAAGCTTCAGTAAATTTAATGACAGTGCTTTTTTCAATAATTACTGTAAAACAAAAAACATCAACAAAAAAACTAAAGTAGACATATCTGAAAGTGATTCCTTAAATCCTGCTAAATTTGTCAAATAACTTCTATATGACCTCAACATAAAAAATCTTGTTATGTAGAATAAGGACATATAGATAGTGGGATATTCTGTATTTTCCAGGCAGGTGGTTCAGTTTTATACCACAATCAAGTAACTATGTTACCTTCAGTTATAAAAATGCTGTATATGTCAAAAATTTGATTTTGCATCATCTAAATCTAAATGCCTTGAAATTGGCCTCTGTCTCTTTAATATCTTCCTACCTCTTCAAACACTTCCACTTCATAACGTTTTCACAATAATGCTTCAGGGGAGGGGTTGCAGACTGAGCTTCAGCCTGAAATAGGCGGTGCTTTGTACCACCAGGATTTTAGGCAGCTCCACATGGCTACCACAGGAGATTTAAGGGTTTCTCAAACATGTATGAGTCAAAGCAACACTCTAGCATAATATAAAGCTCATAAAAGTTAATTTTGCATACTTTATTTTTTTATTTTTTGCTTTGCAGCCAACATTTTGACTGCATAGATCTCAAATGTAGAAATGCTGCAATGTGTACGAAGATATTTTTCAGGAACGGCAAAAAAAATCCCCACATTTTTTTGTAAAGACCTCTCATCTGAGGAGACCTAGTTGCTGATAAATGACATCATAGTTGAACTGAGGCTTATAGTCGGGCAAAGCTGAACCGAAAGCTTGGCTCTCTTTGTTCAACTTGGCTTCCAGCTCAGACAACACTGTTGGTTTTAGTAAGCCTCACAGATACAACAGACTACTATTTGGTAGTTGCACAAAATCTACAAAAATCAACTCTGACTACTTATTTAATAGATCCCTAAATGAGAATAGAGAACCAAATTAAACACTCTAATAAACTGTAAAAATCAGAAACTAATCAGCTTTAAACATCTTGTGTACAAAGTAAGGAGGACTAACTTGTTTTTCTGCAACCTAAGACTAATGACAAGAAACGCAGACTGTAGTACTCGCTTCCTGGTAATTTAAAGACATAATATGGAAATAATATGGATTTAGCTTGTTAAATGAGGCCTTTCAGTTTATTCCACCACTCCTCCGTCTTTATTCACGCCTTCTCTGCAGACAGGGCGACGTAATGCAATGAATTCAGCCTCCATCTGTTTCCTGCCTCCATTACTCTCAGCCTCCCCTCCTGAGCTCCTTTCTGTTTGAGATCTGCCTCGTGTAGTTTAACTAGCGTTATCTCTTTCCTCTCACCTCCCCCCCCTCCCAGGCTCTTGTGCGCTCATATCTCCATTAACTTTAGTTTGCTCTCAGAGCCACAAGGAGCACGCTTCTGCGCTCACACAGGCATAATTACAAATTAGACAGATTGACATGAAAAACTTTATTCTTGCCTTATCGTAACTTTACGTGGAAGGCAAAGGTGAGGGGGTCTTTGGATGATTAAAATGACTATTTCAAGTAGGCTGCCAAATTTAGCTGACCTTAGAAACCACAAAATGGTCAAAATTCAGGTAAAATTTGTTGGGTTTGTAGTTGAGTCGGTCTCAACACGTCTTCCATCTATGTTTAAAACTCTGAAATGTGCTCTTACATCTACATAACTTTAAGAGTCAATCAAGTTTAAGATGGTCACAATTTATCAATGGGGACGATGTGGGCACTATAAAATTTACAGAGTTAAGGGTCTGAATGTTGTCATATCTGCTAATGCAGTTACCTCTTTTTGTTATTTTTAAAAAGGTTTTGTGACATCCATTGAGAAAACCTTCGGTAATATGTCACGCAGAAGCAGAAGTTTCACTGATGTGACCTGTCATCAGCTTTCATTTATGTGAAGACTGATTACTGATGATTGTCTCGGGAAAATATAGAGTAATGTTTGTAGCATCGTGAGTGTACGATGACGTATTAGCTCTACAGTAAAGTGCTAATAATTTATTTGCCATTGCAAAACAGTTTAAAGATGAAACCTGCCATCCTCCAAATGAGTCAATCCAGTTTCGATAAGAGGGAATCATATTAACAGCGGTGCTCTGCAGGCATCAGCAGCACAATTTCCTCACTTCCCCACTTCATTTGCCACCCACACACCAGGACTGCTAATTATAGCTGCTTCAGTCACACCTAACCAGCTGAATCAGTTCAAGGCGAGAGCCTGAGTGGGAGAGAGCAAATCTATTAGGTGCTCTATACACAAAAGGATGTGCGGAAATAATCTACTTGGTGCACAGGTACTTTAACTTTTGAAGTGTGCAGGTGAGTAGAGAGGAAATTTAAAATACACCAAGCAGAATTACTCATGCTTAATATGTAGCAGTTTGTATTAAACAACTAGTGCTGATACAAATAGAGTTAAAAGCATATTAGCTGTCAAAATCTAAGAGTTCTTAATGCTTTTTATTAGATTTTTTTGTGTTCGATGGGGGAAAAAAACACTAATTGTGCATCACTCACTCACTATAAAAAGTCCATCACATAATTTGTAATAAATGAGCAACAACGATAACACTTCAGACAGTCTTGGAGCACTACGGATATTTAGTCGATGAAATAATACCCGGATGTAAACAGAAATATTACCAACTCTAGCATAGGGCTTCACTATTGCGATTTTTTTTCCTAACCCTTCAAATTGTATTGCAAAATTAAAAACTGCAGCAATTTTCAACAGATGACTTAAATTACACTAAATTGTTGACAATGAACCTTCACCAATCTTATCTCTTTTTTTGTTCATGTTGAAAGTATATTTTTGTCTGTATTTGAGTTATTTTTATCTTTTATTACTTGTTTTTATTGTGCTGGAACATGAGTACATGTTTCCTTCCATCATGTGCAAACATGAATTGCGTTTTACCACCATCACGCTTTAACATTAGCATTAACGCTAATTATATTTTCCCTATTTTCTATAAATTTGCTCATCTTCCTCGTTTTCGTCAAGATCCTTGTAGTCTTCCTTCAAAGTTCGAGAATTTGCTGACAACACTTCTCTGAAAAAACATTGGCATTATTATCCTCGACGTTTCCCAACAAAATTAAACTTAAACATTTTTTGACACTAAGATGCCCGCTTCCACCATTGGGATCAACGCGTCAAAATAAAAGCCATAACGTGATCGTTGAGTGGTTTAGTCCCTAGATAAGACGTTGATTTAATTCACCTCCTACATCACAGGACCTGCAGTGTGACTATTGCACACGTACCTTGCAATGACAATGCTCAAATGATACATTGTGCAGCTCTACTCTAGCAGAAGAATTTTCATAACTAATTGCTGAATATAGTTGTAAACAAAGGCAATTTTTAAAAAACCCTGATGAGTTTGATGTTAGAAGCATAAAATGTAAGTAAACATTGAGTAATCGTGTATTATGACAACTATTGTGGCTTTTAAGGAAAAAAGGCCTTGGATTTGTAGTGCGAGTAAAACCAAGATACATCTGCTGTTCACAACATCTCGGTGTCCTCACACACAGCTGTGATGTTTATTTAAAATCAGAACCTGTGGTTAAGAATTCATGCTGGACTGCTGTTTCCATGACAATCGCAAAAAAATGACCCAGTATCAGTCCACCATGTCTCGATTTGTCCAGACTTTCATTTTGAAGATAAAACTCCTAGATATGCTGTATTTTTTATAATAATACTGAGGAGATGGAGATTTGCCTTTGATATCTGAAAACTTGACAGGAAGCTTGACAAAAATAACTCCTAACAGAAACACTTTTCTAAAAGCAATTTATCCATTATTTTTACCTGCTTCCTCCTTTCTGAGTTCTGGGCGTCTCTGGTACCACGAATGAGACCCAACAACCATTCACACCTATGGAAAAATTATTTTGATGTCATGTCCTTACGAGATTTAAAATGGGCTCTGTGTGGGGTTGATGGCTTTAAAAAGAACTGTTTCTTTATTCCCAGTACATCAGTCCTGGAGTGTGACCTCTGTAAGGTCAGCGTTTCATCAGTGGTTCTGCTGCTCTGAGACCGAGCTCAGTTTGTCTCCAGGCTCTGTCGTTTAGTGGCACCGCTTTGTGCCGTGTCTTCTTTCTCAAAGAGAGCTGGCACAGTAAGTGCAAACAGGAAGAATTTGACTCCAGTCTTGGGGCAGATTTTTTTTTTTTGCCTGCCTCACTGCTGAAATTGTTGGACAAAACCCTCCCAGGTCCTTTTTGTTGTTGTTGCTAGAATATTCTTTTCTTCTTGCACCATTTGTTTGCAAAAAGCTACTATGGAAAAATACTAGAAATACTTGAAATTGGCAAAAAAATAAATAAAAAAGGACAAAGTGAGATTCCCTGGGGTTAGGTGCCGTCCGTCTCTATTTTTTGGCATTTCTCTAATCTCTTCCCCTCTCCTATTTTGTTTCCTTTCTCATTTTGTATTCATGAAGTTCATGACCGCCTCTCATTCTCCTCACCTTACCTCAGCCATCGCCCTACACTTTCAACCCGATCAATCCACTTAGACGAATCTAAAGAGGAGGTGTAGGGAAGAGGGCGAAGGGTGGGGAAAGACCGAGCGGAGGCAAAATTTGGAAAAGAAACAGATTACATCTAAAGAGACACTTGAGCAAAAGAAATGTGATTTGAAAATGAATGCTCTTTTTTTTTCTATTTTTGAATCTTAAAACCAGCAGTTGAAAACGGCGCCCTTCATTCTACTCGCTCTTGACGTGAAGTTATTAGAAAAATAAAAGAGAGGAGCTTTGCGTGAGTGCAGCCAGTCCCATTTCCCAGCATATACCATATTGTGGCTCCACAGTGGTGCACAAGAAGATGAGTGCACAAGAGAGGAGGTAGAAAGAGTGGTAATGACTGAGGAGGGGGTAAATGGAGGTAGAGATGTGCTGACAGGACTGCCAGACTTGACTGAAAGGAGGGAAGGACGCTGGTGTCATCATGTTTTTTTTTAATCCCTTTTTTTTAATCATCCGCTTTATTCTTTTGCTTTGCGACATTAAGCAAAAACTCATCTCCAGACGTGAAGCGGAGCAGATGCATGTTTTCCCCGTTCATGATTTAAACAAACACACGAGCTGTCTGTCCGTCCCTCCCTCCCTCTGTCGTCGTGTGTGCAATAATTTGCATCAGCACCAGCTGACGTTGGAGCCGAGTCAGTTGGCTGAAGAACCCTCTAGAAGCATCGTTCTTATCTAAATTATTCACATATTCTCCAGCTGGCTGCATGCATTACAATGCTGCAAATGTGCGTGGTGACTTGAATGTGGATTGAGAGAAGAAAGTCACATTAGACCAGCTTATGTGTGTGTTTGTGTGTGAGTGCATTGTAATGTGATGTCTTCACAGTGGAAGTGAAGCTGTGTGCACTTAGAGAGCAGCATAAACAGTGTCTAATGTGCAGCACTTAGCGAAGACGGGTATGCCGGGGCAGTAATGCCTTCCTTCAGTTGAGACCCCGGCCCACTCGCTCGTTCAGAAACATGACACTGTTTACCAAACAGGAAGGTTAATAATACATCACCGGGGGGGGGATTGTGGCGCATCACATCTGTATTTCTTTGCAAATACCTGAAATCTTTTTCACCTGTCAGACATGATTAAATATTGACACTTATTTTATTATTTATCACTTTTTTTACGTCGGCATGTAACATTTTTAGTTCACTAAGTGGAGCTCGTGTAAAATAAGAGGGCTTTCACAAGTATAAACCAAACTAAATTATATCAGAAAAAAATGCAAAGTGAGCTGACAAGAATAAAAATGTAATCTAATATTTGGTGTGACCACTACCCAGTGAGCTACAGTACCATATTTATTGACCTTTTATTTAACCAGGCAAATCTCATTGAGATCACAGATCTATTTTGTGGAGTACTCCACGCAAACACAAGGAGAACATGCAAACTCCCAACAAAATGACTACAGGTCTGATCGGAGAATCGAACCAAGGACCATCTTTCTGTGAGGCATCAGTGCTAACCACTGAGCCGCTGTTCTGCCAAAACATTAAAATATAAACAAATAAAATAAAAAATAATATATAATATAGTATTCCCACTGTATTTCAGTATTAACCATTTTAAAACTTGATTTATTTGATTAGATTAAAAAGCACACCTCGGGGGGGGGGGGATAATAAAGGTGCAGGTGTACAAAACTGTCACCAAGGTGAAGTTGGGGGTTGATAGTTTTGTGTTACACCACATCAGCGAGGTCTCTGCCAGACAAAGATTTCAGTGCAGACTGAGGTTTCAACCAGAAACCTTTTTGGAAAAGCCTCAAAAACTGTCGTGGATCGTAGGTTGACTGATTGCATTGTAGGTCAGATGCTGTCCTGCATTGTGTCCACTCAGAACTGGCAGATACTTGTGAAATTTAAAGTGCCAGTGATCTGCAAATACTTCACAAAAAGTAAAAGAAAAAAGCCTTTTTATATTTAATAAATTTGGCTAAATACACAGGATTTTTTCCCAATTTGTTACACAACTGGCATACTTTCTTTTAAACTCAGCCAAAGTGAAACAGGAAGTGACATCAAAGGGGAACTCTTTAAGAAAAATAACTCCCTAGTTTGTTTATTGAAATAATATTGTTTGAACTCTGACTATTATTTGTTTCTTTTTGATAGTGACTCAAAATAATCTAAAGAAACATCAGATTTTTCTCTACAGTCTGCATTGTTAGCCATTGTGGCAAAGCTCTGTTTACATGCTGTTATTCCCCTTCCTGTTACATCACATGCAAGTATATCAACATCCGTTCATCTCAGCAGTGTGAAATTTTTAAATTTTTTTTTGCAATTCGTGATTGTTTTCTTTCCAAAAAGGCCTTCATATTTATTACAAAAAAATTATGTCACAGCCACTTTAAGCACACACTCTACTCTCCACACATATCCAAAAATGTCTCTATGGGTATCTTGGAAGTGGTTTATCCCGTGTAGAATCCTGATCTTAACCATTCAGTGTCTGGGTTAACATGAAGATATAGAAGGAATTGAGACAGAAACTTCCACAAAAGAACTTACAGATTTTCAACACCTGCCTACAGCGTCTGCACAGTACTGTACATGAAGAATAGTTTTATTTGTATTTTTATTTAGAAATGTATTCATTTAATTAAAAACAAAATAACTATATACAATAGGAAAATAAAAATATAAAATCAAAATGAAAGGTAGCAGAAGAATAAATCTTACAATATCTGCCCATTTTATCCCCAGAATATATTCAAACAAAAGTAAATTACAAAAAACAAAGCTAAATAAAAACATCAACTCAAACAACAATCTGAGAAAACTAACTTTTATCATTCTCCTAAACATGTAGGTAGGTCTGGCAGTTTTAACACCATCCTCCAGACCGTTCCACAAACCTATTCCCTGAATTAAAGTAGTATAAAGAGCAAAACATGAATAAATGATTTGGTGCTAAAGCCAACTTCCTCCTCTCCTCCTCAGCAAAGGCCGGTCCAGCAGTCTCTGGCCTCCTCTCTGTGCCGAGAGTCCCACTGGAAGTGCCTGCTCCTGACCCTCCTCATGTACGGCTGTTTTGCCACGCTGGCTTGGTGCGCTCTCTGTCGCGTGCCTGTCCTCGGCTCCTCCTCCTCCGTACCGCTCGGCGCCGACGACGACTCCACGTCGGCGGCCTACTACAATGACATCCTGCACCTGGAGAGCCCGTGCTCCAGCGGTTACGTCTACATCCCCCTGGCTTTCCTGGCGATGTTGTACGTGGTTTACCTGGTGGAGTGTTGGCATTGCTTCTCCAAGACGGCCACGCTAGCTCACGCCGAATTCCAGGTAAAAAACAGATGGAGCAGAAATAAACGCAAGTTTTGTTATTTGTAGAATTTCCTACAATGCTGTGAGGGAAATAATTGGAAACTACTCGATTAAGAATAGCTTTTTGGTCGTCTGTTATCAAGAGTTCAGCAGCGTGTTGTCTTAAAGTGTTTATCTGCTTCTGGCAGAAAAACAGGATTTATTACAACATATTGAACAGAAACTGCTTTACACTCTTGACTGTTTGCAAACAATAACCATCCATCTTGTGTCCGCTTTTATTCTGATTCCCTAAAAACTTCCAGGCAACTATCCCTTTCTAATGTGCATTTTCAACTAAATAAATAAATGTTAACTCATTTGTCAGGAAGTGTATGAGCGTGTGCAGAGACTGCAGCAGGCCACTCCCTGTATTTGGTGGAAGGCCATCAGTTATCACTACGTGCGGAGGACCAGACAAGTGACAAGATATCGCAACGGAGACGCGTACACAACCACACAGGTGGAACACGCGCCTACACTTCCTCCTGCTTTCACTATAAAACTTCAGCTACTGCGTGTAAATGTTTCTAATGACAGCCGTTTGCCTCTGCCGTCCCCCTTTTCTTCTTAGGTCTACCACGAGCGGGTGAACACTCACGCCTCCAGCTCGGAGTTCGACTACGCTCGCTACGGCGTCAAAGACGTGTCGAAGCAGCTGCTGGACCTGGAGCGGCACCCTGCTGTTCGCCTTCGTTTCACCAAATGTTTCAGGTACATTTAATAATCGACTTCTATGGGTTTGACACACGGGGAGTGACAAATGAGAGCGGTTAATGTGTGTCATCGCAACTAGGATGAAACTCAACACACAGGACGCGATGGTGACGACAGCATTGCGAATCGCGCTCTTGGGTTGCTTGTCTTCAAGGAATTTGATTGGTTCTTCTGCTGCTGCTTGGGAAGATTATTGGTGTTTGGCAAAACAAAAAAAAAGGTGCATTACGGACGTGAGAACTAAACAAATCTTGTGAGGATGATGTTGAAAAACAAACGCACGCCAAGATACGATTTTATGAGGAAAAACGCCAACAAATTCCCATAAAGCTGCCTTTTTTTTTTAGTAATCACTTGAAGTGTCAGAGTTGGAAAGTTTGATAGAGCTAAAATAATGTTGAAAGCAGGGTCTAACTGCAGTGTGTAGCATACTCTCCTCTCATTGGTCAGTCGATGAAACCCTCGCTGATTGGTTGTAGCGCCATGCAACAGCGACAAAAGTTGAACATTTTTCAACTTTCATGTGTCGAGTCACAAGCTGGCGTGTGCACGTCTGCGTGTACACGCGTGAAATTTCACATGAACGAGTTTTGCCGGTCGCTTGGCTGGAGGAAGGCGAGCGATTATCGCCTCATCGCACAAGTTCTGTAGGAAATGAATGGAAAGAGAGCGACGTCGCCTCCTTGTGTGTTGAACCCATTAAACCGGTTGACTTAAAGTTAACTTGATCTTACAAAAAAGTTATTTACTTCATGTTAGAACAGACGTTTTCCTCTTTTTGTGTATTTAGTTTCTCAAGTGCACGTGCTGAAGCAGCCTACCTCACCCAGGTAAGATGGAGCAATAATAGAGGTCATCTATGAATAAAAATATGTGGTGAAAATGATTCTTAGCTACTGCCACACAAAAAATATCTGTTAAATTAACCTAATTAAAGAGATGTTTAGGATAGATAAGCTATGGTTTCCATCTTAAATTGAGCTGACCTCAGAATGTAATCAGTTGTAGATTCAATAGTTCATGAGACATTTTGTTAAAGGAAGACAAACAAACTCAAGACTTCTTGTCATTTGGCAACGGACAACATTTAGTAAGTTTTATTGTAACTGTGTTTCTTTCTCTGGTTGCAAGCGAGCGCGCTTCTTCGGGGAGAACGAGGGACTTGACGACTACATGGAGGCCAGGGAGGGGATGCACCTGAAGAATGTGGATTTCCGCGAGCACATCCTGGCGTTCCAGGATCCGGCTCATCAGCCGTG
This sequence comes from Cynodonichthys magdalenae, assembly GCA_031762555.1. Lineage (NCBI taxonomy): Eukaryota > Metazoa > Chordata > Actinopteri > Cyprinodontiformes > Rivulidae > Cynodonichthys > Cynodonichthys magdalenae. The sequence goes on from JARVJO010000001.1 coordinate 14,633,406, forward strand.
GTTTTCCAGGCACAGAGTCTTCTGGCTGGCCTCGGCCTTCCTGCTGTCCTGGCCGCTGCGGGTGGTGTCGGAGTACAGCACGGCGTACGTCCACTACCACGTGGAGAAGCTGTTCGGGGAGGACGAGGACATTGGCGGAGTTTGCGGAGGAGGACAGGGTGAAGGACGAGGCGATGGGGTTGAAGGGGGGACTGAAAACGGAATCCATCCCGGAAGGATCGGGATCGGCCTGAACGGGACGAGCTACAGAGCCATCTCCCGCGTCAACACTGTGGACATGACGGAGTTGGAGTGGCACATCCGTTGCAACCAACAGATGGTCCCGAGCTACTCTGAGGCCCTCCTCATGGACTTGGACATTAGTGGAGGAACAAACCCTACGGCCTCCACCCCCATCTCAGGGCCTCCGAGCATCACCCCGACGCAGGGCTCTCACCCGCCCCCCCTGGCTCTCCCCGTTGTCTTCAACTCCGCTTACCTCCTGCAGAGCTGCCCCAGGTGTCGGCGGACCACGTCAAGCTCCAGTCTTCCCTCCAGGTTGAGGGCCCCGATGGGAACCACGGCCCTGCTGAATGCCACAGTGGCTGGGATCAGAGCGGCCGGGCCAGGAGGCGGCGGCGGCGGAGGCATCGGAGGAAGACTGGTGCTCAGTCGGAGTGGATTCTCTCTGGGGAGACTTGGAGGCGGGCGCCAGAACAGCTTGTTTCATTCACGGAGCATGGGAGGAGGACTGGGGGGCAGCAGGGAGGACGGCTCGGGCAACACAGGGGGAGGAGGAGGAAGCAGTGGAGGTGGAGGGTTTCTTGGGTTAGGCTCGAGACAGAACAACGAGGAGACCAGAGGGGTGCTCGAAGGGGAGGACGACGACGAAGAAGAGGAGGAGGTGAGGAGGAGGGAAGGCAGGCGAGGAGAGAGGGACGAAGAGGTGGAGCAGGCGAGCGGCGGGGGAGGAGAAGGCAGGGAAAGGGATCGTCCTCCGTCCTACCAGGACGCTTTCTTCTTTCCCGTCCTCATCATACACGGGGAGGAGAGCTGCCACGCCGGCGACGACGTGTGATGAAGGAAACCGAGCGCACAGGAGAGAGTCAGAGCAGAGGACCAGGAAGGCAGGAGAGAATCAGGTGAAAAATATAACCGAGGGAGATCTGACAAAAATCACAAGTTCAGAGTGAGAGGAGAGCAAAATAAGACTGAGTAGAAATAAAGTGAGAGGAGCTGAAGGCTTTACTGCTCACACAACAGGGTGACAGATCGGACAGAAAACTTAGGAAGGTGTGTTTCCAGATATATCTATGCAGGAGGAGCTGGAGTGGGAGAACTAACAAGTCTAAAGATAGCAGCTTGGAGAGCAGCGGAGAGACACGGAAACAAACAAAGAGGAACAAGGCGTTTATTTTTACCACAGATACAGACTTTAAAGGAGTATTTGAAGAGTTCAAACCTTAGAATAAAACATAGACACCTAAAAACAGCAATTTTAAAAAGAAGAATTTAGAAATAATAATAATAATCCAGATTCTTCAGAAGCTACAAAACAATCATCAGAAACATCAATTCGGCTCGAACAGCACCTGATCGGTCCATCTTCACGGCCTTGCCAATGAAAGAGGAATGGCATCGATTTTTCCTTTTAGTCTCGTCACGCTGTCTTACTTTTTCCTCCATTAGCTTCCCGACCACTTCATCCATTACTGTTATGGAGTTAACAGAAAAAAAAGTCATAAAAAGTGGAGCCATCGCTTCCTCCTTTAGCTCTCTCTTTTCTCCAGCCGTCTTGTACACTCCGTCTGTTTTATCACATCTCCTGAACTCCATTTCTCACACACCCCTCTGCTCGCAGAAAACCTCAGGTAGATGGATTGACGTCGATCTGAGACATGAGGGACTTTTCTCAAATTTAACTAATTAATGAGGAAATCTCAGAAAATCATGTTTTTATGAGAGTAAAGTTCTTTCTTTTGTAAACTGAGCATAATTTGGTCTCTTTCTCTGGGATAGAGTTCTGTGTTTCTGAGGCTGTGGTCAGATTTTACCTCCGTTTATCCCTCATCTCACATCACCTATGGGTTTAGGTTTTCCCTTCAATGATCATATTTAATAAAAACAGACACCTATTCATATTGACATTCTTTAGTTTGAAGGAAAAAAACTAACAAGATCTGGAGACAATAAAGTGAGTCAAAGAGGAGCCTACATAAACATAAAACCTTTGAAGGTAACCATTTATATGAGCAAAAGGAGGAGAAAAACAATAACAAATATAATCTAAATCAAAACATTTTGGCATGAAAAAAATTACCACTTTTGTCTCTTTTATGTCCAAATTGTTGGACTGCATGTGAAGTGAGCTGTCGAGCATAGCTGCCATTCTTGTCCTAAAAATAGAAGAAAAATCAGACTTTTTAACAGCTTTTTATCTTTTAGTGCAGATAATAAAACGGCAGAAAATAAAGTAAAAGAACTCCCACTCCATGATCACGATGATCATTTCCTGCCCTCAAAAATAGCTTTGGTCAGGTTGTGCCGAGCTGCTACCTGCTGGTTCTGAAGAACCATTATCAAAGAACAAATGATCTCAAAAACTTTGCCTAAATGTAAAATGTGTAGAAGTTTGCCGGCATAGAGATGCATGGAAACACGCTGCTAATGTAGCTAATTAGAGCTAAACGCTCTGCTGAACAGTAGTGACCCGCGAAAATTCAATATTAAAATTTAAAATAAGACGGCACAGATCAGAATCCTGAGAGATTTGGAGGTTTGTCCTTCGGTTTGAGTTTGCTCCTGGACATTAGATCCAGGGTTAGCGCTCTCAGCCGTCAGTGTTTGTATTTTCTTTTACAAAGCACACAAAACCTGCTGCAGTAGTGAGGAAAAGATTAGTTCGACGAACCGTCCCATCAGATTATTCAGCCGATTTCTGATACCTCCTTCCAGCTCTCCCTGCTTATTTTGTAACATGATTTACAAAAAAAAAAGCACATTCAAGAAAATAAAGTCAAGTGAAAAGATCCCCAGAGGAGTGGACTTTGTTGACCAAACAAACACGTCCCGTCTTCAGACAAGACAGAACTGGGGGACGTTCTGGATAAAAATGGAGCATAACTGCTGACCTGGTTTGCGTTAAAGGACACAAACTTACTCTGACACACATTTCACAAGTTCTGAATCTGGTTCACGGATCTTCCGTAGCTTTTTAGGGACACTGAACCCAAAACGGGTGAAAGACGAGTGACTGCAAAGGACAAGAGTTTCTTGGCGACTAAAGAACTGGACTGACGATGTGATATTAAGGACAGTTATTTTTACACAAATATTACCTTTTGACCTGTGGCTAAGATTGTCTTCATGATTGTCCACGAATATAAAAAAGCACCACTCAACACGCTGCTGTTTTTTATTTGTTTGCAGACTCGTATCTGGCTTGGGAAGTTCTGTTTTTTTTTTTTATGTTTTAAAAAATAAGGCTCCGTCTACACTACAACAGATACTTTTTTGAACAAATTTATTTCTCTTTGTCAGAATACGTGCACCTCACTTCTAACCAAACCATAGAACCGGTAGAAATATGAACATAAAGATCCACGGCTACAAGAATTAGCAGCAGCACGTTTCTGTAAAAGGTTTTCAGCTGCAGAGATCTGCATGTCTCAACTTCATAGTTATGTTTGTTTATAGTTACATAAAAACTCAAAGTAGGCAACAGTCCTAAATCATAAAGCAGCTGAGTTTAGCGCTCTGTCTGCTTTTTACAGCTTGTTGTGCTGAAAGTTGTGCTATATTTAGATTGAATTGCTGCGGGTCCAGTGGGTCTTATATAGGTAGTTTGGGGTCCGCTCCGTGGACAAATATTTAAAGAAAAATCAAAGTGAATTTGAAGAATGGTTTTGCCTTAAAATGCCAAACTTTTGTACAACCAGCACCGTATTGGTTTGTTTCTAAAACTATTCCCAGTACTGCAGACGGGGCCTAAAGTCAGTAAATGTTACGCATTTATTTAAAACGAGAACCGTCCTCCAGACAAAACAAAATTATTCATGTCTGTAAATTTGCTGCTTTTGTATTTGTCTTCATACTTAAGTTCAGATTGTCAAACACTAATGCCTTTTGTAAAATGTAAAAAAATTAGTTTTACTTGTTTTTATTTATGCATTTTTCAATTATTTTCTTAAATTTAAGCTTAATTTATTTGTGTTTATTCTGTATAAGTATGGTGTTTTAATTGCTGGTCGGAACTGACTTGATTCATATTTTGTAATGAGCTTGTGTTGGAGCAGGTGTTGATGTTATTAGATATTCACATGCCGTTTTGTTACCTGTAGAGTTAAAGGTGCTTCAGGTGTGCCAAGAGCGTTCTCACCCATCATGTCCTACAGCAAACATCACGTGTGCTCACAGTCACATCAGTGAAGTAGCTAATATAATCCTATAATCCACAAACACCTAATCAACTCACTTCAGAATCAGATCTTAAGAAATGAGGTTTGATTAAAAACAATAATTATCTTACCTGCTGGACAGTTTTTTGTTTTTTTAAAAGATGCCAGTTTGGAGAAAAAGTTTTTATTTCTGACCAGGTTGATGGGCTAATGGCTAGTTCACGCACCGATAAACAGCTTACAGACGATGCAGCAAAATAAGTTACTTTCTTGATGTGGGAGGAGTTAAAGATGTGTTTGGTAACTTGGGTGGGGCTTGAAGAAGCCGTAACGATTTGATTGGATGAACGCTGGGCTGCTGGGGGGACGTGTAGCTCTGTCAAAACAGCCAGAAAGCACCTTATTTTTAAATATGAGATTAATTTTAGTCCTAACTTGAGACAGGAAGGTGCTAACTGCTCAAAATTTAAAGTCAATAAATTATATTTACGTATTTATAATATTTTTTTGAGAATTTGTTTTAAAATGTGGAGAGTTAATAAATTATATTTACATGTTCACAATAATTTTACTATTACCATTACTTCGTTTAACCTACCCCACATGACAAGTCAATCTGACCAATTTGACAAACTCCGCCCACTCAACAGCTTCTGCTTATATTTAACTCCGCCCACACACCAAGAAACTAATATGTTCTGCAGAGACCCCTACTCTGAGTCTCTGTTGATTCAGCTGTTTTTACCAGCAAGTTTGCCAACTTGTGGACTTGATGGCAGTCTGAGGACTTGTGGAATTGAATCTTTTGATTCCTGATTCAGTGCGAGGATTTGGATCATTAACCCAGGGCGATTCTAACTGAGCAGCTCTAAGCTAAGAAACCCAAGTGAATTACTGTTGCCTTAATATAACTCTAATCTCCATTTCTTTAGTGCTAATACCAGCAGCAACAGCTAGCTGTAGCATTTTTAGTGCACATATTGTAGAAATATATTTCTGCAGAATTAATGATGCAGTGTTGGATGGCAGCCATCCACTTAAAATGGACCAGGGGGTGTCCAATCCTGGTCCCCAAAAGCCACTATCCAGAACTTCAAGAGGTGATTTAATCACTAAATCAGGTGTTGGAGCAGGGGAACAAGTAAAACATGCAGGATTGGACACCCTGGATTAGCCTTAAAACCATTTCTCCAAACTGAGGTCGTTAAAAGAGCTGTGGACCACAGGAAGAACCTCCTATCATTCATAATTTTACTGCAGAACCCAACATCAAAATATCTGAACTGTCTCTTCTACACAAACGTGCACACACACACTTTGGAAGCATTGAATTGTCCTGCTAAGTTGCCTTTTTTTCGATCCACGTTGCCAACTTTTTTTCACTCAGGATTTCAGTTGATGCTGCGTTTCTGTGGCGCCACTTCACAAGAACAGAGAAACCTTTGTGCTCACACATGAATGTTGTTTAAGGTGGATCTATTTTGGGGCAAAAGAAGAAATCGCACCTATGTGGCCAGTTTAGCTGTAAAAAAACATTTGTTACGTGACTGACGGGTCGGCATACTGAATGTTTTTGTAACAGTCTAGGTTTATCCACTTTTCATGCACTAGATGTCAACAAAAACACCAACAAAGAGCCTATCTGCACACATACTCCTGTCTGTGAGACCCAACCATGTTTAAGTGTTAAAAATAAGTCCTCTGATTGATATTTATCCTCTCAGTTTTCACCGATCTCTTTATTTTTCTCTAACGGCTGAATGTGTCGCTCACACTTTTGGCTGGACTTGTCTGTGTTGCCGAGCAGCTTTCTGACCTGTAACCACGATCTACGACAGCCCTGTTTGATAAAAGAGCATTTACGTTCTTTGATGGAGGAGAAATCAGTTCTGGCTGTAATTTGAATTATGGATCCAAAATCTATACATTCGAACCATCACCTGACTGTATCATGTAATACTCTAACAAATATGACTGATGTATTGTTGTCTATACTGTTACTGTTGTGCTCCTGTTAAACCCTGTAAAAAATAATATATATATATGTAAAGAACTGGTTTGAATCAGTCCCACAGGTTTCCACTGCAGTTTGAGCTTTTATTTTTAATGTACATTCTATAAACTGAGTCTATCGACCTGTGTTTCACTCTATTGTAACACAATTTCTTCTGGACAATCCAAATAAAACTTACAGTTTCTATGAACTGTATCTAATAAAGACCCAGAATTCTTTAAAGAAAATCAAATTGCTTGCGGACTTTCATGACAGAGTTTTAAACTTAATCTCATGTTGAGTAAAAATAACGTACTGCTGACACGTCAAATTGTAGCGGAATATCTAATATTCAAAGATTTATGCTTGTAGAAAAGGAAAACCAGAAAATAGCTGGTGTGACAGGATGAAGATGCAAGAAAATCTGTTGGGTGGTTTATGAGATATTTTGCTAACAGACAAACTTATGCTTCGCCTGTTGCTAACGCTAACATGGCACCATAAAAGCTACTAATTTATACAACAGAAAACGCTTGAGCTGTTTTGAAACATATTTCCAGAACGTGCACTGACGGTGTTTGGACACTAGAGGGCAGCAGAGCTTCTGAGCCGCCGCTCATCCGACACACCTGAATCCAATCAGCTCATCAGACCTGTTTGTCTCCAGTCAGGCTCAGTGTCTTACTTTGTAAAACTGTAATAAATCTGTCTTCTTTTTTGGATTTTCTTCATCTGCATCACTGTAAGTATAATAATTATTCTGCATGTGTTTGATAACTTAAACTATTTTTAATTTTTATGTTTGAGGTGTATGAGTAAAATTTACCTTTTAAATTTAACTAACCTGTTTATTATTTTCATTGTTTAATTATATATTTTAATCTAGTCTTATATTTTCTATTTTTAATCAGGATTTATTGCATTTTAAGGTAAAAAATAAATTATTTTATATAAGTCATATTGTGGTTTTAGAGGATAAAACGTAATTTTTTCCCCATTTTTATATTAGCTTTCTCAATTCTACTTGTTTTATCACCAATATCAGATTTGTTTGTTTTAATCTGCTGGAAATCACTTTGTGTAACATTCGGCTGAATGAAAAGTTTAGTTTATCTTATTTAACTCATGTCCAAATTCATTGTACAGAACTTTAGGCTGCAGTATTCATGTTTTGGAGGTGCATATTGTTTTATCTTTACCAGATGGATGCACAAACTGTCTTTCAAACCTCTTATTACAGAAACGATTCAACGAAAACAAAAATTAAATATCAATTTTTGTAGTTTTAGAGGTTTTGTGGAGTCAGAGTTCTATAAAGTACTAGGAAAAAAAATAAATTAGGGTAGAAATGACTTAAACTTAAAATTAAATTTCACTGATAAGAAAAGTACTTCATGAAATTCTTAAATTGCTCACAAAAAATCTTAACATATGCCCTAAGAAACAAAGTGTTCCACTAAACCGAGTTGAGTAAATTGAGCAGTTTACATAATTTCTTTTAAGAGAAAATATATAAATTACTTTCTTTTTACTCAACTAGGCTGGTGGAACCAGTTGATAACTTGGTTCAGTAAATCCAACACTTCATTTATTTTACAATGCATAAACAACTCCTGTCATGAGTTTGGTCATATTTAAATTTGTAATGAGTTAATTTTTAAAGTAAAGAAGTAAAAGTATCATTTTGAGGTTTTGAATGTAACAAAATAAAAGTACACAGTTACTGTAAACATGTGGAAAGAGTTACTGAACGTGAAAGACTACAGGAGCAGAAACAAAGATTTCACCCCTCTGGGAGTCAAAAAAAAAAAAAAAAAGGCCAAGCATTTATTGCAGATTTGCTGTTTTTATTCCTGTTTTAGACTCGGATCAGTTCATGTTGATAAAGTTGTAGCTGTTTTAGGAAAAACAAACTTTTGAAACATTAACATTATGCAGCACCTCCTGCAGTCACTGGATGTTAGTTTGTGTAGCTTCTAATTTAAACCCATCTATAAAACTGACCAAGTTATGGATATTTTGCTATTTTAAGGTCAGCTGTTTGTGGCAGGTTATACTTTTTGCTGGTTTCATTAAAATTGATTAAGTGGTTCATAAGACACTTTGATAACAGAATCTGGAACATCTTTTTGATGACGAATGTTTTTCAGTATGTCATTAACAAGAACATTATAATAATTCGTTTTTGCTCACATTAGATCATAACATTAATATTCTGGCAGCACTTGCTACTTTTTTATAATTATTTAGCCTCTTAGTTTTGATTCTTCATGTTGGCTGTAGCAAAAATATGATTAAGTGGAGGTTTGGTAACATTTTACTGTTGAAGAGGGACGTCTGTCTCAGGTGCTTTCTCTCCTCTGTCCACTTGGTGGCGCTGCAGCTCCACAGCTTCAAACGGAGCCTTGCCTTTTTTTTTTTTTCTTTTCATTTTTTCATTTTTTGCTCGGCTGAAATTAAATTCATTTGAAAACAAGAAAATCAGCAAAGATCCACATTAAGGCTTTTCTCAAATATCAGGAAGACAAAGTGGATTAGCACAACTTTTGGGAGCGTTTGATTTGAGTGAAGCTCGCCTGTAATTGGTGAAAATGTGCCTCGTTTCACAGACGTCACATCAGAACTGCTGATGTCAAAATCACCTTATCCTCGGAATAATGTGACTTTATAGACATTAATAAAAAAATACAGTTAATTCATGGAGAAGCTTGACAAGATAAAGAGCTTTAAAAATACTAGCATTAAATTAGTAAGAGTGGAAAGTTAAACATATAATTCAGATTGAGGTGGAAAGGTTATGAACAAATAATATCTTACCTGTTGTAGATGGTTACTTGAATGGTCTGTTTGAAGAATAGTGTTTAATTATGAACAGAATGATAAAATAATGGCTAGTTTGACTGTATTGATACTGAGTTAAAACATTTCCAACCTCAAAATGTCAGTTAAATGTCACACCAGCATCAGTTTAACAAAAAATAAATATTTACATAGAATTAATATATTCACATATAATTTTATGTCTACTTGCAAGTTAGGAATATCATATTTTTACCAGAGTAATCCCATAATGGTGATGTAAAAGTTCATAAAACAGGATTCACGTAAACCACTATAAACAATTTATGCTTCAAGGTGTTTTTGAGATCAGACTCAGACTAGCCATTAGCTCGTCAGTCTGGTCAAAATTAACCCTCTATAAACTAAAGCCCCTTTTCCACTAGTGCCTCTACAGCATGGTTCAGGTGGTTTTCACTATTGTTTTCTCTCCACTGCTCCTGATTTGAATGCTTTGTATTGAAATGGGGGTAAAATTAGGAAAATAGGAATACTGAAACAGAAAAACAAGATGTTTGAAGTTTTGTCCATTTTTACTTCAACAGAGAAGCACTAGAAACCCTCGCTAAAGTAAGAGTCTGTGGAAGGTTATAAATAATAAATATCTTAGCTGTTGTACAGATCTGTGACCCTTTTCCACTAGCGCCTCTACAGCACAGTTCAACTTGTCTCTCCACGGTTCCAAGGCTTTTCCACTAGCAAGGGTTCATGGAACCAGACCCATTTTTTCTGAACTCTCTTAGCTGTGGTTCCAAGTTGTACTGTACTGGCCTGAAAACGCAGCCACTGATTGGTCAGGATGGAAGTGTTGGTCTTTCTGACACACACACACACACACACACACACACACACACACACACACACACACACGTTTGTTTCTGAACCCCGTGGGGACCTTCCATTGACTTCCATT
>JARVJO010000001.1:14648308-14665737 GCA_031762555.1 Cynodonichthys magdalenae
ACGATTCACTTCAGTCCCCACGAGGCTGCTTTTTTTGAGGAAATTTTCCCCACGTAGTAGGAAAAACCCGTCCACGCGCGCACGCACACACACACACACACACACATATGTATATTTGTTCTTCTATCCTCATGGGGACTTTGCATTGACTTCCAGCCATTTATTGGTCATTTCTAAAGCCTATAACCCTGACCTGTTACCCTAAACCTAACCTGACAGTTACATACCTGACCCTAAAACTAACCTAAACTCAATTCACACCTTAGTCCTAAACCGAACCCCTGACCCACCGATGGTATTTCCCCCAATGGGGACCCTTAAGGAAGAGTGGGGTGTGTGTGCCGGGAAAATGGTCAAAAATCATCCCCATCAGGTAGCAAACACGTGTGTACACACACACACACACACAGAGCTTCAGCAGTGATCTGCTCCGGACTCTCCTCCTCCTCCTCCTGAGTGAGGCTGAAGCCAGTGAAGCGAGGGATGAGGTGGAGGGATGGTGAAAAAAGTGAGGAATACAAAACAAATCAAAGGTGACACAACAAGACGTGTTTGTGCACGCCTCAGAATGATCTGTTCCTCCTTTTCCTTTTTTTTTTCTATTTTTTTAAATCCTGTCTTATTATTTTGCTCCTAAACCAAAGAGTCAACTTGTTCACCTCTACAAGATGCTGATTTACCTCCCTTTGTTTAATCTTAACAGATAAAAAAACATTACATTTTCTAAATAGATATGTAATAGACATTTCTTAAAAAAGAAAGAACCTGTGATAATTTCCTCAAAACCTTACGTTTTGGGAGAAATGTAGTTAACCCATAGCATGGGGATCCTACATTTGTGTCACTGTACCCCCGTCCTACACCCAAACCCCCCCACCTCCTTCTTTTCTCCCCTCTCCTCCTGCAGACCTCTTCTTTCTAATAATAGCCATAATGTGTCGTCTCTGTCGTCCTCGCTGCAGCTCTACTCTTCCTGTTCTTCACTCCTGTGTCGTCTTTCTCGCCTCCTTCTCTTTCCCACATTCCTCACTTTCCATATGCTCGTTCTGTCTGTGGTTGGTGTCATCTCACCCCTCCTCTCCTCCTTGTCGTTCATGTTCTCTCCATTCCATCACCCCCCCCCCCCCCTCCTGTTTCTGTATTCAGCTCAGACAGAATGTGATCTCCTTTCTCACCCACTCCCAGATCTTACGTTGCCTCTCTTTTAGCAGTGCAAGTATGTGGTCCGAAACTCCCCATCGATCCCCTCCTGCCTCTGTTGTTCTCTCCATCACGTCTTCCTCCATTTTCTTTTTTTCTAAATGTTTTTCTGCAGGAGTTTTCTGCCTTTTCTGAACACTTTTCCCCCTGCCTCATTATATTTCTGTTTGTGCTCTATTTAAGCCCCTGTATGTATCCGCTAAATGTTTGTGCCCTCATTTTAGAAGTACGCTCACGTACTCCGCTGACTTCCTCATCTGTTTTTCTCATTCAAATAAGGCAAGCGTTACATTATCTCCCACAGCCGTGCAGGAATACACACGAGAGAAGGCACAAATGAGAGCGGAGGCATTTTCTGGTTTCATTCTGCGCTTCCTTGTGAACCTCATTACTGCACCCAGGTAGAACATGAAAGAGGCGAGCAGACCCAGAACAACAAGGGAGGAGGAGGAGGGTGGATGGGTTTCTTCTTCACACAATAAGACAGACAGATGGGCTTTCTGACTGACACAGATGTGCTGTGACAAACACAGACTGAAATATCCAAATAAAGTGAGACGAATAATTGAAGCCACGGGCTGAGGAACAAATTTGAAATCATAAAGCTTTCATTTGTTTCTGTCTTTTCAGTGCTTGTTTGGTGTGAGCCTGCCACGCATCAGTAAATCTTTATTAAAGGCTTTCAAGAATGTCAGAGACTCAGGTCAAATGGCTACTAAACTGATTTTTAATGAAGTTTGTAAGTAGACGATGTGAGGAAAATCTGTCTTTTGTAGTTACTTGAAACCAAGTGCATGAAATCCAATTTGTCAGTATTTATTTTGCACAGCAGAGAAATCTTCTTCTCATTACCTGACTGTGCCAATATTTCAACAAAATACAAACTAATATTGCCAAAGTAATGACATTAGATGTAATCTTTTTAAAGTGGTCTTGTTAAGCAGCTGTTTCTGGATTACTGATGGTCTTTTTAGGTTTTCTTTTGAATTTGGGCTAAATTTTTTTAATTCAGACCTACTTATCCATAAAAGCGCCCCTGAGTTAAACGATTACCTTGTGTTGTATCAACATAACTTTAGCATGGAACCAATTTTAAAGGACATCTTTAGATGGAAGCTAAAGTTCGTATTAGTTACCTAGCTAGTAACATGCACAATATGGCCATTCTCTCCAACCAAGAAAAATCATGTGACAGTTCTTCTAGCCAATTCCCCTAATTGGTGTTAGCTACCAAGCTAGTAACATGCTAGCTGTTAGCCAGCTTATAAACAGGGATGTTCACTCAGGCTATTTTTTAGAACACAAATCACGTGACTCTGTCCGCTCCTCACTGATGCGCGTAGAAATTATCTTAGCAGCTCCATTGATTTCAGTGGAGCTGCACCAGTTTAGCTGTGTTTAAACTTAAATAAATTTGGGAAAACGACATCAAAGTCCACCGGGAGGACCACAAAACATTGTGCTACAGTACTCATAACAGTGACTCAGGATACAGCCATCATCCCCACATTGAACAAGTATTTTTGTCACTATTCCCAAGCTAAGATGCTAGCTTATAGCTGGATTCCAGCGATGGGACAAGCTGATTTTTGACAGGAAAAAATCACGGAAAACCTTGACGTCTGCTCTAAACATTTAATCTGAGGTAAAAGGCCAACACTGGACCACCCAGATCCTATCCCTGTACTTTCTGTTGATAAACAAGTATACCTTATTATTTTTACTGTAGCCTACTGTTAGCTTTACTTGTAGCATCTATGCTGGCCTCGCTCGTATAGCTCTCTACTCCCGTCACCGCGCTCTACTGCAGTCAGGATATTTTACTTACACAAATTCTAAACATTACCATTAAGTTTCTTTAAACTATGCAGAAGCTGTGGCTCCAATGATTAAAAATACACACGCACACAAATGCAGCAAGCTAAGCTATAAGACTTGGTAAAAACACCAACTTTTTTTTTAACAAACCCACTCACTTTTCAAATCTGTCGAAGACCACGACACGACCCTCCAGCCAACCTTTCAAAATAACTTTCCTGTGATTCCTGAAGTCAGACGTGTCAAAATTTGCTCTAGAAACGTCTATCTGTAACGGTGTTGACACTGAATTTCTGTAGAATCCAATCCGATTGTCTGATCATTTGCGAGCATGGCGGCTAAAGTATGCAAAAGATACGTGTGACGTCACGAGTGAAGGTCCACATTAGTAACTAAGTATCAAGCTAGTACAACTGTTAGTTACTAGTAGCTTGTTAAGGCAGAATTTACTTTTTAAGGAATAGAAATACCAACCGCCAACAAGGTAACTTGCAAAGAGTTACAAGCTCACAACTGACCATGCTAGCTAGTACAGACTAAAATAACTCAAGGCTTAAATAAAACAAAACTTTAAGAGAACTGTTAGATCAAGACTATTTTGTCTGCAAAGTTTACAGCAGAGTCTGACTGCTCGGAAGCAAAATCTGAATAAAAAATATTTTATCAGAGACTCTGATTCAGGATTGTGTCGTTTATTTTTAGTTACACAGGTGATATCTGAAACACAAATGAATAGAATAGAATATACCTTTACTGTCATTGTAACAAGTACAATGAAATTCAGTGTTCCTTTATGGCGTGGAAATGGAGAACAAGCTCAACACTGCGCTTGATGTCTTGATGTTCAACACTGTTAATTAAACTACAAACGATAAGACTGAGGAAGTGGATGATTCTGAATTGGAGACCTGCACTCGCATTTCACACTCTGCTGTCAGTCGCAAATTGTTGACGGTTAAGATTTCTAAAATACAAGTTCAAGGTTGGAGTCAATACACATGACTAGACGATGTGGAGAAATGTCTAACCATGTACACACAGTTGTGTAGTTTGGAAGTATGCACAATAAGTTTTCTGGTTGGACTGCCTCTGGCTCTGTGGTGGCCTGATGTCATGTTATATAAACATCCCTGATGGATGAAAGGATCAGATGGTTAAAATGATTTTTGTTTCTGCTCTAATTTGAACCGAGCTGAACAATTTCAACATAAACTTTAGAAGAGGTCCTAACAGTTTAGGAGTTCTGTACACAAGCAGCTGAGTTCTGAATATCTGCAGCTCACAACTTGCATTTCCATCCTACTTTTCTGAGTTGCAGCTGAAGCGGTGACCCCATTCTGGCAGTCAACTGGTACTCTCTGCTTCACGCATCAATAATGTAGTGTAATATCCACCGCTACATACGAGGAAGTATGTTTAAGTTCTCCATTCTCTTCTCCCTCGTTCTCTGATGCTGTGCTTAAAGGTACACGTCAAATCTGGGACAGTTATTTTAGGAAAACGAGCAGGTTTGAGTCTTAGAAAACTGTTTTTGTCATCTGAACTGGTAGTCACAGGAATGATGTGGTTAGAGTCAAAGTAAGCTGCGTGAATGAACCTAATGTGAGTGGGTTGTTAAAGTAGTGGAAAGTAGTCTCAAATGACAGATCTTGTTCATGTACGTACATGTGGAGGCATCTTTACCAGATGCGTGAACCACCTCTGGATGTGGAGAAGCAGCAGCTCTACTGTTTTTCCCAGATAACTGAACTTCTCTCTGAGAGTCCAGCTACCCTGCAGAGAAACTTATTTTCACCGCCTGTATTGGAGATCTTGTTCTCTTATTAATAGTAACGCTACATTTTATTTGAAGGTGCCTTTCATGGCCCTCAAGGACACAGCTGAATAAAAATACAACATAAAATGCAGTGGAAGACAAAAGTATAAAAGAACTAATGAAAATAACAAACTTAACAGACGTGATGTGAGAGGTTGTGTTGAATAAGAAGAGTTTTAATTCAGGATTTGAAAATGGAGACGGTGGGAGAGATTTTAATGTCCAGGAGGTTCCAGAGGCTGAAAGTTCCCAAGCTCATGGTGGTCCGAGGAGCTGGTTGGGTGTAGAAGGACCTGACAGGTGGTTATTGAGGGCTTTGAATGTAAAGAGCGGGATTTTTATAGGAGATGCAAAATTTGATAGGAAGCCAGTGAAGACGCTGTGACAGGTGTTGTATGATCGGTGGAAGGGGTTCTGGAAATGAGTTTTGGACCAGTTGGAGTTTATGGATGGATTTTGCGGTAATCCAAAAAGAAGAGTTACAGTAATCTAGACAGGATGTGACCAAAGATGAGCTCTTTGATTTGAGTTATTTTACAGCTGTTTTTCTTAAAAGGCTCCATGCATTGATGCATTCTACACCTGGTAGCCCTGACCTTTAACACACCTGATTCAGATGATTGCAGTTCAACAAAAGCCTGTTAATCAGTAATCAATTAAAATCAGCTCTGTTCAAGCAGGGAAACATCTAAAACATGCAGGACAGTGTGCCTCGAGGACCAGGGTTGGGAAACACTGGTCTAGGATATTACCCAGAATTCATGCAGGCAAGGATAGGAATGTGGACCTACCGGTAAACGGAGAGCTTCGCCTTGCGGATCAGCTCTCTTTAACCACAACTATTGCATATCATGAGCTGAAACTGGTATTTGCTGAGAGTGATCCCCAACACAAGCTCAAGTGACGACAGATTTTGTGTAATCAGTTGGCGAATTATTTAATCAATCCATTAATATGAACAAATAAAAGATTCTTGAAGTATACCACATAAAATTACCTTTCCCTGCTTGCTACGTTTTGTAATGAAAATGTTTTGGGTTTTTTTGTATTTTTTTTAAATTTTTTTTATTTTATTTGAGTTTTTACAGCCACTGTAAAATCAAATCGTCCCTTTGAGGGATAATAAAACTGAAATATGAACACTGTTAGTGATGCTGAACCTGTTTTCATCAACTTTCATGTGCTTCTTACCTGAAGAGTTTCTGGCTTTTAGTGGAGAAGATGTTAGTTTCTTTGCACTTTTATTATGTAGTCTGTTTCCCCCAGTTTTCCTAAATTATAATGTTCAGTCATGGTTACATATTATTTTTACCCAGGATGTTTGACTTGCTACAAATCAGTTTCATTTCAGAGGAATGTTTGATTGGAGATGAGATTAAACTCGTTGCTTTTCTAGAATTTGCAGTTTCATTTGATTCACAGTTAATAACAGGTTTTACGGAAATCAGGATTAAAATATTTCGCACACAAAACCAGCTTGAGTTGATAAACATTTGTAATGAAACAAATCGAGCCTTCTGTTATGTATTCATTTACTTTGATTTATCTGTTTTAGCAGAAGAAAAAATGGTTTCAATGAGAAACTTGCTTTTAAAAGCAAAGTCTCAAACAGATGTGGGACCAGAGAAACACCTGCTAACAGACGAGTGTTGGATTCAGGTAAGAGTCACTTAAAACTCGTTTTTTTGATGCTTTGAACATCAGCGAGTCGTCTGTATGACGTCTACATGTCTAAATATGATTGGCTGACTTACAACAGGTGTGCCCAACATGAAAGTAGCCAGTGAGTGGACGTCCTCTTTTAAAAGCTTTAGTGAAAAATGTTTAACTAACAAAGTTTAAAGTTACTATTTTGGACTAGAGCATGAAATAAAACAAATCAGCTTTAGAGCCGTGCGTTGGCAGTTTGCCTCGTTTTTTTGTCATTTATAATGTTTGCACTGACGGGTATGATGAGTTTGACATTTTGCAGTTCACAGCCTTGGTCATGCATGGTTGGAGGTTCTCTTCAATTAGAAAAATCCACTGATATAATACAGACAATCAGTATTTTTATTCAGAAGAGCAACGAGACACAAGTGTGATTCATGAATTTAACCGCACAATTTCTTTCACAGCAGGAACGAGCTCTTCGTTAATTATCTGCTGGCAGATGTTGTCATTCAGAAATCACAAAAAATGATTGCAATCCTATTCGTTCCTTCTGTTTTCTGGAATCTTTAAATGTTTTGTTTTTCGTAAAGGTCCATTTATTTTGAGCATGATTGATTTGTGACGACTATAAAGACATAAAACATCTATGGGGGTGAATACTTTTTATAGGCACTGTACCTGCTGGTTATCAAGTTCAGAATGATGACAAGCGACTCTTTCTTTCAGCATATGGTCAAACAGCTGCTGTGCTCCGACAACGTTGCCTGCAGGATTTTTTTATTTGATCACCATCAGCCACCTGAATAAATAATGTTCCTTCACCAATTTTAGTCATAGTCGGGGAGAGTTTTAGATTTACTGCTTTTGGGTTTTAGAAATTAATCTTTTGTGTCTCCAGGAGGAAAAAAGAAAAAGTGTGTACAAATCGAACCCTGCAATGAGCAGCATTTTAGCTCTCGAGTCCGAACTGTCTGTTTCCAATGAGTGATGGTACGCTCCAACCTACCTTCCTAAACGGCTCTGTCACTCCGAGTGACGACTCTGTCAGATACACAGAGTCGTGTTGTGATGAAACCGTACTGTTTTGTTGGGTCAGGAGCAGAAATCTGGTGGAAAATGGATTTCCACAGACTGGGATGATGTAGCAGGTTGTCAAGGAAGCCTGTGAAAGTGTTTCTAAAGAGGAAAAACCTCATTTCTGGTGTTTTGATTAAAGGCAGGACTGAGTTAAAATGTAAGGTGTAGTTCGTTTTGGGATATAAATTACATTATTTGCCTTTAGGTTTTACAGTTTTGATTCCTCCTTTATGTGTGTCACAAGGATGTCGTCGCATCAATCACTAGTAAAATTATACACAGCTGAGGAAAACCTGATGTGTAAAGTGTATAATGGTTGTTCTAAGACTATTTTAATCCTTTAGACAAATCATCACATCAAAAAGCTTTTACTACATTTTTTTAAAGGCTCTTCTCTTGGCTCAATTCAAGCTTTTATTTCAGTATTTTGCTCCAAGTTCTGTGAGCATTAAGTTTTTCATATATAATCTACAATAAAATGTGTTGAGGACTTTGAGTTTATATGAAGAACATATAACCCAGATTTTTCAGATTTGTGTGAGTATACACAAGCAGGTAGAACATGCTATAGGCTGGCCCTGATGAGGTGAGGATAAGCTAGTATTTTTCTTTTGCAAATTGACTTTAAGTCTGAAAATAATTAGACATTGCAGTCATTAAACTCACTGTGTGTACAGCTGTTTTTTATTTTTTTATTCATGATGCCAATCCTCTTCGTTTTTTTTTGTAAAGTAACACCTGCAGAAGCAACATGTCTTTCAGTGGAGCCTTGCAGAAATGATAACATGGAAAGTAATTAACCAGAAAGCAGCATGAGGCAAAGTGATCCTTCTCCTTTTTAGCTATTTAGTGACATTGCCTTAAGGTAGCTAAAGAGCAACTGCACGGAAGACATTTTATAAAGGAAAGCTGTAGGTTTGGTGGTTCAAGTGTAAAATGAAGTGGTTTTAAAGTGAAGAGTGACTTTGGTCTACATGGCAGATAAAACCATATACAAACAAGAGTTTAGGGCAGATGAAGAAAATCCTTTAGCCTGGTGGGTGACAAAGACTCGTTTTAGTCTTTAAAACTAAAATCTAGACCTGTTGCTTAATTTAGTATATTTTAATATATTTGTAAAATGGTCATATAGTGGTCCAAATCTGTCAATGCTACAACTGGCCTGTTGCAGTTTGGCTTAGTGGCCCAAATCTGTCAGTACCACAGCTGGCCCTGTTGTGGTTTGGTTTATGTGGTGCTGCTGGCCCATGCATGGACCACCTCTGGCAAACCACATCTTGGCCACCAAAGGGTCATCATTCTTTGCAGGGTATATGATAAACTGAGTGTTTTGTACATTGTGTGGACTAGAACTGGGCCAGACAGGTTTTTCTTTGTGGGTTGTCTCTGATCCTGTTTTTAATTTATATGGACAATTTTAAGGCGAAATCAAGAAGAGGACAGTGTCCAGTCTGGGAACTTAAGAGTCTTGTCTCTGCTTTTTACAGATGTGGTTCTATTGATGTTTTTAGGCCATGGTTTTCAGAAAGGGCTGAAGTGGATCACAGCTGGGATAGCAGTCATCTCCTCTTCAACCTCAAGTCATGGTTCTCAACCGGGGAAAAGTTAATAAAGATGTTGGGGTCAGAGAATGGAGCGATAAATCTGTTTCTTTCCTGGACCTGTTGCCTTTGTGACTTGACCACAAAAAGGGTAATGTCAGTGAATGGATTGATCCATCAATGGATGATCAAGTACAAAATATTTTTGTCATTTGGTATTGAATAATACATTTGCATGAAACTAGACATTTCTTATCCACATAAATGGTAAAGAAAAGTCATCATCCCTTTTGCCTGTTGAATTAAGCTGTTGCACATTTCTGTTTAAGTAAAATATCTTTTGCCAGATGACAGAAATTCCTTTTTTCCCTCCTAAAAAGTTATTTGTAAAGTGGAAAAGTGGTTCCCAAGGAGTGCTGCAGAGTAAAATATAAAGGACCGTGTACACTTCCTTGAGGCTCTCCAGGGTTCAAATCAACAGTGTGTGCTTGCTTACTGCTGCTTTTTTTCTTTTTTTCCCTTAAGTTTTTTCAGTTAGGAGAGTTCACTATTAGCAGCTGTGAGATAATTATATAAAAAAAACCTAAGTAAATATTATTTACAATTATGACAAAATAGGCAAAAATAAATTAGCAAAACTTTTCATTTCTGCTACCTTGAGCAGTTTATGTTTTTAACCTTTGGCCTTTTTCACACAAGTCTAAATTAACACCGCTCTGCCTGTACTGTGTTGAGTTGTTGGTTGACCACAAAACCATCAAGATGGCCACACTGCTAATTAGGACCAGCTGTTACAGGCAGAATAATTATTAATTAGTTTGTAAGGTGTTTATAGAACTTTTGCTATTAGCCTAACAAGCTCCATATGTCTGTGTAAAACAAACTGCAGCGCAGGAGAAGAAGTGGGTTGACTGCAGACGGGATCTGTCACATTTCTGCAAGGCAGTGCTCTCCAGCAGTTGATCAACAGTTGTTGACGTTGCTCATTTAGGGATAATGAACGTTGTCACTTATGGCATTGACCTTCTCTTTGTGTTAGAATCTAAGCCTTTTAAAAACCTAATTAGATTTGATTCTTTGGGTTTTTGCGGTATGCCTGAATACTTTTGCTGCCTTTTTTTTTTTTTTACTGAGATGAAAACTAATAAAAAACAGACTTCAAATTGCCCTTGAAAGCCATGGATTTTGTGTTAAGAAGTTGGATGCGACCATAACTTGTCATTTTATTATTTACTAAATATGATTACAATAACTGCATTAGAACAGATCAATAAAACATTCTGAGTGTTAAATCATCCAAGACCTTCCTATGTTGTCTGAGATAACACACATTACTATTTTAAATCTGTCATTTTTGAAAATAAAAGGATTTTAGTTTAAAGAGAACTGACTAGTTGTAACATGAGACATTATTTGATAAACATTTACTTTCATTGTAAAAAGACTGTAAAAATACTGTAGGCTGTTTTAGATTTTATAAAGCATCATTTACCCAGTATGCTTTGCAGCGTAAATAATATGGTGCCATCCTAAACAGCCTGCAGTATTTTTACAGTCTTTTATAGTTGAAGTAAATGTTTATCAAATAATGCTTAATACTACAACTAGATGGAATTCCCTTTAAAACTCTGGTCAAGGTCTTTAATTTTATTTCGGTGTTTCCTGACACCTTTTTGTCATACCGAAATGAACAAGTTTACGCTTATGTTTTGTTTTCAGTTGCTTTTTCTAAATCTGGTAGCTTGGTTCTCTCTGACCAAACAAACCCAATACAATAAAAATATTTGAGGTAAATCTGCAGTTTGTTGCAGGAGAGGATATCCTTTATTGCATAATTTCTAGTGAACACCGCAAATAACACCAAATGGCGCAAACACCAAAATACTCAAGTGAAGTCAGGATTTTTGTGGTGGAGGCAAAACAAGGTCGGCATAATTGCTTGGCTGGAACAGCATCTCTAACGGAGGAAAGAGCTGAGACAGAACCAAACACAGAGTAATATTCTGGTAAATACACAAACGTCATACACTAATTATGTTGCTGTGAATGTGATTACTTCCTCCAGATGGACCCAAGCAGAATTTCGGTTATCAGAATTTCTCCGTATTGCTTGAAAGCCACATTTCATTACATGTGAAACATAAATACAAAAAGTGTTTCTGAATATAAATGAGTTTTTCTGTTTATGTTATTACTGAGTCTTATTTGGTGGCTTGTGTATTTTAAGGTGGGCGTTTAGTCTCTGTGTGTCGTCTCTTTAGCATACATTTTGCGAGCACTAACCAAGCGGAAATGACAGTAATTAACTAAATGAGCTCCATCTGCATCTGGGGGGCAGCGAGATAGAGGCAGACGTAGAAAATGGGGAATCTGCTTCTGAAAGGAAGAGAGAAGGGGGAGCTGGGAAGTTTTCAGAGAGGAGAGGTTGTAAGAAGCTGTCTCTGAGGGAGCGACGGTGAGGATGAGGAGGGGTGCAGGTGATCTGTGGAGAAACTGGACTCTATATATACTGGACGTGCACACACATACTTCACTTCCATTTCACCTCACTGTTTCAATCTTTCTCTGTCTTTTTATAAACAGGTATGAGTGAAGGAGGGGGGTCAGGGCTTTAAAGCTAAAATACATGCTCCCAACTGATGGCTGTGATTCCTCCTGATTTCACAGATTTTTTTATGTTAAGTGTTTCTTTGAGTAAAATCGAGCAAGCATCACTGTATTTGGGCTGCACAATAAAGGAAAAATTGCAATATTTTTCTAATCCTGCAATATATATTATGCATTATGAGGAAAATACATGAATTTTCAGCAGATGACTGTATATTTTTTGTCAGTATTTGAGTTATTCCTAGATT
This sequence comes from Cynodonichthys magdalenae, assembly GCA_031762555.1. NCBI lineage: Eukaryota > Metazoa > Chordata > Actinopteri > Cyprinodontiformes > Rivulidae > Cynodonichthys > Cynodonichthys magdalenae. The sequence goes on from JARVJO010000001.1 coordinate 14,660,269, forward strand.
TTATAGTGCTGAGACCTGACTACATGTTTCCTTCCATCATGTGCAAACATTTTTTACCACCTAACATGTTGCCTCTGTGTCTCTAAGTTTCTGTTTCTGCCACGTTAATACTAGCGTTCATTATAACCGCATTTTACCTCTTTTCACCTCTTTTCCTCCAGTTCTCTGCAAATTTGCTCATCTTCTTCATCATCATCATCGATCTGTGTCGTCTTCCTTCACAGCTCAAGAAATCATTGATAACACTTTTTCAAAAAACATTGCCGTTAATGTCCCAGAAGTTTTCACAACAAAATTACAGTTTTAGCTTTTTTGACACAGTCACCCATATCTGTCGGTGGAAGTACCCGTCAAAATAAAAGCCTGACCATTTAGTGCAATGACTTACGTTTTAAGCCTTGTACACACATAGCCACATTGTTTTAAAAAAATATCGTACTCACAGGTTTAGTTTAAGAAAAGTGTTCATCCACAGAGTTTCAAGCAGTATAAAGATAGAAAACTGGCGACTGTGACATTGAATGGCGGCATTATGCCTCCGGATAGTTGGTGTAAAACAGCCGACCTCTAAGCGATCTTTCTCCTTTGCAACTCAATGTATCGGAGCATTTGGGTTTGTAAAAACAAACAAGCAAATAGCGTCTGAACCACCGTAAAAATCAGCACCTTTCTAATAGTCATTTTTCCTCCTCTGCATGACCAAACAATCACAACGGTCGCATTTATGATGTCACCGCCTCATCGACGCAGACTGTAATGTGCAAATTTCTGGTTTCCAATGGAGAATTTTCATGGAGAGTTTTCATTATTAATCCTTTTTAGTGATATTAAACAGAGTTTGCGTGTTGATAAAAGGCCAAATCACATAAAAATCTATTTGTTTTCCGGCTACATGTGGACTAGGCCTTAGTTCCTAGATAGTGATGACATCACAGGACCTGCAGTGTGACTGATTGCACACGTATATTGAAATGACGAAGCTCAAACGATGTATCGTCCAGCTTTACTCTGTATCTTTCATCTCAAACACTGATAGTTTAGCTGCTTCTCAATCTTCTGGTCTGCTCTGCTGACTTATACTTGAGATTTACTCAAGCAATTACATTATCGCCGTTCTAGTTGTTTTTACTGCAAAATCTTATGGGATTTGCGGTTTCAGAACAATCCGTCATGGTTTCTTAAATCTTATATGTTTATCTTTTAAAGAAGTAGTAATGGGTAGTTAGGCAAACTACCGGGGAGGAGTTTAACGGCAGAACTTTCAGAAGAGATGCTCTTCTTGTTCTGTAGTTTTTAAGACGAGGCAGAAATAATTGAGCTCATTAGTCAGAAAAACAGGCTTGAGCTCATTCTGTCATGTTTTTAACACTAAGTTTTCTATAAGGGCTTTCCTAAAGAGTTGAGTTGTCTTTAAATGATCTTGGCGTTGCCAGATGTCCGTGTAACGGCTGTTTAGGTTCTGAATTGTTGTGTAGTTGGGCATTTCAGACACTGATGCTCTGCGTCGCCTGTATTTAAAAGTTGCAGTTTCCTGCAGATGTTCATTGACAACTGCTTCCACGATGTGTGCCAAGACTTTGTAGGATATGGGTTAATGATTCAGACAATGAGATCCACCTGTTCTCTCTTGTGAGAATATGCAGCTCCCTAAAGTGTCTGTGTTTGTGATCTTGTGTTCGCATCTTGGTCTGCTGGGATTTCTAATAACAAACCAAGATATTTAGAAAAGATTGTTGTTGCAACGAGCAACATTTTTACCAGTGACGTTATGAGAAACTTTGCCTTTATTCATTCGTTGTTGAACTATTTTTTTAAAACTGAATACTTTTTTTAATTTGATATGTTGACCTTATTTCATGTAATTGTGCAGTTTGTTGGTTTAACACGAGTTCAGCCACACTGTTGTGCACCTTAAAGTTCCTCTGACATGCATATCCTTCAAATACAAAAAGTCAAAGAAAGCATATTTATGTTTCAGAAACTTTACATAATACACAGGATTTTACCCATTTTCTCCCATAACTGGCAATTTTTTTATTTGAACTTGGCTCAAAGTGAAACAGGAAGTGACATCAAAGGGGACTCTTTAAGAAAAGGAACTCTCTGGTCTTTATTGAAACAATATTATTTGAACTCTGACTTTTCATCTCTCTGATAGTGACTTTAAAGAAACATCAGATTCTTCTCTACAGTCTGTGTTGTTGGCCATTGGGACGCTGCTCTGTTATTCACACATTCCCCTTTGACATCACTTCCTGTTACTTCACCTGCAAATATCTCAACAACTGTTCATCTCAGCAGCGTGATTTTTTTTTTTTGCAGTGTGTTAATGTTATCTTTCCAAAAATGCATGACAGGCACTTTAAATCCATCAAATCAGGGATTAAGACACATTTGGTCAAACTAAATTAAGGTACATTTTTAAATTCATGGCTTTTTAAGCCACAAAATCATCTTTATCATGAGCTTTGTCGAAGATGTGGCTTCATTTGTCTTAATAATTAAGAACTCTCAGAAAAATACTTCAAAAATTCTTTAGTTATAACATTTCCTTCAGAGGGACCAAGTCATTTAGTTTTTCTCAAGTAGGTCTCAAGTCTTTATCAAGTACTTTTGAGTCTCTCTTCTTTTTTTTTAACGTTGCAGTTATATGTCAAATGTAAATAACAGACCATGTTCCCCTTTTTAAAAAATCCATATTTATCTCAAATCGTGATGAAACGTGCAGCTGAACTTACACAGTATTTTAAAAAATACTTTTAAAATTGCACCTCTATGTTACACAGTTCAAATAAACTTAGCTGCAAAAATAGTCCTTTTAAACTAAACTATAATTTTCTATTTCCACACATTTTGCAAAATGTGTAGGGAAAAAGACGGACTGTCTGCTTCTGGTAATACAGAATGAGTGACATGAATTAATGGGCCCACTTTATAAATAATGTGTTTTAAACTTTACTTTTTTTTTTGTAAAATATCAAGTATTTAAGTAAACGGGGTCAAGTCCAATTCAAGTCCCAAGTTATTGGTGTAAAAGTCCAAGTCAAGTCACAAGTCTCTGAACATTTTTTCAAGTCAAATCTAAATTTAGAATAATGACTTGAGTCCCCACCTTTGATTTCCTTCAAGGGACCCATAGATGAGATGCTTTTTGTATTTTGACAAAATTATCGCAATTTTTTTTAATCAATGCTCTGTAGTGTTGGATCTCACATGTTCTAATAAAATTTAATAACGTTTCAATTACAGTAAAAATAAAATTGATGAATACAAAACTTATTTTAACTTGCTGCCTTTTAACTCTGGGGTCTGGATTAAGTTATGTGATCATAATCCTGTTTTAAATGAGATTAATAAATCAATAAATTTCTGTCTTGAAGAGGGAATCAGGAACAGACAGGGATTTCTGCGTAAAGGCGATGGATAAGAATGACGTCTTCAGACCAACTGGTGCGTAAAGTTGACAAAAACAGGACTGTGGTAGGAGCAGGACTCGCCATGTGACGGCCCCACAAACTGATTCAGCTGCAGTCGGCTGAAAGCCGTGACAGCCGAACAAGGTGCAGTGAAAAGAACAGCGCAACCGCGAAAAACCCAGATTTCTGACAAATTCTGATCTTTTCAAACAAATTTCAGGAAACATTTTTGAAAGAAACAAATGAGTAGAAAAACAAACCAAATTCAAAAGACTGAACATCAAGTGTTTGTATACACTTCAACGAAAAACTGAAATTATTCACCTCTGTGCTTTTTGTGTTTACAACAGATATTTCCCTGGTATTTTGAAACTGAAGGCAAACTGAAGGTTCACGTGAAAGTCATTTTCACAGATTGTAGAATCGAGGAGCAACTCAGACTCGAGCTATTTCACCGTCTACCTGAGGTTTAACGGGTCTTTTCTGACACCCACCCCCAGGTTGTGACAGATCTGCATTCGCCTCACTTCCTCCATCTGTCAGGACGTCTCTTCTTCTGCTCTTACTGTCCATCTATCTGAACGCCTGTCTCTTTGGGGGACGCGGGCTCACTTGTATCGATCATATCGCCTCCAAGTCGAAGAACTAAAAAATCTCTTCCCTTCGTGTACAAACCTCTGTCAGCAGAGACAAGCCTCTCTTTTTGTCTCTGTCAAACACAACCTTCTACTTTGACAACTTTGTCCCGAACTGTCCTCTGTCCCTCCATTAATTCCTATCTGCCTCAGTCCCAATGTGTCGCCGTTTGTTTTTACAGGAGGAAAGGTCCATCTCCTTTCGTCGCGCCTGGCAACGCTCCGCTGCTTCATTACCACGGCAACAGAGAAACCGTCCCCTTTCATTACGGTGCTTATTAATGCTGGATGCAAAAATGACAGAGCTGCTGTACGCCAGGAAAAAACGTGCACGAACTTATAAACGAGGTCAGTAGATCACTGGATGTTTACAGAGTTGTGGTGGCTCAAAAACAAGTTTCTTGACTTGTGTTAAATCATAAAATTAGTTTTACTGATCGTCCTTCAGATTGGACACAATGTGCTGCAGCACAAAACTATACAGCACCAAGTGTTTCAGTGCCTGGCATCAGCAAATAATGTAGGCTGGATGGTTTGCTCTAACAGATTTGAGATTTTTCTACCTGAACTTAAACGTTACATTTCTTTCAAAAAAAAAAAAAATCCCAACTGGCTCACCACAATGTTTGTTTTCCCTTTTAGAAATACAAGACTTAACCTCTGCCCATCTTTGAGTAGAGATCTCTTTAAACAGCCTGATCTGATGAATCCATTTGTTTTTAGAGTCATTTGATTTTGAACGGTTATTGATTTCTTTACATACGTAGTGACAGGATGTTAGGCAGGCCTGCATAACTGGAAAATTGTTTTCTAACCCTATAAAACCCTGTAAAAAAAAATAAAGGAATTTTCAACAGATGACTTAAACATTTTAAGTTCTGTTGCCGTCTTGATGAACCTGCACCGATCTTACCTCTTGAGTTATTCTTTTACTGCTTGCTTTTTGTGCCCGAGTAAGTTTCCATCATGTGCAAACATTACATTCAACCGTGTTGCCTCTGTGTCTTAGTTTCCATCACGCTTTAACCGTATTTCCCCTCTTTTCATCCATTTCTGTGAAATTACCTCATCTTCCTCGTTTTCATTAAGACCCTCAGTCTTCCTCCGCAGCTCGTGAATTCACCGACACTTCTCTGAAAAATGTTTCACAGCAAAATTAAAGTTTTAGCTTTTGACACAAAGATGCCCACGTCTGCCGGAGGAAGCAACCAGTCAAAATAAAAGCCTTAATATGCAACCGTTTAGTAGTGCAATGACTTTAATTTGCCTCCTGCATCTCGGCTGTACCTTCCTGGCTGGGGTTTGGTGGCCTCCTTTGGTGGCGGGCTGGCTGTGGGGCCGGGGGTCGGGTTTTGGGGGTCTGGGCGGCTCTGGGGTGGCTGGACTGCTGGTCCCGGTTTCTGGCGGTCCTCTGGGCC
>JARVJO010000001.1:14678013-14754120 GCA_031762555.1 Cynodonichthys magdalenae
TCTAAGGCCTGACAGGCCCTGATAGACCCTGTCTAAGGCCTGACAGACCCTGATAGAACCTGTCTAAGTCCTGACAGACCCTGATAGAACCTGTCTAAGTCCTGACAGGCCCTGATACACCCTGTCTAAGTCCTGACAGGCCCTGATAGACCCTGTCTAAGGCCTGACAGACCCTGATAGAACCTGTCTAAGGCCTGACAGACCCTGATAGAACCTGTCTAAGGCCTGACAGACCCTGATAGAACCTGTCTAAGTCCTGACAGGCCCTGATAGACCCTGTCTAAGTCCTAACAGACCCTGATAGAACCTGTCTAAGTCCTGACAGACCCTGTCTAAGTCCTGACAGACCCTGATAGACCCTGTCTAAGGCCTGACAGACCCTGATAGACCCTGTCTAAGTCCTGACAGACCCTGTCTAAGTCCTGACAGACACTGATAGACCCTGTCTAAGTCCTGACAGACCCGGATAGAACCTGTCTAAGTCCTGACAGACCCTGACAGACCCTGTCTAAGTCCTGACAGACCCTGATAGACCCTGTCTAAGGCCTGACAGACCCTGATAGAACCTGTCTAAGTCCTGATAGACCCTGTCTAAGTCCTGACAGACCCCGTCTATCAGACAGCGTCTAAGTCCCAATTGAACCTGTCTAAGTCCTGATAAACCCTGTCTAAAAGACAGGTCTTTTAGGACCATGTCAAAGTCCTAATGGACCCTGTCTAAGTCCTGATAAACCATGTCTGAAAGATGGGTCTTTTAGGACCATGTCTAAGCCCTGATGGACAATGGTCCTGATAGAACCTGTCTAAGTCACAAAGATGCATCAGAACTCCCAAAGAGCCGGCCAAAAGACGTCTAAGTACTGAACTATGGTGTGTAGATATTAAAACCCCCATCATGCTAATATGTGAGGTTACCATGGTAACCAGCGTCTGAAACTACAAAACAGGAAAAGACTGAGTTTCTTTAAGTGGTTTTTACTTTAGCTCTATGTTCTCGGTCGGTGCGCTTCCAGCCGGGCTCAGTGTGTGGTCACATTCTGGCCTCTCCACAGTGATGCAGAAATATAAAGAACTTCTCTTTGTTTTAAGTTTAGCCACATGGTTTGGCTCGCACATTACTAACCTAATTTTATTCATTTGAGGCTGAAATCTTGGATCTTTTGAGCTGAGTCCATCTTTTGGATTCAGAGTCTGAGCGGACCACCCAGTGGGCTCTTTGTAGAAAAGTCTGTAAAAACTGATAACTTAGAAGCATCTTTTTATTATTATTCTAGTGATGGGCTTTCTATCATCTTGTTACAAAATTGTCACTTAAAGCTTAAAGTGATGAGTTTTGGTTACAATAATAAAAAAATTAAAACTCAGTTCTCTTTAAGTGGTAGACCTTTCGATTAGCCTCATCTGCCAGCTTTTTATAGCTGTGCTGGCTTTACTTTATTTAACATGTCAGATTATACTGGATACTTCAGGTAGAAAAAGTAAAAACACAACTTAAGTGTTTAAATCATAAGCCTAAAAATCATGAAATGTTTTGACAAGTATTTTATCTAGCTGGAGTTGAAACTTGCACTGTGGGAGCACTCAGTGTGTCTTCTCAGACAGCTGCTTTAATATTTATTTTTAGTCTGTTTCTCTGCTATAGGAGCAGGTATGTTGTGGATGATAATAAGAGTCGGTGTCAGGAAAAATTAGACTTTGCCTCTCTTGATTCAGCTGTCAGACCCCATATTCTTCTGCTTTAACTTGCTGGAAGAAAAAGATCCAACCTGACTCAGACTTTCTTAGCATTGAGTCATTGTTTCATTCTTTTAAGGGTTTACAGCAGAGATCAGAGGTAAAATTAGTTGAGGATTCAGACTGGGCTGCTGTGATAATCAGCTCAAAGTGTAAAACCTACAGTTTGACACCGTTGTACAGCCTTTTAGTGACTCAATGAGGTTTTTTTCACTCTGGACGGTGCTACAGGTTTTAATAAACAGTGGTCATGTGGTTGATGGTGAACCCTGAACAGTTAAAGATGTTAAAATGTGAGAACTTGATGAAAGGAGTCTGTTGCATGATGGGCTGTGAATCTGTGTCACCAACTCCTACAGCCTCACAAGTTGGGTTTTCTGAACGGTAAAAGGACCAGTTTTCAGCGGTCAGGTGGTCTCACGTTTGATTCTAAAATACTTTGTTGTCCAGAGGAAGTCAAGTCAAGGTAAGGTTGGGCTATATTGACATAAAAATGTATCACGATTAATTGTGGCATTTATCCGATAATGATTAATAGGAAGATTGATTGATGACAGTTGCACTTGCAAATGGCCAACGCTGTGGCCTTGGTCTGCATTTTCTCTTTCCTCATACTCCGGTTTGTGCAGGTTTTCCATGTGATTAAAAAGATCGTAGTGTTAGAGTTACCTGCTCCACACCTTGGGCCTGATGGTGTGTCGTACACAAAAATACACCATCAAATGGCACTAATTGCAGTAATTGCAAAGTGGCAAATATTAGTTGTTGATGGATTTACTGATGGTTAATTTAACATGATTTTGTCCAACCCTAGTTCAAAGTCGACTTTGACTTTAGTCTCAAGATGCTGAAATCTATCACTGTGCTTGACGTCTAACTTTACTTTGATCTTGGCTCAGCGCATTGTTCTAAAAGTTTACTATGTTTTTATTCTATTAGGTTTCCTCCTGGTAATTCAATCAAACATGCCATATTTCTTGAGTCTTAAAGTCATACTTGATCGGTCTGTCTACATTCCTACCCACACCTAGGGTAGGGCATCATTTGAATTGGAACGATTCTGGTTCTTCTTTTGGATTTGCGGTTCCCAATGATTCCCAATTTTGATTCTTTTTAGAGTTTAAAAAAGTTGACATGGTTTAAATGAGGTAGCTAACCACAATTCTTTCTAGAAGAACAGATGTTCTGAATTTATGTTTCACACAGGGGTACTCTGTACTTTTCCATCTAACCAAATCGTACACTTATATCCAGCCAAAGAGTATTTTTGATCTTGTTTTGAGACGATGTACTAAGTAAGAGCAGAATGTGTTTGATTGTTAATCTTATTAACCTGGAAATGTTTTCCTCATTTCAAGTCTTACCAAGCACCATTGCCTTACTGCACTGGCAGATTATTTCACTTAATTTGCTACTAGGTATTGAAATTTAAAAGTTTGAATGATTCCGGGAGGATTGAAATATTAATCCTGGTTCCTATCGAGACTCGATGCCTGAACCTACCCTCACCTATGTTCAAGCAGCTGTAATCAAACTGTAGATTTAAAAACTTTTAATAAAACTGACTTCGTTCAGCTCCAGCGCTTCAGTTTATTCGACATAGTCTCTGTGATGACGCCGTCTCACAGTTACGTTGTGATGAAGTGCTGTAATCTTCAGTTCTGTCTTTTTTTTTTATATTTGTCTCCACTTCAGCTTCACCTGCTTCTCCTTTTTAGCTGCTGATTTCTCAGGATGATTTCTGACAGCCCTCAGGGAGGAGGCAGCTTTGTTTACCTACTTCCCTCCAGCTGGGGATGAATGGTGCAGTGATGGCTTAAGAGTTTTCCAAGAGTATATATGAAAAGTCGCAGCTCTCAGGGCGCAGCCTGTCTCGCAGCTGATGTACGTGCCGCTGTTCTTCAGCTCTTGACTGTTATACACACGAATATTTATAGGAATGTGAAAGAGAAACCCCTGAACTCTGCTTGTGAGGTACTTTAAGGAAGAGTTTTAATCAAATGCATGTCATGAATTCAATAAGAAAACAAGCAGGCAGAGGAATAAGTCATCTATGAACCGAAGGCAGCAATTTCATCTGAGGTTGACCCTTCCTGAAGCGGTGTACTTCAGACTCTCATATCTCCAGGTTGTTGCTACATTTAACAAAAAAAATCTCAGTCCTAACAAGTTAAACCTGCTGCCACTTATTATTTTTGCTCAAGAAAACTTAAAACCTGGTGTCAGATCTGCACAACTAAAAGCCTTTTTCTCCAGAGATTTTATATATATATTATTATATTATAGATATTTATATATAATTAAATCTCTCCATATTCTAAATTTTATCCATTAAGTTGCTTAGAGAGAGAGCGTTTTGTACATTTTATATCATTTCTGTGTCTTTATCTTTTTAAACAGCCCTTTTAGTAAGTAAACTTTATTTATATAGATCCTTTCACAGATAGAGCTTTGCAAGGAGCAAAATAAAAATACAAATATACAATCTAAGCATTAAAGCAAACAATAAAACAAACTAATGCGACTAATAAAATGAACACATTTAGATAAAAGCTTGTCTGAACAGCAGTGTTTGAGTTGTGTTTCAAAGCTCCTATAAACTCTTTAACAGTTAGTCCTTCAGGGTCCTAATAAGGAATATTTTCAGGTTATTTATTGAAAAATATTAATAAAGTTGTCCGCCAACATTTTTTGTCTAACTTTTTCAGTTGTAAAGTAGGTAAAAAAAATCTGAAGAAAAAATGTAATTTCCATCCATCTATCTTCTGCTTATCCAGGGTCAGGTCAGTAATTTAATAAAAATATATGTATAATATGTGTAATTTAATAAATATAATTTGATTGTACAAGTGTTCTCAGGTTATTCTCCTCGTTTATGATGGCAGTTCTTATAAAAGTAGAGTTCAGTCAAAACTGGAGCATAAATCTGTCTGAGCTCTGATAAAGCTTCATGATGACGTCATCAAGGTCTGTTTTCAGTTGGAGGGTCTCAAGATCAGTTCTGATCATCAAACTTACCTTTTTTTTGCCACAGGTGGAGCTCTGTCTCTCAGCTCAAGTGTGACTTTTCACTTTTTAGAGCTGTGACCACCAGCTGTGACTCAAAGGTAAAGAGCCCCCCCTCCCCACACACACACACACACCATCTGTGCTCCGACAATTTTTAAAAATCACATACGCAAAAAGTGACTTTCAGTTCCACAACCGTCTCCTATTTTCAGAAGGTGTCTGTTCGGACAGGCCGCCCCCACCTCAACACGCCTGTTGCCATGGTAACATAGCGAGAGAGATAAAAAAACAGGCATCTATTTGTGCAGATACATCCTGCACTCTACCTTGGAAACTAATGACGAGTGATTTTTTTTTGTTTTTTTAAGTTTCTCGTCCTTTTTGATCCGGTTGCCACCGGTTCTTCTGGGGGTCCACGTCGCAGTCTGAGGACCCTCCCACCCCCCGCTTGTTCTGCTGTCGCACAGGATCCTCCCAGTCTGGATATCTGTTCTGTGTTTCTGTTGCCTCTCCAGCTTTAAACAAGCTTTCAGACGTGCACACGCCCAGGAAGAAAGCTTTAGTGTTATGAAAATAGAATGGATCAGCACCCTGTATGTGTGTGTGTGTGTGTACGTACATGTGGCCTTTAAGTCCAAACTTGCTCTGCGGAGCCGTTTCAGTCCCTAATGAGATGTCTCCTCACACACATGCAGTTTGAACTCCTTCCATCGCTCTTCCTGTGTGGCGTTTGACACAGACATCCATAATCAGCAGCTTCACTGTGACTGATTCTGACGGGGGGAGGAGCGCGGGGTGGGGGTGGGGGGTGATTCATTTTTGGGTTTGCTCGCAGCCATCTTTATTTTGACGCATTCATTAGAAATTGAATTCGTCAGTGTGGTCAGCGGGCAGCATCGACGTCTCGGGTTAATTGACGTGTGCGTAGTTAATCCTCGAGCTCGTCCACGCGCCGCTGTGCTGCTAATGTTTATCGATGCCGCTGGATCTCCAGGCGGGGGGCTCCTTGTCACTTAAACCATATTAACCGTCACGGTCTTTAGTGGCTCGCACCCTGGAGGGTACCGGATTGTTGCATCAAACGGAGCAGATTTAATCAGAAGCTGTGTTGGAAAACTCTGAGCGACGTTGAGCAGGTTCATGTTTATAAATCATCATATTAAAAGTTTGGCACCAGTTCAAACAAAATGTCATTTGTGTCTTCAGAGATCCTGACCTGCAGGATTTAAATCCTTCTGTTGGGGTCTATATAAAGTGGAACTGCAATGCTTTGGTCTGAGTTCCTCCTCATTGTAACTCCACAAGCCACGCCCCTTTATTGTGTTTTGTGTGGAAAGATAGTCTCTTATCTTTATCTGTGTTGTCTTTTTATTAAAGTCAAATAAGTCGAGGCAGATGGCTGCTTGTCCTGGTCCTGGTTCTGGTTCTGCTGGAAGTTTCTTCCTGTTAAAAGGGAGTTTTTTCTCTCCACTGTCGCCACTGAGCTGCTCAGGATGAGACTGTGATGACGTGATTCAACACAATCTTCTTCTTTAGGTTGATTGTTTTTTGTGTACAGTGCTCTGAGACGTTCATTATGACTTGGTTCTATTTAAATACATTTAATTGAATAATTGGATTTTTAATGGTTTTGCTGGATTTTGATCAAATGTATCTCTAAGATAGAATAAAGGAAAAAGTTGGAGTAAGGCATCTGTTAGGTTGTATATATATACATATACATATAATTATATATATACATAATTTGGAAAACATAATTTTTATTATAGGTTATTTACCTTTTTTTCAATAAATATTGACAGAAATTGTCTCTTGACTTGGACCAAATTAAAACTTTTGGCCCCTTTGACTCTCCTACTTCAGAGTTTTCAGATATTTCCATGTTTTCACCTCACCTTTGTTCTGGTTTGTCTCTTTATTGGTTAATTTTCCTTTCAATGAAATTGAGTGTTTTGTGGAAAAGGAGGAGCAAAGTGTCAGGATTATACGGATGGATGGATTTTATTGTGGTTGTGTGGATTGAAAGGAGGCTGGAGCCATCCATCTCTGCTGTCTGAGACACTCCGCTCCCCATCCTGCTTGTCTATTCTGTCTTTATTCAAGCAGAGGGATTACAGCGAAGAAAGCAGCAAAGCAAGCAGAAAGGGATTATTTAACAGCAGCAAAGGGATTAAAGGGGAAAGTTGCATCTCAAGTACAGCAACAGACCCCCGCGGCCGATCAGTTTCTGAGAGTTGATCGTCCAGGTGTCTGACACAGACTCTGCTGCTCGTTTGGACAGAGCCACAGAGACTAGTCCTCATTTAGAGCCCCGAGACAGGAGGGGGGTCCGAGTCCGGGATCCAAATGAGAAATTTTCGGCGTGACCTCAGGACCCGGGAAGATGAAAACATTTGCTTTTCTTCTGATGCCGAGACCTCATCAAAGGAGGTCTTTGACCTAATTTGAGGCACAGAGCAGCCGTGTCATCGTTTTATCCTGGCAGTGGTCAAAAAATTTAAAGGAACAGTTCAGATCTTTTGAAGTCTGGTTCTGGAGAAACAGCTGTGTGAACGCTTGTTGAGATCAGTTTTAAGCTCGTATCGCGTTTTTGTGCTTTTTCAACAAATCTATCAAAACATTCAGCTCCTTCAGGACATTTCAGCATTTTTTACTTTGAGATATTCAGCTTTTTCTGCCACTTCCACTGAAAATAAATGGAGCTGTTTTCAACATCATTAAAATCCTTTAAAATGTTCATAAATCTTTACTTTTGTTCTGATTCTACTTTAACTTTGCTGAATAAAGTAATAAAAACCCAAAATTAGCACAAACATATGTTCCTTTTTAGTTTTAGCTGTTTATCTGTTCAGCTATTGTAGTTATTTTACATGACTGAAATTTTTATACGTGTTTTGTTTTTCCTCTCACTGTCTGTTCATTTAAAGTGGTGAAATGACCACTAATAATTTCAAGGTCAGAAGATAAAAGGTCAACGTCACAGGTGAGTTTTCTGCTTGTTTTATTGAAATTTCAGCCATATTCATTATATACATTGTTATTTCACATTTTTTGTTTCTTTTTTTCTACCTCCTAAACTAATTTTTACTAATTTTAACTACATCTCTGCTCCGTTCAGCTTTAACTTCAGCAGCATTAAGAAGGAAATACAAATTTTCTAGTTTATTTCTGTGTTTTGTTTACCTCAGAAATCAGAACTTGAATTTGGGACATCAGATCCAACGTCACAATAATGACTGGATTCAACATGTTCAGTAAATAACCGACAGAAGGTAAAAAGTTTTATCTTTGATTTTCTACCTGGATTATTGAGCATTCATGCATTTGATCCACTTTAGATGCAAACAAGGTTGTCTGGACGGGTTCTTCAGTCAGGAGATGAAGTTTATAACTCAGACTGTAGAGACAAAACCTTTTAGTGAAGAACCCACCCAGACCTGATTCCATTATTGCAGCTTTTTACCTCCAACATGTTGGTTTGTGATGTTGAGTCAGGATTTCATCTTTGTGGCAACATTTCAGTTGATTTTATTTTTTCAACTTAAAACATGTAGAATCTGAGTTGATTTTGTAGCTCAGTTTGAAAGAAATATTCTGTAGCAACGAACGATAACTGCAGCAGGATGGTGACAGAACCTGAGACTGAACTCTGATCCGTGGTTCTCTGTACTGATTGAGAGGCTGCAGCTGTTTGTGTTGGAGATGGTTCAGATTGTAGAAAGTGTGCTTCTGTGGAAATGTTAGAACTTGATGTGGGTTTTATTCTACGCAGCTTTAGAAAACTATTGAAATCTCCATTTATTTTGTTTAAAGTAAAGAGCGACAGAATCTAAAGCACTGAGTGAAAAAACAAACAAACATAAAGTCAGAGGTGTGAACAGGAAGTGCTGATGAACGGTTCACACTTTGATCACTTCATGTTTCTGTTTTTAACAAACTGACAGTTTTATCAGGCTTTTAATAAATTCCATCACAATCTTTAGATTTATTAACGTCAGGTACATTTTTAACTTTTAACATGAGGATTGTTGGTGAAAAACAGTTTAAAGAGTTCACCTTGGACTGCTGGAAACTGTTGCTTTCAGTTAAAAAGAAATCATTATTTATGACCGACTGCTGATTGAACTTTATTTTTTATTTGTGTTTCTGAACTGACTGGCTGAAGGACAGAACTGAGAGAAACGAGTTCTGTTGAATGTGAGCAGAGCTGGAAGAAACCTTTTATAATCTGTAACATGCAACAGGTGGGAGATCATGTAATTACATGTCAACAAAACAACTCCTGACTGGATGAAAGAAAACTAACCTGCTGCTCTGATTGGAAGAAATGTTTCATTTTCACTTTAACATTAAGTTTAGAAAATGAAAAATTGACTTCTTGACATAATTGTACAAAAACTAAACTAAATTTGTTAAAGTAGACGAATCCTGTTAAATACATTTTGTTGCACCTGGAGTCTGAGTGCAGAAAAGTTAAATTTAGTTTCTCCTGGTGCTGCATAAATATCTTTATATTCTGTTTGGGTCAGATTTTTCAACCTGCTCAGTTTTTCGATTCCCTGTAAGAAAAATGTGATAAAATTCAGTTAATCAGACAGTTTCCATCACAGTATTTGCTGCAAACCAAAATTCTGCACGTCCAGCTTAAGTTTCACAAATCCACAGTTCTGCAGGTTCATTCTCCTCCGACTCAAACAGGCTGGATGGACAAGTCTTCTGTTGACATCTTTTAATTCATTTGTAAATAAGTTTCTGTGTTGCTACAATCGTCTCTATCAGAGGATGGGACAGCACCAAAATGAGTTGATCTCAAACACAGCTCAAAGAGGGGCTTGTGGAGTTACAATAAAGATAAAGTTCCATGTTATAAAGACCCCAACTGAAGGATTTAAAAGCAGAATATGTCATTAAACAGATTAATATTTGCTTTAATTAAACTTCTGTAAGGAGAGGTACAGAATCAGGATTAGTGAGGAAAGATGATTTTTGCACAGGGAGGAGAAACTTATTTCTTTAAGCTCATGTCGTTTATTTCATGTATTTTTGCAGCCAGAAGTGACTCAAGTCCTGATCCATGAAGAACCAGAACCACCACAGGTTGACATCTCGTACATCAGGTAAGTTTAACTGTTTTAATTACAAATAGATCGTTCTGAAAAAAGGAGAGCAGATCACCTGCTGCCTTTAATGTCAGGTTTAGAAATAACAGCTGTAACCTTTTTGGTTAAACCTTCAAACTACACTATATTCACTCACCTGCCTCGACTCATATGAGCTGAAGTGACGTCCCATTCCTAATCCATAGGGTTCAATATGATGTCGGTCCACTCTTTGCAGCTGGAACAGCTTCAACTCTTCTGAAGGTTGTCCACAAGGTGTTTACGGGGATTTTTGACCGTTCTTCCAGAAGCATTTGTGAGGTCACTGATGTTGGCCTTCTCTCAGGGCCTTTCCCAATTAGTGGCTACTCCCTTCCCCTACTCACGGGCGCGTGCCCATGGAGGGTTGGCCATATTAAGTCCCATCTGAAACCAATTACATACGAGGGCGAGAGGTTTATAAGGCCCTACACAGTGAGTCAGGATCCAATGCAGACTTGAGCAGCACCAAATAATGGTCAGCATACATGTTTACTAAGTAAACACCTCACCAACAAATATACTTTCACATAGGCTATATAAATCGTGTTCAATTCAAGGTTTATTAAAAACACAGAACCCTGTTCCATATTTTAAAAAGTAAATGATTAAAAGTTTGTTTTGACGAGTTATCGCACCATATGTTATCTGAAAACTCTCTAAAAAGTGGGCTTACTTAAATATTTTCTTGGGTCTATTAAAAACGGCGTCTTCTAGACGATCTTACAGCAAGCTTTCAGTCGCCGCAAGAGCTTGGACTGCTACCATGGTAACAACAGCTTCCTGTTCCGGAAGTGTGAAGAGAGGCCGTCTCTAAAGGGTCATCCCTGCAGTCAGTTTTACATCCTCAGGGTTTTTCTATGAATCTAAAGCAGCAAAAACACAAAAACTTCATGCTCATGTTCATTTTCTGCCGTTTATTATTTCTCTTCCACAGACATAAGTACATCATTAGAAGTGTGGCTGTTTGAGTCACAGCTCACATTATTGCATTAAATGATTTTATGTGCAAACAGACGAGGAGAGGAGGAGGAAACTTTGTCGTTTGGACCCAACATTCAGAATCATGGTGTCGTAATCACAGGAAAACAACTTTCATTTGTTGTAAACTCAACTGAAGAGGTAAGAAAAGTAACATTTATAAAATAATAAATTGTGCTTTACAGTAAACTTTCACTGGTCTGAAACATTCAATCAGTAACACTGTTTAATCTGCACCTTTTCACCACATTAACTTTATTTTAAGTAAAACAGGAGCTGTGCTTTGTTGGATTGTTTTTAATAGAAATCAAAATCTGCAACTGGGATTTTATTAGTTCAGCTAATTTTCACAGAATTAACTCGTAAATGAAGAGGGAGGAAAATCCACGTGACCCTCATAGCACCGAGTAATCCCATTTTCACCATAATCAGTGTGTGAAGACGAGTGGAACTAGATGTGAAGATTTAAAATGTCATTACTGATACAGTAACAGAACATGTGATAATCTGATTTATTTCCTTAAACTCCTCATGTTTAAACTTTT
The DNA here is from genome assembly GCA_031762555.1 of Cynodonichthys magdalenae. NCBI lineage: Eukaryota > Metazoa > Chordata > Actinopteri > Cyprinodontiformes > Rivulidae > Cynodonichthys > Cynodonichthys magdalenae. The sequence goes on from JARVJO010000001.1 coordinate 14,689,421, forward strand.
AGTGATTAAACATTCCCAGAATGCAATGTGACGGGAAAAAATGAAAATCTAAACTGAAACACCTCCTGAATGTTGTGCTAAATTACAAACATTTAAAGTTTTAACGCCTGCATGAATTAGTTTAAACCCTGTTAAAGTTTCACATTAAGACTCTGCAGTGGAATGTTTGATGTAAATTAGTGTCCACATCGTTAGTAAACATCATCCCAACACCTAATCTACGGTAGCTAAACAGAATATGTACAAACTGTCTCCTCCTCCACCTCCTCGCTTCACTCCTCGATTTCCAGGATCAGGTCGTCTCCCTCCAGGGAGGAGTCAGGCTCCACGTGGACGGCCTTGATGGTCCCGCTCATCGGGGAGTTGACCACCGTCTCCATCTTCATGGCTGAGAGGACGCAGAGAGGCTGACCCTTCTCCACCTGCAGACGGTTCAACACGAGCTCGTCAGAAAAATGTTCAGATGAAACCTTCTGCAGCGTGGTTCTGAGGAAACACTGATGAGCTAATGGCTAGTCTGAACACTTCTGTGCATGTGACCCGGGGATTAAATCTCAAGCAACTGTAGTGCATTTAATCAAAATATAATGAATAAAAAAAAAATCTAAGCATCGTTTTGAGCGGTTAAATCTTAATGTCCAAATATTGTTGGAGGTTTCCTCTTCTAAAAACTTTATTCTCAATCTGACTCCAATCAGGACAGCCAAACAAGAACAATCCTTTCTAGCTGCTCTGAGAGAACTACAATAATGAATCAACCTCTTAATCTGACTTCCTGGTCTCAGCCCTGGAGGCGGTACCTTTTACATCAGACGGAGAGAGAAGGAACATATTGATAAAACACACAGTGTGAAACAAGACTGATCTTAAATTTAGTTAATTTCTCATAAAATGTCCGTCTCAATTAGGAAGACAAGTCAAAACATCTCATTAAACATGAGAACATTTTTTATTTTAGTATCAAAATGTATCTTAAAAAGCAGGAATCTTAAAATATTTTGATCTAAACGGTCAGGTTTCTGAATCAAAGTGTTTAGTTATGAACGGTTAGACGTCAGAAGGTTAAAACTAGGAGTGAACATTTTAAACATTTAAAAAGAAACTTCTTTAATGACAGGAACTAAACTGTAATCTGTTCTGTTGTCCCTAATGTTCAAAACTAATATTTTTCTTTAACGTCTGATGTTGGAAGCAGTAGAGATTTAGTTTTTTTTTAAGGTTGATACAGATTTTGACGTCAGTCTAATGGATCCCTGATATGTGCTGCCAGTTCTTGAAGCTGATGTTACTTTTTCTTCTATTTACATGAGAAAAATGATAAATGTTACACAAATCTCAAATTAAAAAAGAAATGAAACATTTCTTAAAAATAGATGATAAACAATGTGGAACTTTAAATATTCTATATAAAGAATATAATAAAAAAATTTTTTTGTATCAGCTGCTGCCGATTCAAGAAAAACTAAATATTGGACCAAATATCGGTCGACCTCTTATCAGCAACTATACGGGAAATTTGACACCAAATAAAAGCTCAGGTCTCATGACAGATTCACTTTGGTCTTTTTTTCCTGCTCAGAGCTGCCATTAGTTCATAAATCCAGTTAAATTAAACTATTTCTACAAACTGAGGTCATTCAAAGAGCCATCTGCAACAGGTAAGATATTCATCACTCATAAACCTTTTACCACATTACACTGATTAAGTCAATTTTCACTGACTTTCAAAACTGTTTTTAAATTGTTAAAATTAATTTGATTCTGTATTTAAATACAGAATCAAATTAATTTTAACAATTTAAAAACAGTTTTGTTGTGTAAATCTGAACGTCGAGCTCTGTTTGAATCATTTAGAGATTAAAATTTCATCCAAAGCAACATAATCCTGGCTGAATAAACTGACCTTAGATCCAACTTTAACTTTGACCTCCAGAACTTTTCCAGGCATCGGAGCTCCCACCTGACCCTTAATGGACTTCTGAGCCTTGGGGTGGAACTTCATTTCCTGAAAAAAAAACCCCAAATAATTGTTTTTATTTATTCATTCTGTCTCCTACTGAAACCATAAATCAGCTGTGAGCCGTCAGATTCAACATGTTTATCACTGAATACACGTGTCTGTGGTTCTGCTGGTCCAGTCAGTTAATCTGATGATCATAAATGAGTCTTCGGACCCCTCCATGTACCTTCATGGCCACGGTGTCTTTAACCAGAACTGACCGGAGCTGCCCGTTCAGCTCGAAGAAGACCTCCCTCTGACCCGCCTTGTTCAGGTCTCCCAGAGCCAGAGCCTTGATGTGGAGGATCTTCCCTCGTTCCAGCTCCACCTGCAGCGACACAGAACAGGACAGGAGAACAGAAACACATTAAAAAAAAAACAATCGATACGCGGGGACAGAATTAGATTATGTTAGAGAATTGGAATTAATACAAGGGAGCAAAAGTCCATCGAAGCAATAAAAACACAGAAACGTTGGCCTTTGTTTGGTTTTCCTCAGCGATGAGAACGCAGCAGCTTCTTTTGTCCGGTTGGATTACATCTTACACCTTTTTACACTAATAAATCAATTTTTAGCTGCAGAAAGCCCTGCAGTCCTGTTTCATTTAATGCAACGTGAAGCAAACTGAACACTGCAGCTTCGGTGAATAAAACAGTCATGGTTCCTTTTTAAAGGAAGAGACGACAAATTAAACAAGTTAAACATGTTCATGTGCAGCTTTTTGAATCTATGATTGATTAGTAGAAAATCAAACACTGTTTTTAAGAAGTTAAAAATATTTAAAAAATAAACTGGAAAAATACAACAGGTTAAAAACCAGGAGATTATCTGAAGATTATTCTTTTATAAATGTAAGTTTAGTAAGTTGAACGGGCTTTTCTCTGATATAAACAAGAAAACAAACATCAGGGTCCAAACGTCTTAGAATTACTCTTAAATGTTGATAAGAATGGATCTGAGTGTAAAAAAATTCTTAATGGCCTAAAAGTTATGAAGCGTCTCAACCTCACTTTAAGCAAAGTGTAAATCTTAGATTAAAAATCAAGACTTTTGACAGAATCATGTCTGCTGATCGTTAATATTCTCTAGAAATATTAGAAATTTCCACCTTTGAGTCCAACATTATGGTAACAGTTCTTTTGTACCCGTTTTCCACATCTTATTTTAGTTCCTCTGTACTTTATAAATGAGAATGACCCTCAGGTGGGAGACCCCCGGACCACTGAGTGCAGTTTCAGAGGCGGTGCAGAGTCTTGAGTCCATCTCAGACCCCTGGTGGTAAATCTGAACCACTTCAGAGTCTGGAGCGGTCTCAACTTTCCAGGAGAGTAAGAGTGATTCTTAGACTGAGAAGTTATGATCATTTTATTTTACACTGAAGTCAGAGTAAATCTAAGAAGTTTGATAAATTAGGGGCCCAGACACTTTTTTCAAGGCTTCATTTCTCAGGATGATTTTAGTCTAAAACTATCCTATTTTAAACGATCTGCAGCTCGTCTCGGAGTTGTTTTCCTTTCTCAGTTTCTTTAGCGTCTGAATGAATCGGAGGCAGACAGGCTTCCACCAGCTGCTCTGATATCAAACAGAAGTGGTTTACAAAGAGCCACGGAGATAAAAAATAAAAATCACGCAGGAAGGCAGACTGAAGGGAATAAAAACAGGGTCTCTTTAGTTGGGCTGTAAATTCAGTTTTCCTCAGATAAGAACTTAAAGTCCGGCTCTGCTCTGACATTATTAAACTCTTCCAATCTGGTCTCGTGGGTCTGAACCTCTCGCTCAGTTTATTTTGCTGCTTTTTCACACAAACTATTATCAGTTTGTCTCATCTGCCTGTTTCAGCTCCTCTATCAGTCGTCCATCCGTCTTCCTCGTCGTTATTTCGAGTTGCTGAGTTTCCATTAATATTCCTAACCGAGGCTCGGTGCAGAGACAAAAATACACCCTGCTGCACATTGATCTGGTTTTTATTTTCCTCCTCCTGCCTCTCGTCGTCTCAGACTCCACCTCTGGTAACAAACACCTCCTTTCTCTCCAACACCTAATCTTCATGTCTTCCTGCAGCTCCTCCTCACTCGCTGGGTTTCATGGAGGCCTGCAGCGTCACAAAACAAAACTGCCTCGTCGTTTCCAACTGTGTGGCTTCTGCAGAATATTTCCTCACAGCTGTTCCTATTAAAAATACAACAACTCCCTTTGAAGAGCAGAAATATTTACGAGTCTGTTTGAGCCACGATTCAGTCTGTGATGTAACAAACTGTATCAGACTGCTTTAAGGCTTTTATTAGTTAATAACTATGAAGATCAGATTAGTTTGGTTTTATATAATCATTAAAAACATTAAGTTTAAAAAAAATTACAGTGAAACTCAACCAGTCTTATCTGCCATTTACAGCATATTTAAATGTATGCTTTCCTGTGATCCATACCATTAATTTATTTCTACACTTCACTGTGTTGGAACTAATGCGATGCAGCAGGAATACGACAATTAGTGTTTGTGTGAAGTCACACAGACTCAAGGATTTCTTGGTTGTCACATCGGCTAACAGCACAACGCCAACGTTAACACGATTAAAGCCAAACTCTAAATAAAGACGCCGACACACAAACAGCATTTTCTCATGACTTTAACCTGAATCAGGTCAGAGTTGGAGCGACGTCTCATTTTAACCTCGTGTAGAGATTACACACACACGTAATCTGAGCAGTCGTGTTCTGCTGCAGGTCTGACAGCATCAATCTATGATCCCAGTCTTTGAATCCAGAGCCACCAGGTCCAATCAGGTTCAGACTACAGTTTGTTTTAGATTTGTTTTAAAACGTTTGACAAAATAAAAACCACGCAATGCTTGGAACAGAAGGGCAGCAGTGTTTGAGGATCACATACAAACTCTTCGTTCACACTAGTGGTGTCACGATACCAGAATTAAATTCATTCCAAATAAGTGTTACAGTTTACATTTCAAGTTAAAAGTTAGTTAGTTCCATGTTTAAGTTATACAAGTACTAAATAAAATAAAAATAAAATAAAACCGGAAACATCTCTTTAATCTGATTTAATCCACATGCAAGAGAGAATTTAACTCCAATTGGTTGATTTTAAGTAAAACCCAGAATGGATACTTCCTGTGTAACTCCCACGCTGCTGCCGTCTGTTTTCCTGCCACGTGTGACAACGCCCCTGCTTCATATCAGGGTGACTCATCGCGGTGACTGTACGGCCCTCACATGCTGCTTACGTTTACCTGCGGCGTCCCCCGAAGCGCTAATCTGTCACATTCAGCTGCTTATCTCTTTAAAGCTGCGCCCCGACCGACTCAAACAACCTTCAGATGACGCTTGGATCGAGTCCTGAGAGATATTCTTAATGACTTGTGTCACCTGTGACAGAATGGAGACTCGTGTGTCGGTGACATGCAGCTCTGTGTTTGTGAGGATCTCTTAATGTTTCTGTCAGAGAGCGTTAATATCCTGCTGAGTCACCACAACACGGCAGATGCAAACTTTGGGTGTTTTCTCGTCTTCTTTTCGTGACACTTTCTGTACGTGTGGAGGAGTGACGGCAGGAAGCAGCTGTCAGTCCTGAAATGATGCTGATTTATGGAAGTTTACTCTGAGCTCAGTTCAGGTGGTTCAGGTGTGTGGAGGAGACCCCAGAGACTAGTTCTTTCAATAAAACAGTTCTATTAAATGGCAACAAAGACCAGTCTGTCTTTAAGCTCCGGCCACGTCCCGGAGACACCTGAGCTTCCAGAAATGAAACGTTTGGGCTGAACGTATGATGAACGTCTCCCTCAGTTTAATAATCTTCCTTGTGGTGAACTAAATATTTAAACTAAATACAAAGTTACTGAGCCTCATTGATATTCTCCTGGTAATAAATCTGTTTAACCCAGCACCAGCCGTGTTTGGTTCTCAGGGTCGGGTTTAGGGGAGCGGTCCGACTCCCAACTTCCTGTTCTGTCTCAGATGATTGTTTATTAAAAGGATGGTTCTGCTAATCAGCTAACAGCGGAACTAATTTTTAATTTAGAGGATTATCTGTTTTACTAACTATTCATTTAAAGCTGTTAGCGGACCAATTAGCATCTGCTAAATTCGGTTTTGCCAACGTTAATTCTGCTAACAAGCTAACAGGTTTGTGTCAGTCGTCTTAGTGGTTAGCAATTAGCTTCTGCACATTTTTATTGTTTACCTGTTTAGCATTAACTTTCTTTAATCTTTTTTTCATGTTTAGCGTTAGAGAAGCTATATTTTTAGTTAACTGATTATGAGTTAGCAAAGATAACTTTTTGGTTAGCTGGGCCCACCACTGATTGTCTCTGTGTTGTGTCTCCTTTGAGCCACTCTCAGACATATGGACTCTGAACACAGTAACAAAATGAAGCTTTTAGAAATAGCCACTTAAACTATATAAAAAAAAAAGAAAAATCAGTTTTATTGTAGACGAGAACAAACAGCAGAAAGTTTTAGCAGAAATATCCAAGTTAATGTAGACGAAACCTCAGAGTTTTACACTGAGCAGCTTCTGATTCCTAATTAAAACATCATTGATTCTCCAAACTAACATCCAGCTGATCGATATCTGCTTCAGGTAAGATACTGACAGTTTATATGTGCTTGCATAAAAAAATCTAACTTTAAACTTTCCTCATCTTCTTCATCTCTTTTCATACATAAGGTCTCCCCCTCTGAGATATACCAGCTCCTGGCAGGTCTCTGGTCAGAGGCCAGACTAAATTCAACACCAGGTCCCCCAGGTTGTGGGGTTGGATGTAGGACTAACCCCGCTCTGTAAAACACCAAAAATAGTAGAAATCCCTCAACAGGGATTAACATGAATATTTGAACTGTTGTGCTTTCCCACTTTTTTTTTACAAGATCAATCTTTAAAACTATTTCATTTGTTCAACTCGACCAGAGCTGGAGATGATCTGAATCCTCCTCTGGGCTCCTTCCCGACCTCCTGCGGCTCCACAAATCAGCCACCAGCGCCACGAAGGCTGCCACGCTCGAGCGCAGAAATAAATGTCCCTCTTAGGAGCAGCTAATAATTACCCAGACAACCTGACAAACACCACCACCTACACTACGTCTGTACGGTTCCAGTTCACGTCTCGCTGTCAGTCTCAGGGAGAAAAACTCAATTTGTCTCGATCCGAGGCGACTTAATTCCCCTCTCGGTGACGGCGAGTTATGTTTTAACTTATCCTGTGCCTCTGATTGTCAGGTCATTAATTTTTAACACACATTATCCACAGTGTCACTGAGCCTTTGAAGGGAAGTTTAGATACAAATAATTAAAAATTTAGTTCAACAAGTTAAATGTTTTGAGATGAGTTGATTAATTACAACAAACATCAAGAAACTCTACTTTCACACAAATGTGTTTTATGGTTTCTGTGTCAGGTAATTTTCCAACATTTATGATACAGCATCCAAATATATTCTATAAAAGCAGTGAGGTTTACACATCATTGACTGTGTTGAGTTATTTTGAGGAAACAGCAAATTTACAGTTATACAAGCTGTACGCTGAATACTTCACTTTGTATCAAAGTGTCATCTTCAGTGTTGTTCCATGAAAAGATAAAATATTTACAGAAATGTGAGAAGTGTCACTTTTGGTGGGCCTACGTAGTGCTGACTGATACCTTTGGGGACCACCCAGCTGTGGGTTTCTTTAGTTAAAAATAGGGTCAGGCATCGAGTCTCGAGTATTGATAGGAACCAGGACTAATGTTTGAGTTCTCTTGGAATCGTTCATACTTTTAAATTTTGATACCTACTGTAGTTTCAATACCCAGTCCACCAATTTGAGTTGGTGTTCAGACTCAAATTGTCAAATTAAGGGAAATAATCTGCCAGTGCAGTAAGGCAATGGTGCTTGATCAGACTTGAAATGAGGAAACATTTCCAGATTAACAAGATTTACAATCAAACACATTCTGCTCTTACTTAATATATCGTCTCAAAACAAGATCCAAACTACTCTTTGGCTGGATATAAGTGTACGATTTGTTTATATGGACATGTACAGAGTAACCCTGTGTGAAACATAAATTCATAACATCTGTTCTTCTAGAAAGAACTCTGGTTAGCTACCTCATTTAAACCAAGTACACTTTTTTGACCCTGCCTCTAAAAAGAATCAAAATTGGAAATCCTTGGGAACTGCGGAATCCAATTGAGGAACCAGACGCCCAATCCTAGTCAAAAACTAGAGCCGGACTCCTTTCAGATTAAAACTTTGTGTTTTTTGTTTTCTTCCTTCTGAGACCTGCGAGCTCCTTGCTGCAGGAGGAAATCAATACAAACTTTATCGGCACAAAGACTGGCTGAATGCGTGCAGCAACGGTTACAACCTTGATAAGAGTTGGGTTATTTTGAACCCTAAAAAAAAAAAAAAAAAAAAAAAAAAAAAAAAGAGACTTTTGATTTGTGTGATATAATAATATCAGAACTCTTAACGGTGTTTAATCATGTTGGTCGTGCGCCCTCTTTTACACGATATCTTATTCTTTTATTAAAGTTAAGCCACACTATAGATCTTTGCTACATGCTGTCTATTTGCACACACACTACCTGCAGATTCTTCTTCCAGTCGGCGGACTGGGCATCGAAACTAAGAATAAAAATCATAAAAAAACGATTCCGGGGGAATCACAAGGTTAGTCCCAGTTCCAATCGATACTCTGTCTCTGTGCCCAACCCTAAGTGGAGCAGGGTGGGTCCATGTGTGCATTAATTGTGCTGCACTTCACTTCTACACTTTTCATTGTGTTTTTTCTTTTTTTTAGATTATTCTTATCAAAAACAAAGCCTATAACCCTGATGTGACCAAACATAACTTCAGCTCAGGTTCTAAATCCAAACTCTACTTGAGTGACAGCAACACCATGTTCTGATTAATGTGCTCTAAAAGTGTGGCAATACAGCGACGTTCTGAACTGGTAGTATCAACATGGAACAAATTGTTCGGCCATTTGATGGTCCTGTTTTCTGAAAGAGCCCAACACCTGAAGCCTTGTATTCAGGCAGTAAAACAGTAACAAACGCTGTGATTGGAGGAGGGTTTAATGGTAATAAAACATGGAGACAGCCCGACCTCAAACTGTTTATCTGAAGGGAGAGACCCAGTTTACATCAAACTGCTGTGGGAGGTTGGGGGTCTGTCCATCCAGAGTCAATACTAAAGTAACACAATCAAAACAGCAGGGTTTTTTTTCATAATAAAGCTACAGAGTGAGTGTTCCTAAAAAAAAGAATCAATTAACAGCTGCAGTAATTAAACAGAGCTGCCCTTCACCATTCAGTGTCACTCAAATCTTTCAACGGCTCCTGATGAGGAAAAAAAAAAATCAAAACAAATAATAAAAAGGGAAAGTGTGTGGGAGGAACAGCCTTCTGATGAATGAAGAATACCTGACACTTGTAAAAAAGACGCCCTGAACGCTGCAAGGAAGAAACAAATTTTTTTGTCTGTGCACAAAAGAGTTTCAAAAAGACTAAATTTAACCTGAGAAAATAAACTTACTTCTGTCGCAGGTGGGATTATTTAACTCAAATTGTGTAAAAAAGTCAGAATTCAATCAGAATACATCCACACAGACTTCAGAAGCTCAAAAAGTATCTTTAATAATTACAGCGCACTTTTCTTTGTATGAAGTTTGTTTTCTCCATTCAAGAGCCACAAACTAAAAACACACCACAATGAAACTGAAGCCGTCTTCAGACATAAAGATGTGTTGGTTTGGTGGTCCGGGACTGAAAGTATAATTTTAGAGAGGTTCAGTAGAACAGTTAGGATCATCTAATACAAAGGTGTCAAACTCGTTTTCATCAAGGTGGGAAATTCCCACTTCTGAGTATAACTGGGCCGCAGCAAAATTAGCCAGTGAAAATGCAGCTAAATGTAGATTTTACACTGAATTTCTCCAGCTGCCAGCTACTTCTGAACAATCTGCTCCTCCTGGGATGCTGTCATTTTGTGGGTAAAATAATCAACATGCATTATGGGAGATGTAGTTTATGGTCAATGCTGGTATAAGAAATTGTGATCAAAAATTGAAAAAATTACAAACAGCAGAAATGCTACAGTTTCACTTAACAGCATTGTGTAAACAGAGCCTCAACCCTCGTCCCCATTTAACGACAAATGTTTTTTCTTCACAAAAATGGCTTTTTATCCTCCTCTCTCAAACCAACGTTACTCTCTATCAAGTATGAGAACATCTTCATCCCTGAAAGAGTTAGGGGTGTAACGATACATTGATCTATATCGATACATCGATTTGAATGGGTAGTGATTCAGCTATATCGAGGCAAAATGAAAATATCGATCTATGTCATATTCTCAATGTGAATCGATTTCATATGCCCATCTAACAGTCATTGTATTAGATGGGCATATGATATTGCATTATATCGATGGCAGACTTGTGAATTGAATTAAAATCGAAATCATATTGTGACAGACTGATAAAGAAATATCGAATAGTCATCCAGACATATTGATGTGATATCGTATCGTGTTAAAGCTGGTGATTTACACCACTATAAAGAGTGCAGTTTACACTGACCAGTGGTCAGAGTCCTGGTCTGATGATGTAGCTCTTCTGTGTTGGGCCATCCTTCTGAACAGTAGCTGATTTATGTCTCCGATGTACTACTACAACTACTACTCCTACTCAACCTTTTTTTTTTTTTAGATTTTTAATGTTTGATTTCATAGTTTGCACCGAGTACCTTAAAGTAAGATTAAAAGTCTTTAATATTAGTGACAGAGGAAGTTACAAGAGTGTAAGATGGAATCAAACCAAAACTAAAAATCTGCTTGTTCTGATCATTACCTGCAAAATACTATTTCCGTTTTGTTAATTTAAATGCAGAATGGAAATCATGACCCTGACGAGTTTACGTTTCAAACTTTGGTAAGTTAAAAAACAAACAAACAAAAGTTGTATTATTGCGTGTACCTCAAACTCTTCTGCGATCTTGGGCCCATCCAGGAACAGCCTGGTGCTGAGACAGTCCACAGGACCAAAGTTAGCTATAAAAAAAATAAACCTGTTAGATCCAGTTCAGGTTTAAACTCTAATCTCTATTATCTTAAAGATGTTTGAAAAATGAAGATAAATTATTACATTTAAAGGTGTAATTAAAGTGTTAATATCAGCTGCAGTGAAACCTTCTCCTGCATGTTTTAAAGCAAACCAACATTTAAAAAAAGCTGAAGAAGTGTAACAAAAGCGAAATATGTGCTTTAAAAAAGGCCCATTAGGTTTATGGTTGTGTAGATCTTTAACTGAAGTAATGAAGAAAAGGCTGCATGCTGATTAAAGCTCCTCACGAAGGGGCAGTAGAGCAGTTTATAACCTGCACCGCTCTGCTTCTGGAAGCACCAATAAAGCTGGAGTTAATCCAGGAATCTGAACGTTACCAAAGCTGCTTCGCTCAGATTTCCTGAGAGCCTTCACATTTTAATCTTACGCATCACACATTACTTCCTGCAATCTGCATCATTATTCCTTTTAGTGCTCATAAAATAAACTATAAAAACATTCCCACCGAACGGCTACATTTCAGCCTACAGTGATACCAATGAATAATAATGATAAATAAAAACTCAGCTGTTCCTCCTCTTCCTCACTCACCTGTGAACTCCTTGAACTCCTGGAACACTTTGGGGTACATGGCGGCCGACATCACGTCCTCGGGGGTGATGTCGTTGCCGTGGGCAGCCCGAAGCCCCTCCTCCAGAGCCTTGAAGTCCATCGGAGGCAGAGAGGCTCCGGGGCGACCCTCGATACACGGGAGGGACTTCAGCACCTGGGGGAGGGAGGAAAAAAGACCTTGGAGGAAAGATTTAACGGGAAAATAACATCGAGTGAATCTTCTCTACATCCAACGTCCTCCTGGGAGACGATTTTAAAACATTCACAACGTGCTTCTAGTGGATGTGGATAAAAACTGAAACCCATTAAAGCAATAAAACGATGGATTTTTTGGGGTGAGTTAACTGAAGTCATGTTTAAAACCTTAAGGATGGAAAATAAGAAGTATTTAAATTCAATATTTGCACACGCTACAGTCCAACTCAGAGGTTTTCCAAGGATTGGATGAGCCCAGCTCCACTAACCGCTGTGTTTAAGGTCATTAGCTGAGTGTTAATGCTTTGTAAACAGTGATGCCAGGCAGGTGCTGGGTGGTCCAGCTGGAACCAACAGCTGCTCTCCTCTGCTCAGACACACAGATGGCTGAAGGTTCATGGAGACGAGGGAAGGTAGAGGAATCCACCGTTCTTCTGTTAGAACTTAACACTGTATATCAGGGATATTCAGATAAATTGCTCCGGGGGCTGCAGTTACTGCTCAGGGGCCGAACACCCAGCAAATAAAAACATTATGGAAATAAACCAACACTTATTATTTAACGCAAATATTTGGACATCTCTTACTTACCAAAATTTTAAAGCAATTTTAGGTTTATTTTCTTAGTTTTATCTTCAGCTGCTTGTAGTTTTAACTGTCTTTGGTGTTCACAGAAATATTTTTTACAAACTTTTAGCCAATATTTTGACGTTTCTGTAGCTACCACACGTTTCACTAAAATAACTTACAGTAATTAAAGTAGAAAACTGAGGGTTTGGACTTATATTTAATGAACCAATCGGTGGGCCAGACTTCGGTCACCAGTTGAATCGCCCTGGTGTATGTTTTTAAAAACACCAGTTTATGTCCAAATATTAAAGACTGATAGTTTGGCAAGACAGCTGCACAATATGCCAAAAATATATCTTCACTGCAATCTAATAAACTCACAGCCCCTTAATGACACCTGGTTTAGACGATAGTTTGTAGTGATGCAATAATAATTTCACAAAGAACTGCAAGAAATCAGTTTGTTATATTTCATGTAACAAACATTAAAGTTGTTTAATCCAACAGACTCTCACTGGGTCTTGATGTCCACACCTGGTGTAGATGAAGGTGACAGAAAAGAATGTGAAGAGGGATGTTGTGGAATAAAAAAGAAAAATCAGAAAACCTTATTGCTGATAAAATTCAGCAATATCCCAATTGCATTTTTGCAACCCCTGAGGAACAGGATTTTAGGTGGGATTGTGGAAGAGGGCATCGACAGCTTAAGCCCCTTCCTCTTTACGAGTCTACCTCGAAAATAATTTAGATCATCCGCCATGCTGCTCAAAATGTTTACAGAGGGGGAAAAAACAAAACAAAACAAAAAACCTTATGGACAGACGTGGAGAGGAAATTGCAACAACACAAAAACAGCAGCTGAACAGTTTGGTGCACAGAAAGCGTTGCTGCATGAGGCAATGTAGGCGTCACAAAACTGAAATGTGGCGTCAGAAAATCAAACAGGCCCCTCTAGCTACAGGCCTGCTGTGAAGCCCTAGTTGGCCAGGTCGTGAGTAGTTATCACCTGCTGCTATGAAAGAAGGTGTTGTGTTAGCTAAATATCTAATGATCCATCGGAACAGATTTTAATAAAACTCAAAGCAACCACTGGATGAACATCTACAACTTTTAGAGTCAACCCAATTCAAGATGGCTGCCACAACAAACTGCACAAAAATTATTAAATTTAAGTGCGTTTCACAGATATTTAGCCAAAATCTGGTGTGGAAGTAGCTGAGAGTCTTTTACTGAGAGAGTCACTGTACTCCAAGGGTTAACAGATTGTGCAACATGTTAGTTTAAAACTTCACTGAGGCTGTGGGCGATATGCATTCTTCTAAAAACCCTATTTAAACCTTTTGTTAACCACTTTTACATCAAGCACTAAACAATTAGGATTATGAGGCCAGAAATGGGTGATTTTAGAATAAAAGTGTTTCCTTTAACACCAATGAGCACAGCGACGTAAAACCAAACTCTCCCATAGACAAGGATTTCTTGGGTAGAATTTTTACCTGGGCCAATCAGCAAACAGAAGGAGGAGTTTTGAACAACAACGTTGATCTTCTGCGCAGCGTCTGTTTGTAGTTTAGCAGTGGAGGAAGTGAATGAAGCCAGTTTGCGTTGATGAGGCTTCCAAATTAAAATAAATTTGTCCTACAAAGCCTGCAGCATCATTTACAACCGTCTCGTTCAGCTCCTCTCAGTAGGGTTGTTTACAGCGCAGTGAATTTCCGGATAGCTTTTTAGCTTTAGCATCCTTCAAAGAGGAGCTGGTGCAGGCGCACACATACGTGGCGGCCAACCAATCCACTCGTTTTAAACTTCAACAGGCCACACGCCTCCAGCAAGCAATCGCTTCTCAATAGCCGAGAGTCCAGACCCTCTTTATGAAGCAAAATGACAAGGGGCTGGTTTTTAACAGGCTATCACAAAATATACTTAGGACAAAAAGTAAGGAAAATGGATTTTGGTAGATTTAATCATACCAATGCTTCTTGGTAATAAATCTTATACCCTTAGAAAGCCTGTTAATTTCACTTTTAAATAGTGCCACATTTATAAGGAACATGCATTTGTGAGATGAGCAGTAGAGCTGAGTATGTGGGTTGTCAAACAGCTAATTTTGTTGTTGCTATTGATGCTTGTTTTGAGTTTCTGGTGTCTGCATGTGCTGCCAATCATAAGATTTACTGCCAAGAAGCTTTTTACAATAAAGAATTATTCTACCAAACACAAACGTACTTAATTTTTCTGCTGAGTAGATAAATACAGAAAAAGAGAAACAAAACTCAGAGCTGTCAAACTCTAGAGAACACAATCTCTGCTGTATTTTGATTTGTTTTCAAATGTTTCATCATTCAAGACGGTCCTATAAAAAGCAGTTTTTGTGTTTTTCAATCAGTGGTTACGACTCTGACCTTCACACGAACATCACAAATACCTGAAAACATATTTTTGTATTTTATTTTCCTTGTGGGCGACTCGTCATTTTTTTATGAAAACATTTCTCAGAGGAAGCAGCTGTGAGTTGAAGCTGAGACAAAAAGCAGAGGGAACCTTTACAATAAGCTACTTTATTCACTGCTTTAAAGATGTTTTAGCACACCTATGAAGCTCTGTGAGGGTGAGAATTAGCATTTAAAAAACTGTTGCTAATCATCGCCGCGAGCTCACGTTCTTCTGTTAATTCCATCTTTAAGTAGCACAGGGTTTATTTAGATAAAAACCCCACATGATCCTCTTTCCTGGGCTGATATAAGTGTGTCTGTGTATCATTTAACCGCCTGTGTGTGTGCCGTATCATATCTTTATGAGTGCACGTACCTTGTGGAAATACGCAGACAAAGGACTCGATGAAATGCTATTAGTCACAGGTCTAACGGTTCAAAGATAGTCGAGTCATTTGTGTTACAGAGACACACTTCAGAAAAGATGGTGCGCTCGCCGGAGACCCCGCTCGTTAACAGTGTCTCCTCAGAGGATGTCTTACACCTCAGCGCCTTGATTTTTAAAATGTGAGACACGGACAGAGCTGCAGAGTGTGTGTGTGTGTGTGTGTGTGTGTGAGGCAGGTAATAAAACTTAAGATTAAAAGTTATGTAAATCAGTTTCCTGAATTTCTACTCAATACAATAAAAGATAAGATGTGTGCAATTAGATTTATTTGAAACAAGCTGATTCCTTGTTAAGTGCAAATGGAAGCAGACTAAAATGATGAATTTCGGTGTTTGCATAATGAATATTTAAACACATTTGGATGATGAGAGAGAGCAACCCTCAGGTTTAAAGTGCTAAAGTTTTAAACCCCCTTTAAAGTCTGTATGTTTTGCTTCCAAGGACCCAGACTGTCCTGTAAACCCGTGAAGTGGTCTTCAGGGTTTCTGAAGGTCTTTATGGAATTTATTTATATATTTAGTCAAACAAATTTCTCAGTGAATTTATTTTTTAAAACGCTTCCATAACTTCACAGTAACTTTATTACGCTTTAGACTAGTTTATTAAGAAAACAGGTTAAAGTTTTTTTGTGCAATTGTCTATTGTAGTTTTTGTAACAGGTTGCTAGCTGTTAGCACTTAAGCTAGTTTATTTTTTTAAGGGTGACCAGACGTCCTCAATTTGGATGACCAGTCCTCGGACAATACTTTCCCCAAAAATGTCCCAGATTTTAGCATTCTATGAAAGAGAAAAACTTTTGCGTGTAGATTTTTTTTTAACGATAGTTTGGTAGAAAGCGTGAGCGAGAATGTTGCACTGAACAACATTACAGTAGCCAGTTGAGCTGCTGGTAACTTTACAGAGTAGAAGAAGAGCCGAGCGCACAGACTTTCAAAGAGGCTGCGTAGCTGCAAGGGATGCTGGGTAATTTGGTGGAAGCTATGTGTGTATGATTGTTAAAATTGTTCAAGGGTGTAAAAATAAGTTGTATAAGTCTGCGTTAGTAGCCATGTTCCCATGCAATTTTAACGTGAATTTCGAGCAAAAACAAAAAAAGGAAAAAATAAAATGCAAAACAGGCGCGTTTCCATCTACTGACTTGGAGCGGATCAACCAGGCTATACAAAGTGTAATTACGTCAGACGTTGACGTTACGTATGGCTGTAATAATGTGATACTTCAAATTGCGTGTAAAAAAAAAAAGTTCGACGAAAACACGGCTTGGCTGTAAATTGAGTGAGAGGTAATTCCTGGGAGTGTAAGGAGGAATCATTTTTATGTCAGAGGACGTGTGAAGATAAAATGTGACGTCCTTGAAACTTGACTCTGTCATGCTTGATTGCTGACCGCTAGTCTGAGAAAGAGATGGGACAAATGGCTCTTTAAAGGGATCTGGATCTTGATGATCGGTTTGTTTCATAGAGACGTTTGATTTTAAACGTCATTGCGTCACATGGGTGGAACCATGTGTTTTGTCAAGCAGAAACCCATCCCCCTTTAGCTGCTTCACTCCACCCCTTTGCTGGATTTCTGTATAAAAGCGAAGGAGTAGTGATTGTCTTTGTGGTTCAGGAGGAAGAAAAAATTAAGATAACAAGGAAATAAACTACAAATGGCTCTTTACTGTCTGTGATTCGGTTCTTATCATTAGTTGTACACCTCTAAAAGTCTGTACAATAAGTAAAAATTAATGTATCTTGAAAACAATTCATTCTTTATCATCTCCAAGCTGGAAATGTACCCAGATTTAATTTTGGAAATCTGGTCAACTTAACTTTGTTGCTTGCTACAAATGATGTGTCAACAAAAAACTAATTCATCCATTTTATTTAGGAGGCTTTTAAAGTGTGAATGATTCATAGATCAAAGTTGAGGTTTAACAAAAGTCTTCTAAAAATGGTCGGGTACTGGAAAAAAAAAAAAAAAAAAAAAAAAGACACTGACAAATCTTCAGGAACTTCTAAATGCATTACAAGAAATTCAGATTTCTTGGGAGAAAAAACAAAAAGATGAGAGATGATTTAAGCTTTATGTGTTTTAGTCCAGACAGATTTAGAGGAATAACAAGACTTTTGTGACTGAAAACAGAAAGTGGAACCAGTTTGTTTTGTGTTAATGTGTAATAGAAAGAGTTTTTACTAAGTGGTGTGTTATGTGTGAAGTATATATTATTACAGTAAACTATCCACAACCTGATTCAACTGAAGCAGCTTCAATGCCCCATAATTTTACAAACACAAAGATCGATTCAGTGTCACTAAATACGCAGGTCGCTAAAGGTCAGACGTGTAAACTGGAAAATCATTTTCTGTCAGAGCTGGAACTACCGGAGAAGTTAAACGACAAACATTTGATCAAGTTAACGAGAACGATGAGCCGGGGGAGGAAAAGGTTGGCCGGATGACAGGAGTCGGTTTCTAAAAGGCAAACAAAGACAAAAGACGGAGCGGAGGGGGATCGTTACCTGACGACTGCAGGATTTAACAGATGGACAGGTTTATATTACAGAGTTTTAGCAACGATTCACATCAAACAGTCGGATTGGACACGGCAGAAACTAAATGGATTTGCTGCGAGGAGAAAAGATTATTAAAATATTTCACTTTCTACAGAAATATAAGTGCATGTTCAAACTGTTGGCAGCCAGGAGGAGCGAGGAAAAATGGGTGACCTTTAAAATAAAAGCAGGTATCGTCTCAGATATTTTATATTTTACATTACTAGTCAGTCGGAGTGTCTCTTAGTGTGTGTGTGTGTGTGTGTGTGTGTGTGTGTGTGTGTGTGTGTGTGTGTGTGTGTGCGCGCGCTACCATTCGATTACGTTTCATAAAAAAAAATAAAAAACATTTTCCTTTCTGTAAATGTCAAAAACGCCAGATCTGCCCATCGTTTTCTGGAACAATGTGACACATTTGGAGACTGAACGAGTTTTTCAAAGAGACTTCTGGCTACTGATGTGTAAGAGTTTCTAAAGTGGCTGTTTGGAGTCGTGAAAAGAAAAGACTGGGAGATAAAGCAGGACGTAGCAATTACACAGCGTTCATTTTTGCCTTCAACATCCCCCTGAAGAAACTCAAACTGTCACATAAAACCAATAATTTGGCAGAATTCATGTCTTGATGGCTAAATTTCTATGTGGGCTACTTTGAAATGGGCTTTTTAGTGTCTATTTCTTGCACTTTTAGTAAAAAGAAAAAAAAATCAAAGCAATGCAAGAATTTTATTAAAACTAAATTGTATTTTGGTTGTTTCTTTAATACATTAAAGTGTAAAAATGATTTTGACATAAAAAAAGAGGTAAGATGACTGGAGGAAATAAAAAAAAGAAGACTACAGTACCTTGGATCTGAAGGGCTCGGGGAATCCACCATGCGGTATTCCGATGTATCCCTGCAGGAATTCGACCACAGATTGCGGGAAGGACAACTCGTCGGCCCTCTCCTCCACCTCTGCTCTGGTCAGGTTGTTCTGGACCATGAACTGAGCCAGATCCCCCACGATCTTAGATGATGGAGTCACCTGAGGACGAAAGACACGTCTGTTAGTAAACCGGGTTGGATTTTTAATCCGATCTTTCAATCTTAAGGATGCTCCGATTATCATGATGGCTCAAAAGATATGGGCGCTCTCAGGTTTTGAAAATCAGCCGACGGTTTTAAATCTTGACTGAAAGATCTGAAGTTCTTTAAATCTGACTATAACCAGAGTTTCTCTCATTCTGGAGATTATACCAAAAACATTGCTGCGATTTTAAACAGCTTAATATTCCTTTCTGCAAAAAGTAGTAGCTGCCAGGCAACATCATTTGTCTCTTTGTAGTCCTGCTGGGTGTTCTCCTGTCAGCCGTACACAGGTAGGACTGAACATTCACAGCCGGCGACAGAGCCGCTGTATTAATGAAGATACCGTCGACAGAGATTTAGTGCAGAGTGAACACGGAAAGAAAGGTGTTTACATCCAGGCAGCCCCTTAAATCGGTTTGTGAACACCAGAGAAAACCTGAAAAGGGAAGATAAAGGGGCGCAAAAAAAGAAATTAAAATCACACATATTCTTCCTTTATTTTTAATGGTGCATCATTATGGTAATAGAGGTACCCATTAGCATAATGATGATAAGTTGAGTTTTTTTTATTTTGGCTTGAAAACGGAATCAATTAAAAACATTACTCTTCTTTTGTAATGACTGCAGAGACAGATTTAAGACATTCAGACTTCCCTCTTTTTGTTTTATAAAACTAAGTTGTATTGCAGGTTTTACTGCACAGTCATGGTATAAAGTTGGTGGTATGCATGTAACCATTTTAACTCATTGTAAGAGCTAAATTTCAGTACACTAATATCTTTAAACAATGAACTTATGTTCTTGAAAATCTTCGTTTTTGGCCTTGAACTTGAATACATAAATTTCTGCACTGTTCGGAACTTGAAGGTGGAGAACCGTAGTGAAGAAGACTTCAGGAGGATCCTGAGGGTGGGGTGGGTTACAGAACAGTGTTGCCATCAGAAAAGATCTCAACACTGACAACAGGTGGGTGAAGATGTTTCTAAATTCAGCGAGGCTTAGACTTCTGGACAATGAACTTATGACATGAAAGGCAGGAAAAAAGAGATGCATCTGTTCAAGAAAAACATTGAGGACAAACGACGGAGAAATGATGTCACAAGGCAAATAAAAACATAACTAGATTCTGCATAGCGGGAGCATATATGATCCCGCACATATGCAAAGCACCAATGCACCAGATGCCCTGGATAGCCCTTCATCAGAGCTAAACAACAACAACAAAAAATCTGAAGCTCCTATATGGAATAGCTTTTGAGTTATAAGCATTTTTGTTTGTCCAGACACCCCCTTTTCAGATGAATCCCCTTACTCAAATATGGGGTCTCTCGTAAAACCGTTGGTTGGCTCAGTGTAGGTCGGACACATCTACATTCCTACCGAATTTCACGTTGATTGGTGCAGCCCTTTCAGTGCTACGGTTGACCAAAAATCAAGTACGAAAACAATATGACCCCCTGTTCAAGTGCGGGGGTCATAAATGTCTAGAATTATTTAGAGAAATGCATTCCCATTTCGTGCTTGTGTTTTATATTAAATGGTAAATGGCTTGAACTTATATTGCGCCTTATCAAATCCGCTTGGACCCCCAAGGTGCTTTACATTTCCTACATTCACACACTGATGGTGGTAAGCTACACTGTAGCCACAGCTGCCCTGGGGCACACTGACAGAGGCGGGGCTGCCATGCACTGGTGCCACCGGACCCTCTGACCACCATCAGTAGGCAAGCGGGTGTGTCTTGCCCAAGGACACAACGACTGAGACAGCTGGAATGGGGGATGGAACCGGTGACCTTCCGGTTCCAGGTGACCTGTAACCACTCCGCCACAGCCACCCATTAAGACCATTAATGTTGAGAAATGGCAGAGTTGTAGCCAATGTCTGTCAAACCTTGAAAACAACATTTTGGATCTCTAGATTCCTGGACTTTCCAGATTTTCACCTCACTGAAAACCCTCAGGTAACTCTCACAAAGTATTTAGATAAACAAAAATCTAAAGGCTCCAATATACTCTATCTGCCAAAGAGTCAACGTGCAGAGCTACCAAAAAAATATATACATCACTGCACAGGGTTTCCTTCCGTTGGACTCTACAGTTGGGCAAAAAAAACCCAAAAAAGTCAGTTATTCTCCGTTATTTGTCAACAAATCTGTCCCGGTGAAAGCTCCACAGTTATTGGCACAACGTCTGTTTTATCTCCATCCATTTCACTCTCTTTATAAATAACTGCTTCCAGGTACAACACTCAGATTCTGAACGCTTTCAGCATAAACAAACACATACAACAATTTCCTATGCAAAGGGGTGGAAAATACCAAGAGATTTTCATCATGAAACTGACAGCGAGAGATAATTTCAGCAGTTCAGATGGAGCATGTGGAGGCATTAATTCTGATCAGTTCTAAGCACCGATAAGATGAGAACAAATCAATATCAGTCAAGATTTAGTTGAAATCCAGGAAGTTAGAGTAATAAAACCATGAAAAGCAGCATCTGTTCTGACTGTTCTCCAGGAGACAAGATCAAATGAAGAAAAGAAGCTACATCAGAGACACAAACCTGTACTAAATTAAAAACATCATCTTATTTTAGATGTTTCCAAGAGAGGGCAGAATCCTGTTTAAACCCAACCTTTAGTTGATAAGCTGTGAACTTAAACACTGACAGCTGAGGGGCTGCCGAGACCAAAGAACTTCCTTAAATTCTACGAGACGGCTGGTTTTTCTCTGGCAATTAGTGCAGTTGGAAAAAAATTTTTATAAAAAAATAAAAAATAAAAACAAAGGAAGGAGAAAAATGAACAAATATGAATTGCGTTTCCCTGAGGAATTCCTAAAACAAAGACCTGGACACTTATTTCATGCATGTGCTGCCAAAATGTCCTCAGCGAGACACGAGAACGATGTCTCCCTCTGGGATTTCTACAATCCTCCAGAGTTTAAGCGCTCATTAGGAACGATAAAACAAATACTTTCTGATAAATGAAACAAACGTGCACTTCCTGGTTACACCTGAAGCTCAGGTCTACAGAAACACTTAAGAGATTTGAAACGATTACTGGAATCCCTGAGAGGAAAAAAAAAACGAGGGGGGTAAGATCCTGAAGCCAAGAGGAAAAAAATGAAATAAAAGTGAAAGAATGAAGCATTACTGTGCATCCTGAACCTCTTGTATCTGTCGTTTTTCTCCTCACACTGCAAAGATTTACCGCTCGTCTCATTAGTCAGCCTTATAAATGACCCGTCACAGAAGACGTCAACGTTTTACACTATTTTAGAATCACTTTAGTCCCGGCTCTCTTTCCTACAGCCCGTTTGACAAATATTTTTTTTCCTCTCAATCCGCAGTAAAATCAAGAGTGTTAATATTTGTTGATAAATCACCACCTCTGACTCTCTGGGTGAATTACACATGAAAAAAAAATCTTATCAGCTGAGAATGAGCTTCGTATGATGTGTGAGCTTCTCAATAACTTCTGATGGGTTTGTGGAGAAAATCAAATCCTAGTCTGATCAAAAACTTTCTCATGAGAAGAAGCAACGAGATAAGACTCCTCCTTACAAATAAGGACCAAAAAAAAAAAACGTATAATGCACGAGACAAAAAACAAGACATATGGTTTATAAGTTAACTTGAAAAAAAATAAATTACTACTCTGATCTAGACCAGATTCTGTCTGGCCTGCCAAGAAGGCCCTGCTTTAGTCTGCTTAGAGACACTGTCTGCCATGAAGGATTTTAATACAAGTTGCCACTACAACATGTTGCACAAAGCTAAATATGAGAAGCTTACTGAAGTCGTAACAGACTTTTTACCTGAACTATGCAGGAGTCTGCACTCAATGTGTTTTATGTCAATACACTTCAGTTCTCTAAAGTGTTACATTTTTGTTTGCTTCAAAGGATTTTGTATTTATATTTATTTAGCAAGAGAACAACTGTTATACATACATGTATGTTAGTTTAATAAACATATATGTAAAAATATAATGGGGTACATGTGCAGCGCTCTGTGGCCCTTTGGTAGTGTCGACAAAGAACTGTGGCCCCTTCCATCATGAAAGTTGTTCATCCCTGAGATAGACGTTCAAATAAAATCTGGAAGGTAATGCTGGTTCAGAACTTGAAGCTCCACCCCCTTCATCTAATGGTAGTTCTTCCTGTTTGTCCAAATATTCGATTTTTTAATAGTTTTTCTAATTTAGCTGTAACGAGCTATTTCTTGCTTTAAAAGGCAACATTTCATGCAAAGTCCACCTTTTTAGCCTTTAAATGCAGTGCTGCGTAGATATCTACATATTCTGTTTCGGGGATATTTATCAGCCTGTCCAGTTTTCTTTATTCCCTCATGGATTTACAGGTAAATTTAGTGATTTTGTAGTCCACGTTCAAGGATGCCAAAACAAGTGGATGGACAAGTCTTCCGTTGTTGACATTTTAATAAGTCTGTGCATTGCTAGATAATTGTGTGTGTGTTTGTGTGTGTTGGTGTGTGTGTGTGTGTGTGTGTGTGTGTGTGTAGGCAGGCAGAGTTTAATGCTACACACTGCTAGTGCTCAGACTCTGGTTCCAAAAACAAAATGGTGGTGCTTGTAAAATGGGATCTAAGCAGCAGACTTTTAAAAACGTCTCATGTAGTCTGAGGCTTGGAGCAGCGATATGATCGAGCACTCTGTGCCAACGTCAGGACTCACTCGAGTTCAAACTCGGCTCCAGAGCCCCGACTGATAAAAACCTGCTCAGCTCAGAGTTAGCTCAAGTGTTTCTTTGTAGTCTAAATTTCTCTCACAGTTTCCTACTATTTGCATATCTCTCTCTGCTTAATTAATGTACAGCTCCCAGTAGGTGGACATGCATGACTCCACATTCCCCAGCATTAGAAATCTGGTACATTTGTGTGTGTGTGTGTGTGTGTGAGAGAGACAGAATGTTTGTGTGAAAGACTGGCAGTAATTCTGTGTGTACTCGGATGCCTTTGTGACTTGTGTCGGTGTACTTTGCTCAAATTTGCTGCGAAATGCAACTCTATCCAAACCCAGGCTCCCCTAATGGGTAAAGGATTATATCACACAGAACAGAGAGTGTGTGTGTGTGTGTGTGTGTGGGGGGGGGCAAACACAACACACACAATAACACCAGCCAACCAAGCCAGAAGCAGAGTGAAGAATGGTACCTGTCAGAAGGAGGAGAAAGGAGAGGAGTGATAACAAGAAGCTCAGGGAAGGAGAGGAGGAGGGAAGAAATGATAGAAAGATTAGAGCGACATAAAGGAAGTCTAATCGAAATGAGAGAAGGTGGGAGCGATTGATGCAGGAGGAGATAAGACAAAATGAAAGTGGAGAGCACGAGCATGAGAGGGCGACAACGAGGAGCCACAGGAAGCGTCGGAGGGAGGAATAAAGGGATGGACAGATCAGGCGGAGGGAGGCGAACAGACGAGAGGCGTCGACATCTGCAGCCCCACAGGCAATACAAGACGTGCTCCACCTCTGAGTGTAAGAGACTTTCAGAGAGTGGAGGTGAGTGAATACGTGCCTGTAATCGTAAAAAGACAGCCTCACAACCAAGCAAAAAGGAGGTGAAGTCGAGGGAAAACAAGTGTAAGTTGAAGACAAAGTAGATAAATAATCTGTTTTTTTTTTTAAGAGTTGGAAAGCCTCCAAAGCTTCTCTCTTCAACAAAACACATCAATGCCAATTAATTTACTGGCTGCTGCATCCTTAGCTCTGTCAGAGATGATACTGTTGCAGAAACCTGTAGGCTTCAGGTATGTTTGGATTGACTTTCCAGCTGCTCCAACAAATATGCCTTCAAGCAAAAACGATACAGAGCAGCTTAAGAGCAAGAAGAGATGAGTTTTTTACAATTATCCTGTGGCAGTGACGGGTTTGTTGAGCTCAGATGAGATTTACATTGTTTTAGATGCTGAGGAGGAGACTTTAAAAGACAATATGTTTAATAAAGTTTCTCTTATCAAAAAAGAAACATCTCGTCTTCTTTTAAAGCCTGGTTACGCTTTAAAAGCAGCAAGACATCAGATCTCACTGAGTCTTTTTCTCATGGACAATTTGTCCTCAAAGAGAAACGGCGGGGGAGAAGACCTAGAAAGCTCCTGAACCAAATCTTATTTTTAACGGTTTCGCACAATAAAAAACCTCCACCGATGTTCGACTTAATGCCAAACTTCTCCCTCAAAAGGTCGACGAATGCCCCTCAGGAGTGAAAATGGAGCTTTTTCATTTTTCCAGTTCTCTGCCGCGTCTTTCTGAACCTCTCCCTCGATGGCAGCAAGCGGAGAGCCCAAACATCCAGCGGCACTAATTATGGTCGTAAACTAAAGCTTCATGACCGCCGCATCATTAGGAAGTTTTACTTCTGAAGTAAAATTTTCTCTCTCTGTATGATTAAAGGAGCATCAACGCTGATGAAAACTGAGGAGGTCAAGGATGTTTTCATTCTGCTTTATCACCACAAATTAACAAATTCTGTACGTCTGCATCGGGTGATTTATACAACGTATCGATTAACTTAATATGCCGGAAGCAGCAAGATCAAATGTAAACACTGGACGAAACAATCAGCAGGTAATTTAGTCGGCTCTGATTGCACAACAACCTGAGAATCAATACAGGCTGAGTCAAAAGACTCAGGACACCATTTTATTTCTGAAACTGAAGGGAAAATAAAACATCTGACTATCACAGCAAGTTAGGGTGAGGGGGACTATCTTTTAAGACATGTCCAGAACATGGCCGCCATCTTGGACTTTGGAATAATAGCATTTAATAGCATTTTCACCAGCTATTTTTGCTACAGTCCAGTAGTACTGAGATATAGGAATTTCCCACCTAAAAGTCATACATTTAAACTAGAATGCCCCTCTAGTGGGAATTCCCAGTGGGAAAGTGGGAGAGTTCAGAATTCAAGATGGCAGCTGCTCACCACAACACAACAGTGAGTAAAACTTTTACTTTAAATAATATTCCCGATTTATTTATTTCACATTTAGTCTGTCGTACACGTAGTATTTTTCAATGATTATAAGAGGATGTTAAATTGCTGTTTCTATGCAGAAAATACCACGTAGAGCTCAGTTTGTTAGCAGTGCTCAGTTGTAGATACGAAAAGAGGATTATGATGGTTAGTTGATGTGAAACACAAAACATCAAAGTTAATTACAACTGGCTCTTTGAGGGTTACCAAGACGATCATGTGGCCCTCGGTGAAAATGAATTCGACATCGCTGATTTAAACCAAAGATGGCATCTTAACAAAATAAAAGCATAAACCCTGACTTAAGATTCCTTGGTGGGATTTGTTTATTCTAAGAAAACTCAAAGAAAACGCAACCACTTTGAGTGTTTTTACTGAAAGTGCTCATCCCTACCATCAAGTCACAAGCCAAATATTAATTAGTTCATAATCTTTCCACAGAAACCAAACTTCAAAAGATGTCAATTACCCCTTAAATTTAAAGCAGATTACTTTTATGCAAATGTTCCAGCAATCCTTAAATGTTAAAGCTTCCCTTGTTTTTTAAAGAGTAAGTCTTTTTAGTGTGGTAAAGTCATTGTTCTTGAAGTTAAAAGTTATATAAACATGTCTTCTGACAGGCTTGATCCTTCACAGGCAGCTCCAAACTTCAAAGTGTGAGAAATATCACGCCTTGAAGGGAATATATTGGGAGCTTTGCATACCGCGGGGGCTTTATGTGGCCTGTCCTCTTTATGTCTGCATCTCGTAAGCAGAGCCCCCCTCACCCCCCCACGTTATAGACAGGCTGACAGTGTGAGAGACACTGCCATTGTCAAGCTAACAGGGTACAACAGAGAGCATCGCAGCACCCGTAGGCACATCGAGCCAACATTGGCTTGTGCAGTGAAGCCCACAGAGTCTTAATTGAATTGATAGAGAACACGGGGAGAGAGTCGGGGAAGTCTGGGAGAGAATTGATGAGGGAAGCAGAGATGGGGAAATGAAAGTAGGGAGAAAGAACCAGAGAGTTAAATTTGAGGGAGAGACACAAGGAGAATACAAAGAGAGAGAGAGGTGGTAAAATAAACAAGCTCCCATTGATTCCTTATGATGAAAAAAAAAAGGAATAAATAAGTGTGAAACAATGCAATAAAAGAGCAGAAAGGTGCAAACAATAAAAGGAAAAGTGTGGGCTGATAAAAAGAATGCAAATAAAGTCAAATAATTAGGGGGTGAACACAGAAAAAGAGGAATGAATCTATTACCAGGGTGTGATAGTAAATAATGAAGAGAGGAAAACAAAGGATTTAATGAAAGATAATGAGAAACAGAAAAGCAGGCAGGAGGTAAATTCTGGGTGTGAATGAGTCTGTTCACTACAGAACTGGTAATAAAGCGTCTCTTCATGACGACATTCAACACTCCCTTCAGGAAATCAGTGTTCGCTCCGAGCCGGAGCTGTTTGAAACCATCCCGATCAACATTTTCTAAAAACTACAAGCAAAAGAATAAACAAACAGAAGAAGCATTGATTGTATGGAGGGGCGGTGCAAACACAGCTGGGGGGGAATTTAACGAGCAGGAAGCAGCTGATAAACCCGATTTGAGCCCTGTTTACACGTCAACCATCTCTGGAAACGTTTTCAAATGTTGATTAAAGGTTACAGATACGGCTGTGCTCATTGAATCAGGGTTGCCAGATAAGAAATGACGAATAACGTCCTGTTGCTGTGAAATGATACAACTTTGATCCAAACTGACAGATGTGCTGAGTGAGTTGTGATTGGCCAACATGCTTAAAAAGAGCAGGGCTCGACCCTAAAACGATCTTATACAAACTTTAGTTGTATATTTATCATCTCAAGATCATGAGAACAGTTACATCCAAATCCTTTGTTTGGACCAGGGTTGGACGGTATGGACATAAAAATTTATCACCACTGTGGCATTTAGCTGATAATGATTAATAATCACACTTAAATATGGCCGACGTTGTGCCCTTGGTCCACATTTAAGGGATCCAAGTATCGATATTATCAATACCATATTAGAAAAAATATAAGTATCATATCTGATCTATATTAGAACGATGACATTGATTCTAGTTTAAATGGTCTAGAGTAGGTTATTAGTCCTTTGTTGTGTCCTCGTGCAATAGAAGTTATTTTTTGTTGTGTTATTAACATTATTCTGTATATTTGTTACATTTTTTCTTCATTTTTGTTATTTTGCGCATTGCTTTATTTTGTTGTAATCCTATGTTTTGTTATAATCGACTAAATGCAAAAATCCAAAAATTATTCAATGAACATAAGTATCAGCATCAGTATTGGCGATACAAGCTTTATATTTACTTGTGTCGAATTGATACACAAATTCCCAGTATTGCCCAGTGTATACCGATGTTTTATTTTTGATTAACTGCTATCCACCATTGTTACTGTTGTTTCTCTAAGTTCAGAAAAACTATCGACTGCATCCGTCTGTAGCACAATTTCACACCGATGCCGAGTGCTTCCAAAAACCTCCAGTCTGAGACCTGGATTTAAAAAGCTTTGGTTTCAGAGAAAACGAACACTGTTATGAACACGAACAGCCAAAACGTAGCAGAAATGCTACGGTTATAGGTTACAATGTGGGCAGTGTTTCTCCTATCATTGTACAATTGCCCCCATAACACCCCCCACCCCCAAACAATTATAAAGTTGAGGGGTCGTATTAATTAAGAGTGAATTTTGACATGTATTAATGTATTACCACAATAAATTTCAATATTTTCTCAGATATAACTGAAATGTTGTGTCACGGGGGATAAATCCTCAGTTCTTCCTCCCGCTGTCGGGAGTCAGATGAGGAAAAACACTTTTTTCCATCTTGGTAATTTACCAGTCGGCTTCTGCTCTGGGAGAGCAGCAAATCATTTACAGAAACATGCAAAGCTAACAGGTATGGCAGGCTGTTTTTACATTTAATCAGCTTCACCACATTTACATTCCATTTATCTGAAATTGGTTTAGGACTAGACATTAGTTATTTAAGTGAAAGATATAATATATACATATATATATTTTTTCTTTTTTGCTAAACGGGGGCAGACATAAGATTTTTTTCTTCTTTCTGCTCCTTTTCATTTAATATTGTGTAAATTTTATTTATTACTACTAATATTTCTTTAATAAATACTCGTAATGTTTCTGTCGATAATTGTTCTGTTTAAAAGCGCTCCTCGCCCTCCCAAGACCAGTACTGTAGGGGAATCCAGTCAAGCTAAGAAAGTCAGTTCTGCAGTTAGATCAACATTTTCTTTGTGATGCGTTTCAGTGAAGTTTGTAGGAAAAGTCGAAGCATTAGTCGTCTAGATTAAAGCTGAACACCTGCAAAATATGTCAGACTGCTAACATTTGTGTTAATGTTGTCGTGTTACCTGGTGACTAAAACCATGAATGAATTGTGTAGTTCTGTCTGGTCTCACCTTAATGAGGTCTCCCAGTAGTTTGTTAGCTTCCACGTAAGCCTTCTTCACCTCCTTGAACTTATTTCCCAGCCCCATGCTGTGAGCCTGCAACGAGCCGCATGAAACAAACGACAGCAGGGATGAGCAGGAAATAGAAAACTTTTTTGAGACCCCCATTTAAAGTGGGGGAAAAGTCGAGGAACGCTCGCCAAGCCACCGGGTCATGTTCTGTGTAGTGGCATCCAAAACTTTCTTTGTTTGATGAAAGCCAGATGGACTCATGTGGAGTCCAAGTTTAAACCGTCAGCTGCAGCTCCGTACTTCAGATCAACACTTTATTAAAAAAAAAAATTACTTTTATTCCTGACAGGTGAAAAACTCTGGAATATCTGGTCCTGTAAAACTATAATGTTTTAGATAACTTACTAAGATTTTTTTATGACTAAATTCCTTAAATTGGTTTTATATTTGTGTGAATATAAAGAATTTTTTCTTACGTACATTTTTCAGCACATATCTTCTTCCACAATTTTTGTGCTTTTTCAACAATTAATATATCAAAATGTTCGGCTCCTTCAGGATAATCTGGTTATGACTTTTGGTTTTTCAGCAAATTATACTTTTTCACATCTTTAGCTTTTCAGCCATTTTTTTCCTTGTTAAATTAATGAAGCTGTCTTCAACATCCTTAACACCTATCAAAAAAGTTCAACCTTTCCTGCACTTTACATCTTTTGTTCCAGTTTTTGTTTGTGCTAATTTTAGCTACATTTGGCTTCATTTTTGCTATCTTTTATTTCTGCTTTTTCAGCTATATTTTTTCTCGATTCAGTTAATTTATTTTTGTGCAGCTTATTTATGCTAAATGAAGGTTTTTAATCTTTTAACTGTTTTCTACTATTCAAGCTATGTTTTTATGCTTCTTTTTGGTTAATTTTAGCCTTTTCAGCATCTTTTTGTGATAGTTTGATACTTTCTTTCAGCTGCTTAATTAAGCAAACATGTCATTTCTGTTTCTCTATGCCAGAATCAGCCTTTTCATCTACTTTTCTGCTTTGTGGCCATTTTAAAGCAAATTGCACACTTTCTATACATCTTTTAGGTATTAGGCTTTCACGCTGCATTTTTGCAGAAAATGTTTATTCTTTAGTTGATCTAAATGTTAGCGTCACAGTATATATACATCCAAAGATGCTTCTAATAAATAAATTATATTCCATCTTAAATGTAGTCCTATTTAGTGTTGGACAACATTTTCACAAGTTGTCTAAAATCTTCATTTGACCTTATTCTTGAAACCTTCCAGAGTGTTAGAATCTACAGACTCATGTTTGTATTAAATGTGTAATAAAGTTGACTTTAAAAAAAACTGTGAATAAAAAATATTTTAACATAAAAAACTTTGATTTCTGCAGGTTCTTTTAAATCACTTTTTATTTTAATAAATTCTAAACTAACAGAAATATTAAATTTATTTGCTTTTATAATATTACACATCGAGCAGTTAAAATTTGAGTCTTACCAAAAACTATTTGTTTTTGTGTATTTATTAATCTATCTATTGATTATTTTTTTTTACACATTTATTTCATACATTGTTGGCTTCAGTACTATATTATTATATAGATACAATTTAGGAAAGGTCTACCCAAAATGTTTTTTTCTTCCTTTTTTGTATATAGTAGACTTCCTCCAAAAATATTTTACATAAAAAACATTAATACCATCAACTACAGTGTTTCTGTAGAAATCAGGCAATCAAATTTAATGCTTTATAATCCCATTTTAAAACTATTTTAATCCTCTTGACAGTGAATCCATAAATTGCACATTTTTTTAAAGCACCATTTTAATGTCATTCACTGCAAACAGATAAACTTATAATTTGTTTGTTTTATTTTAAAGATTAAGCCATATCTTAGTTTACAAGCTTCTCCTTTCAATTCTAACTTATTTAACTGAGCATCACAGAACCACGAGGCGTAAAGCAGAACTCAGTGTTGACGTATTATACACTGTATACATCTACATTAGGAGTCATTCATTGACTTTTAATGCTTTTTAATGCCCTGCAGAAACCCTGTACCATCATAAAATCCAGTCTAAACAGCAAACAACACAATAAGAGTTAAATCATATTCCTGTTTGTTTTTTAAAATTCATCTGTGACATTAAAGAACAAAGTTGAGTAAAACTGCAGCAGCAGTTGTATGTACCTGGAAGTGCAGGTTGGTGTACTGTCCTCCTGGTATCTCGTTCTCGTACACGTCAGCGTTGCCCGACTTCATGGTGGCGGTGCAGTCGAACGGAGCGTACAGACCTCTGGTTACCTCCCAGTATTCACTGTAGTCAAACACCTTCTCCAGAGCAATGCCTGAAGAAAAACAGACAGCAAATCAATGGAAACAAACAGTGACTTAAAAACATCTTTCTAAAGGTATTTACTCAAAACTCAGACTGACAGTTTGAGTTTGAAGAAACCAATGAAAAAAGAAAATATCTAATCAATGACCTGATCTGAGTTTAATACAAACACAGACTGTCACTAAAGTCTGCGCATTTAGAACCAATTGACAATTCTGCTTTGAAGCCAAAACTAATTTTCCAAGTCTTTTTTTTTTAGGATTGATTTTGGCTCTAAAAGCAGAAAGAGATTAAACTGGTTTTACAGACAAGTGTGTAGGATTAAGAAACTGCAAACCACAGCCTTTAGAGCCTAAAATAATGACTCATTTCTTACCAGACGTGTCATTTTGGGTCTGCATGATGGAAACCAACATGGCAGTTTGCCATTTAACAACATTTATCCCCACATTTGTCCCGTTTTGGTGGAGGGTTTAAGCAGGTTATTTGATTTTTATGGCTGTTTTTATTACTTAATGAGTCTTCAAACAAAAACCACAACACTAACATCGTCAGTTTCTTTAAAGGACTGTGACATCGAATTTTTTGCAACAAACATGAATGCATTTTTGGAAAGACAACATTAATAACATGTTGAAAAAATAATTTCACGTCGCTGAGATGAACAGTTGAGATATTCGCATGTGGAATAACAGGAAGTGATGTCAAAGGGGAATGTCTGCATGTAAACAGAGCGTTGCTACAACAGCTAACAATGCAGACTGTAAAGAATCTGATGTTTCTTTAAATTATTTTGAATCACTATCAGAGATGAAAAATCAGAGTTCAAATAATATTAGTACAATAAAAAAACAGTTTAATTTCTTAGAGTTCCCCTTTGATGTCACTTCCTGTTTCACTTTGGTTGAGCCAAGTTCTGAAGAAAATATGCCAGTTATGAGACAAAATGGGAAAAATCTAATATTATGTTTAAGTTTCTTAAATATAAAGATGTTTTCCTTGACTTTGTATATTTTTGTTTGAGTGAGATGCATGTCAGTGTGACTGTGAGCATTTTGTTTTCTGAGTTTATAACAGCACCTTCAACGTTACTGAAATATTTTAAGAACATTTACATTTTACATAAAAATTTAGGTAGATGTTTTTAGGATGATGCAAAAACATTTGTAAAATTTCAGATTTCTTTCACAGTGTTTGTAGTATAAAAAAAAAGACTGGAGTTCCTGTAGAGAAGATAATTTTACCCCAGGAGGTGATCGATAAAATGCCCCCTTCAATCACCGTGTCCTAGAAACGCGCCTGCATTTTACAGCTGATGGATGAGAAACACTCTGAATAACAAATCAAGCTGAAATCAAATAAATGCTAATAATTGTCCATTATGCTGCATCTGGTCATATTCACTGATTTACAATGAGCCTTAATTATGGTGGTAGATGAAAAGAAAAGGTTACAGCTGCGTAGGAAAATTAACCTCTGGAGGAACGGAGGTCACGATGCCGTCCTCAATCGGACTCACGGACCACAACAGTTCAAACGAGGCCGAACTTTATGTGAAATACACTATTTATAATTTCATTTTGAATTATGTACACAACACTTATACATATATGAGCTAAAGATGAGGAAATACAGAGGGACTAGGATGACCGGGAGAAGTTCAACTGCTAAACGATTAATATCTTACCTGCCACAGATAGCTTTCTGACTTTAGTTTAGAGAAACAGAATTTAAAGCCTGGCTTATTGTGTCTTGCCGACAAGGCTGCGAGACAGAAATTATGTGTTTGGCTGCGTCCTTCGAAGCATTCTTTGGCCACTTGCGTAAAAAAAACAGACCATCCAAGTATCCTTCTTGAACGAGGATATCCCAGGATTCACTGAGTCGTCGACAAACTGCTGAGTTTTTCTTTTTAAACCAAATCAGCATAGTTTGGAAATGCATCACTGACTGAAGAATTTGTTTTTAAATGTAAATTTAGCAACTTAGCTGATAAAATTTATGCTGCAAAGAAATGTAAAATAAAAAGAAATAAGTACTGAGGAGCTAACTCAAATTTTTAAGGTTTTATTTATTTACAGGTCAAATCTTTAACTGTGAAGTTATTCCTCTGGTGAAAAGATGAGTGAATACATGTCCCAGCACATTTTAAAACTGGAGGCACATCAACATATCACTATGGTAACGGGGCAGTGCATGGT
Source organism: Cynodonichthys magdalenae (assembly GCA_031762555.1). NCBI lineage: Eukaryota > Metazoa > Chordata > Actinopteri > Cyprinodontiformes > Rivulidae > Cynodonichthys > Cynodonichthys magdalenae. The sequence continues at coordinate 14,723,343 of JARVJO010000001.1, forward strand.
CACTCAAACGTATGTCATTCTAAGGCTAGACCGTCTCATTTCACAGCCGTTTCATGCAGCCTACCTGGACTGTGTAGGGTGTGGCCTAAGTGGGCCGCGGTCCAGGAAGCTGCAACCCCTGAACAAGGGCACAGCTTTTGTCTTCTCATTTTGTGATTGGTCGGAACTTTTTGGGTGTTTGTGAACAAGCGGCTGAAGTACACTGCTTTCATTTCTGAGGAGCAGATGGCCGAGGCTGTTTGAAAATACAGCTTCATAATGTTTCAGCCAAACTTGAAATTATTCTATCTATTCATGTACAATGAGACCCCCATGTTTTGAGCTTGAAAAGGATTTTTCAGCTTTTGCAGTGTAGTGTACCCTCTCTGCTGGGGAAACTTTATTTTGGGGGACAGGAGGAGGAGCAGCAGCAGCGTCAGCTCATGGCTGCACGTGTCACTGAAAAAATCCGCTCCCAGAGCAGAAACCAGTTGTTAAATTAGCAAGATGGACCAACTTCCACATTTATTCCTCTCCGCAGTTAAGAAAAAAAGTTTTTCCTCCTCCGACTGCGGTGACAAAAACAACCACTATTGTTGTTTATATGCTTAGCTATGAGACATACAGCGGAAGGGAAGGAGAAATTATGATGATTTATCCCACGTAACAATATTTCAGTCATACATGAGGAAAACATTGAAACTTTTTGCAGTAGTTCATTTATGAATGATTTTTGGGGTTAAATTTCTCACATTGTACGTATAAAAATGGTAAAGAAACCAAAGATAGTCAAAGATCTCGTGGAAAGAGATTAGATGATTCCCCAGGGCAGCTGTGGCTACAATTAGCTTACCATCATCAGTGTGTGAACGTGTGTATGAATAAATAATGTAAATATTTCTATTATTCTTGTGCACGGAGGAGAAGACCGCTCAGAGACACAGGCATCTCTCCGGGAGGGAGTGAGCCTACCCCGGACAGCGGGCACCATCTGTCTGAAACGGTGTCCATCTCTTTGTGACAAGTTTACAAAACCGAGCCTCTGCAGCTCCGTGCGCGTCTGACTGCGACACATTGATCAAATGCATGTTGCAGCATCATTTAAACCCATGCATGATGCATGAGCTAAAGCAATAAATGCAGTTAAAAACAAACTCAAGGACCACTTTAGCATGCCTCATTATTCAAACGGCAACACGGTTGGTGAATATGTGTAATTTAAGGAGCACAGGTGCGTGTGTGCAGCGAATTAATGAAGAAAAATGACATTTTAAACAGAAACGAATAAACGGGAAAAGCAGCTCTTGTGCAAGAATGTGAAAGATGCTGAAGGCAGTGGAAGGAAAAGAGCTGGAGCGAACAAGGTATGAAAAGTGATAATTGTGTTGCCACTGATTCAGAAGGAAGAAAAAGAGGAGGAGGATGCAGAAACAATATGACAGATCCAGACAGAGACACCTCACTGCTCTGATTACTGGTGTAGAAGCAGAAATGGGAGAAAGAAGGAGTGTGGGAGTGAAGGAAAGCAGTAAACAGACTGAGGTCAGGCAGGTATGGAAGGATCCGAGAGAGAATTCAGCTCCATTACAAAAGGAGATGGAAGAGGGACTGGGCGCTAACCGAGGCAAGGATGAAGAGAAGAAACAAACACAAAGTGACGAGATATGCAAAACACCAGCGTCAAACCAGGATGGAGGAAACGTACGCACATGGATTTGGAGACAACTCGCATCACAATTAGAATCTTAAGTGAAGGCAAATTGAAATTCCACGAATAAACAGACAGGAAAACCTCTCACATCCAAATGACAAACTTATTTTTCACAATTTTCAGAGAATCACAAATTGGTATTCTGTTGCTGACCCCGACAATAATACTTGTGTGCAGAGATGCATCATGCTTCCTGTTAGGCCCTGAGTAATAACAGCTGGTTAGTCTGAACATAAACCTGTTGTGTTTAGCATCTCCTCTCAGAGCACAAGTCATATATTATAGGACCAATGCTTATGTTGTTGTGAAGCTTCATGGTCTGTTAACATTTTCAGAGTATGATGGTTAAATATTTCTGCAGACAATAATCCAGCAAAGATGTTTCAAGAGAGCCCACAGGGACACACACAGTTTGTTATCTTGTGTTGTGAATCGTAGCTGCACTGAAAACAGAAAACATTTCTTATAGGTTTATACATTTAATAAACAGAGTTTAGTTTGTTTTTTACTTCTTTAGCCTTCAAACAGACTGACGGCTTCCATGAAATGAAGTTTGGAGATGAAGTGTCACCACTAAAAAAAATATCAAAATATATCTATCAAATATCTACCAAAAGGTTATCTTCAATTAAATAAACCGCTTAACAAGAAACTTAGCTCTGCTAACGCTAAACAGCTAAACAAATAGAAAGAATTAGAGGAAGCTAATGCTAACTGCTAAGACGACCATCACCTGTCAGACTGACACAAACTGCTGTTAGTTTTCCATTGGTTAAATTTGAAGGTGGGTGGGATCATTTGTAGCAACTCAGCCAATCTGAACCAGACTTACAGCTCCGTCTAACTTGTGATACTTCTAATTCACTGCTTTCAGAATAAAAGCATTTATTTGATCGAGTTTGTTTCTTTGCGGAACCACATCCAGTCTAAATTAGGGGCAACACTGGTGAATTTTTAGTGGATTTAAAATGAACAGAACCTGATTTAGTGGATGCTAATTGCTGCACTAACAGTTTCTAAAGTTAGCAAAACAGCTAATACACTAAATTAAAAGCGAGTTCCACTATTAGCGAATTAGCAGAACTGTGCCCAACACTTATAAAAGTTAAGTTTAACTATATTGCTAACTGAAAAAGTTCTCATTGAGTAAAATATTAGTTTATTTATGTCGTTCACAGCTTTATAAAGTAAAAAGAGTCAGGAATGCTAACTTTAGCTGAGTTTTTTTGGCACTGTTATAAAGTTGTAGGTGGTTATTTTACCGAAAGACACAACATGATAACTCTCTAAGCTAGGTGCAAATGATTGAAAACAGCTGCAACTTTAAAAAAGAAAGCTATGGGAGTTCTCTGGTGGTTAAGCTATAACCTTCAGTATTTTTTACATTTTATTTTACAGAGAAAAGTTTGAGGCCTTTTTCTTCCTTTAGGCTCCACAAAAACTGTGGGTGGTGTGTCACTATATGTTCCAAACACCTGCAGAAAAACTAAAACGTTGTAAAATGCAACTAAAAAACGGAACGGTATGACAAAATAAAAATAGTTTGAAATTTTGAAAAACAAACTGTGTTCCTTGAAAACAAGACAGTTCTCTTTTCAACAAAGCAAAATAAACTTTTCTCTTTTAGCTCTGGAGGACTTTTAAGAGATGCTTAAATATTTAACAGTTAAGCCCATTATATAATGATCCGCCCAAGGATCAAAGTAAAATCATCCAGAACTTTTCTGAGCAGCCCTACCTGCACACACAAGAGAATTATTAATACATTCACGATAACAGTGAGAACATGTTAAAGCTACATGGCAAAAATAGTAATAAACATATTAAGCAAGCTGTGTTGGTTTTTTTTTACTTCCGATTGTGCTTTAAAACATTAGCATGAAAGCTTTTATTTTGACTTGGCGACATCAGAAGGGACCAGGTCAAGCAGAAATTAAGTGGCCTAATTAGCGTGATTCTGAAAAGACCTTTAAAAACGTTGCTAATGTGTTAATTAAACAACCTCATCAGGGCTTACAAATACAACCTAAACCAAACTATACTTTATTTAATACATGTTCTGAACAGGAGTACAGTGGAGTTAATATCTGCATTTGATGCATCAACTGTGCAGTGGGAACATAAACAAAATTAGCGTAGATTGGTTAAAGAAAAAAAAAAAAAAAGGAAATGAGATATCAGATCCAGTTAACAGAGCCGACTCAGTTTTCCCTGCAGAGTTTCTACACATAAGTAAGCGGCAAACCTCGAATCAGTTTTAATTCCTTTAGTCTGTTTCATGTTCCTTCAATTTTTAAAAGCAAGTTTTACAGCTGTCTGCTTTAATATATTTTCCACTCGGCCTCTCTTGGCTGTGGGAGGTACAGAGGTCACAAAGCTGCGGTCAGTTATCAGCAGTGGAAGGGGGGATGTTTCAGTTTATTTTTCTTTCACACAGCCCGTGAAAATTATATTGTTCAGAACACATTGGACCAAAAAAAAAAAACACAAAGGGAATAAACACGAAATCCATCTTTCAACTTATCTTATGACCTCCTGAGAGGGGTCTAAGAGACCCGAAAGATCTCTGATAGAAGCTGGCAGGTTGTTGCTGGGAAAGCAAATGAATAATAATCGCACAAAGGTTGCTTTGGAGACTTTAAAAACCTCACAGGAAGGCGTCCCCGTTGTCAGAGCAGGTTTTCACTTTAATTTTTTTAACCAACATTGTGATCGAAATAACATCCTCTTGTACCCACAGCTGTCTGAAGTAATTTTTGATTTAAAAAATAAATAAATAAATAATATTCTGCAGCTGCTTTTATGGACAGATTTCTTTCATCTGCTTTGCCTCCCTCTCCTCTGTGCCTTCCCATTAAAGACTGTGGATATTGTTACTCAGCAGAATCTGCAGGTCTTTCCAGCTCAGGGCCATAATTACAAATGCACCATTGATTTGCTGATAGATTTTCCTCCCTCATGTTAAGCAGCACTCTTTCAGAAAGACTTCCAAACTTATTTCTATGCAAGACCACTGATCTAACAAACTGTCTCATTAACATCTATAAACTGTAATAAAAGCTTAATGTTTGCATCTGAAGCTGGTGTGTGTTTTTTTAATAAACTGATCTTCAAAACGGCATCTATCCAACAACTGCTGATTACAATCACCTCATCTGAGAGCCTCTGACAGGTTAGAGTCTTAGATTATTTTCTGTCTTGTTGCCATGCAGATTCAAAAACAGCCTTAATTGTTGCAGTTTTCTGTATATTTCTCTCTATCAAAACAAAGCTGAATGACCTCAAATGAGTCAATCTGTTTGTCTTTGTTCACAACGGGAAATAAATGAACTCTTTGTTGCAGTGAAATAGAATTTGTCCAGCAAAGACGTTCATACTCACCGGTGTCGTATTTAGTCCCTTTGGTGCACGCAACCATGGCCCCCATGCTGGGCTGAGAAGTCATCCCGGCCATAGAGTCAACCTTCAGGACAGAAACAAAGAGGGTCATAACGTGTCAAAATTGATTCAACTTGGTGTATTTATGAATTGTGATCCTGTTGTGGAAAACATTTATTCTTTGCCCAGGCAGAAACAAGTGATCCAAAATAATGCAAAAATAGTCCGTGAACGGCTGCCAGGAATTTATTGACAGACAGGAATCTCCAGCATGTGTGTACCGAGGCGGTCTCGGATACACTTATTTATACAGAATGTTTATCAAACATACAATGGTGATAACACAGCAGCCAATGAGGGAACAAGGACATCTGACACATAATCACAAGAATGTAGCTTCCAGATCCTGTAAAACTCCTTGTCTGTGACAAAACAAAGATAATCAGTTAAGTTTTAGATGACATTTTAGGTCAGAAAATAGGTCACTGACTCTTAGCCTGAGAAGAACCAGATATGTTATAAATGTTTTAAATGTATAAATTATTTTTCTATCACAATCCCTCAGCACAGTATCTCAAATTTTAGGTTAATCGGACCAGTGGTTTCAGAGATATGAAGCCCTAAATGTATGTGTTTTCAACAAAAATAGGTATGCTCATTTTCAACCTCTATTTTAGGAACTTTTGGACCAGTTTTCACAAATTTGGTGTCATTGGAAAATTAACTTTATAAAGAATGTAAATCTGCCTTTATTTTAATTTAAGCATCTTAGGGTCCATTAAACGATCTTTCCTATGACCTTGAAATTGACCTTGTGGATCACTTGACCTTGAGATGACCTGAATATGTATTCAGGTTGATCAACAGCCAATATGAGTTTGACCCTAAGAGTTATACTACATAAACATAAAATTATGTACATTTATGATGCCTTTTATGGTTAATTTTATCCAGTATGTATTTTTTTTAATCAAAATTGTTCTTAAAAACAAAATATATTAGGTCTTTAAGCTTTTAGATAAGTGGAGGATTCAGTTTTAACAAAGGTCATCTCAAGGTCATTTGATCCATAATGTTAATTTCGAGGTCATAGGAAAGATCAAATGTTAAACGGACCCAAACATGTTCAAATCAAAAAAGTCAAAAAAGTCATACAATAAAAAAATAAGCCAATTTTCTTCAAAATCTGAGACGGTCAGGTTAAACCCATTGGGTGATTTGGCGTGGAATGACCCGAAACAGCTCAGCCAAAAGTCTTGATACCTGCAAAACTTTTAAGAAATGAGTGCATGTATTAAAATCAACCTGCAAAGGAATGTCCAGAATAAGTTTAAACTAGCAGGAAAAATATAAACATAATTTTTGTTAGTAAGAAAAAACTATCTCAAACTATTTACCTGAATATCAACATGTTTAATACAGAACTGTGGGCAGTTCTTAAGAAATCCCACATTTGTTGAAAAATATATCTATTTTTTTCTTCCAAAAGCACAGATTTTCTTGGAATCTTTTAAAGTGGTCTTGGTTATTAGTTTTTCAGGCTTTCTGAAGGTTTTTCAATCTTTATCTCTGGAGTTTTGCTTCTTCACAAAATGTCAGTCTATTAGCAGAACCATTTTCAGAAGAGTGTTTTTATTCTGAACATATAAATAATTTAGACGTAAAAAAAGGACTCAAACTTAAGTGACGAACCGGTGTTGTGTCGAAAAATAAGAAAATCTTTAAATAAAATTTGCAGAAACTTTGTCACCAGTGGTTTGCCACAAAGACAACTTTATCAGTGATAAAACAGTTTGCATACATTTACCTGGACACATCAGTGGTACCTGGGTCACAGGAGGTTTGGGTCTGCATCAGGCTGATCAGTTCCAAGCGTTTGTCCAAGAAGCATTAACCCACTTCCTGTCCCTCATGATACACAACCATCCTGAGACCTTCTCTGAAACTTCTGAGGTTCGGTTGATGACTTTTTTATTTTTTACATGCTCCTGTAACGCTCAGGATGGTGAACTTCCCCCCACAGACCCTACTCCCCACTTCGATGGGCATAAATCAAGTATGCAAGACCCAGTTCTGCTAATTCGCTAATACGAGAACTAGCTTCTCATATAGCAGATTAGCTTTCTGCTAACTCTGGAAACCATTAGCAGACTGATTAGCTGCCACAAAACTAGATGTCACTGATGTAAAACTACTACTTTTCTGACGTTTATCCCAAATTAAATTAAAAATATCCCCTCTTTCAAGCAGTGCTGGACGTGTCAGGCAATGTTTGTTGCCATTTGTTGTTTGAATAACTTCAACTGGTATTTGTAAAAACAAACTCAATCAAGGAAATGCTTTTATTCTGAAAGGGGTGAACTGAAACTATTGCAACTTAGAGATGGCATCAAATGATCCCAGCCACCAACAACAGGTTTGCATCAGTCCCACCAGTCTTCAACTGGAAAGAGATGAAAACGTCTGACACAGGCTGTTAGCGTTAGCTTCCGCTATTTTTTTAAATTTACAGTTAGCGGAGCTAATATTCTTGTATAGCAGAGAAGTGGTTAGTGAAGCTAAGGTTTTGGTTAGTTGTACCCACCACTGGTCATACCATTTGCAACAATCTTCCACCAGCTCAGTATTTTCTCCTCCCAGAGCTCAACTCACTCAGGTAAAATCAGGTCCAGTCTACAGGACAGTAGCTGGTCAGATGAGTAAATACTCACCGCCACATCAACAACATCTGCTCCAGCTTCAGCACAGGCCAACATGGCCGCCACTCCGGCTCCGGCCGTGTCGTGCGTGTGCACGTGAATGGGAACTTCTGGGAAACGGTCCCTCAAAGCGCTGACCAGGAGCCTGCTGGACTCGGGCTTCAGCAGGCCGGCCATATCCTGCAGAGGAAACCACCAAAACAACTCGTGTAGAAATACAGAAAAGAAACAAAAATATGATGAAAGTTTTCTCACGTCTCCACAGGTTTGGTCCAAAATGACAGGGAGATGGTTTTAATGTTGATGTTTTAACACAGATAAACCTTGAGTTTTAAAACTTTGATTCATACTTCTGAAGTTAAAACAGTCAAACATAAAGGCTGAGTTTCATGGTTCTGTGATGCAGCTCTGAACTGAAGTACACTCAGGTATATGGAGACCCACTTTGAACCCACTACGAGACAGCTAGTTTGAAATTGACACTTCAGAAAACATCTCATTTGACGGGTAAAGTATGGGTTCCTCTCTGATGACGAGATGATCATAAAGCCTCCTTTAAACATGCATCGCTCTGCATCAGCTGAGAGACGACTCAATCTGTTTAAATGAGCACTCCGCTCATTTTTCCACTATAACTGAATAATGGCCACCTGATTAAGTCCAACCTTGTAAAAAATCTAAATCGCCTTGAAATAAACAGCTGGCTTCTGATCAGCACAAGTCCCAAAGTTTGTGTTTACAGATGTTTACATTTTTTCCTCCTTTAGGAAGAAAAAATACAATTATTTGTGTCATCTATCTGCACATTCACAACATCTGAACCTGACAAATGAGAGAAAACTGATGTGCGCTGCATCTTAAACATCTGCTGTGAGTTTACATAAACATTTTCAACGAACTCGTCACCATTTAAACACAAATCAGACACATTTTTATGATGAAACCATCTCTGAAATGTTACGGCCCGGCTCAGAAAAGGGCCGTCACACAAAGGACTATTTGGTGTTTCGGCTAACAGCAGTCATGACACAGACTGTTTCACAAAAGATGTTTTTTAAAAAAAAAAAAAGATAAAACTGTCACTCCAGGGAAAATTAGTCACTCAGGATTACTACTGGCTGTTTGATATAAAATTTGTTAAATTTCCTGTCTTCCAGAATGTTTTTACAGCTGCTTTGCCCTTTTCGTAAGGATAGAAACATTTACAACTATAGAATGTGAACAAACTTATTTAAGAGTCTTAACTCTCAGAAGGTCCAACTTTATGATATGTGTTCCTTGGTTTAAAAAAGTTCACTACCTTACATAACTGCTTAAAAATAAATTTCTTAAAATATTTATTTTTTTTCCCACAAACTACTCAATATTTTAGAACGATCTCAGCCTGAAATAAAAGGACAAAATTTATTTTTATTTATTTTATTTAACTTATTTTTCCAGCATCCCTTAAATATAAAAGCAGAAGTGAGACAAAATAAAAATAAAAAGCATATAAAAGATGTAAAATAAAATAACTGAAAGCAATGAACTATTTTACAATACGATAAATACGTGAATCAGTAAATGCATTTTAATCGGTTTCAATACGATCAACTTTAGTCCTGATGACCTCTAGAGGGCAGTAAATTTCCTGAGTTTGAAGGTGGATTTGACAGTTTGACGGCACCAAAATAAAAACAAAAATAAATGTGGTTGATTTTTTTTCCCCTCATGAGACCTTTTAAAAGGTTAAAGACGTTTGAATCTAATTTTAAATAAACGTGTAGAAAACATAATGCTGCTGATTCCCCAGAGGGATTAAAATAATGCATCCCTACACCTGAAATTGTCAAATTTCCAAATAGAAACTCAACTCTGTCTAATTTAATTACTACAAAATGAATTTCTACAAGTCTAGCACTGCTTCTAAACAGGAACCTCATTAGTTTTTCCAGTTTTTAATGCGAAGGCCACGGACGAGCGCAATGATTCATGATTCAGCAAAACAGGAGTTTTATCATCTCTTATTTCTAATCTGTCACGCCTGAGCGAAGTTAATTATTTGTAATTGTAGGTAATTTTACATGAAACAAGCTGAATATATTCAGCCTTGTTTATTAGTGAACCTTGAAGAGTTTTTAGTTTAAATGTTTAAATGCATAAAATTGTTATTTCACTAAGATTCATCCTGGAAATTAGAGAATTAAATCATTTCGTCAACCTAAGGACAGGTTTTGCTGCTTGTGTTCCGTAGCAACACTACTAAATACAACAAAACAAATGATTGTGAACATGATGACATTTTGGAGACAGCAGCCATCCTTTGTGTTTCTGACCATTTAGTTTCGATTAAACCGCTGCTTCAAACTAAAGGCTCTTTTTGGCAGTTCAGAAGTCACGAACAGAGACGCTCTCATCTCGCTTAATACTTTTAGAGAACATTAATCAGTGTGGAAACAAAAGAGGCGTGGAAAAAAAACACAGCTGCTCTGACGTGTTGCTGATACCCATGAGTTGCAGGACTCAAAGTACGATCAAGTACGTCTTTTAAAGCTTTTAAATTTCCAAGTAATCTGACTCTTGTTACAGTTGTATCTGTGCTGCTGCATCATTTTAGCCAGTCTTTGTGCCGACTGTTTTTATTCCCCCCTCTAACCGCATATAAAGCGGGACTCGGAAAAAAAAAAAAAAAACACACCAAAAGTTTAAATCTGATGTTTTGATTTAAGAAATCCATGGTCTGGTGGTTTCCTAAATGCTCAGCACTACGCCGGCCCACCTTCTCAAGAGTCGGCTTTTCCGTTTCTGTCACTACCTCGCTCGGAGGTGCAGTGGTGGGCACTTCAGTCCCCCCTGCTTCTGTGTGTCTTCTGAACGGACCTAGGTGGTCAGAACACGAGTCAGTTACAGTGCGGGGCGTCTTTTGAAAGCACCTTATAGCTGAAGGATGGACAACTGGTGGCCCATGTGTGACTTCCGTATAGTGAGGTAGACGGTTTACAGAGTTGGAAGGCAAACCTCTGTTTAATTTGTTCAGTTGCCACTACAGATTGATGCACAAAGCTAAATATGAGATGTTTTCTGAAGTCATAAGTACCACAATCACGCAGGAGTCTGAACTCGAGGCATCTTTTGTCGTTGCACTTTTGATCACAAGAGTGTTTATTTTTTGTTTGCTAAATGTCTTTTATTCATATTTATTAAACAACAGTATATGACGTATGTTCCTGCACTGTATGATGTTTGAATAAACATATAAACACAAACATTTTTAAAATGTCAGGTTTAGTACATTTGGGCAAGTGTGCAGCTCTATGTGGCCCTCTTTAATGTCAATAAAAAATTGTGTCCCCTTCCACCATTTGCTGTTCAAAACACACCAAGTAAGGATTTATTTGTTTATAAAGTTGCCAAAGATCTAAATTATTCTTTAAAGTCCTCCTAATAAAAGTAGGTGAGGATAAAATTAATGTTTGCTCACATGAATCCCGATTATTTGTTGAGTCAAATAAAAACTTTAATTGCCATAAAAACAGATAAAAACAAATAAAGCTGTACTGAGACGCCACTTAGTAAAAATAAAACAGCTTTGGGCAGTTAACTGGTTGTTTAAACTTATTTTAACACGTTTTAATTTGTACTTTATTTGCTTGTTACTTGTGAAGCTTGCTGTGAAAATGTGTTTTTTGCAGATTTGATTCATTCGATAAGCAACACCTGGATCCTACGTTTCCTCACCTTGATGGAGAGGATGTGGGTTCCAGCTTTGACAAGCTCATCAGCCAGCTTCAGATAGTAATCCAGGGAATATTTCTGCCTCATCGGGTCGGAGACGTCGCCCGTGTACGAGATGGCGGCCTCAACAACGCCGCCTGCTGCTCCGGCTGCTTCCATACCCAGCAGCATGTTGGGCAGGTAGTTCAGGGAATCAAACACTCGGAAAATGTCCATGCCGTTCTCTTTGGCCACCTCGCAGAACCTAGATGGGGGAGACATTACGTTAGGCCAACATCAGAGTTTTGTTTCTGAACTTGCAGTGGAATCGGGTTATGGAGTCGTCAGAAGCGACGAAACGCAGTGAGTTATCACAAACATGCATATAATGAGCTGCCAACACGCAGAGAGAACTCCTGATAGTGGCGCACATCCGGGTTGGGATTTATAGTCATTTCCATATCGCCGCTCATAAATATTGCTGTACCTGAGTCAACAGAGTCCCCTCACTATTTTCATGAAACACAGCTTCCATAGCCTGAAGGAGAACAATAACTGGAGACAAATGTGTACTCGAGTCATTATACGAGCTGCTTGTGGTAAATCCCTCATTATTGCCTTTGCCCCGGTATCTTAATCAGGTTTTTCAGAACAGCAATGAGCGCAGACTGTCACTGTGTTATTGTGAAGGCAACACTTACACACACCCAGAGCTTTTGTTTCAGCAAATAAACAAGACATATTGTGTGTCAGTATGTTTATTTGTGCCACCAGAGGATTACCAGTGTGTGTGTGTGTCCGGTTTTATTCCAACACAAAGTGCTGCTGAGTGTGTTTTATTTGGCACCAAATCAAAAACACTGCACTGTTTTATGTTTAATTTTGAATAAAAAAAAAAAAAATTGCATGAAAGCCTCAGTTTCTTTTTCTCTCTTCTTGAAATCTTGTTAGATTCAAGATGGCCGCCACAGTTTAATGGACATTAACCAACACAAACCTGAGTTTTCTAGATGTTAAGCTAAAACTTGATGCGGTAGTAGCTGAGAGTCATTCATTTAAACTCTTAATGTGTTTCAATTTCTCAGACAGTATCATCTAAACCTGCTGTGGGCATTTAGTGGAGTGGGGGTCCATCTGTTTCTAGATTTATTATTGTCTGTAACTGTGATCATTTTTTAAAATCACAGTACAGCTCAGCATTTTCAACACAAAACCTGAACAAGAAGCATTTCTTGCTCCATGAAAGAAAAAAACTTTAGTAAAAAATCACTTTAAATCAATGAAAGCAAATGAAAAGACTTTTTGGACTTCATTTAGCTAATGAAGACGCTTCGGCTGTTTGAGCTCCTGAGAACGTTTTGGGCAAGGAAGTGACACTGAGCAGATAGGATTAGAGGAGGGGGAGGCAAGCTAACAGATCAAAGCCAATAATCATGATGGTGTGCAAATTTTCAATGGCACCGCCCCCTTCCCCCCGCTGGGACCTGGAGGGTGAAGAGAGAGCTGAAGAGCAATGAGGTGGAGAAAGAGGGAGGTAAAAAAAAGGAGAAAGGTGTGTAATGTGGGGAGATGAATGGAAGCGACAAAAAGGGAGGCATCAGTGAGAATAAATAATGACTATATGATAAGGGGGGGGGGTATAAACAGGGAGGATAGGGGAGGTCTGTGTGTGATTCAGCAGGAAGGAGTGAGGAGGGGACAGCTGCATTACTCATAAACTAGCCACGACTAATTTATTTCAAGTGAGGGGAATCACACTGTGTGTGTTAGTGTTGGTAACTGCAGGTGTGTGTGTGTTAGTGTTGGTAACTGCAGGTGTGTGTGTGTTAGTGTTGGTAGCTGCAGGTGTGTGTATTCCACCTCAGAGGAAGCTTATGAATCCATTTGGAAGAGGCGGAGGTGTGTGTGTCAGAACAGGAGTATTTACGACCCAAAGTGCATCAGGAGCGTCCAGCTGCATGAGTGATGTGGAACTCAGAGCTTGATATGAGGCAACACATCAAACAAATGGACCTGATTAAACACGAAACACTCGGGTTTGTTAGTTGGTTCCAAAAAAACAGACTTTCTATAAAAGACGTGCTCAGAGCTGCGGTTGGAAGACTTGTTTTGTCTGATTATGTAGATTAAGCACAGTCAGAAAAATCTTTCAGAAACATTTGATAAGAACAAACAAGAACATCCTGGCTTCTGCAGACGAAAAGATCAAAGTCGTTTGAACTAGAAAAACTTATTTTTTGTGATACTAATTATTAAAGCAGTGGTTCTCAAACCTTTGAGAAGGAGCAGCACCTACAAAAACACTAACTCCCAATTTACACCAACCTACCATCATAATTTCTACATATCAACATTTTTCAATACAGAGTTATATCACAATATCATCATACCGCCAAGCCTACTTAAGATGTGATGGTGCTGAGAACACCACAATCTTTAGTCTTACCCAGTTTGGAGTTTAAATCCTTATTTCCAGGAACTGCTCATCTCTGCTTTTCATTCTTACGTCACATATTAGCTTATGTTTAATAATTTAACTTGCTGTCTAAATACTTAATACCAAAATTTCATCTGAGTACCACCAGCAGTAGTTGTACTTTAGTTTTAGAACCATGGCCTTAAAGGGAAAGTTTAAATTTTGAAGGTTTTCTGTGTAGAAATAATTAACATCCTGAATCCAACTTCTTACATGACGGTTCTTAACTTAGCCAAAGAGTCATGAATAGTTTAAACTCTTGACACATCCTTTTTAGTTTGTACCATTTTCCATTTAAGCACTGAAAACAATATAACCCCTTTTTCTCCAACAGCCTTGATACTCCTTGTGAAAAATATGGTGCAAATTAAAACATATATTAACTTTTATGAAAAGTAACGCAGTTAAAAACATTTGTTTTAGGATTTCACACATTATTTTTACTTCAGATTACTTTTGTTCTGTTTCACACATTCGGTTTTGCTACAGAAGATTCACATGGATCGTCACTGGTAACAATGGGATAATCTTGAGATCGATATTAAAACTGCTGGAAAAACGTATTCATTTAAGAGAATAGTAAAGGTTAGTTTGTTGAAAAATATGATTATATAATGTGTGTTGACAAATTGTTCAAAAAAAGGACATGATTTCAATTTCTGTGGCAGATTTAAAAATAGTTTTTTCTTTTTCTTGCTTCTATAATTGTGTTTTTTTTTAATTGGAAATAGATTTTCTTTTGTTTTAATGAATGCATGCATAAAAAATATTGCTGACTCCAGTAAACTCAGTCTTCAGTGTAAAAAAAAACAAAAAAAACAGTCTTCCATGTAAATAACTGCAAAATAAATTGTCTCGAGATACAATTATTTAAAAACATAAATGGTGGTAAACAGTATTTTTAACTTCTCCTGTGGTGTAAAGAAATTCATGCCGAGTGTTTTTCTTGCGAATAATTGTTGTACAGGTATTCATGCAATTATTTTTATTATTAATATTCTTATTAGGCAGAATTTCAATTTCTACAAAAGAAAATTACAGAAACTATACTCAAAAAACAATATTGCACATAGCTGATCGCAACCTCTGTCGTTTCCAAGGAAACAGCCCAACCAGAGAACAATTCAAAATGATACAACAATACCAGACATCGAAACAGACGGAGGAGCAGCTGGCTTTGAGAAAATCTTATTCAAATTGATGTTTTGTCAAAATTCAATAAAAACCATTTCCAACAATGTTTAAAAAAAATGCTAACAGAGAAACTGATGGAGCGGCTCAGACGCTGAATGGTTCTGCTCAGATGTACAAATCTGCACGCCGAGTTTGTACTGAGTTTTCCCTCGCAGTGAACACCACACTAATAATCTGCAGTCCGTACGCATGACAGGACTGTTTAAGCTCGACTGTACAAACAGACGAACAGCACCGGGAAACTTTTTATATTTTCTCCTAAGGTAACAAAGTTTTGCACACTGCTGAATGTTTGCAGTTTGTTACCAGATGAATAAAAGCAGAAGGTTTGAGGGCTGTTGGGAGTGTGTTGACAGAGAAGAGAATGTAGAAATGACTCAACCTGCAACTGAAAAAGATGAACAGAGTTGCTTCATGGAAGGAGAACATCAGCTTATCCTGTTAGCTTTTGGGTTAGCACCCGAGCTAATACGTGCATATATGCATATATATGATCCGCTACCAAAAAAATACAACTTAATTTGTTTATAAATTGATTTTTTTCATTCCAATTTGTTTCTGAAAAGTCTGGGCTGTGGTGAAGCCTCAATACTCTTGCCTTGAAGCTCAAAGCTTACATTCAAAACCTGCACCACTACGTTAAATGTCTGTCTGCTTGTTACAAAATATCACGTTTAAAAGCAAATTAAGTGTTTTTAGCTGTGTTTCCTATTATTTTGATCAATTAGAACACAACACAGCTAAAAAAAAACTGCTTCTGAACTAATGACTGAAGATTTCACTTAAACTACACGAGAGCAACCTCTACTTCCAAACCAGTGGCTGCTAAGAGGATTGGTGCATAAAAAACATGCTTGCATTGGGACAGGATAAACAATGAATCACTTATTTACAGATGTTTAAATAAAAACCAGGGAAAACAAAAACTTGACAATGCAGAGAACAATAACGTCTTTGTTCAAAAGAAAAGAGAAACCAAGGATGAAAAGTTTAATCAAGTTTAGTTAAAGCCTTACACAGTTTAGCTATGGTTCAGTAAAATATTTTGAATTTGCTTTTTAAAATGCATGAAGTTAGAGAGAGTGAGAACAACATGAGCCAGTGACCATTTTTGTAATAGTACCAGCAAGAATTTAAAACTATTTGCACCCCTGAATATGGCATTAGTTCTTAAATTATTAATGTAAGCTCAGGAACTGATGCTATATAAATATATATAGATATAATTTAATGTTACTAATAAATGTGGCATTAGCTCATATATTGCTAACGCTATATCGCCACACATAAAATATATTAGCTTGGGTGCTAATGCGAAGGCTAACAGGCTAAAGCTGAGTTTTTTTTGTTTTTTTTTCCCATGAAGCAGCTCTGTTGTCCTCCATCATCATGTTTAGTTAACACTGTTGAAGTTTTACTTCTGAGTTGGTTGACTGGGAAAGACCTTCAGGAAACATTACCTTAAGTTTAAACACATTTATTTAAACACCATTAGTTAATACTCAATCATAAAACCAAATGCATCTGGGAGCCCATCAAACAGTAAGAAATACAAATCACCTTGAAAACTAGTCCAGCAACACCCCAAGATTGTCTGAAAAACCGAGGAAATGTTCGTCTCCCTTATAGTCATGACTTCTTTACTTCCTCATCACGAGACGCAGACCCAACAGCCCAGAACCTATTTGGTGATGTCTGCTCACAGTCTAGAGTGTTTTTACTGCCTCTTCTTCCAGGTAAACTAAGCAACTGTTTGTAAGCTTTTAGTAAGCAAAAATCAGATAAAAGAGATATAATAATCAAACCAGTCTTAATGCTAAATAAAGCATGGAAGAGTAAATACAAAGCCTCCTAATCCACAACACATATATGTATTAGCTCAGACACTAATGCTATATCGCCACATATATACACGTGTTAGCATACATGCTAACACAAACGCTGACAGGCTAAGCAGACATTCTCCAATCCATGAAGCAGCTCGGTTGTCAATCATTTTCAGTTGCAGGCTGTCAACAAACTTTGGTTTCATTTAAAAAGGCAAATTGTCAAATATTGTCTAAGGTTAACCTTCAGGGTGGATAGAGCTCACAGCCTCGCACTGGTAGAAAAAAAAAAGCCCCTCAAGCCTAGTAAACGTCATTTACCTAGCATTCTTTGTTGTAAATAACGTGCCGTCCATCTGACATTTTTATTTTTAATTTCTAAAAACTAAACAGCCTACAGTATTTTTATAGTCTTTGTTTTACTGTTACAGTAAATGTTTGTCAAATGATGTCTAGCTAGTCGGGGTTCCCTTTAAGAACTGGGATGTAAACAGATTGATTACATCTCAGTTTGTGTCAGAGTGACTCACTTATAGACGGCGTTATCAGGGTAGTTGGTGTAGCCCACAGCGTTGGCCCCCCTCAGCAGCATCTGGAACGGGACATTTGGGATCAAAGCTCTCAGCTCCTGGAGTCTCTTCCACGGACATTCGGACAAGAATCTCATGGCCACGTCAAAAGTAGCACCTACACACACACACACACACAAGGAGAAACAGGTTTTCAGCTTTCATCTCCGTCTCATCTGTCATTCCGACTTTGATCTCTTTTTCAAAATCAAAGTGATTTTCCAAACTTATCCTATGAGCCTCAAACACACAGACGGGACAAATAAGACAATAATGGATGCTGAAATAAAATATGATTACAGCAGCACATTTGTTGTTCAGTTCAACACTTTCATCATTTCTTTTCAAAGGAATTTTTTCAAGCCAAAAAAAATGACTCTGAGGAGGCAAGGGAAGAAGAAGGAAAAAAAAAAAAAAGATATCAATCTCTCATTTCCCTTTCTGGAGGAGTAGATTAGCAATTCTCATACCCGGTTATCATATCAGCCAGAAATATTGAAGCCTCCAGTGGTATTCTGCTGATCTAACACTGTCATCATTAAATTTCATTTTCTGAGCACTCATGCGTTAGGACACAAAAAATATCAGGCTGCACTTAAAATGCCCTGGAAGAGAAACCCTCTTTATGCTCTTCACATTCCCTAATTTGGGATCCAGCCTACGTCAGCTCTTCCTAACCCACTGGTCTGAAGCAGAAATCGCTCCAATCTTCACAGATGTTAAACATATTAGTTTTACCGTTTCGCTGCACGTGAGATATCACAACAGGGGGAGCGGGGAGAAGAATTCACCCGAGACTGCAAAAATCTATTCTTATAATTTAATAAAGCGAATGAAGACTGACAGCTGGGCCCACAAGCGGGACATTAGACGCAGACCCTGCTGCGGTCTGCATCTTTCTGCAAAGACAGGAAGCCTCCAACCTGCTGGTAATAGGAGCCAAAATAAACCAGATGGAAACAAGTGCAATGCCCATGATAGAGGAGCCGGAGAGTGTTTGGTGTAAAAGTTTCCTTTTTTTTTAATTTAATTTTTTTAAGGGGGTGGGGGAATGCATCGCCTGCTAGAGAAGGTGTTGCAGGAAAATAAAGGACTTGTCAGAGTTGAAGTAATTATCATGTTTAAAAAATGTTGTCAAACTAAAATATTTTTTTAAAAATCTCTAAGGTCAAAAGAGAGAAATGTGGATTTCGATGAAATTTGATAAAAAATAAAAATACTCAACATAATAATTATAGTAGTCATTTCCATGCAGTTACTGTTGATTAACATAATTTTAATAAAGATCTGAGGCAGAGAGTGTCAAAGACGGGGGGCCGAGCGGCTGAGGGCTCTCGACTCCATGCTGGTCGGGCGAGCAGATGGAACATGAGTTGGGAGGAAGAGGAGGATACAGATGGGAGTGTGACCATGAAGAGGTGAGGAAATACACAGAGGGTCTGTGTACTTTTTGGTGATTCAACTTCCATTTTAAAAACAGATAATGAACAGTTTGGGAGTCATGTCTCGTGTAAAAACACGGTGTTCTGGACAAATATCTGCTTCTCCACTGCATTTTTCCTGGCAACTGCATCTCTGACACCCTACTACCAATATACCCAGAGTCCCTCCTCTGGACCCGGTCAAACCATCTCAGCCTGTCCTCTAACTTTATCACCCAGTCCTCCTACCTGTGCTGTACCTCTGATCATCTCATTCCTAATCTTAATCTTTGACACTTCCAAGGAGAATACATACTCAAACCAGGAAATGCTGATGCATTTATAAAAAAAATGCCTTAATCAGCATATTTAATAATTAATTAGCCAACAAATCAATCGTTCTACCTTATTTGTGTGTCCATCTTAACATGTAAAAAACAGCACCAGATTAAACAGCTGCTTGGATAGAACAAGCAACATATACCCACATGACCGACCGCAGATTAACTGATTAACTTGATTAACTCACACATCAGGGAACTACACAGATACATTGTGTGACCTAGTTCATGTTACTGTATCTTCCACGGTGCAGTGAGAAATGCTATATCGGGAAGGGACTTAATCCTCAAAGGGCTTTCACAGGCTTAATCTCCTCAATGATTCATTCCGCCTCTAAGCATTTGAAACATGTGAAAGCAATATTCTCCATCTAAGACCACTCAAGTGTTAAAAACAAAGCATTATTGCACAAGGAAAGCGTGTCGCTGTGACACTGTTCAATATTCACAATCAAACTTCATCTGCCTTCGGCCATTCATTTTGGCCGTGAGTGAATCAGGCAGGGATCAGAGAAATTGTGCATCTCTGATCAGTCTGTGATAAATGTGCTCCGTATGGGAACACAGGAACATCCTAGCAGGAGAATTGCATTAGTTATTCCTCCTGTGGTCATTATGTGATTTATGGAGGGGCCTATTTAAAGGTACCGCTACGAGCCATCGCCATGTGCTGGAGATGAACTTTTCACTGCCTCGTGGTTTAATTTGTGTTTAACAAACTAAAATCAATAAGGCAATAACATTGCCGGCAACCAGTGAGAACCTTGGCTTTTAAAAACAGGGTTAATAAACAGGTTTAGCAGTAAAGATAAAGAAAAGGTTGTGGAAGCTACAAATAAACTCTTGAAGCTCGCAGGTTCTTCTATTTAAGAGTAGCTGCACTGAACACTAAAGTAATGTGTTTTTGTAGAAAACTAAAGTCTCAGACGTCTACCGCTGCTATGGGAGTACTCTTAGTGTTTTTGTTTTTGAAGAAAAGACACGTTTGAAAGGGAGGCACTGAATCTGAAAGATGTCTGTCTTTATAGTGTGAGACAACGGCGGTCTAAATTAAGAGCTCGTCACGTTACAGATTCCTGTTAGGTGTCGATAAAACAAAGGCAGCTGCGTGGGAAGACCACTTTTTCAAAGGGTGTAGAGGGGTGCTTTGGGTAAACTGGCACTCGTGTTATACAAAACAAAAACAAGCACACACAAATGATTTTGTCAATTGCAGATTATATTCTTTTTTAGTGTTTCACAGGCTCTCGTATTTTAAACACGTATGATATGACCTGCTGGAGAAAGAGGAGTTTTCAACTTCATACCAATGATGAAATTAAACAGCACACACTAAAATATGAATATGCCTTTATTTGTCATTCAATGAAGAATGAAATTTCAGTTAAGAACACCCATTCAAGAAAACATACATGAGACAAAACATGGGGGAACAGGTGAACAGGTCATGCAAATAATTAACTGATTTATGGTTAGCATTTGTTGAAAATCAAACATCCTAAATTCTTTGAATTCAGAGGAAATGGCTCATGATGGTTTTCAAAGGGTACTTTTCTAACTTTCTGTAGCAGCTAGTTGTGCTACAACGCTAATGTTATTCATCAGTTTTCTTTATAAACTTCTTTCTGGATCGTGGGGAGCTGGTGTCCATCTCCAGCAGACCCTGTGCGAGAGGCAAGGAAACTACTGAGCAGGTTGTAAGTTCATCAGAGGGACCACCCCGGCTCCAGTTGGCTTGGTCTTATTCTAACCCCCCTCTGGTTGTGCATGCATTGAGCAAAGAGTCCCCTCAGTGTGGGTGGGATCACACACTTGAAAAAGAGATCTGAGATCTCAATAAGACTTGCCTGGTTAAATAACTGTAAATAAATAAATAAATAAAATTCAATTTAATTTTATTTGCAACAACAATAACGGACTACAAACTCGAAGGAAAAGTACTGAATATTGAACCGGACCATGCAGCAGTACGATGCTTAAGATGTGAGGGCAGGACGGCAGAGAATAATAAGCTAATGGTAGTTAATGTTAGCTTGTAATGTAGTCAAACCTGTGTGAAAAAAACGTTACAATCGCTGCAAACGATTCACATAAAGTTACTCATCTGTGAGACAACCCCCCCCAGTCAGTGAACCAATCAATGAGCAGCAGCCTGGCCCAGATAGAACCACGGGTCTTGGATGTCCAGAAATCGGGGTGGAACTGGGCCATAACGGCCGATGGAAAAAGGCCTGTAGAGACAAACGACCATTCACACTCTTATACCTAGGAACGATTTAGAGTTGACCTAATATTCATGTTTTTGGTCTGCGGGAGGAAAACTGAGAACCTGCCAGGAAAGGCCCCTGGTCAGGAGGAGATGCTGTAACTTTAACGCTGAGAGGCGACGGCACTAATATTTTTATAAATAGGAACAAGTAGTAATTTGTTTTCTGTTGTAATATTTTATTCTGTCCTTTATTATATAGTTATGAGGATGATACAGCTAACAATGTTTTAGTTAGCATAGCTTCCTATTCAGGGAGTGCTTATAAGAAAAATGCACCATTATTTAAGTTGCATGATCCACAATGATGTGCAACCCATAAAAAAAAAAAAAAAAATCAATGGTTAATGCAAAGATTAATTTATAAACTTTTATATTGTTTTCAGTTTTGCATTACATGGACATTCCAACAGAAACATTGACATTCCTACTGGACGTGTCCCTGTAAAGCTGCACTGCTGCCAACACTAGTTCCAATGACTCTTCAATGTCATATCAATAAATGTGATGCAAATCCATGTTTGCATGAACCACAATAAAAGTTTATTTTAAGACTAGCGATCCAATTTGGTCTCGACCCTGCTGAGACTACTGGTTAATAAAAGAAAAGTTCTTTAAAGAGTTAGCTACAACAAGCAGAGCATCACTGTTAATAGCCTCTTCAGTGATCACCACTTCCAAAGATCTGAACTATCACTTAAGTGATCGCACTGATCCAACTGAACATTTCATTGAGACAATGTTTAAAACTTTGTTGTAAGATTTATAACTCCGTTCTAAACAAAAAATAAAAAAGACTTCGGCAAACACAATGAACCGAACAGTGAAGTTACAGAAAAAATTCTGTATGTATCATAGATTCAGAACTTAATAGGGTGGTGTTTTATATTCTCTCAGTCAATCCTATAGAGGAAGACTTGCCTCAAGAGGATCTACAATAAACTCTTTGATTCTTCACAAAAATCAAACTTTTTTTTCTAACTGGAAAAGACGAATGAATCTGCTGCATCACGGCTCTTATCAGCAGCTCTTTGCAGAATCATCACGTCAAGACTTGTTTACAATCCTTTAACTCGTGTCTCACATCTAAATGCAGACATGCGCTCCTGTCATCGCATGAATGTGAGAGAGATAAGAGTACATTCCTAACTTTCTTATGAAGACAAAAGACTTGTTTAAACTTCAAGAGTTTTCACTGACAAAAAGATTTCAAACCCGACACCCACTGCAGCTCAAACACCGAGTTATGAAAGAACTGGAAGGCAGGCACAAAGAAAGATATATTCACTGTTCTCTCCGTCTTTTATCATAACTGGATTCAGTAACTGGTTAGATTAATTTGTGTTGTTTACTTCGAGCTTTTACTGCTGCCGTTGGCCACATTAAAACTGTATTGTCTGCTAATTAGGAGGAATCATGTGGTGGTGTCTCCACGGAGTTGGCTAATTTTTTTTAAGAACATTATGTAAGGGCTTAATCTGACAGATATTTTGGGTAAATTGGAGGACTTGTCAAAAATGTCTGCCATTACAACCAATTTCCATCAGAGAATACCTCTGGCATGACAGCAAGAACAAGGCATGCACCGTTTAGTTAAGTTATAAAGTACGGTGTATATGACTGCACTTAAGGTAGTTTTAACTGAGTTTTTCCTCAGACAACAACCTCCATGAAGTTTCCTGGTCCAAATATTCTGCAATGCACATGTGTTAGGGGGCCCTAGACAAGAGGGGTCTTAACATGACATGAATGGCCACCTGCTCAAAGTCAGGAACCACAACACAGATTGCATTGATTTTTAAGTTGACCCACACTTACAAATATTTGAATGCAAAACTTTGCTTACATTTGAACATTTTGAAATCCCACTATGCAAAAAAAAGCACAGCATATAAATTTTATAAATTGCAAATATTGCACACCAGGGGTGCCCAAACCTTTTCCCAGAGGGCCAAAATGAAATTCTATCCAATGGCTGCAGGCCAAATGCTATAAAACATGAAATGCAAATACTTTTTAAGTAAAGTCTTTTTATTTATGATTAAGCTAGTAGCCAGTGTGGTGCCCTACATTTGTTTTGTTCGTTCTTTTTACACAGCATTTTCCTGCAATGACCACCATAACCAGAGTTTGTCGTTGCTTTTAAGACAATCTTTCGTTGTCTGGGGGCTCCAAGTTACCTTGGGACCCTAAGCAATTGCCTGGTTTGCCCGTCCTGTTGCAACAGGCCTGTATGTGACCAGTCCAGGGTTGAATATTCAGTTCAAATAAGTCTACCACCACATTCTGTGTGAAAACAACCACTCAACTTGGACTCCTGGGTAATGCTTAAAAACAAAAAAGAATTGTTTTGAAGCTCTTAAGTTCCCATATAAAATGAAGAACTTTGATAAATATTGATAAAGTTAATGAGATTAAATGAATGGTGTCACCATGTGGCTTGACATGTCTATCCCAACATACGAGTCCCCAGCATGATGTTAAGATGTGCTCCATTTATACTCAGAAGTTGGAATACCCATGTAGAGTCAGTAAAATCAACTGCTACAACTCAAAAACTTGGAAGTCCCAGACCAGCCCCAGAAACGATATCCAATATGGCTGCACTGTGCAGCAGTGACAAACGTTTTATTTTCATCTGCTCTTTTGGTCTGTTTCTCATTAAAGAGAGCTCTTTGTAGAGTTAGATCCACATTTGAGGATCGTATCAAAGACCTTTACAGGATCTCTTTTCTCCACCTCAGGAACACTGCAGAGCTTTGTCCTGTGCTCAACCTTTTCGATGCAGAAAAACTACAAAAACAATACAAACAAAAATTCTACTTTAACCGCAGAAACGAATGAAGTCCACATAACTGATTCACTGTTGATGAAGTGATATAACCACGGAACAAAACAGCTCCCAGTTTACCATTTAAAACCCTTCTGAAGGAAGCCCGAAGCTACAAATCTCTCCTTGAATTACTGCTATCTGCTCATGGAAGCAAACAAAAATGCAAATCAGTCTTTATCACAAATATTTGCTGTGGAGAATGGCAATGCAGGAACTTTTAGAAACAACACTGCTATTAATTCCAGTCTGACACCCAGACTTTCATAATTTGTTTCTACACAAGGCAGCAAGGCTGTTTGAAGGAGGAAGCGATGTGATGTTGCTCTCTTGAGATTAGGCAACACCGGCTAGTTTGTAGTTTGTACTCCTGGTGTGTTTCACAGAGACTTTCAGCATGCAAACACAAACAATTCATTACTGGAACATATTTTTGTAGTTATAAGCTGGTAATTATTGAGAATACACACCAATCTGCTTTTCATCCTCAAATATATGAAGATTATTACCCTCTTTTACAGTTTATATCTTGTGTCTCATACTTCTTGCGAGGTGCAATTATAATAAATTCCCATTCAGTTCAATTCAATGAATGTGGTTTCATTGTGGTAATAGGTAGTTAAGGTAAAGAGAAAATGATCGGATTTGCACAGAGTTTAAAATTTGCCCACTGACATAAAAATCTGTAACCAAGTCTTTTTCTTTGCTACAACAAGCTTAAAAAGACACTAACGCAACAGTGGTTTCAAAACAGAAACTTCTAAGAGGTGGGGCTCACATAACAGAACAAGTTTTATCTTTTACTTTTTAAATTGTTGCACCAAATCTGAAATTTTTAATTAACAAATGATTTGTAAGTAATAAAATTAATATTAATTTTTTTTTAGTCCGGATGGGGGGGTGGGGGTAGAATAGCACTGCTAGAACGCCACTTATCTATGCATTAGCTCGGGTGCTAATGCTATAATCACCATATATATATGAATTCGCTTGGGCGTTAACATCTTATCAACCATGTATGCATTAGCATATGTATGTATTAGTTTAGGCGCTAATGCTATATCCCTGTATATATATATATGTATTATCTCAGGCGCCAACGCAAAAGCTAACAGGATAAGCTAAAGCTGACATTCTTCCATGAAGCAGTTCTGTTGTCCTCATCCAAACTTTTAGTTTGAGGCGGAGTCATTTTTACATTCTCCTCTCAAGGCAATCTGGTGTAATTTAAAAGGGCTGATCATGAGATATTGTCCAACATTACCATTCAGGGTTGATAGAACATGCTCCAGCCTCACACTGGGTCTGGAAAACCTAGTAAACAGCATCATTTACCCAATTTGCTTTGCAGTGTAAATGAAGCATAAATTTGGCGCCGTTTTTGGGATGTTATTTAAATTTATAAAATCTAAGTCTACAGGATTTTGCCTGCTCACTCTTTATGCCAACAGTACAAAACTATAATTTACGTAAAGGTATTTTTTTTAATCCCAGGTGTTCAGTAGTTTGTTTCTAGAGGAAAAGTCAGGATTAGCAGTTTGCAAAAAGCAACTTTTTTTTGTATTAATAAGTAAAGCAAACATCACTGTCAGACATTTAATACTGGTTTTAAAAGCCTAAAGGGTTACGCAGATGTGAAGTCTGATTATAAAACCAGGAACGATGCCTTACAGTGGCAGGGTCTTCAGAAGTAACCCCATCAGGTTGTATTTGTACTCTATTACAAATAATGGCACAAAGCGTTTTAACAGTCTTTGATAGGACCTTGAAAGTCGTTTTCTTAGACAAAATGAAATCTTAAAAAGGCATTTATTTGCCTTAATCAAAGCAATTCTCCCCTTCAGAACTAGTTCAGAAAACCTAATGAGACACACGCTCCCCCGGCACCTTTTCCAACAGTTTCCTGCTAAAGTAAAAGCCAAGTTCACTGCAAGTTTTTAGACTTTTCACAAAGGTTTGCTTTAATTGTAACCACATACACTCAGGAAAAGTTCATTTATATCATCCTTTATAGTTAAGTCTTACAATATTAAAATACTCAGGGAGATAGCGTGTGGGGATCATTTAAGCCCCTTTTAATTGAAAAATCTTTCCAATAACTCACTTTTGGAATAACCTTTTTTTATCAGTTTAAAGATTA
Organism: Cynodonichthys magdalenae; assembly: GCA_031762555.1. Taxonomy (NCBI): domain Eukaryota; kingdom Metazoa; phylum Chordata; class Actinopteri; order Cyprinodontiformes; family Rivulidae; genus Cynodonichthys; species Cynodonichthys magdalenae. Next base: position 14,749,866 of record JARVJO010000001.1, read on the forward strand.
GGTAGGTAGACAGTTGCGTAATTTGAAAAGTGTCGGAAGTGCTCTCCCACAGGAATGAAATGTATTTTTCACATTTAACTGGTGCACAATGATCTGCTGCCAGGATGAATTTATTTTCAGAACAGGTTTTAAGAATCAGAAATGTCTTTCTCCTCACTTTTTTCAATTGACATTTAAAAAAAAGTGAGTCAAGCACTGAAATAAAGCCTGTTCTCATATTTCCTTTAAAGGACTTCAAGTTATAAAAGCAAAATTCCTCTGAGTTTCTTCTATAACTTCATTTTAAATGCTTTGACTTCAGGTCATTTACGATCTGCTCCACAAAGGTGTTTGTCCCGAACTTTTACGAGTTCAAACAGGGCGAAAATAATTTCTTCTTCCCTCCCTCAAAACAAGTGCATTTCACCTCATACAGAAGAGCTGATAACTGGCTGCGACACTCCAACGCGATGCACACATTTTTATTCTGTCCACTTTCAGAGTAATTGCATCTTCTACTCAGACACGATTGGATTGCTCATGCCTCGAGAAGTTTCAATGACAAGTGATTTTCTCTATTCAACGAAGGCACGCAAAACGGTACAATCTTCTTCTTTTGAGGAAACTCGCTAAACAACTTCTTGGAGTTGGAAGAAAAAGAGTCCAACAACAAAGTTTTCACAGCTCATGATGATCAATAAAACCTGGAACTGATCCATGTGTGAGAAGAACAAGGAACAAAGTCATCAATGTACAAAAAGAAAGCAATAATGGTAAAACAACCAGAAGAAAAAAATCTTTCATAGTATTTCCATGAGTAAGTATTTTGTTTGAACAAACACATTGATGCTTAATTTTTCTTATGTTCTACAGGATTCAGGGATTTAGTTGTAAGGAAAACAAAAAAGGAGATATTAAAGGAACAACAAACTTTAACTCAGGAAGCTCACCTCCCCAGTTCTCCAGACTGAAAAGGTTGTTGAAGTTGTGGCTGACGAACGGAGAGATCTTCTTCAGGTCGTGGGTTCGAACCCTGGTGGCCAGAAGTGACTGGTGAGCATCCCTGAATGTGGTGTCCATCAGCAGCAGACCCTGGTGAGCCCGCACAGCTTTTGCAAATCCTTCAGGACCGTCCCGCAGCAACACGTCACGGAAACCTACGGGTGGGTCACCTGATGGCGATGGGGGAAACAAGAGGGTCATTAATGTGGAAACACTTAACAGAACAGATAAACAGAAAGCTACTGAAGAAACGACTGGTCCAAGTTACTAAGATTAACAGGTCACTTAAACAGATGGTTCAGATCTCTACAAGATCAATTATGTGAAAAGGTTCTGAACAATTAATAGCTTTTTAAAAAACCTGAGCTTAGAGAAGCTGTAGCAGCTAAGCAACCACCTTGAGCTGTGAACTAGACCAGGCACCACCACCAGCTACCAGGTCCAACCTCAAGGCCAAGAGCATGCTCCCCCACCAGCCACTCTAAAGGCCAAGACCAGGCTCCACCACCAGCTACCAGGCCCAGCCTCCAGACTCAGCCTCAAGGCCAAGACCAGGTTCCGACACCTGTCACCAGGTCTGTTCTATTTTTTTTCTTCCTGTCCTCTGGTACCTTAGTGGTTGTGATTTGCGTTCCATCCACAGCGAGGCCACTTTCACCGAACATTTTTTGTTATGAGTGAGGAGGAAGACATCAAGTCAATTAGAAAATACTAACTAGAGTTTATTACTGGACTAAACTCAACCTTAAAATCAGGCTATCCAAGAGGAATGGATTTAAAAATGTTTCTCCTTCATTCAACATTATTCTTACTTTAGATTAAGAAAATTATGTTCACACTTCAATTAGTTCACACTATTCTAGTTTTAAGTCAGATATAAAATTAAAACATTTGCAACAAGCCCAATGATGATTTTGATGTTTAAAGTGTTTTTCTTTAACTTGGCTTGGGAAAAAAATTAGTTGTCACAAGTTTTAATACTGATATGGATGCGTTGTTGTGTCTATATTATTAAAAGCCAAAAGCTAAAATGCAGATATAAGCTGAGCAGAAGACGTGTTAGACACATCCACCCACTGATTTGTGAAAATGCTTTGCTAGAACTGACTCATGACTATATATATATAAATTTAAGTCTGTACCAGTTAATGAACAGAGAGATCCAAGTAGCTGAACTTGGTTCTGTACAACAGCCAGGTGCTGGTTGGTTCCAAGATGTTTCCATGCAACTACAAATTTGGAAGCATGAATCTGGGCTCCAGGTTTACGTTTCACACGCCAACTATCAGAGCGCTGCCATTTGAGCATGATCAATTTAACTTCCAGTAGGTTTTTTTTTTTTTTTTTTTAAAGGACTTCAGCCTATTTTTTCTTTTTGGTCAACAATATATATTTAAATAAAATACTCTTGATATCAGCACATGTTGGTAAAAATATGGTGCAGTAAAGAGATGATGCTCATGTCAGTCAACTTGGTTTCATAGCAACCAAGACAAAATGTGATATTTGGTCATTTTATTAAAATATTTTCTGTACCATATTTAAAGTGGTTTGTGCAGTTCTTCTTTTATTAGGGGTGGGCGATACCAGGGGTCTTGGTATCGATCCGATACAAAGTAAATGCAAAGCTATCATCACCAACGCTGATGCCAATATGATACTTATGTTCATGGAATATTTTGGGATTTTGCCTTTAGTTAATTATGATAAAACACAGGACAAAAATTTTAGGAAAATAAAAATGTTTTGTATTAACCGATTAGAACAAAATAAAAATATGCAAAATAAAAACTTGCATTGGAAATGGGCACAACAAAGAGGGCTAAAAACTGACTCCAAACAATTTGAAGACTGTAAAACAAGTGTAAAAAACAAAACATTGATGTCATGTTAAAATTAATCCGATAATTTTGTATCAATAGTATTGACGCTTAGATCCATATGCCCACCTTTATCCTTTATAAGGTTTAAAAAGATACAAATAAAGCCACAACCTGTGTCTTTTGTGTTTTACATCCTACATACATACATACTTTAAATCTCTTTATATTTATGGTTTTGAGCCTGGAATAACCAATATAAAAAGAAGCTTCAAACTTGAATTAAAACTGACACCAAGACTAATCTTCAATCCTAATCTGTCTTTCCTCTCTGCCATGCAGTTACAAACATAACCTGAGGCAAATTAGAATTTGCATCTATTTTTGTCGTGGCGTGCACAATCAGTCAATAAGACCAGTTAATGAGGTTACAATCTGTCCTTCTCTGTGCAGTAGTATGTTTGTTCAAACTCCCATTTTTGTTTCCAAGACCAGTTTATATAAAACAAACTTTACAAAAATGTGGACATTTGTTTAAACAAAGATGCCGACACAGCTGTGCAAAATAAAATCCAAGTCCTGCTGCTGAAGGAAACAAATATTATCCAAAAAACTAAAGCTAAAAGTAAATATAATCAGTGAGTGCTTGTGTCACAGTTTCAAATGAGACTATGTTCTGTTTAACAGCATTTTGCCTCTAATGGTGTCTTTGGACACAAAGCATGATATGGGGTGTAGTGGGACCGCAGAGCCCCCACATATGATGCTCTCTGCGTGTGACAACTTCCTGGAAAACAGTCAACAGTGGAGTGGATTTGTCTTTATGCTGCATGGTGCCAAGAACAAAAGAGGGTAAAAATGATACAAGTCCTACATGGTTGCTGTTCTTGACAAATGACCTACTTACATATAAACAAAGTCCTTCATCTACATTAAAAACCTCCCACCACCCAACGATTTCTCATTTTACAACTTCTAGCCTAAACTTCCTTCTCAGGTTGTAAAGGAGGAGAACCAGAATGAAGCCTACATGGAGTTCCACTGAACTTAAAATACTTGAATGATAAAAAGAAAACAGAGTCGACATTAGTGCTGGGCGATTAATTGGATTTTAATCTTGATTACGATTTGGGTTTGCAATGATCATAAAATAAGAATGATCGAAGTTTACCGATTACGCAACCCTTTTTACACCGAGCGTGTCCGCTCCGACATAGTTTGTCAGAGGTTTATTTTTTTAAAACGCCGTAAGTTCTCGACCGTTTGCGCTATCTGAAAAATTCTAACGGTTCCTGAAAGCCTGGAATCTAAGCTTTCCGTCGATATAAGGGGTATTACGGTAATATCACGTGACCGGGTGCAGGAAGCCGGCGAAACAACGTCTTCACACTCGTCAATAAGGAAGTGGAATGTTACGAGCGACAGCTTGTATTTTCGGAGCGGAGATGAAATAT
>JARVJO010000001.1:14754220-14773044 GCA_031762555.1 Cynodonichthys magdalenae
CTAAAATGTTTAAAATTCTGAGGAGAACATTGTTTAACAGCCATTGTTTATGTTCTACAAATTCATGTTATCAACATTAATAATTCTTTTTATTAAATAATCGAGATGTCAATTTCAATCAAAATAATCGTGATTATAATTTTTACAATAATCAAGCAGCCCTAGTCGACATTGAAGCAAAACTTGCATAAATGGAGGAACGAGGAGGAAACCTGAACACAGGGCTATACATCACTGTAGCCACTGACCTAACTGTGTTCGCTGTCATCTGATCGTATTTCCACCTGGCTTGATGCTAATATGTCGAAGAAGCAAACTGTTCGGTTATCAATACATTTCATTAGAAATTTTGAAACAAGTCAAAATTATCCACTTGATGGTGGAAAGTGTAGGAATAGGGAGTTATTTCAGTGTTTATGTTCATCGCAGAAATAGTATTTCTTCTTTTGTGTTTTTTTTAGGGAAAGTTTACAACTCTGCACATGTCGGTACTTCTATTCTGTATAAAAGCCTGGTGCATGTAAACTCATGATCAGATTAATTTTGTGCCAATACAAATAGTACATTTGTATTATTTAATCCAAATACATTTCAAACCAATCAAAGAATATTTCGCATGTAAACAGTTAATGATTCGTTGCTGTGAAGGTAGAGAGAGACTGGTTAAATAGAAACTAGGCAGATTAGCGATGAAAGATTGCTGAACTGATTGGGGAGTGAGGCTGACTGAGTGGAAAAATACTGAGAGCTGAGGGAGGTGATGAGAAATGACAGGGAACACCGAGGAGCTAGATACAAGTATAACATACTGGGAAGAAAACTAAACCAAAAATACACAACACAATTTGACAACCTCGTTAGTCCACCTGAAAAAAAAATACTCTTTAATGTCTACCTTTCATTTCTCACATGCACACATTGTCTAACTTTGTGTTTGAACCACCACAATAACAAAGAAAAAGGGGTCAGATGCTGTGGGACTGCGGTGTTTATGCTGAAAGGGACCTCTGCATGTAAGAGTTTCCAAGAAAGCGTTAGCGTTTGAGTGAATTTGTATGTTTTATAGTAAGAAAACAAATAGCAAAAAAAAAAAAAAGATACAAATCCCACGTGGCCGTTGTGCTTGACAAGTGACCCACTTGCACATAAACATACCCTTTCATTTGCATCGAAAGCCTCCCCAACTCCCACCACCAGCTTCTCTGCACACACTTTACTCCTCAGTCTCTCAGGCTGATGTCACTTCATTCTTCCTCTGTTGACATTCTTCACCTGTCTGCTCTCTGCGATCCGCAACTCCTCTCCTCCAGCAACAAAATGTCCAGAGAGACATAACTACAGCACTCACAGGTCCTTGTATTCAAATTTCAGAGAAGGAACGACTTGCATTGCCTGCTAAATCTAAGCTGACGTTCGCCTACCAAACAAACTCGAATCAGTTGCATGTTTGTGTTTAGGAATTATTTAACACCCTGATGCCTGCAGTGCGACTGTTAATTGGTGTTTTATTGAAGTCAGGTGTGCTGGAACGGTCGATCAGCTGAGCCTGCATGCTAAAAAAGCAGGTTCAAAGCAGATGGAATAGGAAACCATTTATTGTTTGCTCCTGCACTCAAGTCACACACAACAGATGCACCTACTGACCAAAAAAAAAAAAAGGAAAAAATGAAGCACCAAGCAGGAAGTGTAAACAAACAAACCAGAGATGGGTTTGGAAAGAAGTCAGTTTGCAAGAAGCTGGCATGTCTCAAACAGACACCAGAGGACAGGAAGTGGTGGCATCCAGAGATGAGGGGGGTATTTTTAGAAACATTAAACAGCATTACCAACACTTTATGGAGTTTAATTGTGAATCCTTTCTGAATGAGGTCAGGTGTTTGTATCATCCAATAGCCCAATAGTTTATATTATTTATTTACTTTAATTTAACCAGGGAAATTCCATTGAGAGCACGGATCTATTTTGCAAGGGAAGCCAGGACCTGTCATGTTTTTTGGTCTGTGAGAGGAAATTGGAAAACCTGGAGAAAACCCACAGAGAAAGGGAATCAAACCCAGGACCTCCTTGCTGTGAGGCATCAGTGCTAACCACTAATCCGTCGTGTTGGAACTGCAACATATTTTGTGACTGATTATCTGAATTTTACGAACACTCATATTTTATACTTTGTGTTAGATTGTAATAATCATTTCCTTTACAGTAGGAGAAACAGCAAGTCTCTATTTGTCCCCCATTGCCGAGGCGGGGGCATAAAAAAAAAGCTCTCGGTCCATCTGTTCACCTTATGAAAGGATTTAAATAATGAAAGCCTTGATGATTCCAACAAAACTGCTAACAGTTGGCCACTACTGAATGTTGAAGCCCTAGTGACATTTGCTAGGTCATGTGATCCAAGATGGCTGCCACTGTAGCCGAACTTTATGTCACATAAAAATGGAAGTAGCACAGTAACAAAAGCAACTATTGAGCTGAGTTTTCTTTTGTAAGTAGATTCAAGTATGTGCGAACACATACTCCGAGCGTTTGGAGATCGCAAGCGATCACAGGGAGATTACGATTTGCTACTTTTTGCCATTTTTACTCTGCCCACATGACTGGGGACATCAGCAACAGTTGGTGTTGAGTTTTATCTCGTTAGTTTTAATGTTTGTTTCTATAAATTACCTCCTTGTTTACTATGACATCATATCCGGTGAGTGACCAGGCTCTCTATAAACATTGTAGAAACACCTGATTCGGGGCCATTTTGTCCGGATCTCTAAGGCAGAGGGGTTCGGCCGGGATGGACCACAGCGCTGTGACGTGATAAATCTATATAAGTCTGCGAATAAAAATTCAAGTCTGGAGTATTGGACCGGATTCCTGCACCTGATTTGGGGTCTCATTGTACACGATACTTTGCAGAACCAATGCGGGGATCTACACAAGTCCTGAGAGTTTTGGTAACCAAGACAACAAAGAATTGTTGCATTGAATAACGCCGAGATCTGTGCACCTGCCATCCAAACACAGGTACTGGACTTGTGTCTCGACCAGCAACATCTGACCTATGGGTTCTTCATCCCATATGTAGGCTCTTAATAACAGAGTGGAAATGGCTGCGTTTGGATCTGTGCTGTAACCAGAAGGGAGACTGTTCAGTGATAACTTTGTTCTGCAATAGTACAGATGACCACTGTGTGGAGGAGTTGAAAGGAGAGGACCAATCTTGGAAATGTTGGAGACACACTGCCATATCCCTGGTCCCCTGATCATTCCCTAATCGAACATGTGGGATCAACCTAAAAGTCCGTTCCAACCCAGTGCTGATCTGTCGGATCTCATTTACAGCAGAGGTGGACTGACTCGCTGCGGGACAAGATAAAGCAGCTGTAGGACTTCGTTCTGCACCAAATTACAACTTAAATCCAGGTCTGAGGACATTCCAAACACCGAAAAGGGATCAGCAGTGTACACATACTGCCAGCTCTCTTATCCATTGGATATTGTCATCGTTGCACTGCAGCCTTTTTTATGGGTCAGCGAGTGTAATTTAAGCTCTAAGATACAATGTTCAAAGGCAATAATGTTCAAAAACACGGTTCATTTTCCTCCGCTTACTGGAGCAGTGACAGAGAAAGAAAATGAACAGTCGTTCTGGATTTTCCTTGGTTGTGTTTGCAGCAGAGTATCTTCAAGTTTCAGAAACCGAACCTCTTTTAAAGATTTTTTTCCCCCAGCAATGACACCTGGACCCGAACAATAAAAATTACAAGGCCAAAGACATTCTCTTATTTTGTTTGAAGACAGGGAATAAAATAGCTCAAAACTACAAAGACATAAAAGGAAGTTCCAAGTTCTTGATTTAGTGTCTTTATACGTAGAACTGCATAGTTTTGCTACGTTTTAAAAAAAATATACCTCTCTATAACTCATCCTAAAATTGAAAATCCAGTGCATAATTGGGAGGTGTTGGGTAGTGTGTCATTTTTATTAGCCATTTTTCCAGGAGCTGGCTCACAGGCATCTGGTGATTAACCTCTAGATGTCCTCTATTAAATAAATCCAGACAATAATTGGAACAAGGTGTACCTCTACACCATCTATGAACCACCAGCAATCAGCCTTCAGACAGAACAGTTCATACTACAAATCCTAATTAGAAAATAATGGTTGAGTACAAAACAAGATCTGTCAGGACAAGTGTACCCTATTGTTATCTTTTCTTCTACACGGAGCACCTCCAAGGTGGTTTTTCTTGTCATTTATCTGCTGGTATTTTGACTTTTATTAATGTTTTAACTTCAATCTAGGGAGGTTACACATTCCTCAGTACCTTGATCCAAATTCTCCATTCCAGCTATCAAATCCAGCTGAACATTTTCTCTGCAGGGATTAAAACCTGGACTTGGGTCCTCATATCCTAACCTGTTTCTCCTTTCACGGCCCCCTTCCTGCCTCCATGCCTCTCTAGACAGTGTGATAATACAGGCCTAATCCCCCCTCTTCTCCCAATCCTTCCGTCAAATGAAAGAAAGGATATAAGCACATTACAAATCTCATTACTAGGCTTTAGGTATGCCTCTGTGCTGCATACAAGCACCTCATCAGCTGCTTACAGTAGGTGAAAGTGAGTGAACAAAAGTGTTGACGGAGAGCCGGTTCAGTTAAAACTGTCTGTGGGTTTAATGCATTTTTGTGTGCTTATTTTCTTGTAGCAAGTGGGATGGGTATTAATGGCTTAAAACAAAAAAAAAAACTGCACAACGAAAGTGATAAAAATGCACCCGTGTAGGGGAAAAAAAAAAACACTGCGATATCTCATCCTACTGAATTTCATTCCACCGAGCGTGTTTTTAGTTGTCTGATTTTATTAGTCACGCGTGATTATGATTCATATTATTCACATTATTTTGCTGTAAATTCGTGTTTATGAGGCATGCTGGGTAACCGTGCTCAGGCAGTGGAAAGTGCTGATGAACATGTCAGATTAATGCAGCTCATTGTTTCGGTGTTTTCAAAACGGGGGCAGGTGAATAAATTCAGTTCACAAAATAAAACAAAGCAGCAGCCGAAGGAACAAAACGAGCACTGCAGAAAAATGACAGGTTGTACATAATCTGATACACTGGTTTTGCTTCATGGAGTGACTTCTAAACAATACATTCTTCTAAACATTAAATTCAAAATTTAGATAATTTATTTTGCCATTTTAAATATATACACTAAGAAGGAAGTTAACTTTGTAAAATCCCCAATAAAAAACTAAATTACTGGGTAAGTTTTAATTCAGTGGTCTAGACGAGAACAGTATGAATGCTTTTGGGGGTTTTCTGATTTTAAAACTTGAGATATGGTTATATTTTAGTAAACTGCTGACAGAAGGCCTGTTAAAAATGGTTTCTTTGTTAGCGAAACATGTAGGCAGTAGATGCAAAATCTGTTAGGTAATCTGAAAAACCAACATCAGCTACTAACTACTCTCAAGCTGATCAGTGTCATTTTTGGAACCATCTGCTTTGTTTCAACTTTTTGTTTGCCAAACTTCTTAAATGTAACCAAAGATTATGAGTTTGTTTTTACTTGGACCAATTCAAACCTTAATATTTCACCAATTTTTTCTAACATAGAAGCATAAATAAAGTCCAGCATTTAGAAAAACTGAGCAGAACCTTTCGATATATGAACATCTATAAGTACAAAACAGTGTAAAAAATTATATGCAAAGTAAAGAACCCAGGAAAACCATTGTGTGAATGCTGAATCAGCAATAATTCATACAACAGGGAAATGGTAGCGCTCCTCACTCCACTCCATTAGTACCTTTTGCATATTTTAATAGCGTGCTAACACTGATAACTGTGCTAAACCTGCACACAATTACATTATAAAGGTTTCCATCCTGAACACAGTCGTAAAACTCTGCATGACTGTACAAAAATTCAATATGATGCTGTGGTTGGAAATAAAGAAGGAAAAAGAACTCCACAGAGCTCCACTCCAGAGACTTGAAGTAGCTGAAAGAGCTCAGAGAGCAGATTGGTCGTTGGCCTTTGCTGGTGCGGAGCAGAGAGGGAGAAGTGGAGAACTTCTGCCTTCACAAACAATGAGCTGTGATCACAGTTCAGCAGAGCACTCCGGGCTACAAACCTTTTCATCCCACAGTGCCAAACAAAGCCCGATTAGGAGGGCCTTTTCTGCCCACGGCTATCGGACTGCTCAACAGCTCATTTGTCATTTGGTGGGCGCCTTTATCCAAAGAGTCCTATAGATTCACAAGTGTCTACATTTTCAGTAATGGTGCCTTTAAAAAAATGAAACCCTTCACCCTTTTCTGTGGCACTTCTTTTTTATTATGGTATGAATTGGATAGGGGTGATTAGTTGTGATGTTAATGTCACAGCTCAGTGAGATGGTCTCATAACTCAACATGTGTTTACAGTTTTAATACTGAAATAATTCAAGGGCCTAGTATTTGTTAAAAAAAATTAACTGCCACCACCTTTTATGGCACAGTTTTAAATCATTTTATGTTGAGAATTGACAAAGCTGTAGACATTCTGGTTAGACTTACAAAAACAAATCCCATGATTAGATGTCATGTTTAGAGGACGAGTTCTGACTCTTAGCTTTTACCAAAGTTTAGATCAGTGTCTGAAAAACGGATGGAGTTAGTCATGTTGGCGGCCATCGGATATTTTGGTGACAGACGTCGGAGAAAACGTCATCATCCACATTTACACACAATTAAATGCTGGAATACATCAAACTACAGATGCCACAATTTTGTCTGGCATGAAGATGTCATGTTCACACATAGATACCGCAAAGAATGATGGTCCATTAGTTACCCAGATGTGGTTTCTCAGAGGTGGTCCATCCATGGATCAGCACCACACAAACCAAACCACAATTGGGGCCAGTTATGTCATCTTAAAGGCGATATCATGCAAAATTCACTTGTTTAGCTGTTAAATACATTTTGTGTACCTGGAGTCTCCAGGAGTGCAGAAAATTCGAATTTAGTCTCTTCTGGTGCAGCAAAGATATCTTTATATTCTGTTTATATTGTGTTTGGATCAGATTTTCAGTCTGTTCAGTTTCTCTGTTTATGACTTTTTTTAGCTATATTACATCAAATTATCTGCGATGGAACGGCCAAATAAGGTCTGGACTTACCTCGTCTTAATTCTCTGGTTCTGGGTCAGACTCTGGTTCCAACATGTAACGCTGGATGGAAAAGTCTTCTGTTGTTGACATCTTTTAATGAAATTGTAAATAAAATGTTTCTACAAGCTAGAAAACGTAACCCCCCTTTCTCAAACTGGAGTGGACTGGTCTAAGCTGGAGGGGGGGCGGGGCTTGAACCGTCTTAAAGAAATTAGTAACTAAACAAGCTGCTTTGAGGCACACACCAGAAAAGTGGTGAAAGTGGGGCTGGTAGGTTAAAATAAGGAGGGATTCAGACTAAAGCATTGTAGTTCCACCTAATAAAGACCCCACCTGAATAATTTAAATGTGAAATGAATTTAAATGCATGATGTCTACTTTTAAACAGCGCCATCATGGCCAAACCTGGCCCACACTTGTCTTCTATAGATGTGTCTTAATCTTCAGCAGAATAAACATACCCATTGTGACAGGAGGGACGACGGGGTCTATTGACGAGGGCTTTGCCTTGACCGGGATGGGTGTGGTTGGTCCATTAACCATCACGTGACCTGGAAACCAGCAATAAGAGACAAAACAATCACTGCTTCTGTCCATTATAGCTCCACTTTGGATACTCCGTTTGAAAGATCATGATTAGGGTTGGGCTTTGTTTGAATTTGATTTAAAATCTATTATATTTCTTTCCACACAAAGGTTGCTGGAAGACATTTTATTTACACCATTCATATCTGAGGATAGGGCATCACCTCTTGAATAAATAAATCCCTCATCTGCAAATATCCAGAACAATTCCACTCTTTAGATTCTAAAAAGGTAATCCATTTCACATCTCAGAAACCACAAATAAAACCCTCTGATCCAGATGGTTGCAGAGTTATTAACCTTTATTTTCTGCTTACACAGACCTGCTTTTGTGTTGAGGTTTAACATTTCAAGCAGAGTAAAGGCGCTGTGAAGTAAAAATCCTTCAGTGTAGTCACTGTTTGATCATGATGGTGTTTTACTGGAGCGTCTGTGTGAGGACTCACACTTACCCAGGTAGTGCAGCAGCTTCTGGGCTCGGTTCTGAGTGGGCTTGAGGTTGAAGAGTTCGGGGTTCTCGTCGATGAACTGGGTGTCCACGGTGGAGTGCAGGAACTGGTTGTTGGAAAAGACGTTCTGGAGGAACGGGATGTTGGTCTGCAGACAGGAGGACGAAATCGTTGGGGTTAGCTTTAATTAAAAACATTTCAAACTTTCGTCAACTTCGATACAAACATCAAACTAGACGCTGCAGTTTCGTATTTGATTATTTGTTCGATGATCGGGGAAACAGAACGCACTGCTAAACAAACGGCAGCTTCACAAAACTTTGCTAGAGTTCTGACAAAAATATGCACCGTCTTCACTACAAAAACAAAAACTGCACACATCAATACAGACAAACTCAGTTTGCCAAATTAATTACATTCCGTTTTTCCCTGATGTTTGCAGCAAAATAATCATCAAGCCGAATAAACTGAATTATCAAGGATAGGGTGAATGTATGACTGGAAGAAAACCGAAAATAGTTATTTCACAACTTACAACGTATTTAATGACTAAAATGTTTTTATTTTTAGATTCGTCATATTCTGGATGACAGACCAACAGGGTTGATACAAACAGGTAATGCTAAACTTTAAATATACTTTGAGAATGATGCTTTGCTAGCATCACAATAAATTTCAGTTTAGAATCTGTAAAAAAAGACTAATTTATGGCAGCCATCCTGAATTAAGTTGACTTCAAACAAACAGTTGTATACATACATCCAATCCTTTGCAGTTTGATAAAAATCTATTCACTCATAAGATCTTTTTCTAAAGCTTCAGACAGATGAACACATTTTTCCTGCTGTGGTACTGAACACAGAACTACTAAATATGAATAAAAATGCAGTATATCACAGAAGGGGTTCATTGAAAGCTTGTTATATTTGACAAGTCTACTTAAAAAAAAAAGTATTTTGCTTTCCGACAGGCAGCTCACAGCCAACAACATGAAGACTTTTATCCCCAGTCTGTATTTAGGGTGTTTATTTGTTCGTCTTTAAAAATTACTACAAAGAGTCCTTAGTGTCCCGGGCTCCTGGTGGAGAATTTTTATTAACGTCACAATAAAACTGAAGAAAAACCTCTGCATGTTTTGTGAGATAATCATATCCCCAACAAGGGAAAAAGGGTTTTATTTCCTGAGATATATGGGAATAAACATAAAATGACATCATATTCTCAGTCTCCTGCTACAAAGAGCAGAGATAGAGAGGACAAAAAAAAAAAAGGGAGAGCAGAGGGACTCACACGGTTGTGCTGCACTGCCAAGCCTCCGGCTACAAGCTGTGGACCGAAACAAAAAGCTCAGTGCTGTAACTGCACCAACGCTTCAAAAACAGGCTGACATATTCTCCTGCATTTATAGCATCTGCTAACAATAACTGCTGCTGCTCCACATACTCCTGTCCAAGGAGGGACATGAGATTATGTTTTCTATTTTAATGGTTGATAAAGGGTTTTAGTTGTTTTTATTTTCTTTATAATTTGATGACTAAGTTGTTTAACAGTATCTCTGTTAGCCAGCTATATGGTTAGTTATCAGTAACCAGTGACTGAGGCATCATGCAAGCTTCAGAAGATTGACCACTGTGATACGAGTGTGACGCCATATTGGAAGGGGCAGGCTGTCAATATAAACAATTCATTGTGGCTACATTTCCATGTATAATTACGTGTAAATATTAGTTTATTGGTTAGCTTCTGCTTATTAAAAACATTTATTGTAAACACATGTACCTTGTTTTTGCATGATTTGTTAATAATTTACTAATAAGGTTTTCTATCAAATCAAACTAATGGTCGTAAAATATTAAACTGAGTTTTATTGATGTGCTTACCTAAATTTAACATGTACCAGCTAATGGTACTGTCTGTTGAGCTGTCCTCGCCCTGAACAATATGGCCGCTCTCTGACTAAAAAGTCACGAGATGGCGCCTCTAGTCAATATAGCTGATTGGCTGTACTTGTTAGCTAGTCAGACTAGCTAACAGTACCTCTTTCAATTAGCAAGACCAACACAGTTGTGGTTTCCCTTCGTCTTGAGGCTGGAAAGGTAAAGATCCAGAGATTTTCTTTGGATTAATGGGAATAAAATGACAATGTTTTAGTAATCCAAACTATGTTGCAAATAGATGCATAAAGACTATTTCAGCTGCTGTTCCTGTCTGACATGTTTTCTATCTTTAACTTCACTTTGCATCATTTTCCCAGCACCTCACATCTGTTTTAGTCTCATTGTGCAGAGAGAATGCTTCCACAAGGTATGCGGTTTGTTAATAATTGCATCGATTTTCTGTCCGTACAAATTTCCCTGCAGTTCCATAAAAACACTAGGTCCGTTCTCAAACACACCTCTAACAGTGTTTAAATCTGTTTTTATATTTCAGTAAATATTTTGTTATTTACATGAGCAAAAACATTTTAAAGCGTTTCTCTGCAATGAGCATCACTTGTCCACCTCAGACCAACAAGTGGACTGTAGTGAAGTTTAATTAATATCTAACTGAGCAGATGATTGTTTTTATTTATTTACCTTCATACTTGTGATGCTGCATGTTTTTTTCCCCCCTTGTTGCTGCCTCTCATTTCTTAAAAACCCAATGCTGCGTGTGCATAAATTTAGTTCTGATGCGTCTCGTTGGTTCGGAGTGGATTTTGTCGTTGATCTGTTGGTTCTGCTACATGTGTGTGTGTTTGTTCACTCCTCAGGCAGTCTGTGTTCTGATCTTGGCTATGTCCTGGCCTGTGGTTAAGGCATGACGAATGGAGACAGGGAGACACGGGAGGAGGGCAGATAAAAGAAGAATGACCTGACAGATCTATCATACTCCTAATCACTGAAAAAACAAAACAAAAAAAGGAGCATGGAGGGAGTGAATGAATGTTCACAGGGTGGACAGGGATTATGTGCCTGCTGTGTTTTTGGAACACAGAACGTTTCTGTTGGGGAGAATGCTTCTTCACAGAGTATATTTACATTTAAATGTGATTCCAGACACCTTTTAAGTGCTCTGTTAGATCACAGAAATGTTTGGAGGTGGTTTTAGGCCACAAGCAGTAACACTCAGCCTTATTTTGGGAGACTTTTGAAAGATGATTTATCCCTGTGAGCTCTGAATAATCATCTTAGACTCATTGTAAAGCAAACTAGTGTCAGAAGAGGAGGAGACACTTGTCCCCCCCAAAAAAAAACTTTTATCAGGGCTGCACAATAAATGGACGCAACAATTTGCAGATCATGTGATCAGATCGCCATATTTGTGGGTGCTAACAGGAAAGGGTAGTATTGTTCACAGGGTTTCCTCCAGTGTATTATAGCCCTGGCGGCCCAGTAGTTTTTACCCCGTCAGGCTAAGAACCAAAAAACAATTAGAGCCAGAGCCTCTTAACAAGAGGATAAGTGGCTAGGACCTAGCATTAGCGATGTAGCACCCTGCTACCGGGGCATCATCACTAAAATAATTCTAAACAGATCCACCAGCCTTAGCAGGTTTTCTCGTGCAAAACCTTTTTTTTTTTTTTGCCACAAGGCCCTTTGTGGTTAACGAGTCAACCACAAAGATTTCACATAATCCCAGAATTCCAGAGTGTGCTCAGACCCTTTTGAAGAAAGAGTGACAGCACAGTACTTAGATAAAAACAACAAAACAAAACATGGTGTACTATATATGAGCAGTGAAAGTGTACTGAATACTGTGAAGTCCAGTCCTCCCCCACTCCAGACTTATCTCTTCCACAGTGAACACAAATGTAGAATCTGTGACTTGCACCTTCAGATTATGAACATCAAAGCTCAGTGCTGGTTTGACTTTCTTTTTCTGTTTTCTTGTCATTATTTATGACAGTAGAGCGTTGTGTCCTGGTGGTGCCTGTCAGCCTGGTTCCTCATTTTTGTAGCTAGTTTTTGTGATTCCTCCATACTGTCTACAAGCTAAATGCAAACCCATGGCGTCACCAGTAAAAAATTACCAGGATGATGTCAATAAGAACCATCTATATTAGGGCAACATGCCACATATTATTATTATTGTTAAATATTACAAAGACCAACTGTTGCGATTAACCCACAAAATTAACGCATGACAAAATCTTCACTATAACGTAACAGGACCTTTAGATACAATAACTTTAAATTCACGTACCATGCATTTATTCTAGTCAATAATACATTTGGCCAATGAGACGAAAACTCACTTCCTAACAAGCCCACAACCAAAAAAACTGGTTAAAGCTTGTTTCTGGGACGTCGTGTTGAATTTAAAGTTTATTTTTTTCAAAGCTTCACTTTTTTCCTCCCTTCTCACCTTTTTACCTTTACCGTGAGCTGAGTCCTTATGGAACATCGATGTGTTACAGTGTAGAGTTTGACCTTGGCCTCGACCCTGCATTGCACCACACGACGTGTTGTCCTGTCAGATCAGTTTCAGTTAAAAACAACTGTCTGCTTCAGGGGCAGGTGTAAACTTTTCAACTCAGGATTGTATCGAATCTCAAAGAAAATGCAAAAACTTAAGGAAATTGGCCATTAAAACCATATCTTTTGTATGTTAAAAAAAGGCAGCAGTATTTTTATCTGAACTGGGTCCAGTTTTTGAAACAGGAATTTTATTAAGGCACAAAGATCCTTTGTAGTCTGTTTATCTTATCGTTTCAAACTTGTGAAATTGTAACGATGTAAAAAAAAATAAGGCTCTCTCGATTGCACTGCAGAAGCAACAACCTTTTATTTATTTTCTCACTATAATCATGTTGTTTACTCACCTGCCAGGTTTTATGAAAAATGACACCCAATTCCACAGCAGACAGATTGTTGACTAGACAACATGAACAAGTGGCATATTTATTTCAAATGAGATGTCCAGGATGTGTTTGAATATCAAGATGTAAATAACTTAAGATATTTGTTGCATTATTATTCTCTGTTGTCTTCATGCGCATCACAGATTATTGCACCATGTTACGCAAATTACTGTCATTTTACTGAAGTCAACCAGTCAAACTAATATAAAGAGTTGGTTTAAACATGGGCTGCAGAGAATAAATATTTTAGTTATTAGGTAATTTATTGAATAACCCATCAAATAAAGGCAGAGCCTTGCAGGAATTCATATCACGCACCACTTTATACGCAAGAGTTTTAATCTAAGATCATGTTGTGTTGAGAAAGTGTTGTAGACAATTTGGTCAAGCCTTAAAATAATGTTCTGTGCTTTATGTGACAATTTAATGTGATTTTTATCAAATATCTCACTCAGAGTTTGCATTAGGAATGACTTAGTCAAGACTCAGTCAAATCAAATTTTAAAGACGTTTACTTTGAAGATGAAACTAAAAAAATCAACTGGATGCCTCTTTTAGGCGTGTACATACTGTAATGCTAACAAATTAATATATAACTTATTAGCAATTTAGACATAAAAATTCACGAGTTGGCATAAGTTGTCTAAAACGTTAGTGTGACAGGGCTGTTACGACCACCCTAAAGCTTAACTATCTGTAAATTTTAGTACGTTTTAAAGGTTTGTCAGCTGGGGTGGTGTACTTAAATTGGGTTAGCTGTAAAGGTTAATCATTAAATGTACATTCAATGTTTACCAAACATTTAAAATACTGCAGTGGTTCAAGAGATATTTTGCTAACAGAGTTGTCTGCTAATAGTTAACATTTCAAACCAAATCTTGTGCAAATATTTAGTCTTCAGAGTATGTTAGTGACACCAAATTTTAGCTCAGTATCTTTCAAATTTTTTTGTTGTTTTTGAAGGTCAGTTGGCTGTGGTGGTCATCTTACTTGATTCCCAAAGTTAATCTATAAAACTCTAAATTACAATTAAAATTATTAATAAATATGTAGCTGTACTATCATTAATTACCAATATATCTAAACAGTCATTAAATTTTGTGGTATTTTTGCTTCAGGCCTAAATTACTCCCAACTCAGAGCAGAGAAGTCATAAAACAAACTTTGGGGATGAACTGACGGCTTAGTGGGAACAAACTCATCTAAATTACATATTTATGTGGATAAGGAAGGTGAATAAATCAGACGTGAGAACAAATATAGAAATTTGAGGTCCCTGTGAGTTAAAATTGTTTTAAATTGGTGAAAAGTGTTGACCAGATCCTGTGCAAGCAATAATTTGCATGAAAATGTTTTCAGCACCCAACACAATCACACCCAGTGCAATCTAATGCTAGCGTATGTGCTTGAATTCATAATGAATAGTCTTTGGAAGTGGAAGGCCTAATCATCTCTAGCAGGAAAGTGTGTGTTTAGCATGCTGTGAGAAAGCTCTGGGAGCTGCAGCAGAGTGGATGTTTCAGGCCTACCAAACTGAGGAAGGCCCCCCGAGTGTCTGAGACTAAACTGAGGGCGGCACAAAGACTGATGGGAAATACAGGAAGAGATGCTAAGTGGTAGGAAAGGAGAGTTCAAAGTGTGTGCGTTGCATATCGTGGCCAACACGGGAGGAAAAGCTGAGGAAGTGAGGGTGTCGGTGTGTGTAATCGCTACAGGCAGCATGCTAATGATCACATTGATCTGCTACAGCAGAGAAAAAGCACAAATCTTTGTGTATTAATGGTGTCCGTGTTCTCGTTTCATTATTTCCAAGCTTTTGTTAAAGAGCAGCTATTTGTATCAACTTCCTGTAATTCCTTTTATTTGCTCAGCCGCACTGCTGTTTTATTTATTCCGTTTGATTGCTTCTTCCCATTGTACTCATTAAGTTTGCTCACACATTTAAATTATAAATGAAGAGGTCATCAAAAAGAGAAACTTTTACAAAGTCTGAACTTGAGCAGCTGAAATATCGAAATGCCTCAAGGCTCTCACCGAAAGACACAAATCATCCTTTTTTTTTCCTTCTGTTTGCTCAGTTTTGTCTATTTGTTCCCTCTCAGCTCTTGTCTTCAGGCTACTTGCTGGTAGAGTGCAAGATTAAATATTAAAGATCCAGCATTCTTTAAAATGAGAGCGTATCACCTGCTGCCACTTAGTTTTTGATTAAGATAGTCTTATTATGGAAGTGTTGCTGTTTTGGTGAAACCTTGCAAATGTTTTATGTAATGACTAGCTTCAAATGCTCGTATTTGTACTCTTAAAACACCCTGAGGTCGCGTTTAAATTATAGTATGAAAATAACGTGTAAAAGAAAAAAAAAAAAAGCAGATCCAAGCATAAACGTCTAAATTAAGCATTGAGACCTGCAGAGTGAATGCAGTCAAAGTTTATAAAAATATATAATTTCATGAATGTTTCATTAAAATGTTTACAGTGGTCCATGAGATATTTTGCTAACAGCTGCACAGACAGACAAAAATTTTGCCTTTGGCACTAATGTAAAAAGAATGACACCATAGATTCCCAGCTAAAAGAAAAGTTTTTGCTGATCCTGTTCAGAAGCCTCACTTGTCTTAATAAAAACCGTAACAGTCACAAGCAGTTCTGTTGTTTTCAGAAATAACATTAAATCTAATTTTGCATTAAGCTGCAAGTTCCTGGTGGCTATGTTGCTTTGTTCTTGTTTTCGTCTTATTTTAGCCAACTAAGTCTTTTCCTACATTAGCTTTATACTCACCAGGAAGAGATAAGTGGTGTAAGCACATTTTCCTAAACTAAATGTTTAAATTATGAGCAAACCCTCTAACTTTAAAATTTATCATGAGCAGTACTGTGTAGAAATTTTCAACTCTTTCCAATTTCTTTATATGTTGCATATCGGAAGTTATATCATCATGTGTTTTTGTGTACATCTACAACTGATGAGCTTTAAAGTCTACTTGATGCAACATAGCCACCAAAGCTAATCAGCCTAAACAAACAAAAATGTCTGTATTCCTCTCAGCTTTACAGATGCTGAGCTGAAAGTCATCTCCAACTCGTACTCTGAGTGCTAACAGATGGTCTGAGAGCTTCGTTAATAATTTGGGAATCCAAGGTGACATTTTAAAAGCATTTCTCTGCAACCCAACTATAGATAAATGGTGGAAAATGGAGAAAGGTCTACAATCTTAAAGTGGTCAGTTCTTTATCACCAGCAGCCAAAAGAAAAAGGCACACGTTAAGCTTGTTGACTGTGTCTATTTACCAAAAGATCTCAGGAACAACAGGAAAACTTAATGAAAAAACAATCATCGGATGTACATCTACAACTGATTATCTCTGCAGAAAACCCAATTGAAGATGGCTGCTACAGCTATTAAATATTAGCAAACACAAAAATGATTATAAATCAGTTTATTTTACAAATGATGAGCTGCAATTTAATGTAGTTGTAGCCGAGATCATAACACATACTCTTATTGGACATCTCACAATATTGCACAAGATTGTAACGTTTCCAAGGTTTGACCAAAAAGGCTACAACTCCTGAAAGGAGGTGGCCAGGATGCATTTGGCCTTTCGTTTTAAAGAAACTGTTTTACCAAGTTGGACCCCTTCAGGGTGGGAGTTGGACTATGGCAGGGCTGGTCGTCACTGATTCTGTTCATAACTTACATGGACAGGGGGCGAGAGTTCGGTGGCCTCGGGATTCTATCTCTGTTTGCAGATAATTTGGTCCTGTTGGCGTCATCGGGCCATGCCTGGGATGAGGATCAGCACCTCCAAATCTGAGTCCATGTTCCTCAGTTGGAAAAGACTGGATTGTTTTCTTTGGGTTGGGGGTGAAGTTCTGGCTCAAGTGGAGGAGTTCAAGTAGTGGTTCAGTGGAGTGTGAGATTGACAGAAAGATTGGTGCTGCTTCTGCAGTGTTGTGGACTCTGTACCCATCTGTTGTGGTGAAAAGGGATTTAGCTGTAAGGCAGTCTTCGTTCATATCCTCACCTATGGCCTTGAACTTTGGGTAGTGACCAAAAGAACAAGATCGCAAATACAAGCTGTCAAATTGAGTTTCCTCTGAAGAGGTAGTTGGAGAGATCCCTTTCCCTTAGAGATAGGGTGAGAAGTTCATTTCCAGGAGAGACTCAGTAGAGCCGCTGCTCCTCCACATCGAGAGGAGCCAGTTGAGGTGGTTCAGGCATGTCAGACCCAGGACACGCCAGAGTGGCTATGTCTCTCGTTTGACCTGGGAACGCCTTGGAGTCCTCTCAGATGAGCTTGAAAGAGGTGGCTGGGGGAAAGAGGTCTGGGCCTCCCTGCTCAAGCTGCTGCCCCCGCGACCCAACTCTGAATAAGCAGAAGATAATGGATGGATGGATTTCCAAGAATTTTCCAACAACTTTCAATTAATTCAGATTGTTCCAATTGTGTTTGTGGGCGTGAATACTCTCAAACCCACACACACACACACACACACACACACACACACACACACACACACACACACACACGTAGATGGTCTTCCAGGAAACTCAGTGCTGTGCTCAGTGGTTTTAAGTGTGCATCCATTTGTTGTAAGTGTCCGTCAGGAAATGAACAAGTCAGCCATGAGGATTACAGTTTGTGCTAATCAAACAGCTATGATCACATTGCTTCTATCCAGAGGTCATGCCTCAGCGCCTCACTTCTCTTCTCTCTAATGTCCTCATCTTTCCCTCTCATTCAAAGTAATCAATGATTATTTGTCATGCATGGCCACACAAACTCATCCAGTTGCAGTGGCCCTTAAAGCCCTTTAATACACTCTCACCAATTGAAATGCTTAAGAAAATGAGACAGAAGAGGCTTGTTTATTTGATTTCTTTCAAACCATGAACTCTTCTCCTGTTTTTAAACCGCTCACATCCCAGTGAAAGCAGATTTGAGCATTTCATGGCTTGTCGACAAATTAAATCTGCAAACAGTGTTTGACATTTGCCACAAGGCTCTTTATTTTCTTCTCAGTGAAACAGGAGTGGGAAAAAAAATATCTGATAGGAGATCTTTCCGGTAATAACTCCTATCACACCTCCATGACAGAACAATTTTCAGCTGTGGGCAGAAATATTTCCACTGTAAATAAGATCATATGGTCAGACCAAAAAAAAAAAAAATGCTCTTCCAGGATGCCAATTTATCCTGCTTGTCTCTGCGTTTGTCAATACCTCAGATTTCATGTAACTCAACCCAGTGGAAATGAAAGCTGGATGCTTTACTGAACTCTGAAATAGTTTTTAAACTCATGCAAAGGAAGAAGGAAGGTGGAAAGAGGTAATTTTAGGTTTGAAGATCTGCTGAACACAACCTGCAACAAAATTTTACAGCTCAGTTTGAAGAAAAAGATTGATATTTTAGATTGTGGGGGGGACTAATGTGTCATTAGTTTTTCTTTCTAACAGCAAACCGCAATCAGCTCAGAGCATCTGAAACGATTCCTGGACGGGAAACAAGGCAGAGAATGTTCAGGAGTGATAGAATGAAATTTAACTTCTAAAAGCGGGGTGCTCAAGGGCCAGTATCCTGCATGTTTTATAGTTTTACTGCTCCTCAGAGGGGCTTCAACTTCTGCAGATTGATTGTTCATTCATTCAGATCAGGTGTGTAGAAGCAGAAACATGTAAAACATGCAGGATAGTGACCCTCGAGGACAAGGATCGGACACGCAGCCTCAGATCTTCCAGTCAAAGGTTGTTAATGGTTCCAAGGACTAATTTCAAGACTAGAGGGGATAAAGCCTT
>JARVJO010000001.1:14775110-14804463 GCA_031762555.1 Cynodonichthys magdalenae
ATGTTTTCTTGTGAAGCACTTTGTGGTTTCTGACTTGTGAAAGGTGCTATACAAATAAAGTTTACTTACTTACTTACACCCCTGCTCTAAAACAAAGCTGTTAAGCTCCTATGAAAATAATTTTGTTTTTAATATGCTAAACATTTTTCCATGTCAAAGTACCTAATCTTGTTGTGAACTAAAACAGATATTTAAAAATTCAATAAGGAAATATCTCCAATTTAACAAATATTTAACAATTTCAACAAAAATGCAACAAAAGCCTGTTTTAATTTAATGTTTGAAGTGCCTAAAAATCTAGTGCAAGCCAATTACAATAATTAAAAAAAACATAAAAAATGCATTACATAGTTACTTTAATAACAATGTAAAGATTATTTTAAACCCAGAAAAGGTCCAGGATTCGATCCGGCAGCCTTCTTGCTGAACGGCAACAGCTCTACCAATGCGCCACCAGTTGAAAATCCTTGTTGTAAAGATTAAAATACATCGAGCTGGGGTCAGGGGCTCTACTGGTGAAACCAAATGACCCATCTATAGTTGATACAGGAAAAAAAACAAACAAAAAAAAAAATACAAACTACTTTAAACGAGCCCTGTTCTAAAACCCAAACCCAGAGTCTGCTTTATCACAGCGCTCCTGCATCCTGTGAGCTGGCCGTGGTGCTGGAAATGCTGCTGACCACGGTGCTGAAACTGCCAAACATCTTTGACAAAAGGAAGAGAAAATAACAGATTCTGCACTTTTCCTCCCTCTGGATATTTCCAGCATAACTACAGTTTTCAGCAGGAAGTTAGTTTATAAATCTCAATCATGAGCACCCCATTGATCCTTGGAGCCGGTCGTCCCGATGAGGGGAGACTTTCTGCGCCCACCAAGTACCAACGCTCAGTAGAAATTACATTTACTGTGGAAACGTCAGCTTCTTTTGCTCACTTTTTTGAGTCTGCAGCTGTAAAGTTTAAAGTAATTTTAGGAAAAGAAGGATGTTGAGGGGTTTGTAAAACAAAATGTCTGAGTATAATTTCTAAGAAAGGTTGATTTATGAGCAGGAATCACATCACAGTGTTTTTACCAAACAGGACATCTCAAACATTAAAGAACAATTAATTTAAAGAAAACTCTTCTTCAAAAGGTAAAAACCTTAAAAAACAAACTCAGTAAGGCAGACTACTTTCAGAGGTATTTTAGGAATACATAAGCAGCAGAACTGTGACCCATCAAACAACTCCAAACCCACAGAGACGGGTCTCTCAGACTGTTAGCAGGTGTTTGGTCCTGGGTGATAATTAGACTTCAACTTGTGAGTGATCTACTCACCTCTACAGAGAGATGACTGAACTGACTCTTTCAGCTGAGCCAAGATACTGAATCTAAGGCTTTAGGAGACATTTGGGTAAGATTAAACAAAAATAAACACAAATTAAACTTTTAGAATCAAGTAATGCAAACGACTCTCCTTAAAGAACTACATATGATGAGCTGAAGGACAAAATTTCTGACAGTTTTCCTAAAAACAAAAACTTCAAAAGCAAAACGTTTAAGCACAAGAAGCTAAACCTTAAGAGATTAAAATGTTCAAGTAGGGGTCTTTGCAGTATATAGAGGGTCTAAACACCTTTTTTACTCAATGTTTTTAAAGATTTCCTTTTAATTAATGTCTTTTGCTCTTATCTTTAAACACGAAATCTGTATTTTATAGGGTTTGTTTTGTTGCCATTTTATATTGTTTTGATTGTAGCACTGAGATTTTTTGAAATTAACCTTTTTTGAAGTTAACCTCAATTTGGAGGAATATTAGATTTTGACCGGATTAAAGCAAGACCAAAGTATATTTCTGCCATTTAAAAAAGTGTTGGCATGAACCAATGACAAAACCAATGAGAGGCTTTAAAACCTTTATATCATCATTATTTAATATTACACAATTATTTTATAAACCAATATGATTAATCGTTTGTGCAAACTTTTAATAATATATTTCTGACGGAATAACCTTGTAATGGGAGAAAAGGATGTACTTTATTTAATAGTGTTTGAATGAATCACAACGATGGCAGCAATCTTCTGGAGTCATGACTAAACATTTCAAAAGATCCGGTCCTATAAAGATTCTATGGCTTTAAAAATCTCTGATATTTTATATTAAAGGCTCAGATGAAGTAAAATCAGAGCTCGTTTGGTCAAACAATAAAGTGACTTTATGATTTAAAAAGAAATTGTTGTAGTTCAGTGATAGAGAGAAAACCTCACTGTTTAAACCGTTTCCAGAAACAAATACAGAATGAGCCTATTAATGGTTAAAGTACAGTTACAGCTTAAAAAGTACGTTTGGCAGAGAACAAACACTTCAAAACCTTTTCACACTGGAGTTCTAAAGAGTTTTATTCAAACTGCTGGGTTTAATCACCATCGCTCTCAATGTCAGAACAAATGCTTTTAGCTGCTGGAGGTATGAAGGTTTAAAAAGAAAAACTACAAGAAAACAAAGAACAACAAGGGAAAAGCCTCTCAAACTTGATTTTGCAGTTTGAAAGTTTCAGTCAAGAGATATTTCCACAGTCTTGAAATAAAATTCAGAGTCCTCAATGTCCGAGACAAGACCATCAAAAAGTGAGAGACCAGTCTCAAGTACCACAACACTAGTCAAATCAACGTTGTGAAGAGTTCACACTTGAGTCTGATGGAGGGGATAAAAATAATGGATTTGTGCCAAAAAAAAAATTTATTTGTCTCATCAGCCACCATCTTGATAGGCAAATGATAGTTTAAGTTAAGGCAGAGTAAACATTTGACAAATGAGAGCCATTTTTAATTTTAATGGCAATAAATGTTTCATGTTGGGTTAAAGGACAGTCTAATCAAGCAGCGAATCAAGACTAGTTTACTTTTCAAAAATCAGGAGACACATGGGACCTCAGAGGAGCTGAGTGTAGAATGATGGTTGCCTCTTCATTTATTATACAAACTTCCAGAAAATCCAGTTTTTGTGGCATTGTTTTAGGTAAAAAAACAAAAACAAGTTAAGTCTAGTTTTGCTTTCTGAAGCCAGTAAATCACCTCGAGTCTTTGAGGAGGAAAAATTCAGCTCAGCCTGTTCCCATTTGCCGTGATGATAATGGCTGAAGTCTCAATACTGTTCAGTCAAAGCAATGCATCACATCTACAGGTCCTCCCAGAACTGATGACAAGCCTCTGCAGTCAGACTCTGGTTCTGTACGAGTAAATACTGAGGAGCTGGAATCCGGTTACAGAAAAACTAAAAAGATCCAACTAAAATAGTGACTCAACTAGCAGGACTATATTTAATCCTTCTTTCCCCACATACGGTTCAGGAAGATGACTTTAATTCTAAAATAAAAACATTGATTTTCAGAGGAAAGGGAGCCCAGAACACCAGATGACTAAGAGCTGCCTCCTCTGCACAGTTTACTAGAACTGTCTGCTTTCCCAATATTTAGGAGACTATTTTTATAATCTTGGTTCTGTAACCAGTTTCTGACTCTTGGCTCTTTCTAATGAACTTTGGTTTGGCCTGACGCTTCTCCCCTGGAAGCTTGGGCACCACAAACCTGGCACCGACACGTCTGCTCTGCTTGCAGTCGGTTATTAATGCTTTAAAGTTGAAACAAACATCTCAAAATGCCATGTGAGTAATGTCTATAAACTGTTTATTGGCACCGCAGGATTGTAATGTGATTTCAGCGGTGACTCAGGCGGATCCCGTCTGAACAACATGAACAAATTCTACAAAAACATTTTTCACATCCAGGAAACACTCATCTGCGGAAAAATGTTGATTTTAGATGTTTATCATCCACCTCCAAAAGGAGATGTTTGTTTCTATTTTTTGACCTAATTAGAATTTTACAAGTAGTTTAAAAATAAAAAAATCCAATTTTTTAAAAATGACTACACTATACAGATAATTAAAACTCAAGTTATTGTCTTAATAACTACAAACAGTAAAACAGCAACAAAACAAGGACCACAAAAGACAGATTTCATGTTAAAAATATAAGAGCAAACATTAAGAAAAACATGTCTTAATGGGATTTTCTGTTGCTTTTCATGACATTTTTTAGACTTGAAAGATAATATTTATAAAAAAAACAACATTTATTTAAATAATCTACAAAGCTAAAAGAACATTTAGCAGGAATATTTATCTACGACAGAAAACCAGGAGGGTAAACTGAGCATCAAGCGGCAGCAGAGATATCATGGAATTAAAATGCTTCATTTCACGAGCCAAAACAAAAAAAACTTTATTATTGCTGATATGCTTTTATCTCCACGTTCCGTGCATGTAAATATATTGTTTTTAATTTATCTGCGATTCCCAGACACACAATCCTGCTTTTCTAACACTAAAGCCAAAAGACTTCAAGCTCATTTTAGGAAAGTTTTGGATCTTCAAACTCAGTCTCTGCTTAAACCATATTTGTGACTCAAATTGTAATAATTTTCTGCTTGTTCTATTTAACACAAACCACCCACTGTTGTAGATTTTGTTTTACTGTAGCTTGCATTTTTCACCCTCGTGTTTGAATGTCTGACTGCGTTCATCAGCGTTTAACACAAAGCTGAACTGACGAACGAGGTAGACTAGTTTCGTTTATTTGCTGCTGCTCATGACTGGTAGAAAAATGGTTCACACTGAACGTGATTTCAGCGTCAAAATCGTGTCCAACGCTTGAAGTTGGACGCTTGTGCACTTTGAGGTCAGACGCACCTCGAACTACTTCTTATGCAAACATTTGAAATTTTCTTTATGTCTAAATTACTAACAAGTTATATATTAGATCAGTTTGTTAGCATGCTGTAGTATGTACATGCCTAAAAGAGGCTTCCAGTTTATTTTTTTTATTCCATCTTCAACGTATGTCTTCACTATTTTCACAAGTTGGCATAAGTTGTCGAAAATAATATAGTGTGACAGGGCCTGAAAGTTTACAACCCGGCACATGTCAGAACTTGTATTCTGAATAAAAGCCTGGTGCATGTAAACAATGGTCATGTTTAGGTTAATTAATTTTGCGGCCATATAAACAATACATTCAGATTATTTAATCTGCGTGCAAACAGAGCTACTGCTATTGAAGCAGGTGGAAATAAAAGCACGACAGTCTGTGCCCGTGTGACGACTGTCCTTGTCCCTCATCATCTCGAGATTACCAAATTAAGACAAACAGACGACAAGGGGGTTTCTGCCTTTTGATCCAAACCTCCAGCATAGCTGAGCAAGTAAGTGTGTGTGTGTGTGTGTGAAGCATGTCTAACAGCATATGATCATGTAATCATTGTAATTCTGTGTTAAAGTCAATCCTGCTACACTTATGTGAGGCGTGCATTAGCTGCAAACAAATCAATGATATGAATTCAGGTCAGTGTGTTTGTCTCAAAATCTATAAAAAAAAAACGATGAGCAACTTGTTTGTGAGCGCCGGTGTTTTGCAGCAGCCACATTTAGCCAAATGGTATTTTGAGCTTCAGTCTGTGACTCAGCTGCTGACAAAAACGTCCTTTCTCAAGGACTGACAGTGTTTTTTAATCATATTTGTTAAGCTCATAAAATGACATGACATTGTATGAAATGACATAGTATAAATGATAGAGATTTACAATTCTCAATGTTCTAGATCTGACTCTCAGCTGGTAGGTCAAGGGTCTTTGTCTGGTCAAAAAATGCTTAAATGTTTTGATTGCTAAATTAGACATATCCTGCTTTGAAATCCCTTTCCACATTTAAAATAGTTTAGTTGGGGTCTATAAAAAATGAGACTGCAGTGCTTTGGTCTGAATTCCTTATTGCAACTCAATAAGCCCCGCCCCTTTTCTGAGGTGGATCTCAGATCAACTTGTTTTGAGGCTGTCTCTTTAAATCCTAATGAGGTGACCTAGTTTGATAGAGGGGTTTACAACTAAATAATGGTGCAGAAACTTAATTAAATTAATTAAAAGATGTCAACAAGGGAAGACTTGTCCATTCAGCCTTATATGTTGGAGCCAGAGTCTGACCAAGAGCCAGAGAAGAATGAAGACGACTAAATTGTCAGAGTCCAGATATTTTTTTAGAAGTTCCGTAGCAAATAATGTGACTTAATAGTTTGGAAAACGTCATAGAAAAAAAGAGAAAAATGCATTCATTGAAAAAAAAAAATAAAATGACCCAAACAGAATATAAAGATATTTCTACTCAGCACCAGAAGAGATTAAATTCAACTTTTCTGCAGTCCTAGAGACTCCAGGTACACAACAAAATGTATTTAACAGCTAAAATAGTAGATTTTAAATGATACGTCTCCTTTAAATCAACCTTATTGGTAATGTTTGAATAAGTGACTAAATACCTTTAATTAAACATTGTTTTATACTCTGTGGGTGGGCACTCAGCTGAAGCTACACACTTTGTTTGTAAAAAGAACGTCTAAGAAGTTTGACTTTGTTTCTTGTTTGTGCGTAAAAGCACCATCGAGCTGAAGTTACTGAAGTAGGGAGTTTCAGTTTTAATTAAAATGTAGCTAATTGAGTGTAAAATTAAATATTTCCCTCTCAAGCATCACCACTTGCTGGTCGTTTTGTTTCATCATTAAACTTGTTTTTTCTGTGTGTTGTCGTACTGTGATAGTATGTTCTCAGGTTCATCTTTTCATTTGTAACACTGGAGAAGTTGACATTTTTACTAATTTTGGGTCACAGATTTTCATTAATTAAGCAATGGTGGTCCTGAAGCTGAACCAGTTGAGAACCGTTGATGTAGAGGTCTATGGGACCACTGGTTACAGTTGAAATCAACAGATTCTGGTGCACCTGCTGATGACCTGGTGCATTTTTAATAACTATATCCCCATCTTTTTATGATAACAGCATTTATAAGCATGAACTAACTCATGTCAACAGATTGGTGTGTTAATTTTAAGACTGGGACTTTGTAGTTGTGACATGTCTTGCTGCAGTACTGCACCTGAATAGAAGACATATTTGTGCTGCTGTCAAAGTTTTACTGTATGTTTTGATTTTCATTTATTTTACCGAAATTAATCAGTCATTTTCTTAAACTGAGAAAATTTTCCAAAACAAGTTATCGAGGTTAAAAACGAACGATGGTGAAACTATTGGAGCAGATGAAGATCTTTTAATCAACGAGGCTTTTAGGGGGGTGGCAGGTGGTTAGTTGTGCTAAATGATGACCCTGCTGATATTATGATCTGAAGATGTTGGTGCTGTTACTGCTCTAATTGGCTGCAAAAAGAAAAACAGACAAAAAAAAGAAGCGGTAAAAGCATAATGTCAACTATGACCCCATAAATGAGTGTAATAAATAAATGAGAGCTCATTTGTAGTCTTTGACTCTCAGATTTAATATTGTTTGTAGTTAATCACATGTACACAGCATCTTACTCTTCCTTCTCTTCAGCATCTCTAAGGCCCACAAACTGAAGCCGGACCACGATAACATATTACATGTTGTTGGATTTTGACTCCACCATTAAACAAAAAACTGAAGAAATGACATATAGAGAGAATTTGGTTTACAATCTGCATTTCGTTCTCTCTCAGAGTAGCATCATAATTAGGAAGGGACAATGATTTTTCTTTTTCAATTTCCAAAAACAGTTTAAACGGGCAAGTTTGAAGAAATAATACAATCTTTACGATTGTCTTTGTTTATACTGTAATCAAGTTGTTTACCGGTGCTTTTCTAGTACTTGATTTTGGACACACCTACCCTAACCAGTACATAGCTAACTCCAAACCTACCCCTGAAGACATAGCTAACCATAAACATAACCTATCTTATTTTGAAAGAACTATAAGGTGGAAACTATGGTCCCAGGGAAACTCAGCTTTCCTTCTAGAATACATGCGTCATCCACCATTTAGACCCATCGAACCAGAGGAAATTAAAGAATATGAAGAGCTCGGTTAGCAAAATTAGCAGCAATACCCTCCGTTTCATTATAGTGTTTTCTGTCTGCATGACTTGTGGTGTATAAAATTAAATTCAACAGCAGTCTTTCTCCCACTTGTGTGGACACAGTCATTTTTTAAAGTAATAATGTGAAACAGGCAGCGGTCCTAAAATCATAGAACAGCAGCTGAGATAAGCACTCATTAAGACTGCTTTCTCTGCTTTAAAAACTGTTTGTTGTTGTGCTGACACTTGTGCTATATTAATTATCCCTGCATGAGTAAAGAACAAAACAAGCAAACACTGAAGCAGGAATTCCCTCCAAAGCCCATAATGTCTTTTTTACCACTGACCACCATGTCAAAGCACACTTTCCTGACTTACACTGACCCTGGTGTTATATTATAAGATAAGACACAATGTTATACTAGTGAGGAAATAAGAAATAAAAATGAAATATTTGGTATTCCGTTAGAAGAAATGAAAACCATCTGCTTAAATCTAATACCAGACCTCAGGGGAGTACATAAATACTTGTCACTGACATGTTTCCAGTTTGTTGACAACCAGTGAGCTGACCATTAAACCAATTTGGGAGGAAGCAGATTGATTTGTCCAGCCCTGGGTCAGTAGGCCACCTCCCCTGCAACGGCTTTCACTTTGAGGGCTAATTTGGCCAAACCGAAGCAGAACAGGTCCGCCCTCTTTCTGATTAAGTGCAGCATTACTCAGAGTGAAGAAAGAGATCCTGCCAATCTCTCAGCTTCCTTTTCGATTCTACGGAGAGGAGAAAAAAATAAATAAAAACCGCTTTTCTCCAGTGAGCTTTATTTTAACCAGATTGATCTGTGGTCAAAGAAAATGTTGCCAGGACAGAAAGTCTCTGACCTTTTCCCCTAAAGACCGCTTTCTTGTGCTGAACTTTAAAAGTTTATACAGCTGTGAGTTGTCCTAAATTCCAGTAGCAGATAACCGCCTTATAGATAAACTCATTATGTTGCAGGAGGTCGCTTTCGTTTGTTTTTTGTTTTTTATCCCCATGCTTTCGCCAAGGTCACTCCCTGACAAGTAAACCAAAAGCTACAGCACTAAAACTTTAACTGTAGATCCACAAGCAAGAAAACAGAGTGCCGTAAACAAGATATGACCGTGTGAAATTATACATCAAACCTCTCCTTGTTGGACCTTGCTTTGAAAAGACGTCTGTTTTAACTGGTTAAAAAACACCCAAGAGAGAAGAAGAAAAGATTGAAGGATAGAGAAGACAAGGAAAAACAAACAACAAAACATAAATATGAGGTGGTACATAAACTGGAGAAGGCAGGTAATATAAGATGGAGGATAAAACTGACTCAGACACCCAAAGAACCGAGTCATCCATGACAACCAAATGTCTGACACCCTCTTAACCTTTTTTTTTTTTTTTTTTTCCATCAAACCATCTGTTATTTGTATCTTAGAGGTTTTATCATTGTGCATGGCAGTCTTGTACTCAAGACCAGTCTTAATTGACCACATTTGTACTGTCTTGTCTCAGAGATTGAGAACTTGGGATTTTATTTCAAGTCCATGACTGTGAAAATATCACTAAATTGCCAGAATATCATCAAATTTGTTAACATCTTTGCTTTAATTTTACAAAGGTAAGTTATGTCTAAGTGAGGTTAGCAAAAGCTAGCTATCCAACATTAGCAATCTGCCTCTTTACCCAGCCTTCACACAGATTTAGTCAACATCAGCTATACTTAAAAGCATACAGCATCCTGTACACAGTTAGCTAACTTAAGTCCCTTTTAGTTTTTTTTTCCTGGTCTTGGTCTCGAGATGGTCCAGCCCCCAAAAGTCCTGGTCTTGTCTCTGTCTGGATACACTCTGGTCTTGGTTTCTAATTAGTCCAGCTCCTAAATGTCTTGGTCTCGTCTCTGTCTGGATACACACTGGTCTTGGTGTCAGGTTAGGTAGTCTTGACTACACCACCAGTGCACATCTGTGAATGCTGGAAATGACCCAATTCCAACAGTTGATATCTGACGTTACACATTCTGCTTTAGCAACAAAACGACACACAGAGTTCCCATTTAATGCTTATTTACAGCTTATATCGCAGCGTGGCGGGAAAAATAAATGATTCAATCATCGTTTGAAGTGGTCTATGCTGGTACCCATCCCTTCACCCAGCCCTGTCTTTCCGTCGCCCACTCTTTTTTTCCCTCACTTATCTCCCTCTCGCCCTCCAGGGATCCTTGGCCTCTCGTCTCTACCTCTGCCCTCACAAGACGGCACTTATACGCTCTGCCTCTTAATCATCCTCTGCTCAATCTTTCATCCTGGTCTGACCCGCAGTTGCTCAAGGCACTCCACTTCCTGTCGTCAAACCAGCTGACTACTTTCTCTACCCCTCCCTTCACCCATCCATCCATCGGAGGTGGAGGACTTTGATCCTTTATAGTGCAAAACACCCTCCTAAGATGAAACACCATGTGATTTCTTTTTTCTCTTTAACCAAAATGTACTTGCATCTAACTTTTATATAAAACTGGGCTATAATCATTAATGCACTGAATGATATGGCCTTCACTTCCTTCTCTTTTACTCTAAAAACAACTTTTTGATTTTCTTTAGATACAACCACAAGCTAATTATGCATGAATTTTAAGGTTTGTCCAGAAGTGTGCATCATTACCCTCATTTGGGAAACGAATTGATTTCATTTCCTCACAGCTAAAACCAAAAGAAAAGTCCTTTCAAATGACTAAAACCAGCATTGTGTGTGTTTGTCTTGGATTAAAGATTTATCGTTTCCCACCATGAAAGGTGGGTGATAATGTAATTGTATATGTCCATGTGTGTTTGCCTTTTAGACAGACGTTAATAAATAAAACTCAAAATAATAATTTGATGTACATCTGTAAATGGACTGCACTTATATAGCACCTTTCTATCCAACCAGCATACTACAAGCACTTTATATGACAATCTGTCTCCTTATTTACTCATTCACACAGCCCTCTACTGTAGCTCTACAAAGCTAATCCAGACAGATCATTCTATAGAGACTAACCAGTGCTTAGGTCACAGTCAGACGCTGATGTGAATGAATAGTGGGGAATTGAACTGCCAACTCTTGCATTGGAGGACAACTCCCCTAATCACTAACCAGCCACCAGTTAACTACTGGTTAACTTTGAATTAACCCAATTCAACATGGCTGCCAAGGTGAACTGATGTTAAACACACATGGCTATAACTCAGTCTATTTTACATATATTGACCTAAAATTTGGCGTGGTAGTAGCTGGGATTCATCTGAAACACATACTCTAGCTGATACACACTGGCATCAGAATCAACCAAGTGGAAGTGCATCTACATCTGCTGTATTTATTTGCGCATAATAAACAATTTAACCCCAAATAACATCCATAAAGTTTGGGAGTCGTATCGTACACGGGAGTATACTTTGACCATTTGTTTTCAAATGTACTACTACAATCCATTTCAATATTTTCTTGTATATAACTGAAATATTGTGTCACAGTGGTTTCTCCCTGCCCTCTCTCTGTAGAATATGTCATGCATGGTTAAGCATAAAAACAGTTCCCCCCGCACATCAGAGTCAGAGAAGGAACCCCCCACACGTTTTCAGCGACATGAAGCTCCTCAGCAGCAACAAACACGCCCACAGGTGTGTCCACCCCCAAAATAATCTGTTTCCCCACCAGAGGGTACACCATAAAGGCTGGAAAATCCTGAAGTCTGTATGACATTAGGGGTAAAAATTATACACGACGATTCCATTTCAAGAAAATGCTTTTTAAGTAAAAAAAATATTAAATAAAAAGGGGAGGTGGTCACTTTATACTGCAATTACATTAACTTATTGAGTCACTTCAAAACAAGATGGCTACCACCACTAATTTATAATAGCAAACACAAAAGAGCAAAAACAATGTCAAATTAGAAATATTGAGCTAAAGTTTGATCTGGTAGTAGCTGAAGGTCATTCCCATCTCATCATTTGAGCGTACTGTTTGACCAAAACAACAAACTGTCCCTTCTTATAAGAGGATCTCAGAGAGCCAGTGGGCGATATGCAAATTTATCAAGTAAAGCTAGGCTTTATAAATATTCCTGTTACTCAGCACCTCATGCACTTTAGTTTGTAGTAAATAATTAGTAAAAATAAATCAAAATGCTTTTTTTGATGTTTTAGAGTAATTCCCTGGCTGAAAAAATCTGTAACAGAATAATGTATTTAGTTTATTTCCCTTTAAAATATATTGTTACTCTTATTTTCACATCGTCTTTTTCTTTTCCAACTCTCCACCTCACCTAATCACTGCTCTTCTCGTACATCACTCCCTCCTTTTCTTTCTCCTCTCCACCACCCACCCCACTCTGTCGCCTCATCCCAGCATTCCTGCTGCTCCTCATATTCACGCCTCTCCTTGTGTACTCTTTCAGCTTGACACTGCGGAGACGGACCACAATGCCGTCTTCAGCTCCTCGCGGGGAATCACAGTCTCCTTCACCAGATAAGGATTAGGATAATCAGAAAAAAAACAAAAAAAAAAACGAGGGGGAATCAATAAATGAAGAGAAAAAGTGACTCGGAGGTGGGACAAGTCCAGAAAAAAGGAAAAAAAAACCTTGAAGGGGAGATTTCTGCAGCTTTCTCCCTCCGTTCTTCGTCCCCTCCTTCATTCAGTACCTGTTCTGTGGGATTAACATGACTTAAAATTCAATCAGCCCGCAGCCTGACGGAGGAGCGTCAGCGGAGGCAGACAGAGCGCTGCAGCTGTCGACACCGAGCGAAGGGAGAGTGTGGAGAAGAGGGAGGTGGGGGGGAGAGGTGGGATAGACAGACAGAGATAGAGGCAGGGAAAAAAGAGGGGGAGAGATGGGTCTTTTCTCTTTTTTTTTCCTTTTCTAACGCCGAGCTGAGATAGAGAGCGAGCCAGCGGAGACGGAAAGATGCGACTGCACCGGGAGTCAAGGTGGAATGATCCGGAAAACAAGGTTAGTAATTTCACCTTTTCATCATGGCACGAGGTGGTGTGAGTGTGTCTGTGGGGGGGTGACAAGCAGACTTTAATAGCCCAGATTGGAAGTAGGAAAGTGAGCAGGAGGAGCAGCAGAGACGAATAAGAAAAAA
Organism: Cynodonichthys magdalenae; assembly: GCA_031762555.1. Classification (NCBI taxonomy): domain Eukaryota; kingdom Metazoa; phylum Chordata; class Actinopteri; order Cyprinodontiformes; family Rivulidae; genus Cynodonichthys; species Cynodonichthys magdalenae. Next base: position 14,788,181 of record JARVJO010000001.1, read on the forward strand.
AAAAAGGATTTTTCTCCAGTTCTGGGCAGGGACACATATATGCAGCCACTGTGAGGAGATATACGAACCCTGAAGAGACTAAAGAGACAAGAGTGAAGCAAAACGATGAAAATATGTTTCTTTTTTTGAAGGCGTCTGCTTTTGGGGTTTGATTGACAGGACACAGGGCGGTTGAGGTGGACTTGGGAACTGTCGGACATTCGTGGAGCCGAGTTGTTTCATTAAGGTGTGTGTGTTGAAAAGAGATGCAGAGGCTGTGTGTGTATGTGTGTGTGTATCACTGCATGACTACTTGCTGGATGTGGTGGCGGCAGCGATTGTGGAGATGTGTGAAAGTGTTGCACGATCATTTGGTGTGTGTGTGCGTGTAGCAGCAATAAGCCAATGTAGCCCGCTGAGAAGCGTTAAGAGGGTCTCACAGCTATTGATTCTTTTTGACAGACAGGTGAGAGGGAGCGAGGAGAGGCGGGAGATAAAAATTAAGGGTGGCAAGGTGGAGTTAAGGGATGGAGGGAGGGTGAGGAAGTTGAGGAGAGGAGGATGAGTGAGCAGGTCAGCTGGGTGATTTATGTGAGTGCACACAGTTTTTAATAAATCCCGTGTAACCTGCAGTTCTGTTTTTTTAAATGAATTTTTCTGGTTTTAGGTTTCCCAGGCTTCGTTTGTTTCCTGCTCAAGCGACAAACCTCCGTTTACTGCAGTCCAAGGTCATCAAATAACTAATTCAGAGCGTGAGAACAAACAGAGATGGCTGAAGACGCTCCTAGAAGTGGAGGAATGAAAGAGGAAAAAGAAAGAGGGAGGCGAATGAACGTGAAGAGCTCAGATCCAAAATGAGCAGAAGAGCCTCAGGCCAAATATTTTCAGAGATGAGTTCAATACAGTCATGAGGAAATTGTATCAAGATGCCACAAATCGGATTTTAAACCAAGTGGATTCTTGGGTTGTTTTCTTTCTTCAGAGGTTGGAATACTGCGCTGGAATCAAGCGAGTGATTTAGGATTTTCCAGGTTTTCTTCATCTATAAAGAGCCTAAGAGGATATCGTGGGATTGGAATTTCTTCAGCTCTTCGGTTGTCTGACACTGACCTACATCTGTTTTTTTTTTTTTTTTGGGAGGGGGGTTGTGTAGGTGTGTGTGAAACGTGGACGGGAGTGATCTCAGCACAGAAAACACAACCTACTCACCTTTCCTGAGCTGGCCTGACAAACACAAACACCTGAGGGCCAGATCTGGGCCTAAAACAAATACACACACATACACACACACGGTGACCTAAACCTGGATAACATGTGGAGCTGATTCGGATTATAGAGGCGCACAGACGGAAAAGGTAAATGTCCGTGGACTTTCAAATGTGTAGCCTATTATGGTCCAGTAGAGTCGGAAGTGTGTGCATGGTTAGCTCTCTTGTGCTGAATCACTGAGTTCATCACTGCGGTGGGCTCAAACACTCACTGAACTGGGGACTCGGAGTTCTGTCTCTCACACAAACACATTCACTCTGTGAATAATGAGCCGATGTGAATTCAAAGCAAATATAAAAAGCACACGACGCACGCAGAATCAAATGTCCCACACGGCTTAGACTCCCGAGCTTTCATCAGCCCGTTCTGAACCCTGCGCACCCCTTTTCCCTCTACGAGCCGAGGTGGCCTCTGTCTCACTCGGTGTCAGCCAGCTGTCCTGGATCAGATTACTCAATAGGTGCGTCTCAGCTTGGCTTTCATCACCCAGCTTTTATGTAATCTCACCTGGCGTGATGTGTGTGTGGATGCGGTGCGGAGTGTGTTGATGTGGCGGCAGAGAACAGCTCCCTTCATTTGAGGCTCTTTACGTAAGCTGCGTATGAGTGTGCACACAAACAGATTTGGCACACTGACACATGAGATCAGACTGACTGGATAGAGGAGGATAAGAGGGCGATGAGAAAGAAATGGATAGGGAGAATGAGGAGGGAGGGGTAGGGGTAGGAGACAGCGATGGGGACTGAAGGCTAAGACGGGGTGGATGAAAGGATTGCAGAGGAAGAGAGTCGTGAATGGAGCGTCATCGTGTGATAAAAGAAATTAAAGGGGGGAAAAAGATTAGGAGAAGAGCTGGACGATGAAGGGCTAATGTCAAGAGAGGGATGAAATGGAGAGGAAGATGAGCTCTGGGTGGTTTTGTTGAAAAAGAAGAAATAGAGCTTGAAAAGCAAGACTTTTCGCATAAACAGGCCTTAGAAGAGGCCTTCATGACAACCATTTTTATGTGGAGGAAACAAAAACAAGTTAAATAAAGAAAAATGACAGATGGTTATCAGTATGTTGCTTTTATCCCCACAATCATACCACTGGCTACAATTAGTCCAACATGACCTCAAAAAGACAGTTAAAGATAACAAAGAAGCTATTTAAAGATAAAGCTACAAGAGGGACTGGGTGTGCCATGGGGCAGCTGCTTCTAATAGATGTGCCAATTAGGAAATTACAGAAAAAGTATATGTAGCCATGTTTCCATCCAATTGCAATACCAATTTTGAGCAAACTTAAAACGTCACCAAAAAAAAAAGTTTCCATCTACTGGTTGAATTAACCAGGCAATGCAAAGCATAATTTCATCGATGTTGACGTTAGGCCTGACTATAGAAAACAGGAGGTAGAGTAAGCAAACTAGCAGGGAATGAAACATCATGGAATAATGGAGATGCTATTGGCCAAAATGTAATTGTTCTGTCGGATCAGCTGGTACTGGTGATGTTCTATGCTGTACGGAGATGTAGAGAAAGAAAATTAAATTCTAGCCGCCAGCAGAAACAGCTGGTCAATCATGTGAGGTAAATGTTCGCTGTGTCAGAACTTACTCGGCTAATGTGTTTCCATATCCCCTTTTGAACATCAACTTTTTTCGGAAAATCCAAAAACACTGGGCGTGAAAACATATTTACGATTTTTTTTTCGAATTTTTCTCATTTTCAACATTACTGATGCAACGCTTCAAAATACGCATTAAAAAACGTTGACAGAAACACAGCTATTGCCCAACAAACAGAAAAATACACTTTATAATCATTTAAACACATAAAACAGCTTCCTGAATAACATACAGGAGGTTCATCGTTTGCTCAGTTGATCGTTTAAGGCAGTTTGATTCTCTTTGAACTGGAGCGGGACAAACTCTGAAGAGGTGATAACAGGAATCTTTTGAAGTGCAACAAAGAGGCCTTTTGATTTCCATTAACCAAATCATAATTTTATAATTGGCTTTGCTGCTCTGCTAATGAGAATACCAAGAATACAGAGCAGGTAAGTGTCATCCGGTTCAAACAATGAAACTTTATAAAAAGGGGCATTAAAAAGAACATTTTCTCAATTATCTCACAAATGCACTGCATGGTTCATTGTTACTGAAGGTGTCTGTCATTCTGGGGCTACGGTAAAGGGAGATGAACAGATGGGATGCCCACTGTTCGAAGCAGGAGCACTGCCAAAGGTAGCAGACTGGTGAGTGAATGGAAGCATGGAGGAAAGAAAGTGGAAGGTCGGATAATTACTGAAGGAGGGGAAAAAAACTAGACATCAGTTATTACAGGGGCATGAAAGGTGATCTCAGATAAGGAAACAAAAATAAACAGCATTGGTAGACCTGATTTAAAGAGATATTCTGGTGATGTAGGGAGTGTTGCTTGACCAGTTATCTTTTCAGCCATGATGTTGGAAAAGAGAAGAAGTCTTCCTTTAGGCCAGAAGTGGCCAATCCTGGTCATCAAAAGCCAGCCTGCATGTTTTAGTTGTTTCTCTGCTTTGACACCTGATTGGAATGAATGAGTGATCAACAAGCTTCTGTAGAACTTGAAGACCTGCTGGAGAGCAGAGAAAACTAAAGACAAGCAGGATATTGGTAATCAAAGACCAGGATTGGCCATCACTGCTATAGGCTATGTTTATGTCAAGATGAACCTGGGATTTAGTGTTTGTTTTTATTTCATACAGTTGTACCGGGAGGGGGGAGCAAAATCGACTTTGAGCTTTACATCATGTTGTAATGTCATTCCCTCGTCAAAAACATCCCCAAAATGTTGCTTTGACTCATTCATGCATGTTTAAAAAAATCCTTGAATCTCATGGCAGCCAAGTGGAGCTGCCTAAACACTCCACCTGTTCACCCAAAGCTCCTCCCTGTCCCAGCAACTGAGCTCCAGCCCAACAGAGTATACCTGCCCTGAAGTACTGTTGTGAAGAGGTGCTGAAGTGGAAGCATCAGAAACAGTAGGACATTCTTAAAAGGGAAAAGGCCCATTTCAAGGCATTTAGAAGATGCAAAGTCAAATTTACTTTTGGTATATACAGTATTTTCATAACTGTTACTTGATTGTGGTATAGAATTGAACTTTGTGCCTGAAAAATATACCCCCCCCCCCCTTTAAAATTCGACACTTCTCACATTGAGTTCCTCAACAAAACAGTGTTTAATCTGGTCAGTTCAAAAGTTTACTGAGCTCCTCAGGCTGAGGTTTAATATCAGCTAATAAGGCGTTCTTAAACACTAGTATGACATTTGAGAAAAAGTAGTTATGCTTAAAAAAAAATTTTCAAAACCAACAAAGGATCCCTCAGTTTAGCGAACCATCACTAGCCTGGACAAAGACTTGTGATATTGCCATAGTTCCAGCTGACTGATGTCTCAGCTTATAACTAATAATAACTGTTAGAGAATCACTTAAAAAGTCACCAGTAAGATCAGTGACTTGGACAAAAAAACGCACATATGCTTCAGTCCTGACTGACCAGAACTAAACACATGAGGATGAAAGTATTGGAACATTTTGTATCATTATTGAAATGATAATAGATAGCTGGAGAAGGAGTAAGAGTGTCTATCTGCCAATCATAGAGTTGGTGGTCGTTACTTTCTCCGCCACATGCCTAAGTGTCCTCAGAAAAAAAAAACGCCGGTTGGACCTGATCTGTAAATTGGTGTACGAGTGTGTGGGTGAATGAGTGAATGGGATTTGTAGTGGTCACTAGGAAAGTGCAACATTTGTTTAGAATTATAAATCCTTTCACAGCACTTTAAAATGTAAAAATGGTTTAATAAAGTGAAACAAATTCACAAACAAAACCATTGTCACATTCTCTTGATGAAATAAAATTTATTTTAAATATTAGACTATTACTAATTTTCATACTATTCTTAGAGATCGACTTAATGAAAGTATCGTAAAATTAATTTTGTGAGTAAGATTGTTAATCTTGATAAGCTTGAATTTTGAAGTGTTGAAAATGTGCCATTAAAACTAAAATAATGAAAATTTTTGTAATGCATAACTATTGTAACTGATATTACTGTGTTATCATTCTGTAGTATTAGTATTTTACAACATATATTCACTCCCTCACAAGTTAACACCACCTTTAGCATTGAAACGACTAAACTGCTTGACTTGCAAATTGTACATGAATGCATTAAAGATGTGATTGTAGGCTCGTTCTACATAAGTTGTACAGAGGTTGGCATCTTTTTACTGTTGGAAAACTACAACACCTGCTGTACATTCAGCCATGTAATAAAGTATATAAAATATGTAACAGGCTAATAGCTTTAGCACAAAAAACAGCGCTAATAGCATTGAGACAGTTGGGTTTTTATGAGCGGAGGGGACACTAAACTATTTTAATGATGTTTTAAAGTTATGAGTGTATTACCAGTTCAGCACAATGTCTTTGGTTCTCTTATTGTAAAGGAATCAATGAAAGTTGCCTCAGTTTCTTTGATGGTTTGGGGTTGTCGAGAAAATAAAACTGCACGGAAGACTGGTCAAAGCAATGCAGCCTTGTTATTTTAGTGGTTCTATAAAGTATATGTGCACTCATAACCTTAGAAAGTCTGAGCTTCTTTATGAACTAGTAACAAGCTGAACAAAGACACGTTTCCACAGAACATCAAGCTGAAAGTTGGCCTTCTTTGCATTAGCTGTACCATGTTGGATTAGGGCTTCCATCATTGCATTATTTTTTCCTCAAGTTGTCGAGACTGAACTATTTTATAAAGTTTTCCATCAACATTTTATGAAAAACTTTAAATAAAACCGCTCTACAGAATTTGGTCTTCTATAAGCTATAAAATGCAATTCTTAAACAAAAGCTTATTCAGAGTTTTTACTAGTCATCAGTTTGGTCTTAATGGTCTGTATAGCTGCCATACTAATTGTTAGACATTCAAAAATGGTTCCAAGTGACGTGCCACCTCACAATGATCCAATACTGCAGAGGCCTGTACAGTAAAACAGAGCTGAATCATATTTATGAGCCAGATTTTTGTAAAAAATAAATGCAGATTAAAAAACTAAAATGTGCTCCTCACAGATGCTTGTCCACATGCTCTGTATTTGTAGCTTTGAACGTCTTTAAATGCAATTCACAATGCTTCAGTGCACATCAGAGAGCAAAAGCCTAATTAACACTGAATTGAAGACTCAAAAAGAGGGAACATATAGGAGGGAAAAGTCTGATTAAGAAATCACAAAGTAGTAGCCATTGCAGACATTCAAGTATAATTACACGAAACAGACAGACGCATGATTAGATGTCAGGAATGATGGACGATAGATGTAGAATGTCAGACACCTTCGTGATTTAACCAGCCTTCAATCAAGGAGGGAAATGGAGGATTTGAAACCATGAAATGGGGGAGACGTGGTCTCTGTTGGGAGAGGGGAAACTTTGATAGATGGATGAACGAATGACAAATGGTGGACGAGGAAAACTGAGCTGTTGAAGAATAGCGGGCCGATTAAAGGATGAGGAGAAAGGCTGCGATGGAAGGAGATATCGAAAGACTGTTGAAGACGAGGTGAAACACAGGATGTAGAGGAAAAAAATGAGGAAAGAGACACTTAAGAATGAATGACAGACAAGAATACAAAAGTCGAGAGATAATTTAGAGGAACAGATGAAATGAAACTGATGAAAAGCAACGCTGCTGAGAGAATATTTAATTAGACTGGTGGTTAAACAGAGGAAGTTAAAGCAGGGATAGCATGAAGAAACGATGGATAAGAGACGTTTGAAATGATGAAAACACACCGGAGCAGGTAGAAGCAACACGCCAACATGTGGTGCAGAAGTTAAGGAGAAAGAGGAATGAAAGGATGAGTAATTAAACTGTTGACAGACTGTTTAAGCGCAGCAGGCGCCTGATGAGCAGAACAAACTGTAACCACGGCAACCACTGGAGACAGACGGAGGGCAGGGTTTTTTGTGTTTTTTTTTTTATTTCAGGGGAAGGAGATATATGGGAGGAGAGAACCAAATGTGAAAATGGAAGTGAGGCCACAGGGGGGTGTCTCTGGAAAAGACAAGTGGGAAAGTAAAGGATGAAAGACAGCAGGAAGAAAAAGAACAATTAAAGGGAATGCAGCATCATGAGGAACCTAGAATTGACCTCACGAGCAAAATTAGATTAATTAAGATGAGATAGCTGCTTCATGTTGTTGATGATACTCATTAAAATCTTTGCTACGTATCCGATAACAATTAGGAAACTTGAGAACTGCTCGCATTTATTTCTAAAAACAGTGCCAACAAAACGTATTTTCCTCCTCAGATTTTATTGCCGCCATAAATCAATGATGGTCAATAAAAAATGTAGCTTTTTACCAAAGAAAAACCCTTCAATGTCAAAACAAAATCAAATGTGAAAAATATGCAAGGAAAAACAAGAGATTGCTTAAATATTCACCCCTTTAAAGTGACTATCCCAATTCAACTCAGAGGAAAGATTGAAAAGTACAAATCAGGGTTTCCAAGACTCTAAACATCCTGGAACAGGAGTTCTGTTGAATCCTAGAGGGAATATGGGACGTGTAAAACTACCAAGAGCACAAACTGGGTGACCGTGCAAGGAGAATAGTGAGAGTTCTTTCTAGATGAAATAGTCTCAAAGATTTTTACTTCTATGAACTTTGTAAGACTAAGAATTCCTCACAGGACTATTATCAACCAATATATAAATATCAAACCTATAAACTTTAATATAAATGTTACGAATTTACTTTTCATAGGGGTACACTGCAAAAATTACCCATCTAACCAAGTCTTACAATCTTATATCCAGCCAAAAAGCATTTAAAGTAGTATAATATTTTATTATAAGGTAAGCCACACTATAGAGTGCATGCAGACACACCTGCAGATTCTTCTTTGTTGGTGTTCAGCAACTTTTCCAGTCAGTGGACTGGGTATCGAAACTAGGAATCAAAATTTTTAAATCCCAACGATTCCAGGAGAATTGACACATTAGTCCTGGTTTCAATGGATACTTTAAATCCGAACGATTTCGGGACGATCAACATGTTAGTCCTGGTTCCAATCAATATTCAAGGTCCAACCTTATTCATCACCAGTTTAAGCTTCACGTGAAGATGAAATGAGAAAAACACTGTTGAAGAAAACTCAAAGCTTCATTGGAGTTGGTGTAGATTATTCAGACTTGTCAAAAATTAATTTAAACTTGTGAAGCTTCGATTCGTATTACGTACGTCTGTAAACTCACATGTGCTCGTCTGCATTCTAAATATTGTCAACAGATGTAGTGGGCTTAAGATGTTCAAGTGAATCACGGAGCAGAATCCAGCGTAGGTTGATGACTAACGAAGGAAAGCAGCTTGTAGTTTAGAGGCTCAGTGATTCTGTCTGTATCAGCATTGCTGAGCATTTGCATATGACATGCAGAAATCAACAAACTTGAGGGAAACCCCGCAGGATCGTTGCAGAGCTGCATTGTTTTGTTTCTATTAATGTCACACATCAAGGAGGGGGAAAAACAGCTCTTTGTGTTAAGTTACAGAGCGAGTTGTGATTCATTATGGCTGAGAGAGGCTTCAGATCAAACACGAGAGATACTAACAAGCCTCAGCTGAGGAATCATTTAGAAGGCTCTCTATATAACGCCACAGGCATCCGTTTTCTCAAAGGATGTTTGTTACTCCCAACTCTTATCGCCGATGTTCTGTCGTCTGACTGCATCCTTTGTTCCACAGAGGGTGAAGACATGACGTTATAGAAAAGACTACAGAAAACAAACAAGATAAGTGACAAAATACATTAACGATAAGCTATTTGTGAACAAGTGTGTGCCTAATCAATACATCCATTACCGTGATTCATAGGCTCGGGTTGTTTGCTGTTGACCTACTGTGATGGAAGCAGAGTTCTGATTGGGTAATTGTTCTCGTACTCAGGATTTCCCTCCTAAGAAAGCTGGGAACCCTGCTGAATCATCAAGCTGCACGCACGTAAACATGCATGCCGCTCTGCCGAGCTGCATCCTGTCGTGTCAGCCAATCAGGGTCCGTATAATTGGCACTGCGGGGTTTCTGAAGGGGCAGGAAATGATATTCAGAGGTGGGGTGTTTGTGTGTGTTCGCACAGTCTTGTGTTTGTTGTCGATTTTCTTGTTTTTCTTGACTCTGCTATGTAAACATTTACAGGTGCACACAGGAACACACACAATCACCCACTAAAAATATGGCAAGGCTGCAGTGAAAGCTGTTAGAAAGGAATGAGGAAAAAAACTGCATGACAGGAAACGATACAACTAGGACTCAGTTTTTATCGATTAAATAGATTAATTTTTTCGTGTACAAAAGTGTTTGTAATTGTGGAAAACGTGGATAATTATTAAAAAAGAGGTTTATATTTACGTTTGTACGAGTGAAATGAATGATTTTTAACTCAAGTTTGTCTCATGTATCATCTTGTGTCCTTAAGTCTGAAAAATAAACATTCCTTAAAGTGCCTGGGGCATAAGATTTATAGAATAAATATGAATACATTTTTTGAAAGATAACATTGATAAGATGTTACAAAAGAAATTTCACGCTGCTGAGATGAACAGTTGTGGAGATATTCACATGTGAAGAAACAGGAAGTGATGTCAAAGTGGAATGTCTGATGAACGTAGATGTATCTGCAGCTGAAACAGATACTCTAGTGCACCCAAATTTTTCAACATTAACATTTTAATATGTTAGTCATCATTACCTTTAGAAAATTTTTTTTGGTACAGTTACCACCCAAGAACTACTCACTTTACTCAATCACAGGCACTTTAAAGGGATGCATATCGCCCGTCGTCTTGAATCCAAAAATTTGTGTGATCTGTTTTCAAAAGATGTGTTAGGAAAAATTCTCAGCTACTACCACCCCAAGCTGTATTTCAATTGTAAAATTATAGAATGAAGTTGACTCCAAACTTTAATTTGCTGCAGCTGTAATTATATGATCACCTGTTCCTCAAGGTGGCGAGCTGTAATTAAAATTAATTCACCACAACATGTATTGACACTTCAAATCTGCACACCAGATGGTTTGCACTTCAGGTGATTAATGCTGCAACTGAATAAAAAAAACAAAAAACAAACAAAACTCTAAAATTTAAGCAACAATGTAATGAAATTAAATCATAAAGTCAATCATAATTTGAATCAAACTGATGAAGAAACAAGAATGACTCTAAAGGGTCCCAACTGTTCTCTAATCAATCGTCTAAAGTGCATCGATGACTGAAAATATTCTGTTTTACGATGTTCCTGACATTAAGCTCAGGATGCAGAGACTCCAGCCAATTGGAGTTAATTTGAAAACACAAACAATAAAATAATTACTTTGGTGGAATCGAGCGTACCCTTTAATGTTCCTAAGGAGGGAAAAAGTAAAGTTTTGCGAAGTACCTGTTAGTACATTTGAAATATTTGTGCTCTCAATTTGGACACTAAGAAAGCTTAACGCAATAAAAACACTTTAACTCAGGTCAAACTACACCAAAGAAAACCTGGTTATTTACATATAACTACCTAAATACAACCGGTTTGCCTGAGCTGCTACAAACCTTAGTCGTTTCAAATGGTTCTGGTTTAAGCAGCGGCCCACCAACCATGCTTATAGGTGGGTTTACATCCCAACAGTCCACACCCAGCCAGCAGAACCACTTGAAACCTGAAGCGGTGAACGTTGAAGCTGTAATAACCTGCAGATCTCAGTAATGTATGACTGGGAGAAAGCACTCGAAAGTGGCATGAGGGGAAATTGACAGCAATTTTGAAAAGCTTTGAACCGACTTGTTACATATATATGTACATTTAGATGTAGTTTTACTTGAAGGATTAATACAATTTGTGTTCAGGAGAGACTTGTTTCCACTTTAAAGATTTGTGAGTAATGTTTGCATTGAAACATCAATAAATCTGAACCTAGTCTGTTTTGACAGTTTTTGTATATAAACCACAAATACATTTTATCTCTTTGATTTATTTCACCAACCCGATTTCTTTAATGTTTCCTGGTTTATCAAATAAAAAGTTATCCATCCATTAGCTTTCGTTTGTTCTGGGGTCGGGTTGCAGGGCAGCAGGCTCTCCACATCCACCTCCTCCAGCTCCTCTGGGAGGACTCCAAGGCCTTCTCAGGCCAGCTGGGAGACATGATCTCTCCGGCGTGTCCTGGCTGTTCCTTGGGTCTGGCCCCAGCTGGACGTGCTCAGAGAGTCCAGCTACCATGTGGAGAAAACTAATTTCTACCGCCTGTCTGAAACCTCGCTCTCAGTCACTACTCAGAGTTTGTGACCAGAAGTGAGGACAGGAACCCAGACCGACCAGTAAAGAAAGAACGTTACAAAGGTTAAAACTTGAAAAAAAAAAACTAAACAAAGTCTCCCATGTAGAGAGATCACAGTCCACGCAGAGACAAGATACAAACTCCAGATTAAGCCCCCTTATCGCATTTCACCAAATATGGCATCTTCATTAAGAGATGAGCATGTGGCAATAACCAAGACTGTCAGCTATTAATTACAAGCTCTTATTGGCTTCCATCTTAAACCACTCTGCAATTTAATCAGATACAACCATGCTAATGCCATCTGGAGTGAGGAATAAACAGAACAGGCTGGTATCGAGCTGCCTCTCTGGTTCAAACGTGACAGCTACTGACCAATGAAAAATTATTCCTCTGCAAGAAGAAAAAAGAAAAAAACAGGAATTCAGGGTGCAGCAGTGTGACAAAGCTGTTTTCAACACTTATGTCTGCCATTTTCTCAGCTGTCCCTGTGATTTCAGCTGCTTGTCTGCATCCATCTGTAAGACCGCCGTAGATGAATGGAGGAGAATCTGCTTCTGATGTTTCGCAAAAAAAACATGTTTAAATTAGGAATGCACCGGTTACAGTGTAATGTCAGTGATCAGGATGTCTGACAATTAAAAACGTTTGTTCTGGGGGATAAAATTAGGACAATGCGTCATAATCAAGCCCTCTTTAGTGCTGTAAAAGAAGTTTTTCCAGTAGAAATGATGTGTGGTTAGGCAGTCAGCATATTTAAAGATCAGTAATTGGCTGATAGGGCTGGTATCGTTGCAAATTCCCTAAATTGATAAGATTTTGATTTATAACGTTCTGAATTGATTATGATTCAATCAGCTGTTAATGAAAATGGCTAAACTGTGTTGCAAAACAAATTTACTTTGTCTTGTCTTCACCTTAAACAGCAGGTTTTGAATTTCATTAAGACAATGTTTCTTAAAGTGTAAAAATAAAAGCGGTAACAACTAAACAATCGTTAGAATGTCGTCTTTCACATATTTATACATCCTGGTGATAACAGTTTCAGGCAGATGTTTACGTTGCACCTAGGGTTGGGAGAGAGGAAAAAAAAAATCACGATTACGGTATTTAGCCGATAACGAATAATATGACAGTTGATCCCCTGGAGTCCCTGGACGCCCTCATGTCCTAGTCACATGACCAACTGAAATCACTCTAGTGTGAAAGATTTACTCTCCGTAAAAATCTGTTCCAAATTGTGTCAAAAGGACAGACTTCAGGTTATACATGAATTTTTAAATTGTGTTGATAGGCCAAGTAAAACTGGAGTTATGATAAATTACAGAACTTTTTAAAATATTCATATTTGAAGCGTAGAGGAGCATTGAGCGGACTGACCGGGGAAATCTCCAGTCAGTCTGTCTGGTGGCAATAATCAGTTAAAGTTTATCTGATGATACGATTTAGCCCAACCCTAGTTGCACCGTAACAGTTTGGTTCGAGCACCTGGACTGCTTAAAGCCTTCATTTTCCACCAGTGAGTACGGATGTAAATCTTTCTCAACAAAAGCTGCCGTGGCCTTTCTCTTTATATCCTGCGGAGAATCTGCTGGTCATGTTTTTTGTTTTGGCCCTTATGACTTGTCGGAAGCGAACGTTAGTGCTGAACATCAAGTGGACGTAAACGTACGGCAAGCCAGGAGTGACACAAAACAATTAAACATACCTCTGCTTCATCACACACAAGACTATTGAGAATAACGTCATGGGGAACATTTATCTCATGCTCTATGAATCGATACTGTAAAATTTTAATTTGTTTATTTATCTTTTTACTCAATTTTAATGTAATAAGATTTGATTTTTCCCCAATTAGATCAAATATATTCAATTTAACCAGAAATTAGAAAAAAATTATTTTGTTGCAGTTAATTAGTTCTTCATGATAAACTAGAATTGGCAGGTCAAAGATTCACAAAAATCTGAATCATCAAAAGTAATTTCCCACAAACGTTTCCCACAAGACGTTTTGTGTGCGATGTTGATTAAGCACAATAAACTGGCGCTGGCACACTTCAAGGGTAAACTTCGTAAAGCAGACTCAATTCAGCAGAAAAAACAAAACAATTTAAACGAGTTTAAAGACTGATCAGGACTGGATCCCACCATGTTGCTAGAAAAAAACGAAAAGAAAATCAGTGTCACTGCAGCTGCCAATTCAATTTACCTCCCAGAAAATGGGATCCCCAAACTGTTCAGCTGTGCGAGCTTTCCAAGGAAGCAACAATTATAACCCAGTGTTTCTGGGAGGAGTGGGATATTGGCTGCTCCCCTCACAAAGGTGTTAATAACATTAACAACACTGCTGGAAAACTAATTTAGTTTAGCTTGGGAACTGGGGAAGATAAATTTTTGAGACCTATTTGGTGGGAAGCATCTGAAACTCCATTATTGATGGGATTTTAAGCCGTTTTAATTTAAAGTGTTTATAATTATACTGATTAATGCCTGTAGTGTATTAGAACGCAAGAAAGGAAATCCATCTCTGGTCTCATTTAGCCACAGTTAATTTGTTTGTTATCATTTCTGGTGACACCATTTGAATGAAAATTACCTTTTGATGTGTTCTTTATTTACTCTAATAAAAAGGATATGAAAGTTGCCAAATGATTCGAGACAAATGGGAGTTGGGAACAGGTTCTGACTTCACATACAAGCTTCTGTTTAAGCCGTGAGAAGAAAAGAGCCACTTATTACTGCGGTTCACTGCTTGAGGATTTCTCGTGCAGCATCTCCTCGTACAGTAGCTTCATGGTTCACAGATTCCCAGCCGGTGATAAATCAGAGCAGAAGGAGGGTGGGGGTCACTCTGCCTTCTACTTTTCAGCTCAACCTCTCATGCAAACACAAAGAAAGCGAGTACAGACTATAACGACCCAAAACAACAAACTTTAAAAAGGAATTTCAGGTAACTATCAACTCCTGTGACTTTTCACACTTTGTTAAAAAAAAAAAGTGTTCCCGGTTCATTAAAGCCCGAGCTGCTTATCTACGCAAACCTACCTTAAAAAAAAAAACTGAGCCAGACTTCAAAGCCTCGACCAATTTAACAATTTTACTCCCCGACAGACAGAGGCAGCAGAAAACAAGCTGTTTTTCTTTTAAGTGTTGCTACGTTCAAAGATGATAGTCACGTTTAAGAACTTCACTTTAGATAAGGTGCCGGAGCCAAAACCACTCTGAAACGCTACAAACTCAAAGATAAAATGCTCTTGTCCTCATTTTTTTATATATATATATAAAGAGGTAAATATTTTACTCAGTTGAATAAAATCACCATAAACAAAGTTTTTCTGGTCTTTATGAAGGGTGATTCAAAGTTGTTAAAAAAAACCCAACTTTTCTTTTCCCACCATGACGGCACAATGTTCCAGGAATAAAAGCAATAATGAATTTTCTGAACAGAATGGATTCAGACTGGATTTACTGAGACAGACTACAAATGAAAACAGAGACTTGCTCATTATACACATACAGAGACCCAAGGATGTTTGAACAGCATAAAACTTTAGGGAGGATTATTTGAGTGAAGTGTTTTAGAAAAACTTGTGTTGCGTGCGGTCCTGCCGTGTTGACACCAGCTTTATTTTCCATTTCACTTCTTTTAAAAACATTTTGGCTGAGTTCAGTTTTACCTTTCTATAAGGTTAAGGCAGCAGATTCCAAAACAGTGAAACAGAACTATATGTAGAGCACTTAATGACTCACTTCTGTCATCTTGGTGTTTTTAAGATGTCCACGTTTGACAAATGACTACAAAATTGTACCTACTGACAAATGCTGATCTTTGCACTCCTCAAAAAATCAAAAAATAATCACTATTTCAGCAAGTGGCACAAAACTAAAAAAATGAGTATTTTTATTTGAGCATCTCTTCAACAGCATTTAAGAACTTTATCTTAACTTTGTACTGGATTGCTATAATTTCCTGTTGTACTGGATTTACACAATCATACTTATTAAAATCAATATAAGATATCTGTCTAAGACATGAATAATTAGAGTGACTTTGTTGGTGCAAAGTGATCATTAAAAACAGCACAGAACATAAGGACATTTGTGTTCGGTAGATTTCTTTGTTGTAACAACGCTTCTTGGCAATAAATCTTATATCGTTGGAAAGCCTGTTAATTTCCCTTTTAAATGGTGCCACATATGTAAGGAACATGCATTTGTAGGATGAGCAGTAGAGCTGGGTATGTGGGTTGATCACATGAAATAATTGCCAAATCTCTGCCAAACAGCTTTTTTTGCTGTTATTGACTCTTGTTTTGAGTTTATGGTACCCCCAGGAGCTGCCACCCAGACACCTGCTATAAGATTTATTACCAAGAAGTATTGTTATAAAAGAGACACTACATTATGTTTAGTTATACACTGAAATCTGGCATAAACGATAGGTCGTGTATGTTGTTATGCATGTTAATTGTTAACTGACTACAGATAAAAATTGGCTTTTTCCCCTTAATGAAATAAATTCAATTCTACCAAACACAAAAGTCTTAATTGTATTACACATTACACTGTAACAGCTGCATTCCTAAGTATACATGTTGTGTATGTGTAAATATATACACTCACCGGCCACTTTATTAGGTACACCATGCTAGTAACGGGTTGGACCCCCTTTTGCCTTCAGAACT
>JARVJO010000001.1:14811794-14826851 GCA_031762555.1 Cynodonichthys magdalenae
GCGGGGCGGGGGGGGGGGTGCAAACTGAGCAGGCATGCCTCGAGGAGAACAATGAGAGGGGCTTTCACGAGGAGGAGGAAGAGACACCAGAAACAAATTAAAGACCGGAAAGAAAGATGAACGGCAGGAGTGTTAAAGCGAGAAAAATGAGGTGGTTTAAAAAGTTAAAGCCCTGTCCACACTTACATGGATATTTTCCACAGCGGAGGTTTTTTTTTAAAAAACACTTTTGAGATCAAAAACAGATATCTGAAAAAATGAAATTCCATTTAGACGTATGTGAGTTGAGTCGACAAACAAATAAGCGGCCAAATTTGTGGGGAATCAACTTTGCTGTCATGGTGCAATGCATTCTGGGAAGTGGCACCCAACCTGGTAGCTACGTTAGAGAGTGAGAACACAAATACTAAAACTCTGGAGAGAAAATATCAGGAAAACTGCATTCATTGTGACAAAGCTGTCAAAGGAGGAAACTACAACTGTGAAGCACCTCGTTTGGATTTAGAGACAGCCTCAAAACGAGTTGATCTGAGACACAAGCCAGAAAAGGGGTGGGGCTTGTGGGGTTACAATAAGGAGGAATTCAGACCAAAGCATTGCAGTTCCACTTTTTATAGACTAAATGATTTAAATGTGAAAATGGAGGATTTAAAAGTGTCATAAGTCTCCTTTCAAAACAAAACTCACTGATTGACGATTTAGATCCAGACAGATTTGCAAACAATAAGCTCCTTTGATCCTGACCTACTTCTGCCATTAAACAGGTGTTCATGCTGCCTGTACTGGGCTAATTTTCCCTCTTCATGATAATCATCGAAAAACAAAACAACTAAAGGCAACGACCGAGAATACAGGTCAATATTCACCTCAACATTGTTATACCAATAAAATAATGTAAAACAAAAAAGACAGCAGCTTTTTACAAAGAACAATGTGAACCTAACTTTACGCTAAACTAATATATAAACAAAGACAAAAGTCTTTTTGTTGCCTCCAAGTGGCCAAGCTGCAATGTGGCCCTGCATGCAGATATTATTTGTTTATATTCTAAGAACAGCAGCAATAGTTCTTCAGTATATACTAATATATTCAGTATTTTCCTCATTTCCACAAACTGAAGACACTATTCAAAGAAAAATCTGCTGTCGTAGCCATTACTAGATAATTATTTTGTAAGAGTTACTATGTTCTTGGTAGCTCTGTTTAAGTGCCTCTTGGTGTTTGAGGAAACTAAGAAGCAAAAAGAAACGATGCATTGGTTGGAAAACACTTGAGCATTTGTTGTATTGAGTTTTATAAATCTGCTACATGAAAACAACAGTGTTATTTACCTGTGGGGAGATCATCAGTAGGTTATGGTCCAAGTTTTCTAGATAACTGTTTACCTTAATATTGGTGTCTACTGTGTGAGGGAATAATTTTAAGAAAATATCAATGGATATAAAAGAAAAAAACGAGCTCAAACTGTTTTGGGACAGTTTGGTCAAGCTAAAAATGTTGTTCTGTTGTGTTCGGATCAATGTTACCATCCGTCATGAGTACTTAAATGTATTTTGTTACTTGCGTGAAATACCTGTGGTACAAAAGGACAAATTATCAGTTTAAAATGTCTGAAGTAGTGTGGTCATAAGTAAAAACACACATGAAGGAGTTAAAGGTTAACAGAACCTCAAGTAAAAAACTCCAACTATCACTACCTGATGGTTAGGATTTTAGGGAACGCTGCCAAGCAGTATTTTCCAATGTCATTTTACTTCACAACCTATATATATATGATTTTTTTAAAACATTAATATTCATGCCTCGGCAAGGGCTCAGGAGACGTCCAACATGGACTGCCCTGGGGACGGGCTGTCACTGCAGGCATTCAGAACTTTGTCCCACGCACAAACACCCACCCTCTTCTGCTCCAGGCACCCCCACTACAAACTGATGACACCACACATAAGGAAATAACTGTATGTAGCACGTTTTTTTATTTGGGGTGCCAAGTTTTAACTAACACAAGTGTCTCTTGGTGTTCAGAGAAACGGTAATGAATTCGTAGTGAAACGAAAAAAGCAGAAAGTACATTCGTCGTCACACACTTGAGTCGCCGTTCTCCACTAATGTCCTATTAAATGTGCATAAACAAGAGTGTTTGGCTCTTTTCACTTTGTTTTCTTTAAATAACTGATGTCTTACAGGAAAATGCACCAAAGGAAGAAATTTCATGCGTTTTCCACATCATGTAGTCTTTTTCCACCATCTAACCACTCTACCCATTTGCTCCTTTTCTTTAAAGGTGACATATGAAAAAATTACGTTAAATACATTTCGATGAGTACTTGGAGTCTCTAGGAGTGCAGAAAATTGGAATTTAGTTTCTCTTTGTGCTGCGTGGATATCTTTATATTCTATTCAGTTCAGTTTTCTGAACCATTACATCGCAGATGGAATGGAAATTTTAAATAAGGTCTGAACTTACAACTACAATTTGCTGGTCTCCTCTGGCTCCAACATGTAAGGCTGGATGGACAAGTCTTCCCTTTCTGACATCTTTTAATTCATTTGGAAATAAAAACTTTCTATATAGTTGTAAACTCCTCTATCAAACTAGAATGAACCGGTCTAGAAGCTGGAGGGTGTGGTCTGTGAAAAGCCTTGTTTGAATTTAAAGAAACAGCCTTAAAATGAATTGATCTGAGACACACCTCGGAAAAGGGGCGGGGCTTGTGGAGTTACAATAAGGAGGAATCCAGAGCAAAGCATAGCAGTTCCACTTTATATAGACCCCAACTGAATGATTTAAATGTGAAAAAGAAGGATTTAAAACCATATGTCTACTTTAAGTATAAATATTTAGGAGCCTGAGATTTAATGTATAATAACTTTGCCTACTTGCTTTTTTATATTCCAAAGAGAAGGGTTCCAAAAACAAATTGGGACAGAGTAGTTAGGTGTACTACAGAGGAAATAAAAAAACTTCTCATTTCACATCAACACCACCTCAACTTCTGAAACAGATGGCAAACGCTCTTCTAGTTTCACACAAAAAGCAAAGCTGGAATCAAATGGAAACTATCAGGTGGCAATTTGTGTCAAAGTGTTACAGTCAGGATGATGTATGGTTTCGCCTGGTTGTTGCTCAAAGTTAGGCTGCATGTATTAAACCGTGCATCAATTTATAATCCCACATTCTATATGGCGCCACATAGAAACACGCCATTCTCCTTCAGAGAGGCCCGTTCGTCTTCCTGACTCACCGTGTCATCCCCACTTTCACCGCAAGTGTGACTGTTCGCAACCACCCCTGTCACTCTCTGTATCCAGGTTACAGTTGCCATAACAACTGCCGATGACTGGCAGTGACTCACTTTTTTTCTTTTTTTTGTGCCTAATCACCAAGTCACTTGTGTGTTTAGAGGCAGATTTTAATGCAGAGCTGAGATTTGCAGGAGGATTTCCGTACATGTTTGACTGCGTCGAGGCCTAATGAGACTTCCAGCCCTGCTTTCCTCTAGTCCTGCCGCAGAGTCAAGGATGATAGACCTGTGACCCAAATTCGCTTCTTTAGGCCCAGAGTCTTAAGGAAAGGGTCTGGTGATATAACATCACTCTAATCCCCTCTTACAAGTTTCTAGGTAACTGTTACCATAGGGACTGACTGTGTTCAGTCTTCTGGGATGTTGCTAGGCAATGACCTAGTGTCGAAGAAGTGTGCAGATGTTGAGTACGTTTAAGAGCTTTTGTGCACTGCAAAAGTTTTAAAACTTAAGGATCCCGACTGTCCTGCAATCCTGTAACGTTGTCCTAAACTATAGTCCAACAGGCTGTCTAAAAGTCTTTCTTTGGACTTTTTTATCACTAATTGCCCATCCAGTGAACAAGTGAAGGGGAAAAGAAGTGTCAGGTCTTAAAAAAAAAAAAGTATAACCAATTAACAGTATTTATCATATTTATTGATGTATAATGCACTTCAAGTACAAATCGATCCCCCCATTGAGCATAAAAAGCATAAAAAATTAAATCCACGTCTATAATTCTTCTCAATCTCATACAGACTTGGATGTTTTACCCTCGGCTGGGGAGACGGATTATTTGGGGACACACCCTTGTGGGTTTGTTTGTGGCAGAGGACTGCTTCCACGTCACTGAAAACAATCCGCTCCCAGAGCAGAAGACTTTTTGTTAAATTAACTAGATGTACTTTTGAGCATGATAATGTGCAACTAACACAGATTTGTTTTTTCATATCAGCGATTAACAAAAACAGTTTTTCCTCCACCTCTGGTGTGAAAAAGACTAGTGCTAGTGTTTATATGCTTTGCAGCACGTGACAGAAAGAGGGAGAAATTAAAGGGATTTTTTCCAAGCGATACAATATTTGAGTTATTTAAGAGAAATATTGAAACTTATTGCAGTAGTACATTAGAAAAAGAATGGTTAAAATTTACTCCCCTGTATAATACAACTATCCCCAACTTTATAGATGATTTTTGGGGTTTAATTTCTCACATTTTATATGCATAAATACAGTCTAAGCCATGTCTTTTAAACAAAAAAAACTGACATAGAACTTAAGTGATTCTTCATCCTCAGTTGATCTAACCTTATGTCAAGTTTTGTCTGTCAAATATGCTCTCCTTCATATTTATTTGAAATAATTTAATAGTAAGAATAAACTCTTTCAGACGGGAGCTCGTAACTAAATGCTTAAGATTCAGTTTCTTTCCTTTTTGCCAAGTTCTGTTATTTTGACAAGAATGGTTCCATCCTTGAGTTAAGTAACCCTTTTTATTCCTTAATGATTCATAGGTTAGATATTCTGACTGGACTGAAAATGACTTAAATTCAGCTGAAGTCTGAAAAGTCTAAAAAACAAACAAAAAAAAAACCAGATTGACCAAGGCAGTTTTGAAATATTACAAGAAAGTCTGGTTCCTTTAGAACAAAAAATAAAAAAATGATGAGGCTTTTGCACAGTAGTGAACATCAGCTACATGGCAGTACCATTTCAAATATAGATTTCGGATGCTACTATATGAGGAACCAAGTAGGCATTAGTGCAGAGTGGTACTCTCACAGGCATTGATGTGTGTGCAGCAAACGCCTTTGTTCCAGCTCTGTCTGATCGTGGGAAGAGAAAAACCAGACGTACTTTAACTTCACTCAAACGTCTTATTTTATCCAACAATGACTATTGTTTCTAATTCTACCTCTTTGTCTCTTTAGGTCTGTGGATAGCCAGGCGATCTACCATGCTCGTCCCCCCACCCCTCCATCCCCGCAGACAAACGCACCTGCCCCGCACACACCTCCACCCTCAACAGGGAGCAGAGCGATTCACCTTCTCCTCACTCTTTCCTTCATCCATCCACTCTCTCTCTCTTCCTCCATTTCTCATCTCATCTTTACCCTCCTCATCCCACCTCTTCCACTGTGCCTGTCCGAGGACGACCAGGAGAACCCTGCCCGACTCCGTCACTTTCCCGGTGTTCCATTGGCTGACGCTGGTCACATGCTGCCTGCTGCCTTCTCTGATTGGAGCAGGGGAGACGTGGGGCGTAGTTTCGGCCTGTCCTTTCCACTGCGTGTGCCGAAACCTTTCAGAGTCACTCAGCACGCTGTGCGCCGATAAGGGCCTCCTGTTTGTGCCGCCACACGTCGACCGGAGGACGGTCGAGCTGCGGCTGGCGGACAACTTTATAACAGAAGTGGGCGGGAATGACTTTGTCAACATGACTGGACTGGTTGATTTGACCCTGTCCAGAAACACAATACACCTTATTCGACCCATGGCCTTCTCGGACTTGGAGAGTTTACGCTCTTTGCATTTAGACGGTGAGCAACAACCTTCGTACCAACCACTACTGGCTAAGATTGCTCATATTAGACTAGCTTAAATGGGAAAATCTGTCCTTTTACGCCTTAGGTAACCGTCTAACAATACTTGGACCCAAGGACCTTTCAGGTTTGATCAACCTACAACACCTGATCATCAACAACAACCAGCTGGTTAAAGTCTCCATTGAGGCTTTTGATGACTTCTTGCTCACCCTAGAAGACCTTGACCTGTCCTACAACAACCTCAGGAGGTGAGGACTCGAGTCTCAATCTCAGGCATGCTAGGTCCCAAAACCTCAAAGCACAATGGTAACATGGTGAACATAGGTCTCCCCTCTTTTCTAATCATTAGCATAGGGAGGAGTTAACTCTAATGCTAGGTATTTGACAGGTGCGTGGTCTCTAACCTCTGTAGCACGAGAGCCCCATGAACAGGCTTTTAGCTAGACACCTTCTTTCACCTGGTGATGCCTCAGGACGCCCTTGGGGCACCGTTTCAGGTTTGCCAAGAGTTATTTTTATTTTTTTTTTACATTACGTAAATTTCAGAAACTTATTAAGCAGTGTGAGGGTTACCGTAGTTTTTAATGGAGGTAGCATTATTTTGGTCTCCAAACAATATTATCAGCATTTCAATTATCGTGATATATTCAGAAAATTACAGAAACTTATCCAGAAAAAAATTGTTGTCATGACAGGTTTGTCTAAGCTACCAAAGATGATAAAAAACTGTTTAAAAATGCTGATGCTGGAACTAAAAGCTCAGAAAACTGAATTAATTCTGATGTTATTTTCTTTCACTTCAATTTGGTTAAGACTCTATGAGGCTATTCTCAAGCTCACTCCTCTGTGAATAACTGTTATTGCCGACGATATATTGCTGAAGATATTGTATATGGTTCATTTTGCACATCTCATTATGTGACAATGGAGACTCTTACAGCAAGACTATTATTAGAGACAAAATAGAGAGACTGAAGAATAATTACAGTCTCTCCCCTTTTCATATGGGCACACAATGCAGATGGATTCAGCAGCATTTGGCTGTCAATTCTGATGAAGATGTTTCAATTGTCTCCTGAACAGAAACACTTTGGCCTTTCTCCAGCCTCCATCACATCTTGAGAAAAGTGCAGAGTTTCAGTGATGCACAGAAGAGCAGTTTCTGTTTCTAATGGTTATTGAAGAGTCTATTCCGAGTGTCAAAGAGTTGGTGCCACATTTTGTCACGGTTAAAAATGCAGTGGAAACAGGCCACACGATGCAAGAAAAAACTATCTAACCTTCGAAGCACTTATTGAGGTTGGAGGTGAACCTTATAAAAAATTTGTTACCCAATATGTTGGTTCATCTTTTTCAGTGTTTTACTTTCAGGTAAACAAGAACAAACTGCTTTGTTGCAAAATAAAATCATCTGAAGTATTTCTGGCAAAGAAGTCCCTTGAGCAGAAGCTGATAAAGACTTCACTTTAGCATTTATGTTACAATAAAATAAAAACAAAGTAAGGTTTTAGGAGCAACAAGTCGGACAATGAGATAAAAGCTACAATTTCTCACTTATTGACTTTTCCCACAATACAAATCACAAGAATAATGTGCATAATTATTGTTCTCCCACAACCTATCCCAGAGAGATTTGCTGTACAGAAAGATGGTAATCATGTTAAAGCTATCAGAGTCTAAAGAACAAAAAAAAGGTTTTGCTTTTAGAGAAAGACATTTCCACCCTTGCCAAATTGTTGAGGATTGTTACTTTTAATTTATTTGTTAGTTCTACATGTGCTCAATAAAAATTTCCATAATATTTTCCAAGGAACCAAACTTAAACCACGTAAAACTTTCATTTTATTTTTCGTTAGAGTTTAAAATTGTCGTTTTTTGGCAGTAAACACTAAAACCTAAAATGCTGTGAAACCAGAACAAGACAAAATTTGAAAGAACACTTAATGCCATCTTCCTCCAAAACCTAAACATTCTTTATTCCAACTCAGGAGGAAAAAATGAGTGAAATTTAATCTATAACTGGTATTCTGTAGGGATGTGGATAAGATTTTTATCCCACACCAATATCAAGTCTAACAGTGGATTTAAAAAAAAAAAAAAAGAAAAACCCTACAAAATATCACCAACATCATGTGGTAATCTCAAGTATGAAAGACGTTATGGATGTTTGGGTGTAAATAAGCTCATGATTTCTGTCACAATTCATAGCTGAACCAGTCAGGCCTTTGTGACCATTTTTCTTTTTTTATAATCTATATTTTTTCATAACTTTTTGTTTGCTCAAGACATTTTATGAAATTTTGAGGAAAGATTTTCATTCTGGTTTTTGTTGCAAGCATCTTGTAATCTAAAAACAATAACATAAAATCCAGTGTGTAAGTAGCAGAAAAGGTATAAAATAATGTTAGAAGGCTCATGTCACTGAACCGCAGCATCAAATCACACTTGATGTGTCTTGGAAAACCAGGAAATGAAAACCATGTGGACATTTGTTTTGTAAACAAAGCCCATCAATCAATGATGGTGCGTGAAATGTGTCAAGTGACGAAGACGAGCATCGACATTCCTTACTATCATAGGCTATTCTATAGCAATAAAAAATAAATACAAAAAAAAAAACATACTTCAACTATTCAGATCATACTCAAATTTAGAACAAAGGCAAATAAAAATGTTCTTCACGTCAGCTTACCCATTTATGGGTCACTGGAAAAACTTTTCACTGAAGTGGCTATTCAAAACCCATCGACAAATGAAAAACTCAAAATCAAGTCTGCAGGCAACTACATGTCAGCACAGTTTGTCGAAATTCATAGAAAAAAACGAAACAGGAGCAAATAAGTCAATGCTCAGTGCAGCGTTGCACAATCCGGTCACAGCAGTTTAGGAAGAAAATGGCAGCCGCTGCTGACGATGTCAACATCTCTATACTCTGCATCAATAAACCTACAACACCGATCACCACAGGTCAATGAGTCAAACTAAGAATATGACCCGACAGAGACGACTAATAAAGAATCTCCTAAGAATCTTTCTAATTATACGTTTTCTTCCTGCAGGGTACCGTGGGAGTCCATTCAGAACATGGCCAGTCTCCACACTCTGAACCTGGACCATAATTTAATAGACCACATTGCAGAGGGAGTGTTCGGGGAGCTGTATAAGCTGGCGCGGCTGGATATGACCTCCAACAGGCTCCGAACTCTACCTCCTGATCCGCTCTTTGCAAGGTAGCTCTTAAGATTTTCAGGTTCTTTAAGAAGTGGCTTAGTGGAAACATTATAGGTGGGAGGGAATACTGAGCCCCAAAAATGTGCTTTTAAATCTTTGTTGATCTGCTACAAAAACACAGGGAGATATTCTTACTGCAGAACATCTCTGTACCATTTGCCACTTGGTTTAATCACTTAATCTGTTTTTTTACCAACTAAATTTGCATATTCACCTCATGTCTATTTGATTTTAGGATTAAGGTGCACAATGACAAAGAGTTGGTGATATTTAACAACTAAATAGTGAAACATTGCTATTCGGACTTAATTCATTTTGTTGCAGGTTGTGACTAATGCTTCAAACAAAAGATTAGTAATTTATTACATGTTTATGTCAAAACATTTGAACATTTGCACTTACATTTAATTTGACTTTAATTGTTAAACAATTTGAACATTTCTCTTACATCTTTCAATTCTTGCCTGCTGTATGCTTACAGTTGCTTTCTCCTTTGGTTTTACCCATTTTCCCCAGTTATAGTTGGTGTTGTATGTACTGTAGAGGTCTTTAAAACACTGATTTAAATGTAGCCACTCAGGCTTTATCTCTGTATGCAGCCTTGTTAAACAGTAGCATTTTTTTCCTTTGTGGTGTTTTATCACAATGTTTATTCTGCAAAGTGCCAATTGCTTTCATGCTGTAGCTATGATTCAACGCTACTTTAGAAAGGTGTGGTGTTGCATTTTATCGCTCCGCTGGGTGGGCAATCCTGTTTTTGTGTATATTTGCAAGGAAAAAACACCTCTTGACCCAACAAATGGATTTTACTGAACCTTTTAGAAAGTGATCCTTGGATGTACATTTAAAACTGATTAATTTAGAGTCACCTTAATATAGGATGGGTGCTAAAGCTATTCAACATTAGCAAACAAAACTTTCTATAATGGTTAATCTTCCAGATACTGAGTTAAAATTTGGTATTGTAGTAATACCTCGTTATATAACAAATTATGTTTCGCACTATGGAAAAAAGTGCTTATCTTTTGCATTGATTGTACATGGATAAGCAAATTGTAAGAGATAAGTAGCATGAGAGTCTATAGGGAGGTACAAATGTTGGTAAGCTCATTTTTTATTCTTTTTGCCATCAGGTCGCAGACAGGAGCGATAAGTCCAACACCTTACAATGCAGTCATAAGCCTAAACTTTGGGGGGAACCCGCTCCACTGCAACTGTGAGCTGCTTTGGTTAAGACGACTTATACGAAGTGATGATATGGAAACGTGTGCCACTCCTGCACACCTGGCTGGAAGGTGAGAGTCTGGGAAATAATTTGCCTTTATTCTAGTTCAGGCAGTAGCTCTCGTTAACATTTAATCTGACCCAAAAGGTAAAACTTTAAATGTGAAATAGTTTCATGATTTCTCTTTTTGTCACTGGGTTTAGTGCATTGCTGTCTTTTTTTTTTTTTTAAAGTCAAATAAGATTTTTAGTCAGGGTTTTCTTTTTTACCCAATTTGCTGGACTGTGACAAAATGTATCTATACAATACAATAAATCAAAGTTTTTGGTAGAGAGTAAGACATAAAAAAATGAACTGATGATGAAATGTTTTTTTATTTAATCTTTGTTCTTTAACTTATCCATGTTCTAAATGTCACAAAGCATAAATTGAAAAGGGTCCTTTGCATTTTTATAAGAATAATTCATTATAAAACATTTTTTTCAACAAGTATTGACAGAAATTGTGACTTGGCTTGGACCAAGTTTTGAATTTTGGCCTCATTATGAAACTGAGTTTGACCTTACTAATCTGACGTGTCAAATTTGCCAAAGCTCACCTGTTTATCCTGAGAGTTCTTACCACAGACGAACATTAGAAAGCCTGAAAAGTTTGACTGTTTTTTGAACATTAAATAAAAGTTTGTACATATGGTTTATCACTGTTGAAAAACATGCAAAGATTGAAAATGACAAAGAACATCTGGTACTGTCATCTGCCAATAATTACTCTCCTCTTTGTTCCGTTTTCATAAATGTTACATTAAAATTGTACAGAATGTTGTGTGACATTTATACCAAATAGTAAAACTATCTTCATCTTTAGTTTAAAAACATTAATAATTTCCTAAATCTACTCCTGAAGCAGAAAACTGTCTTCTTCTCACTGTTTTTTTTCATTCCTCTCAGGTATTTCTGGTCGATTCCTGAGGAGGAGTTTACCTGTGAACCACCTCTCATCACCCGTCACACACACAAGCTGTGGGTGCTGGAGGGTCAACGTGCCACACTAAAATGCCGTGCCATCGGAGACCCTGAGCCGGTGGTTCACTGGGTTTCACCAGATGATCGAATTGTTGCGAACTCATCCAGGACCAGCTCCTTCAGCAACGGGACCTTGGATCTCTTGGTAACGGTAGCCCGGGACGATGGGGCGTACACATGTATTGCGATCAATGCGGCGGGTGAAGCTACCGCCACTGTGGACTTAAAAATAATCCCACTGCCTCATCGAGGTGGGGTTACTGGAAGCACCGGGGTTAACAGCGTTAATGCCAAGAACGCCAGGAATACGACCAGTGGGATTTTACGGACCGACCCGGGTTCATCGGATATTAGCACGGGGAAAAACGGAGGGATTAACGGCGGCGCAGGACGAGGAGGAGAGGCGGATGATGGAGGCAGGAGAGACGTAGAAGCTAATGAAGGTGACAGTGGAAAGTCATCTGAAGGGGACAGGGTTGATGGAGGAAGCATGGAGGATGACGAAGGGGGCGAGGAGGAGAGCAGGCTGGTTGGAGTACAAGGAGTAACATCCACTTCAGCCCAGGTCCGATGGGATTTGGGACGTTTGTCTGAAGCTTACGCTGTCTGGATGTATCAGATACAGTACAACTGCACCGCCGACGAGACGCTCATCTACAGGTCAGTCAAACCACACCGCACTATTGTAACACAATTAGAAGCAACTTAGTGGGTCATCTTTTTATTAGCTTTTAGTATCCAACCGCAGGTCATCTTTCATTATCACCATCTAAAAAACCTTTTAACCACCTAAATATTTATCAGTTACACCATGACACTTCGCTGAAACTGCTCACCCATCCCTTGAGCCATCACTTATCCAAGTGAAGGATGAACACTGTAAAAAAAGAGATGGTCGTTAATAATTTATCACCATGTGACAACAAAATGCTATAGGTGAAACGACCATGACCGTGAATGAGTGCAAGACGGATGAACGTTGTTGTCAAATGTCAAATTTGAAAAGAGCCTTTGGAAACATTTTAGAAAGATATTTTTAATAACCTAAATCTTTTTTTCAATTTCAAGGAACAGACACTTTGATCTGACATATTGGAGATGTAAACAGTTGAATACTGAACTCTAAAATAAGTGCACTTGGATGCAAACAGTTGATTTTCATCAGTTTCTGTCAAGAGTTGTTGATTTATCTAGTGTTCAGTATCGGCAAAGCATTTAACTGCATCTCGGCACACACTTAATAGAACTCCAATCACCTTCACTTCAACGTTCCACAGCCATCTATAACTTATCTGGCTGTGGGGTTCCTTAAAATGGCTTCAGAGCGACTTGGCAGAAATATAAAGTAGTTCACAATATCTTGGTAGGTAATCCCAGGGAGAAGAAATAGATCAGCACTCCAGCCTATCATTACAAACTCCATTCTCCATTTTCAATTAACTGCAGTCCCTCTCTCACTTTTAAGGAGTCTTGGTCCATTTTAGAAGACCCTATTAGCTTATCTAATTATAATTTTTAACACGATTACTACAAAAGCCTAAATTTATCTGGAATACATATAACTGTTTATCATTGCCAGTATTTTCATAACTGTGGCACATCTAGGACTTTGACTTTTAAGACGCTAGTGAAAACACGATAAATACTTAAAGGGGATATTTGCTAAATCTAAGTTTTTAGCCATTTAATACATTTATTTGTGTACTTTGTGTCCAGAAGTGCAGAAAATTTGACTATAATCTCTCCTAGAGCTGCGTAGATGTCTTTATATTCTGTTTATGTCATATTTTTCAACCCGTTCAATTTTCTCTATTTTCTATGACGTTTCTGAACAATTACTATTATTGTTAAATTATTTGTGACAGAATTGCCAAATAAGGTCTAGATTTACCAACTACAGTTTGGTGGTCTTTATTGTCCTCTGGTTCTGGGTCAGACTGGCTCAAACATGTAAGGCTGGATGGACAAGTCTTCTCTTGTTGACATCTTTTAGTTCATTTGTAAATAAAACTTTTCTGCGCTGCTATATAGTCGTAAACCCCTCTATCAAATTAGAATGGACCGCTCTGGAAGCTGGATTGGGGCGGGGTGTCAGGCACCTCATTTGGATTTAAAGAGACAGCATCAAAACGAGTCGATCAGAGGCACACCTCAGAAAAGTGGTGAAAGACGGGCTTGTGGAGCTACAATAAGGAGGAATTGAGACCAAAGATTTGCAGTTCTATTTTATATAGACCCAAACTGAATGATTTAAATGTGAAGGATTTAAAAGCATGATGTGTCCACTTTAAATGATTCAAAGCAAAGAAAAAAACAGTACAAACATCTGAATGAGGACAAGTTTGAGGCTGAAAAGGACTCGAGTGGCTTCTAGCCATTTGGTGTAGTTACATCTAAAAGGCCACTTCCTTGTTCATGAATTATGTCCGTGCACACTTGGAGTTTACTGCCTCTGAATTTACAATCTCAGCCTGATCAAACATTTATGTTTGGGGTCACTGCTACAGCACAACAGTGACTGAAACAGTGAGAAAGGATGAAATGATCAGACAAGGGCTGGCCAGCTGGCTGAGCAGAGACAGCCACAGCTTGTATTTGTTTTGTTTTTTCCTTACTCAATTCAGCACCAATTTGAACATTCTTTGTTTTTTCCCTTAGGCAACATAAAACAGGCATTAGGCAGTAAGTGGTATTGAGAAGGGTTGGGGGTAAGACAGGACGTTGACTGGGAATCTAAAAGACTGAATAGGTTCAATCAAGAGTCAGACGGGTGAATATAGGATGAAAATAAGGCTTGTGAGAGATCTCAAGAGGCAGAGAAGAGAGACTGAGAGAGAAGTGGAAGATAGATGATTGGCTACACCCAAATCACCTCAGGAGAGAGATTGAGATCAGGGAAGAATGGGTGACGAAAGACAAACTGACGAGGGCTGAAGGTAGAAAGAGGAGAGGTGGTTCCAAATGCTTCATATAGACAAAGGAGATGAGAATGGAAAAAATGAAAAGGGTGATATTTAAATCCATTACGGAAATAAAGTAAGATAAAAAGAATGATTAAAATTAGAACGAATAGGAGGAATTTGAGAAAACAGAAGGGTGGAGGTAAAGAAGTCCCCAAATGAAAAGAAATAAGTCCAGATTCTAAGCAACCCCACGACACAATCATAGCAATCACATGTAGAAAACTAATTAATTGACTGAATTAAATGAACTGAATGAGCCTTTCTAATCAGCTCTGTTAATCCCTTAATAGAAAACACCCTGTTTAAAAAGGAACAAGCTTGAAATTTAGACTTATTTCAAACAATCATAGGAGAAAAGCATATACCTGGATTAAGTTTCAAAGAACAGAACAGGTGAGGTGCTTTGATAATAAAGATCATATTTAAGGACTATTAAAAGTTAGTTGGAAAGAAAAATATGGGATTTTTGGTTCTGAATGCTTGAATTGGACAGTAAGCAGCACTTCAGTTGATAAGCAAAGACTTTAACTTCATTCTTAGCTGCCTAACTTTGTGACTTATTTTATTGAAATCATCAGTTCCAGTGTATCATTTGCTTAGTTATGCTGGCATCACACAAAAAAAGGTAAAATAAATACATTTCCAGCTTAAAGATGTTTAAAAAACTCAGATCTTGTCCATAATTAAAAACCTGCACTTTTTACCAGATTTTGAATGAATGAATGAATGAATGAATTAAATTTATTTCAGACAATTAACAATTTTAAATAATAAATAAATCAATTTC
>JARVJO010000001.1:14828378-14860903 GCA_031762555.1 Cynodonichthys magdalenae
AACCCATCCCTGAAGCAGGCTGGGGCGCCCACCAGCCCACCCCATGGACAAGCCGATCCCAGCCGAGGAGCAGAGCCCGCCCAGCAACCGACGAGAGGGGCCGAAGACCCCCACGCCGAACCCCCAGTATCAGTACAGAAGACCCCAAAATCCAGGCCAGCATGATGCTCCCCCCCAAACTCACCAAACCGTCCCAAGAGTCCCCCGATTTTGCCTGTCAAAAAATCTTTCAACTCAATTAACCCTGTGTTTCATGCTTGTATTTTGGCCCAAAAGTTTCTCTTTATAAGCTTCTCTATTCAGGAATAGCAAAATGTAGAAAGTCAAATAGATGTTAAGGATACATTTCTTTAAATAAAATTTTCCTAAACTGAATTCACCTCCTAGGGAGTAAAGAATAAGTCAAACATTCATCTCAAACTAGCAAAGTACAGAGAATAGAAAAGGATCAGCTTTGCAACTAAATAAAAAAAACAATAGGTGAGCAGGATTTGGGTAGGATCTTGGAAGAGGGTGTCAAGTTTAAACCAGCAATCCACCGGCACAACCCTGCTTATGAAATTTTACGCAACTTATGTAAGGAAAAACATGTTACAGACGGACCGGGACCGAAGTTGTGGCAACAATACAACTACTGTAGTCGATGCAATTAATTCTTTGTCTTCTTAAAATTAATGTGGTCACCCACACGTTGATTATGAAATTTTATGAAGGCAAATATAACAACTCCCCAAAATTTCTGTTAAATCTCAGCAAACCTGAGAGCGTCGCCAAGCCAAAGACGGCATCAGGAAACCAAACCGGGCATCCTTATGATGCCCTGACATGATTTAGCTCCCAGGAAGTTCAGTAAAGAGAATAAAAGGAAGTGATGCGCTGTTCAAACTGAATAATTAAATCAAACAACCAACTCTTGATCGTTTGAACTGCCCCAAAATAAATTTAGTGGCAATTTTAGGGGCAAAATGGGGAAGAATTTGAAGTAAAAGCAAAAACAAAGAATCAGTCAGAACAGATAAAGAGGCAATCAAAGGAAGTGGAATTAGAAAGCGAGCTCACCACAATGCTGCCAGGGATTTACAGTACAGACTTATACCAGGCTATCAGTGTGAAGGAGCCAGCTGAAATATAACAGCTGGCAAGCCCAGGTAAATACCAGGTAAGCAATAAGAATGTTGTGTATAAATCCAAATGGAACAAGAACAGAAGAGAGAGATTTCAGGCTCCTTTATATATTTATATAAATAGGATTTATATTCATTGTTTTATGTTTGTTTGCTTCGGCAAGTAAAGAGCGCTTAGTCAATCTGAACTGGGCCATGGATGCAGAAAAATGGGTAGAAAACTGAGGATTTAGGAATATAAGCTAACAAAACAAATAAAGCAACAAGTCTGATAAATGATAAAAATATGGTGCGATTGAGAGAAGCGAGCCCACAGTAAGAGTTATACGAGCTGCACAACAGCAGAGCTCGACGTCTCAGAGTTAATCATTTTTTAAAGGTCAGCTTCTTGCTAGACAACCACGAGCCTCCATTCCAGCATGGCTGATTCTGATCTGTGACGGTGCCAGGTGGCACTCAGTCCATGTGGTGTCTGATGGATACCGCTCACCCCCCATCGACCCTATCACTGCTCACAGTCACAATCACCCGAGCTGTGTGCCTGGAGTTCTGCCATACTGATACAGAATCACATTTTGGTGGTTTTTGATCAGTGAAAAAAGAAAAAAATACTAGGAAATAAACTGCTACATGCAAGCAAGTACCACTATGTTTTTATTGTATTCCCATGAATACGGCCTATAACAGGGAAAAGGATGGCAGCTTTAATGTAAATTTAAAGCAAATAATGTTCAGAATTGGATGGCGTTAACTCAAAATAACTTACTTATACAACTATTGATACGAGAGCTTGTTTTCAGAAGATAAAGCCATTTCAACATTAAATAAAGATTTTAGGATTGTTGTGCTTTTAACTAAAACACGAAGCACTGATCAATGCACTACTGTTAAAAGATCACCTCCAGGTGTCATGGCTGCGATACTGAATGATGAAACTGCAGGTAACAAGAGCCACTTAGCTTAAGAACAACTTGTTAAAAGAAACAAAGCTTGCTTCTTTTCTACACAGTACATCAGGACAAATCCACAAACTTTAAATTAAAAAAATTAGCACTGAGGGATTGTATGTTACCCGACACCTTTGATGTCAGTTTTAGCCTCAGATCATCTAATATAAAGGAAGTGATGGCAGTGAAACTGGTTTGGTCAAACCTTGAAAATATGCTTTATGCTACACTACAAAATGTCCCGATCAGAGGATGTTTTCTGAATGACTCTCAGCTACTACCACTTTAAATTTTATATAAATATCTGCAGAATCAATTGAGTTATAGCAAATTGTGTCAGCTGTACAATGATTACTTTAAGCGTTTAGTTCAAATTCATCCAGTAAAAAAAAAGTGTGAATGCCAACCAATAATGCCAATGCTTTAAGCTAATGCTTGGTTCACGAGGCAAGATAACTGTGCCGATTTTTGACGCGATTTTCTCCTTCAGACAATCTTAAGGATGTTCTGATTATGGTGATGTTTCTAATGATAATCTTAGGAGACATCCTGTCGTGTGTGGTGTGTTAAGAGTGATCTAGTTGATTCAGGAGTACAACAGAACCGCTCCGATTTTAAATGGGAGATATTCAACATGTTGAATGGTCTTGGCCCGATATCCCAGCGTGTGGTGTTATTCAAGGACAAACAATTGTTGTGTAGCCAATCAGAAGAGGGAAATCTAAAATACAGAAGACAAAACACCTGCCATGGAGCACCAGAAAGTCTGGTTTTGTTTACTCTGTTAAAAATAATCTACAATCACTATTAGTTCTTCCTTGTCGGCCATGTTTGTTCACTCCGAACTCATATTTGATCAAGAAGTTTTGCGATATTTTCCGTCTGACGTCTGAATGTTGGTGCGATGCGTTTTCTTTGCCACGCACTGTAGGACCAAACCTGCTATAAATATAATTTTTTATTGTCAAGTAGGCTCTCTCAGGTTTTGAAAATCAGTCGACAATTTAAAAATCTGGCCGTGTGAACCAATGAGCAGCACCAAGTGGGCATTCTAAATGGCTCTTGGCTACTCCCACACCAAATGTTAGTGTTAATCATATTTGTGTTTTCTAAAAAGGTCCTGTCACCCTCTAATGTTTTTGACAACTTAAGAAATTTTTTATGTCTAAATTTCTATTTATAGTTGATCAATTTGTAGTACCGTAATTTGCGTTACAGTATGTAGATACCTAAAAGAGGCTTCTCGTTGATTTTTTTTATTCCAAATTCAATGTAGATGTCTTTAAAATGTTCATAAGTTGGCATAAGTTAGTGTGACAGGGCCTTAAGCTCACTTGGATGTGGCGGCCATCTTGAATTAGGTTTGCTTCAAAGATTAATGAATTGAAGATGTTTACTGAGTAAGGATTTCTGGCAAAGTTA
Organism: Cynodonichthys magdalenae; assembly: GCA_031762555.1. Taxonomy (NCBI): domain Eukaryota; kingdom Metazoa; phylum Chordata; class Actinopteri; order Cyprinodontiformes; family Rivulidae; genus Cynodonichthys; species Cynodonichthys magdalenae. Next base: position 14,831,872 of record JARVJO010000001.1, read on the forward strand.
AGGGCAAAACTTTTAACTAAACATCTCATGTAAACTCAAAATGTGTTGAGGATTAGTCTCAGCTACTACTTCACCAATATTTAGGGCAATCCCTGTCAAATTAACTATATGTTAGCTGGCTGTAGTAGCCATCTTTAATCAAACTGACCCAAACTTAATCAGTTGATGCATTTCTGATAGTGTTTTAAAATGTGTCAGTTACAAGAAATATGCAAGTTATTCAGTTAAAAAGTATTTTTCCCCTCAAAATGAATATATCTGTGCCCTTAAGTGTAAAGATTTACCTATAAGGTCTGAGCAAACAGCCATAAGTTGCATCAAGGTGAACAAAACCTTGGTGCAAATCAAAACCCACCCAACATGAAGTCTACTCCAGCTCTCAGAGCTTCACAGCAATATTCTGCTGCAGAACTATTATACAGGAAATACATTAAAGTTTACAGGAGCTGTTTCTGACTCCAACTCCTTTGTGTATAATACATTAGAATATAGTATGCAATATATCCAAAAGACACAGAGTCTGTTGCTTTCTATTTTGCTCATGATTTTTGAAGTATAGACCTTTTTCATAAAGCACCACTGGGAAATAAAACCTGATGTGTACAACACGTCACTGGGCACATTTCTGTGACATTTGCAGACTGAAGAGGTAAAATTTGATTAGGTTTTATAAGTGCAGGTATGTAGAACGGGTTTTTGACAATTTTCCCATTACACCCCAGTCAAAACAGGATCAACCTTCCTGCGGGGAAGTCGAAGGGGCAGAGTTTGGCACGTAATTTAAAAGGCAATGGGAACAATCACAGCGAAGACGAGAGGAGGAAGTTGAAGAAAGAATCACGCGGAGTTTAAGAAATAATGAGCACTTTTCATGGTCAAGTCTAAGAAATAAGGGGGGGCAATTAGAAAGAACAAGGGGGGGAAGGTTGGACGTTCGTGGAGAAAGAGCACGCTGAGTAGACAGCGGAGAACAATGCTAATGAGGCGCAGGAGGAGAGGGAACCGAAAGAAATAGAACCTGAAAATTAAGTGAAAGGTCGTCATTTTCCACTGCTAATTATACAACAACTTTGGCTAATATTTGATAGAGTGCTGAGCTGAGCTATTAATATATCAAACTGTGTATAGCATATTCCCCTGACTGCAATCAATCAAACAGCCTGAGATGCTCTCAATTTTGTGTCACACACAACTCTTTGTATTGCTGAATATGATACTTCTGGGGAATCTGATACAAGAATCTTAATTTAGCTGGGAAACAAGAACAAGAAATCACACAAGAAACAAGATAAATGCATCTGCTGAGGCAGATATAAAAAAGTGTAGTTTGGAGATAAAACAGAACTGAGGCATGCAGAAAACGATGGTGGAAAAGCAGGAAATGAAGACTGAAAAAGAGCAGAAGAAGACTGAGGGAAGGGGGTCGAAACAGGGTTTAGTTGTACCCTATGGGAAGAAGTAATTAAGTGTTAAACTACTGTGTCGATAAATGTGTCAGCACAAATCAGAGGCAGAGGAAGAAGGGAACGGGAGGGAGAGTCAGCACTTTATATATACACGTGTCATTTTATATGATAGTGTAAAGTCAGAAATAAGGATTGATGGATGGTTTCATTAAACAACAGACAGGTAATAAGGAGAAACAAACAGTGGATCAGCATGGAAAACTAAATCAAACAGTTTGAATCATATTAAAGCAAAAAGACAGGATGATAAAACAAAAAGAAGAGTGACAGAAAGACAGATAAAGGAAAACAGAAAAAGCGAGTGGTCTAAATCAAGGAGGACAGCCAATGAGACAGTGAACAGTTCAACAAATCAAGTCCAAACAGGGAGGAAGGGGTAAACGGACAGAGGAAGTGACAAGAGCAAAAGGAAACAGGAACCGTATAGATGTCAGCCAGAGGAGGAGATAATTACTTTGTTGTTCCACCTCGACGTACTTTCTCCCTTTCTCCTCTGAGCCCAGGCCTGTCTGATGTCAGACCACCAAACTCAGCACAGATAGGGATGAGGAGGAGGAGAATACAAAAAGGAAGGGGGGTGGGAATGAGGCAAAGAGCAAATCTTCATTCTTCCCACCATCGCTCTCTCCATCTCTTGGATTCTAATTATTGCTCATTTCTGCATCACCAGCCTGAACAGTTGTCTACTTCACTTTCTTCCTTGCATCTGTGTTGATGTATCCCTTTGACGGTTTTATCCACTCGGCAATTAGTATCACAGAGTCAGTCACTCTTTTCATGTCAGGAGGCAGCCACGGCAACAAGGACTGGGAAGGAAACTTTTACAAAAACTGCTTAATAAATCACTTCATTTGATGCCAGACCAGCCGATGGGACGAGAACATAATATGAAGAGCACTCAGGTTCTCGAGGAGTATCATTACATTTGTTGTAGGACTTGTATGCCAGGGTATATACAGAAATGCCTAAATTAAATTTGATAACTTTTAATAACATTTTTAATACCATCACACCCTCGAGCTCCAGCGGCAACTTTTTGAACTTTAGTTCGGCGTTACTGATTATAAATAGATTAGTGTCACTTTCCCATTTAGCTTTTGTAGTAAGTGTAGTATTTTTACAGTTACTGGGTACTAAGGCTGTGTATTGGCAAAAATTTAGTGATATGATACATATCACACAAAGGTATTGCGATACTGTAAGCAAGGTGATTTATCGCAATATATTATGATACTGTAACCAAGACTGTAAGCTTCTTTAGACTCGTTTTTTGTGTACAGTGCCCTGAGATGACGTTTGTTGTGACTTAGTGCTATATAAATAAACTGAATTAAATAAAGGTAATATATTTCGATACTCTATGCATGGCGATATTTTGTGATATTGCCATTTTTTTCTCCAAAATGTCTAATTCAGTATGTTTAAGTATTTTTTATGTTTCATATTTATTTCACCCATGTTTTTAATGGTTTGTACAAATGTGCCATTAAATAACTTGATAATTTGTGGCAGATTTTAGAGTTATCATTAATTTATTATAAAATAAGGTCACCCACATAGCCTATCTCTCATGCTAAAGTTCAGTAAAGGAATGAAGTGAAGCTGCTGCAGTCTGTTTCTGTCATGTGGCATGAGTACAACAGTCATTTCAATGAGTTATGTTTCATATGGTTGGTACAGTTGGCCACTTCAGTACTGTCCCTCGGAGACCCCCTTCAGCTCGGGTGCTAAAAAAATGTCTACCTGCTTGCAGTAACAGGACATCTCTGCTAGCAGGCTGCAGCTGGGAGAAAGAAGGTTTCTTATGGGACACTTCAATTTGGTTTAAAATACAGACATCCCAGCTTGACCCTAACTCAGCTTTAAAGGCAGCGAGTGTCAGTCTAACCCACTCAGATTCAGCCATCGGTACTTAGTGCTAATGTTTTAGCCAGCGTTATACTCCTTAGGAGTGGAGGAGCTAAACGGCTGGCTGACTGCTACAAACTAGAAGTCTGTGGCTAAATTACAACACAAAAAATGAACTGCTGGCATGAAACTTTACATTTTAAGCCTCAATTAAAAATCAATATTGGGAAATGAAATATCGTGATATTTCAGTGCATCGATACATAGACTCCTTTGCCTCAATAACACTGACATACACATTTATTATTTAATCCTAACCCGAGACAAAAAGTGATTTCATTGTTACAGGATTTTTAGGAGACGGGGGGGAAAATACAACATTAGATGGGTAGTTGTTAAAAAAAATGAATACCTCATCAGATGTTTCTTTTTAATGACCTTAATTTTTGCTAATTTCATTTATTATCTTTTAATACATTTAACAACCCCACGAACACTGTATGCACACAACACATCTTAGACCTAAACACATAATGCAGTGAGTGATGGTGAAGCAGCATATCAAACATGTATGGGTTTGTGAATGCATATTTTATCAAATTTGCCTATTTATGCGGCTGCCATCATAGAGAAAGATTCACAGTGTTGTAAGGGACAGAGGTGAAGATTGAAAGTGATGAGGAGGAGAAGGTTGAAAGCTAGAAATAAACAGAAGCTGCAGGAAGACAAGAAAGAGAAGGGAGGAGTGGAGGTACTTAGAACGGAAATGATAGAGGAGAAGAAGAGAAGGAAGACGAAGAGGAGGAGGAGTGACCTTGGATGCTAAATCATGCTACATGGTTACTGCTCAGGCTAATGGAGATGTAGTACAGTGACAGAAACTGAGAGAGGCTCTGAGGTCAGGAGGAGCCCCGAACACATCACCAGAGGATCTGAAGCAACAAGAGCTGAATGCCTCTAAAAATACACAGGAGGTTAAAGAAGGGGAGAAAAGTTAAAAAGAAATACAGATTTAACCAAAATAGTTTGAGCTGTAAGATATGTTGAAACAGACTCTATACTGTGTACAGCTGCAGTTGGGTAAAAAGATTAAAGTGAAAAACCACAAAAAGAAAGAGCAACAACAAATGTTGGAGCAACTGATCAAATATGAGAAAACAAAGATGGAACAAAAACCAGAAAGGTTCATTGTGAGTGAAGAAGCTAAAAGGAAAGAATGTTAGATTGAAATTTAATTAATCCAAAGCTTCTCAGATGACCCAACATATTTAAATTAGAAAAGTTGTTTTTTATTTTTTTTAACTGAGGTTAGTTTGACAGTCCATATTTGGACTGTCAAACTAGTTACAAAATCTTTTTGGTTTTTTTTTGTTGTTTTTTTTCAGGAAATAAAAATACAACCAATAATGTTTAGAGATTCCTGACAAACCTGAAAAAAAAAAATACTTGAGCCACTATTTTAGGAAGGGGTCAATTTTTGGTCAACGGCACAGCATAAATGAAATGTTTGTTGTAACAAACAGAAAATCCTTTTTTAATTGGTTAAAAAATAATAAACCAGTGTATTAACTAAAATAGAATGGAACACGTCTAATTAAACATGACTGTTTGTTGGGAAAACATTTTTTCAATTTGTGAAATAAGAAAATTTAAGCCAATTTTTTTTTCTTTGCAAGAGATAGATCATAACACCAACCAAGCTCGTTTGACCCCCCCCCCATGGAGAAGTGACCTACTGTTCCTCATTTCTTTATTGATCATAACATTTGTATATATAATAAAAAAAGAAAAAAAACATGAAAACTGTTCAGGAAGGGACAGGATGAAGCAACTAGTTTGAACAATTCCTCTATTTTTACACTAAATATTATAATTCACTTCCTCCAGTCACAAACGAGTGTGCAGGATTAAAAATATACTGCATGAACTTGATTCTAGCAATGCCATTTCTCCTGCATCTAATAAAACATGTAGTATAAAAGCTGTATTAATCTGAAATATTGAGCAATACTGGGTATAAAGGCATCATAAAGTCACAAGAAACCAGAATGCATTTTTATGAACAAAAGGGAAAAAAATAATCAACTATGACTCGTGTCATTACAGTACATCACACCACACAATGGTCATGTAGGGGGGTCTTAGTGCCTTAGAGTGCCTATCAATTATACTTGGACACATAATGGCTGCAACACCACTGTGATATTTCTCGGGGCCTTTTATAATCTTACAATATGACCAAAAGGCTTTCAGCTCAGAAACTATAGCAGCTCTGAGTTGTGACTCTTGTATATTTCCTGTTGAAAATCTGATTGAGCGACCACAGTTATTACCACTGAGCTTAAAAAGGGGGTAACTCACAGTCCTATGGTGTGACTGATTGTTCCTGGAATCTTTCATTTTTTTTTGTTTTCAACACCAATGTTTTTGACAATACTGCCAGGACTTGACTTTAGTCCAAAAAATGTGTTCCGCATTGCTGTGGGAACACAGTGAAACTATTGTAATACATCTAAATCTTTGTATTTGCTCTGATGTGTTGAGCTTTTCAATTTAATTGGTGCAAGTCAGTTCTTCGCCTAAATAACTCGACTCATTTATAGAAAATATATGAATGCAAATGTTACCAGGGACATTAGGGCAAATTTAAAAGTACTTACTGAGCCTAAACTGTGGCATTGGTCTAATAAGACAATTTTGATGTCAATGAATGCAAGACCTTCTATTTGCCCAATATTTGGAAAATTAAGGAGCTCATACTGGATGTTGCAGGAAGACATGCCTTTACTATTATTACTGCAGTGTTGAGCTTAATGAGCTTTTGTCATGGTAACAAACACCTGTTTGCTGCAACATGAGGTTAACACATATATTTGTGTTTGTTAGAAAGAAAGCTGTTGTTTGCACCTTTTAAGCACTTCTAAGAAAGTTAATTTTCACTTTTAAAAAACGACTTGATTGTTCTTGTAGCAGTATAATTTCAGTGCTCACAGACTTGGCAGTGATCCTGTTACTTATCCAGCCTGAGAAGGTACTGGTTGAAGTGTTTGTGTATGAACTGATTTCCTTTTAAGTAACTGTGTAATTTTATTTATATTAGGGTTTTATACATTTGTTTTTAGATGTTACATTTCTGTGTGTGTGTTTTTTATGTAAATATGAATGTAAAGTCTGCAAAAAGTTGAAGAGGAAGACAAAAAGACCAATGATCAGGAAAGATGAGATTTATCCCTGGTTCACACGGCAAAATTTAAAAATAGTTGGCTGATTTGAAAAACCTCAGATCACACATGACTATACGACAAAGACAACACACCAACAAATTTCACTCACTGACATTCAGACGGATAATCAGACGTATATCAAACGTAATTTTGGAGTTAACAAACATGGCCGACAAGAAAGAAGCCATGGTGATAAGTTTGTGGACGATTTTTAACTGAGAATAAAACATTACACCAGACTTTCTGGTGAACCATGGTAGTAGTTTTGTCTTTTGTATTTTGGATTCCACTCAGTGTTTAAGTCACCTTTGTTCCGATTGGCTGCACGTCACATTCAACAGGCTCGGTTGTCCTTGGGGAACCCCAAAATCTAGAATATGGGGCCAAGACAATCCAACATGTTGAATATTCCCAATTTGAGGTCAGAGCAGTCCCGAAGTCCTTCACTGGTGACTAGCTCACTCTTAACTCACCCTACACATCGGGAATATCTACTAAGATTCTCTTTAAAACCATCACGATAACCAGGGCGTCTTTAAGATTGTCAAAAAGGGAAAATCAGGCCAAAAAATCTGTACAATTATCCTAACCTAGTAGATGTCAAAACAGTATTTTATAACTCCTTATAAAAATTATATTTAACCTCAACTAAAACCTGGAGGGGGGATATTTTATGCAACAATATTCTTAAAAAAAGAAAAAAAACACCTTTGTATACAATACCTAGACTTTGGTTACCCAGTATTGCTCAATGATTCAGTCCAGTTGTTTCTTTTTGAGCTTTGAGGAGTCGGTAAAAAGCCGTGATCAATATTCTTACTCAGAACAGCCATGACTAAAAATCTATGCATCTGCCCTGCAGCTTGCCTGAAAGTAGGCGTCTCTGATTTCCCAGCTAACTCTGCATTATTAAACATCTAATCCCATCATCCCATCCCATCAACACCAATATAAATATGCATGAGAAGCGTCAATCAGGATGGTTTCATTTGTAAAACTTGATTATGTGACAGTAATTACAGCCAATCTAAAAACCGAAAGAAAAACTGCTGCAGTCCTCGGTGACTTTATTTTGAATGAATTTTAAATAGAGTTAGGTTCGGGGGGGCATGAAGAAGCAGCTCCCTGGGTGTCTGAGTCATCCTTGATGGCATTTATGGGATGTAAGTCAGGTCTGAGGGGAGTAGAGTGCCTGGAAACACATTATACAAATAAGACCCTTAATGCAGAGTGAGAAACTGGACAGAAAATGTCGAGGAGGAGGAGAGAAGGTACACAAATTTGCTTATCCCAGAAAAGTCATACCAATCAACGCCACACACTTCAGGTGGGCTGAAGTGTCCCACACACACTTAACAAAAACATGGCCTTATCCCACTCTCATAAAAACATGCATGGATAAAAAAAAAGAAATCCACAACGACGAAAGAAAAACAACTGACGCAAAAGGCTTCCTGTTCTCATCACCTTTCTTTATGGGTTTTAACCTCTCTAGATTTAGTTCACCTCTTTCCTACTTGTCATTTTTAACAGTTGCTCAAACACTTAAAACGAGGACACATTTGAAACACTTCTCTCTTCATTATCCCACACAAGCACTCATTACAGACAAAATCATCCGCAATCAATTTCACAGCAAAGTTTAGATTGTTTTTTTTTTCCCTTCAATCTCAACTTTATTGTAATTCAAGCACTTGCTGTTAAAATTTAAAAAGGCCACCTTTACATGTGAGGCTCCACAAAACGCCTTAATGTCTGCCTCCTGCAGGGATTTAAGTATGATCACGCTCACTTTATACACACCAACTGCTCTCTAAATGAGCAGACAGACTTCTCTTTTAATGTTTCCTTGGTGCACTCTCCCATCAATGGCCTCATTTTTCCCCCTTCCCTCCCCCCAGCTTCTTCAGCATCCACCCGGTGTTCTTTCTAGCCATCTTTTCACTCCTCATTTCCTCTGCTTCTCCAATATTCATCTGTTTCTCCTTAATTCCACTAAAAGATTGGTCCAAGTATTCAGATCACGCTTCATGTTACTGCATATAATTTAGCTTTCACCTCTGTGCAACAGTATTCCTGATCAGTTAACTAACCCAAACTTTTTCTTCTTTAAATCCTTCTCAGAATCCTGCCATCAACTAGCGACCGTTTCCTGTTGAAGAATTTGGTTTCTGGGGTGGATTACAACCTGTGCGTGCTGGCCATCTTTGATGACTCGATCACATCGTTAGCTGCGACTAAGGTTCTAGGCTGCACAACGTTCTCCACCAAGGATGTTTACCCAGCATGCCGCTCTCTTCAAGCCCACTTCCTGGGCGGGACACTCACCATATTGGTTGGCGGCGTGGTTGTGGTCACGCTGCTCGTGTTTACAGTTGCGCTCATGGTTCGCCACCGTGTTTGCAATCACGGAGACCACATGATGTGCCACAGCGGCAACACTGAGGCAGGAGGCGGAGCCTGCTGTCAGGGTGGAGGAGTGGGAGGTGGGGATAAAGGGGGCAATGGCGGTGGGTGCTACCAATCAAATGGCTCCGGAGACATGATGATGGTGGTCCTGCCCAACGGCCTGCCCTCTAAAAGGGGAGGAGAGACGGGGAAAGAGAAGGACAAGGAGAAAGAAGCAGCAGACTCTGCGTCCCCCGTCCCTCCAAAACTGCCCCCAAAGCCCAGGGCAAAGCCCAAAGTCAACCTGGAGCAGTTTTTATCTGCTGGGGGGGTGGTTTCCACAACAACAGCATCAGGAAGTGAGATGGCGCTGGTAGTGAGGCAAAGAAAGGCATTGCCGCAAAACCTAGAGTGTGACAGAACTCCACTTTACTACTCCCCTTCTCCTCCATCCACACTGCCCCGACAGTCACGTTCCAGGGACCGCCCAAATCCCCGTCTGGAGCGAGAACTGACAAACCGAGCCAGTTTCTCCCTGGCTGCACCCCTGAGAGACTCAGAGATGTTGGACTGGAGAATCACACCCAGAGGTAGGGACAAATGGAACTCCTCGCAGGCCTATCAGAGTCCTGGATCCCCTCTAAGCCCTGCCTGCGGGACTGTTGGCAAACGGCGGCACTCACTAGACATGGGCTCCTCTGTTGCTCTGGCAACCGACGCCGCCGCAACCGTTGCCAGGCGCTACGGTGCCGTAAGCTGTGCCAAGCGTTTGAGCGTGATCTGGACGAGACGAAGCCAGTCGCTTCACGGGATGCTGGTGCAGTGCGCGTCGACGACGAGCACGACCTCCTCGAATACCAGCGACGAAGGCGAAAGCGGCAGGAGCTTCGGGGGCCAGGATTTCAAACGGGGATACATCCATGCTTACAACACCACTAACTCTAACTCAAACACGGGAATTACAGCTGGGAACGTGAAGGACCGGAGCAGGGAGGCAGGGAAGGCTGAGGATCTGGAGGAAAGTGTTGTATAGTAGGTGTGGAGGAGAATAAAGAAAGAGGAAGAAGAGTTCTGTGACAGGAAAGTTCTAACAGCAAAAAAAATAAAGCCGAAATGAAATATGAGGCAATGGGGAGCAGTAAGGTGAGCTCAGAATGAGGGAGGAAAGTCAAATTGGGACACAACCAACTTTTTTGCCCGGCAGGAAGTTCAGAAAAACGAGGGGATAGAAGAAAAAGTGCTACTGAAAGTGAAAATTTTATTTTAATTACATCCTTCAGGCTTAGCTGTAAACAGAAAAAAACTAGCTTAATGCAGAAACTGTCAATGCCAGTGGTATCATGGCTGCACAATATTAGAGAAACATGTAATTGTGATATTATTTAAACCCATGTTTTGCTCAGTCTTCTCTTTGATCATCACGGTGCTCACAATACTCCGTAATTTTAGCATTTTGGCCACAATCATCACTCAGAACATAATGGTCTATAATTTATCACTGTCCAAGCAGTCCTTTGATAATGTTTATGATATCGCAATGACAAAAAAATAAGTAAAACATTCAAGATATTGTGCAGCAGTCAGTGGTATGAAGTCAGAGAGGGTTTGAAGTTAACTTGGATCTTCGTAAAAGCCCTGATAAAACCGGAACTACACACTTCAGTCCTCCAGAGTCCTCTCAGCCAACAACAAGACCATCATGAGGATTTATACTGGATCAAAAACAATTCCACCACTGGTAATACTGGAGAAAATTGTCTTTCACAAAGAAAATGGTGAGAAAATGTGTGGATGGAAAAGCCTAACTTTCCCAATTAGTGCATTTGGCTCAGACCTTGACGGCCCTTATTCTGAAACTCTTTGTCTGAAATTCATTGAATGTGACTCGTGTGTCCTTTGTGTCTGGACAAGGATTTTGGCTGGCTGTGCCTGTGGATTATGAGAGCATAAATACAAAGCACGGTGCACTGGACATGATCAATCGATACAAACTGGGAGGTGGGGGTGAAACGGAGCAGACATTATTAAAAGAAAAATATTGGGATCACCATCGAGTCGATATGGATTACAAAATGGAGACGAGAGGATGATGGAACATATGAGTCCATCCATTTCTGAAAGACAAAACCATACTGCATGTCGGATAATGGAAACCAACGAATAATGCTAATGGGTGCATAAGTGAGCGTGCATTAATGGAACAAAGACTGGCTGTGTATCCGGGTGCACAAATGTATTTGAATGTCTGTGAGGGGCCAATCTAGTCAGACTGTTGATGTATAAAATGTCTAGTGCTTTCTGGACATGCTTAGAAAATAGGAATTTGCACATTTATGATAAGAGGTGGTCTATACAAACTGAAGTGCATTGTTTAAAGGCAGCCATGTTCGATGGAAACATTCAGTAACAGCATGGTCAGACAGCACCGACTGGTAAAGAAAAATCAAACTTTTCAACTCATTTTGTGCGACTTTAGATTTCTTCCTGCCACATGGGTTCAAATGTTCAAAACCAAACTGAGGAATTTCAGAAAACAGGAGAAAAAAAAAAAAAAGAACAGAATCCTCTTGGAGGTCACCAACAACAACAACTAAAAAACATCATTGGAAGATTCTTATGGACTACAGAGACTCAAACTATTGAAGAATAAAAATAAAAAAAAAAAGAAAACTTGAAAGTACATATATATATATGGTCTATATATAAAATGTTACTTGTTGCATCACGTGTTTCTGTTTTTCAGTTTTCTGGGGAATGACGTTAGGATCAGACAAAATATGAAATGTGAGATTTCTGTTCGTTCCTTACATAAATTATGATTCATGGTCAGAATAAAAACACTGAGAATAAATGAAGCTTAAAGGATAATGAATAAACACAGAAAAAAATTAAATCGACAAAACGTCCCAACACACTCAAACTGATGCCTAAAACCAGACTTATTTCGATTTATGATGACTTTTACCCATTAATGTTTCTTTTGTTTTCATTTCATTTTGCCAAAGTGAAAAATGTTCTCTGGACTTGATAAAATAATAAAAATTACACGTATGGAACAAAGAGTGACTGATTACCATAACCATAAGGTAGTGTGACATGTTTGTGTGCGTTTGTTTACAAATGTACTTTTTACACACAATATGTGCTGATCTGAAAATGTATATAAAGAATTGAAACTATTTTTTGTTGTGTAGTTTTGTAAATCACAAAAACAAGAGTCCAGGCTTTTAAAAGCGATTCATCCAGGCCTAAGGCAAACCTATAAGGGAAATGGGAAATAGACAAAATTTAACTTTACTTCTAAATTGGTTTTTAGAAAAAAAATAATAAAACTAATAAAGAGCATCAAATGAAGGCAAACAAAAACAGGCCTACTAAACAATTTCCATTACAAAATCTAATAATTTTTCACATTACGTTGTTTATTTTCAGGCCATATCTGAAATCAGTATAAACATCGACTGGAAAGGTTTATTGGATGGTTTTGTAACCCAGTGACTAACATGTAGGCTATATTATTGCCAAATATTTGCTAGAAGATTGCAGCTCTCGGTGCCACAGATGAGCTATGACCAAACTGGTGCACAGAATCTTAAACAAGCTGCGAAACAGTGAGCAACACATTAAACTGGCAAAATCTCTGCTCAAAGAGGAAGTAAACCAACAGAGCTGCAGATGCTGATGTTACTGACATTTAACACAATCAGTATGCATGTGATGAATCCCACTGGCTCCCTCTTTTTTCCCCCGTTTGTGGGTTTTTAAATCAACTATAAAAACAAAGATAATGATGTTTCAAACATTAAGGTTTTATGTGCTAAATGAAGCATGAGGTTGATGTCTCGCTAACTATATATTTTTTTATAATGTAAAAAAAAAAAAAAACGTCCTCTGGTTGTTTGAAAGATTTACTGTAAATTTTTTTAGATTAAATTTTTTCTTGTGGAAATTCTGACCATTTTCAGAGAAATTGGCAAGCAAAAAAGTGCAGACACTTTAATAGGCCTGTTGTAACAAGCAATGAATCAATTGATTGCACGATAAAATGACAAATATGAAATAGGAAATTTTCATTTACCTGCTTGTTTTCTTTGCATCTCCCTCTTTTCTACTCCTCAACATAGGGAGGAGTGGACTCTGGCATCAGGTATTTCACAGGTGTATGGTCTCTAACCTCTGTAGCATGAGAGCCCCGTGAACAGGTATTTAGCCAGAGGAGCGGTTTTGGTTTTCTGACACCTTTTTTCAGCTGGTGACACCTCAGGGCACCGTGCTGAACCTCAAGTTCACCAAGAGTTGTTTTTTTTTAAATTATGTAAATTTTGTAAACTTTGTAAGCTGCGTCTGAGTGACCACAATTATTTTAAAAAGCCAGAAGACAAATATTAAATTGTCTCAGCTTGTATATGAGGTGGGTAGCGATGATACAGCTTCAGTAGTTTTACGTTGTTTTAAAAAAACTCTGCTCCGGGTCAGTCCGTAACTTTAAAAAAATTTTGTAAACTTCTTAAGTAGCCTGTGGATGATAGCAGTTATTTTATTAAGACAGAGCACGACACATTGGACAAATTGCATTGCTTGGATCGAGGTGGGTAGCAATGTTACAGATTCAATAGCTGTGTGTCGATTTTAACTCCATTACCGGTCCGTCCACAACTTTACGGAAATTTTGTAAACTTCTGTAAACTTTGTAAGCAGTGTGAGGGTGACCACGGTTGTTTCAGGAAGACACATACAGAAGAGTTTATATTGGTTTAAAATGGTCAACAAACAATATTGATCACAATTCTGAGACAATATATCAACCAGCAAAATTTGTTCTTGTGATGGGCCTGGTCACTAGTATTTTCCTGGTCTGGATAAGTAAAGTCTTTATCTTTTTTCAGAAGCATGCAGAAACCCTACTAGATATAAGGAAGTAAGTTTCAAAAACACATGATAGACAACGGAAACTGAATTCAAACTATTTCAAAGAACAGAACCAGCAAGTACTAAAAGCTGTCAGACTAATGGGTCGTGGATCTTGTTACGAACCATATCCGCTGGTTTCACGCAGTCTAAACTAATTTGTTATATCCTTTCACTGCTACCTGCAAAAACCGGCAGCTCAAAATGCATCCATACGAACCCACAGGTCGCATACTCTCAACAGAAAATTTGTCTATTTTCTTGCAATTTTTGTCCACTGACTGGTCTCCAATAGTTACAGATACTACTAGAAGGTACAGATACCCACCATCACACCAGCTGTGACATCCAGCTACTTAAACTCTTGAGGACTTTCAGGTCCAGAACTGAAATAATCTCAGCACATGTTCTTGGTTTCCTGTTTGTTCTTATTCCAGCTGGACCCAAAAAAAAAATCAGTTTCGTGGAACTGAGTGCTTAAAGTCTGTTTATTCAGATCTGCATAAAAAGTCATTTGTACTTTGATCAAATTTTAGAACAAGTGTCCTAAAGTCGAATGAGGCTTCAGATCTTTGATAAATGGAAGAGAGGAGCAAAAATATATATATTTTACTCATCCTCGCTTTCATCTACCTCTCCTCTTGGATGTCTTTACTCTCTATTAAGCCCTTTGAAGATGAAGCTAAACGTCCAAGATGGAGAGTGAACGAGAGAGGGAGTAATGTGTGAGTGTTGACACAACTAGGGAAAGACTTACAGATGATGAGAAAGAGGAAAGAGGGCAAAGTCATTATGTTTAATTTTAGTTAACTCTGGCCTCTGGACACCCACAGCTGAGTGTGCATGTTTTTGAATGTGTTAAAACAAATACTGTGTGGTCAGGTGAAAATGTGTGGGCTGCCATTTATTGTTTTTTTTTAAATCACTTTAATATTTTCAGAACAAGTCTTACCACATGAGAATACAGACGGCACTGAGCAAAACTTTTATGCACTTCAGAAAAAAAAGATGTAATGTAGTAATGCTTTACATAAAATACAATTGGTCAGTGCAAAATGAACAGAAGTCAATGGTTAATGGGAAAAACTCTGCGAACTGGTTGATCCAATTAGTTAAGATAACTTAAAGGCGACATATGCTTTTAAATCCTTCTTTTCCACATTTAAATCATTCAGTTGGGGTCTATTTAAAGTGGAACTGCAATGCTTTGGTCTGAATTCCCCCTTATTGTAACTCCACAAACCCCGACAATTTTCGAAGGGGTGTCTGAGATTAACGCATCAGTAGAAACTAAATTCAAGTTTCTTGCACTCCTGGAGACTCCAAGTATACAAAAAAATGCATTTAACTGCTAAAAAAGTGGATTTTTAATGAGATGGCCCCTTTAAACCAGATCTTCTGTAGGTGTAACGGCCTCTGATCCTCTCATTTCATCCCAGAAACAGTCAACGAGATGAAAGCTCTGCGTTTGTCCATCACGTCCAGGAATAGATCTCAACACCTCTAGATGTCGTGTTTAGGGTCATCGCTCTGCTGTGGAACATTTAGAAACAGATGTTTCCCTGATTGTATTGCATGATACGCAAGTACGAGCTTGTATTTTCAGCTTCACCACCGCCGTTAACTAAATTTTCTACTCCATTTAGAAAAACGCAGCCCCAAAGTTGCAGGGAACCTCAACCATGTTTTATATCAGCTTTATTGTGCTGCTCTCTGTCTCTTTAAGGAAAAGATATCAGATCTTATATCATTAGATAAAAGCACTTGCTGCCATCTTCCTGCACTTCGATTTCTTATGTTTTTGTGCCGAGTTGACGGGTTTTGTTTCTTAATCAGGTTTTTGGCTTTATGGTTACAGGACAACTTCTGATCCCACGTTTGTCAGTTCTGAGCTGATGGTAATGACCGACGTCCGATTGTGAAGGGAAGTGAGCGCGACGCCCTTCAGTTGCTGCATCAAGTTTCCAAGACCAACCGTTGCGTCTACGGTCCTCAGTGTCTGGATCTTTTGGCCTCTTCAAAACCACTTGAAAAGCACATCTTGACGCCTCGGTGTACTCCACAATCATTTCCTGAGAGAAACATTTCTGATGTCGTATAATAGTAGTATAGTTTGCAACCATCTAGTGTCCTTTAGCTGTACTCAGTCCCACCTCGGTGTGACATGAAACTATTCTGTTGCAGAGTTTGGCTGCTTCTAAACCAGTTTAAGGCCTGTTCTGTTGCAATTAATAACTTTTAAAAGCTCTATAATTGTGGTCATGAGCACCTGTTTAGTATATTTGGTCATAAATCTCATGAAAAATCTACAAAATCCCTAATTTATGCAAGTGTTGCTATGAGAGGGGATGCAAAAGATGCAAAACACTAAGTAGTGATATTTTGTGATTAAAAAACTTGAAAATTAATCTTATAAGTTAAAGTGAAAAGTTTAGATAGGTTTTGTAAATAAAAACATGTTAATGTTTTCATATACGAGTGTGTCAGAGGTGTGTGCGCAAAATATTTTTTCCTCCCTCTTGAGTTTTGAACACCGGGCAGTCTGAGTGTTAGATAGTGCTCCAAATGTGAGACCATCTGCAGCAACGGGGGAAATAAAGGAGAAAGGAGGCGACAGTGTGTGCGGGACTGTATGAGGGAGTGTGTGTCCCCTGACATCAGGTTAGAGGGCAATTTAATTTGAAACTCATAAGTGGCCCTATTAAAGCAAGACTGAGTGTGCCGCGGTCACCTTTGAGGATGTGTGCGTTTTGTCTGCTTGTGTATGAGTGCAGTTATGTGTGACGGGCAGGAACAACGTTGTGCAGACCTCCCTCCTCCTCCTGAAGCAAAACCCGGGCCCAATCTGAGTAATTAAAAAAATGTTGAGTAATGTGGGGGAAAAAACCCAAAACAATCACTTTTGAACAAACGCAGACGCGTAATTACACTCCGATAGCTTTTAAGCCATCATGTCTGGATGTTTGTGTCTGAGTGCATGTGAGCCTGCACATATAAACTCCCACAGATATTTGCAGCTCCGATCAAAGTATGATGCATTTCCTCGCAGAGTGCTGAGTAACTGCTGAGACATCATGTCTCAGCTGCTGCGGGTGGCTGGAGCTCAGGGGGAGTGGGGGGGGGGGGGGGGGTTACTTTCCTTTAATAAGAAGGTTGTTGGTTCATTTCCCCAGCTCACGTGGCAATGAATCCTTGGGGAAAACGTCAAATAAAATGAAATTCCTGCAATGTACCCAGTCGGTTCTTTCTGTACTAGAAACCAGCTAAATCAGTCTATTAGTCTATGATACAATAAAAGGACTAAAAAAAACTGATTAGTAATTTATTAGTAAAACAAGTGATATAGTAGAATATTGTAACATTGTAGCAATAAAACCCTACTTTACTTTATTCTGCTTTTTGTTGATGCTTCTAAACACTTCTATCTAAATTCAGTGCGTGTTTCCAGGCAGTAAAGATCCATCTGATTGGCCAATTATATTGGTGGAACACAGTATGAATGCATAATATTAGGAAAATAACCTCTGACTTTTTGCAGTTCAAGCAGACTATTGTGATGCTAACCCTGTGTACATTAGTGCTGCAATGATAAATTAAAAATATCTAATAATCTTAAGTAAAACAAGAAGCCTAAAAGGGCTATTAAGAAAATTCAATATAAAACAGATTTTGATTACTAATTTGGTCATTTTCTACATTTTAATTAGTTATTTTTGCAAAAAAAAAAAAAGAATAGATTTTAGAGATAGCAGCCTTCCCCCACAGCATGGGTCCCCAATTATTTTCTGTCATACCCTTCTAGGGAACTTGCATTTTTTTCATGCCCCCTTTAATTGAATATTGTTGAGAACCCAGAGGAAAGAACAAAAATTACTTTTCAAATTTGTTTATTTTGCTGCATTGGATCAGTAATTTGAAATTTCTGTGGCATTTCTTCTTTAAGGGCAACAAGTTCTTAAAAGAAAACCTTAATTGCATGCTCGCTGGTGCCCCCCAGTGCCTCACAGTGCCCCCCACTACTTGAGAAGCCCTGCCCTACACCATATTAATGTGTAATCTTAATTTATTTAAACGCCTTTTAGACAAAACTGTAACATCTGAAAAGAATCAAAGCATGAAAATCTCACATTGTTACAGTTCACAGGATGTATAAAAAACAAACCTTTCAAACAATTTACAAATAAATATAACATTTACACCTATAAAGTGTCCACTACACATGCATGTATCACATCAAGAGTTATTGAGTTAATGTTTGAAAACAGCTTTCTCCATTTCATTTCTTGCTCTTTAATATTCTTCTGATACAGAGCTGATCTCTGACCTCTTCATGCATTTCCTCTTGCTACGAAAAAAAAAAAAACCTCATTCACTACGTTAATCTGAGCAACAGCAGACTTAAATTGTTCATTTACATTTTCTTTTATTTTGCAAACACCCTGAGCACTCAGCTTAAAAACCAACAATTTCTGTTTTTTTCCTGTTGCAGCTATACTCAAGACTGAAAACAATAAATACAGACTGACAGGACACTCAGGTTGACGTCATAAATGTTCCCTTACATTCAAATCTGTAGAGACTGGAAGGATTTAAATGCATTAATTTGAAGTATTCACAACCCCTTACCTGCAGGGATTAGATTGATGAAAGGAAAGGCACAAAAAAGGTTGTTTCTCCCACAAGTCTTAATCACATGCTGTTAGCAGCCCATCAGTGCTTTATTATATAACTAGACATTAACTGACAAGAACGGACAAAGAGCTGAGAGACAGAGGACTGGACCTTCAGTGGTTAGAATGTTAAACCTGCATAAAAAAAAGAAAACAGCAGAAATGCATGTTATGACAAAGACCTGGCATTTATTAAAGAAATAAATATCGCTCATTGTTTTTCATGACAGTTTTAGACTAAGATTACCTTCTGTAGAAAATCATGAGATCTCATGCAACAAGCTAAGGTCAACATTTTAGGAAAAGATGCTACTACTGCACTAAAATTTATCTCAATATGGAGAATTAGCCGACTTACTCTAATGTTTATGTTTTTAGGGTCAGCTGAATGAAGCAGCCATCTTCAATTGGATTGATTACAAGAGGTAACCAGTTAAATCCATCCAGTAGTTCATGGGATTTTGCTAGCATATAGTTGACTACAACTAGTTATGGCGAGACCAAAAGTCTTTGTCCAAATTCAAGGGCTGCATCCTTCAAAGGACCCGACCTACCTGGTCTACACGAACCAGGTCCTTTAAAAAACTGTGAAGACCAGAAGAATTTGGACTTGAATTTGGACAGTCTTGCCTTCAGCTTTATTCCCATCTTTACCTCGTTGCCTAGCAACCATGACAGCGTTAAAAAGAAATAAGCAAAACAGTATTATAAATTAACAAAATTAGCTTAAAAGCAATACATTAAACATGAAGGTACCTGCCAAATAAGCTTGTTTACAATGGTTTGACAAGATTATATAAAATATAAAATTATTAATGTGTATGCAGATGACAGCCGCTTTAAACTAACATCTTTGTACTACCAGATTTTTATCTACTCCTGTTTCATAAAAATTTCATAAAATTCATTCATAAAATTCATTCAGATTCATAAAAAATCTTGGTCGGCCCACAATGCATAGGGCGAGCTGAGAAGGATACAACAGACCCGTCCCTCAAATCAGAGGAAAAGGACATTTGTGGGTCGTAACTGGAGGAGCCTTTAAATTTATGCAGCCTTCGGCGCATCACTGTTATAATTAGCTTTCAAATTCAGCCTTCGAAAGTTGCAGTCCCTGAATTTGGACACAACTATTATGGTCAGATTTTGTGTTTAAGATCGGTCTTGCTACTACCACACAAGCTTTTAGCTGATATTTGACTGAGTTACAGCAATTTGTGTGTTTAAGTTCAGTTGTGTTCTCCATCTTGAGTCAGGTTTAGTTAGTCAGCTGAAGATTTTCATCCAATAATCATTTTCTGCAAGTTTAATTTTAATTCCATCCATTAGGCATTTAAAAAGCAAAATTATTTTATTGTTGCAAAAATGCATGTGAGAATAAATAAAAACAAATGAGGGGAATTGATGGGCTGCGGTTAGTTATTGCTTGTTTTTTCCCTTAACTAATAAAAATGAGTTAAACTTTATCCAAGTGTAGAAATAAAACTATAGTTTTCACAGACAAGATAACTTCAGAGATAAAGACTAGATTAAACCAGAAATCAGACTCTGCCATGATGTGTTGAATAACAAGAGAGGCAATTTCACAGAGCAGTCGTCCTTAAAGTAAAAAAAAAAAACATCAAGTTGTAATGAAAGAGACAGACGAGCCAACGAGGAAAGACAAAAGAGGGAGAATCAGTGTCCAAACTACAAAAGTGCTAAAATGAAATAAGACTGAGCCTCCTGCAAGGCGTTACCTTCATGCCTGACTTCCCCGCTCACTCCGTCCCTCCACACTTTTAATTTAGCTTTCTAATTTTCTTTCCTTCACCTTCACTGACTTCAGATTCAATCTTTTGTTCACTCAGTTTGCTCCTCGTCTCGACTACTTTCTGACCCCCCCGTGCTGACTTGCTCTTTTTTTTTTGGCGTGGATCTTTTGTTTTGTTCATTTTTAGTCATCCTTCAGGCATTCCATTTGATTCTATAGACTGGGAGAAAATAACTGAGTCACAGTCTTTTTCAGCCAGTTTAATCCATCTTTTAGTGTACATTCTTTTCTCATACCAGCACTGAACCACCTACTCACTACACATTTAGACTCATCTCTTATAGATTATCCAACTCTGTTGTACTCCATAGCTACTTCTTCATGGCCAATTTTCTCCATCTGTCCCTCCTTTAATGTTCATTTCTGGCTTTTCTTTTTTGCTTTCATCTCAAAAATGACCAATTTAAGGGTATTTTGCTCAATGATCAGATTGTTAGGAGCAAAAGAGGTATTATAGATTGCAGTGATTCAACATATAGCAGACAGAAAAGGCTTTTAAACCAGATGCCCTGGTTCAAATTGTTGGCGATATTAGGGATTTTGCTGGTCTGTTGTCACTTTTGTTTCAGGCAATGTTTAGTTGGGGTCCAACTGTAGGGTCAGACAAATACTCCAAGTGCTAATCTTATAGCAGGAACCTTAGCTTAAAACTTTAGCATTAACTGTTGGAGACAATCTTGTAAGCTAGAAAAATATGGGAAAGTACTGCATCTACAACTGATTAACTTTTGGTGTTATTCTAATTTAAAATGACTGCAACAGCTAACCAACAATAGCCAATATAAACATGGCTATAACAACCAATTTTACAGAAACTGTGTTTAACAAAAACTGCATGAAGTAGTAGCTGTGAGTCATCCCCAACGAATAGGGAGCATTTTCAAGGGTCAGACCAAAACTGTAACATAAAGTTTACAATTAGGTTTTCTTTAATGTCATGAACAAAAGCCCCTGAAAGGTAAAGCTGTTTTTCTACAGAGAATGTGGTATCAAAAGATGACTTTTAGTGAGATTTTTGCTCAATTCTGGCCGTTGAGGGTCACCACGCTGCATATTTGGTAGGTTTCTCTGTTTCAACAGCTGGCTTGGATGAATGAGTGATTGACAGGCTTCTGCAGAACTGAGGCTACGTTCACACCATAGACCTTAATGCCACTTCCTGTTACTTCTTGTACAAAGGAGGAAGAAGTCGCCAGACTGATGCATTAACCTGATCGTATGGTCCACATAAAGAGGCACCTTATCCATTTTATCTTTGTAATCTGGTTACAAGACGAACAGGATTTCAGTCGATGACAGCGCCTGCTATACACGAGGCTGTCTTCCTCACGACGAGCTCGACAAGAGCAACAAAAGATATGAATTATACCTGTCTAATGTAGTCGCCTCAAAACTTTGAGCCTCATTTAATAAACATTAATTCACACAGAGCGGCCCCTTAATTATTGTCAACACTAACGCAAATCCCATTTAAATCTGCATTAATTGACTTCTGGACACGCTGACATGATGAGACAAGTTAGCTTGCTGAAATTATTAAAATGTTACAATGAATGCATTAGAAAACGGGTCTGTTTACACATTCAGCAGACATCTGCTCACATTTGAATTCATTTTGAATTTATGTTTTCTCCAGAAGAGGAGTTGAAAGTTCATAATGAATGTTCTATCTATGCCTAGGGTTTTATTTTACTTAAACTTTTTTGGTTTTACCATTGATTTTATAAGTTTATAATAGAGAAATATTCCAAATTTGGAACTTTTTAAATGGGGAGAAAATAGGAATATTAGTGAATTTACTAATAAAGAACTCGGCATGTCCAGTTTCAACCTTTTTTATAGCTTTGAGCTCCAGCTTTTCTGTTTACAAAGTTGTTCGTTTTAAAGAAATTATACCAGCATATTTAGTACAGTAACACATTAGAACAGGGGTCATCAACAGGGTCGTGACCCCTTGTGGGGTCATCAAGGTGAAGTTATTGGTTAATTTAGATTCTTTAATACAATTGTTATTTGTAAGTTATATATTTAAACACACATCAACATTAATCCAACACGTAGCTAATTGATAAATGGAAGCTTAAAACATTCTCATTTAGTCAGAAATGTACACATTAAGTGAGCACACCAGCTGAACTCTGCTTAAATTACAGTCTGACAATTATTTATTTATCTATATTTAGATATAGAATAATACCTAAATCTACAGTTTGGTACATCCTGAGAAAGAAGACAAGCACTGGTGAAGTCCTCAATGCAAAACAACATGGATGCCCACAGAACAGGGGTGGGTGATTGCAGAATCATGTCCATGGTGAAGAGAAACCTTTTCACAACAGCCAACCAAGTGAAGAACATTATCCAGGAGGTAGGTGAATCAATATCCAAATCTATCAAAGAGAGAAAACTGCATGAAAGTAAATACAGAGGGTTCACAACACGGTGCAAGCCACTCATAAGCCTCAAGAATAAAAAGGCTAGATTGGACTTTTGCTTAAAAATAACACCTAAAAGCACTAGCACAGTTCTAGAGGAAGATTCTTTGGAGAGATTAAACCAAGCTCAACCTCTACCACAATGATGGAAAGAGATATACGTATGGCGGCAGCGGCGTGGTACAGCTCATGATCTAAACAAAACCACATCATCTGTATAACACGCCAGACGCATTCATATTTATATACTAGGGGGCCCTTTCTCAATCGCTCCATTAGTTTGGGGGTCTCAGACTGAAAAATGTTGAAGACCTGTTTTAGCAGGATTACTCAATGACTGTTCTGTTGAGTTTCACTACTTAGCGTCATAAACTACGTTAAAATTATTTTGCGTGAACATACAACTCCTCTCAGTCCTAAAAGCTAAAATTAGAGTTCCTGTTTCATGTCTACAAGTAAAATCATGTTTCATGAGTGAAATGTGGAATTCACTTTTTTTAAGTTTTGTACTTAATGACCAGATAAAAAAAAGACACATGGCTCATTTTTTACTTTTCATTTTTCAGTAATTTCTTCCTGAAGCATGCAGAGGGTTTGACATTAATGATCGTTTTAGCCTCTGATCGTTACTAGTTTGAATGAGACATAATTCAACAGTTAATCTGTTTCCTCTGCAGTACTGGGTGTTTTTTTTTTAGTTTCTTTCCTCTATAGTCTGTTTAAACTGCTCTTCCTGTTGGAACCAGGAGTGCATCACTTGCCTGACATCTTAAACTTTCCATTTCTGCTTCCAAAAGGGTTTCACTGTTAACCACCGTGCTTCTCCTTCCTCACCCTTTTTCTGCATTTAGGTATGCTTTGTTCTGTTCCTGACACCTCTCCTCTGTCCCAGATGCAGGTTTTGACTTTTGTCTTTTCTTAAACCTCACATCAGGACGGCTGCCTTCATTACTCAACATCCCACCTGCTGTCCACCTCATCTTCACTTTCTCCTCAGCTTGGAACAAAACGAGCTTCCTGCCCCCTTTTTTATATATATATATCATTTTTACTCCTGTCTTTTTGTCCTCCGAGTGCCAATGCTACCACCTACTCCTCCCACCTCCCCTCCTCATCCCCAAAGGCTCCTGTTAAGACTCATGATCAGACAGAGGCAGAGAGATCTTGTAACTCCTCTCATCTTGAGATGATCCAGGGTTTCTTTTCTGAGAAGCCAGCAGTGGGGAAACGGCGGCACATGAACACACGTGTGAGACCGAGGGAGGAAGATACAGCAGGGTGTCGTCTTTTATTCTTTCCAGAGACGGGAACAAAACCAGGGAGGATGAGGAGTAAAAAGGAAAGGAACAAAGTGATCTAGAAATGCTGAGGGTATACCAGCTCCATTTGATTATTTTTGCACAAAAAAGCAAATGTTTATAAAGCAAGTTCAGTAGATCTTTTTTAAAACAGAGTAAAATATTGAATTACCCCCAGATACGCCTGACTTCTGTAACACAGGAGGGCTAAAATCCACTCCAAGGATTCGATATAAAGATAGCCATATGTCTTATTTTTAACACTCTATTGAATGAATCTGGTTTGTAGCCACAGGGAATTTGAGTTTAGCTATAATTGAGGCTAACTGCTTGGTCCTTTAGCTGCATCCATGACGTCACAAACCAGTAAGCAATTTAGCCTCGTTCCTTATCTTTCTACGCCTGCAGACCAAACACTGCAGAGGATTATTACTTCAAAATATTCCTGCTTTACTGCTGGGGGGGATTTAATCAATCCTGGCAGCATTGTCTACTAAAACTTGGGTTTAAGCAGGAAAAAAATAAAGTAGAAGGTTTGCAGCTGAGATGCAAAGTGTTGCTTTTATAACCCAAACAAATTAAAGATTCTTCGAAGTTTAGTGAATGAGGAAGAAAACAGCTCAGGAAATGTCAGAGGGAAAACCTGTTGCGTGGTCTTTTTGCTTTTAAAGGGTGTTATGTATTTTCCAGGTAGACAGTTAAATTCTTTACCACAATCAAGTAACTATTGTCTCTTTTCCACTAGTGCCTCTACAGCATGATTCAGGTGGTTTTCACTTCAATAAACAGCTCTAGTGGGTGGGTTCATCATAAAGTTGGGTGGTCCCAGAGTCAGAAAAATGATGCCACACACCTTACCAGCTGGTGGTGGTTTTACTTCATTAAGCTATTTGGTAGCCACCATTAAACATAGAAGACCCCGAAGATATGCAACAACAATGGACGACATGGTAGCATTGTTGCAAATGGTGTTAAAAAAATGGTCATCCTTGTTGTGAGAGTAGCTCTGGTGACGCAACCAGTGACTCCACCCCCAAACCAAACAGTGACCACGTTTTCAGGCCAGCACGAGACACTTGGAACCACAGCAAGATAAGTACTGAAAAAGGGGTCTGGTTCCATGAATCCTTGGAAGTAGAAAAGTCTTGGAACCGTGAAGAGACAAGTCGAGCTGTGCTGTAGAGGCGCTAGTGGAAAAGGGCCACGTGTCACCTTCAGTTATGAAAATGGGGTGGCAGAGTGGTTAAGGGAGACATCCTGTAACCAGTACGTAACCAGCCAGTGTGTGTCTGGGTGAATTACTGAAGTGTAAATCGTTTTGGAGGCCATAGGGACTTGATAAAGCGCTTCATAAGTTCAAGCCTTTTTCATTTTGCATCGAAACACCTTGAAACGGACCTTGTTTGGATTTAAAGAGACAGACTCAAAACGAGTTGATCTGAGACACACCCAAAAAAACGGGAGGGGCTTGTGGAGTTACAATAAGGAGGAATTCAGACCAAAGCATTGCAGTTCCACTTTATAGACCCCAACTGAAGGATTTAAAGGTGAAAGAGAATTTAAAAACATACGTCTCCTTTAAGGACACTGTTTAATAAAAAGTAAAAGCTGCTCAGATTCCACTGTTAAGAACAAACTAAAGTATTTTACAGTAAAGCAACTTTCCAATGAAGCTCGTGAACAAAGACTTTATTGTCATGTGACACAATAAGCCGTCATTCATCTCCCTCGATGGGGGCTAAAGTCACAATATCTGCAGCAATATGGGCCGCATTTGCTGCATCCTAATTCAAGGCTTAGCTTGTGGTGGTTTAGGATCAAAGAGCTGCCAAAGCCTCCCCATCACTGAAACAAGAATGCTGAAGCTTTTACAATATCCCATTGCTCGTCAGTGACGGAGCGAAGAGACTGCAGAAAAAATGTCTCGCTGTCATGAAAAATTCTGAATTTAACTCCACACACAGATGCCAGGCGAGGCACGCTGTTCAGCGCCGCTCACAGCAGCTTCTCCTTCAAATGAGACCAGAGCTTCCCCAAGTTTGGCCAATTTCTCCGGCAAGAAAACTTTACTTCATCTTTTAGGCACTGCTTTTCTGCTACAATCGACACCAGACAGGTTTAAAACCAGCCATTAAAATCCCTGAACAATTACAAATCTTACATTTTATTACACTTGAGCAGAGATTTGTTGAGAAGCTACACTCGTCATTAGCAACAGCTTAAGCATACTCTAAATATATTTAATAATTTCAATCTTTATCACTTAAAGTATAAATCACTAATTTCTAAAAACATTTTGTTAATGATTCAGCTTAAATCATTGAGCAGAAAAAGGATTCATGAAAGTATTTAGCAGCAGTTTTATCCATTTTTGCTGTAAAAACCGTACTGGCGTATGATAAATATTATTTAAAGTGATTTTTTAAAGCAAAATCAAAGAATTAGCACATTCAATGATTGTTTATGCATTAAAAAAAATACCTCATTACAAATGAAAATCATTGGAAGAGCCAATTTAAATATACATTACAGTTTAACTTCCTACAATAAAACAAAGCCTTCTCCAATCTGCAGATGTGTTAAAACGTCTGCACTCCACACAGATCCTGCAAACCATTTCACACCAAGAAGAACACAGACTTCCTGTTAGCGGTTTTATTTTTAAGTTGGCTCATGACAGTTGGACCGTGTTTGCCTAAAGCGTCTTAAAGACTCAAGAGCTCATAGATCTTCAAACTGGCGTCCCATAAGAGAACCAAATCTTGACGCACAGCAGTGTTTGAGCAACACGATAGAGAATTAACAGAAGAAACTTTAAGATTACTCATATCTTTGTTTCCATTTTAAGTTAAAAATATGACTTGTCAGCTGGTCCACAGTTATTTTACATTTGGAGGGTGATTCAGTTTAGAAAAGTTGCAACAAATTGCACATTCTTCACCTTTAA
Organism: Cynodonichthys magdalenae; assembly: GCA_031762555.1. Classification (NCBI taxonomy): domain Eukaryota; kingdom Metazoa; phylum Chordata; class Actinopteri; order Cyprinodontiformes; family Rivulidae; genus Cynodonichthys; species Cynodonichthys magdalenae. The sequence continues at coordinate 14,858,869 of JARVJO010000001.1, forward strand.
AACACAGTAAACTTAATTTTATACTCAAATCTCTCCATCCCGTATCTTTTGTGTACTTTGGGTTTGCCCCTACTGTGTTTTTGTTCTTCAGTCTAAGTGAACATAATGAAGCCATCAAACCTCACAGAGAACTGCACTGATACACACAGAGATACATAATATGCAAACGTGATGCGAGCTCAGCAGTCACACACCAAGGTCAGCTGAGCTGCTTCACCCTCCAACACCCACACAAAGAGAGCAATCACAAAGCAAACAGAGCGAGAACTAAATTACAAAATATACAAATTAAAAAGAGAATGCTTTATTTGAAAGGGCAGGATGGGAAAACAAGAAGGCTTGATTTTATAAACCTCGGTGTTAATGTGTGCAGGTTCACAAACTCTAGTTTAACTGCAGTTTTTAATGGATTTAACTAAAAGGAAGTGCTGTAAAGCAGCCAAAAATCCCATTTTAATTAGAAGCAGCAGCTCAAATCCTGACAAAACTTTATCTAAATAAAGAAGAATTCCTTGAAAGCATCAGCTGCCTTCCTCACATGACAAGATTGGTGTTCAGATTATCTGTTTAGGATGACTCTCAGCTATTAAAACTATTTGGGTGGGACGATGCTTAAAAAAAACTAAAAAAAAACAAAAAAAAGCAAATCATTTTGTGTTGGGTTATATTCTAATCAGAATCGGCCTCATCTCTCACATCCAGCACACAATTTAATCCAACATTTATGACTGATGAGGTGAGAAATAATCAAAGAAAATGAAGTCTAGGCTGCAGTTGGCTCATATCCAGCCCTAATCCTGACAGTTTAAACCCTCGTCTTTATCTCTCTCCTGAGTTAACATGTTTGTTTTCTCTTCAGCGTCAAGCTTAAAGCTTGAGACCCAATTCTTCATTTTCCCCCCAAAATGAAACGGATGTCGGCACGACAAACAATTTTCTACTTCTCTACTCGTTTTTCAGAAACTGTATTAATCACAAAAGTTAATCTGTTGTTAACGTGTTTCTAATGATTATGTAATTAAAATATTATTTTTCTCTTTTTATAAAAAAGCATATTAACCCATTTTTCCTTCAGAACAAAACGGTTCAAAACAACAAAAAAGTTGTTTTACTTTTCCAATGTTTGTTGACAGGTACGGCCTAAACTGGGAGCTGGAGCTTGATTCTGTTTTAATTGACAATTAATGAAAACAGACATTAGCTGATCCCAACACCTGGCTGAGGGCAAACCATAATTAAACTCATTAGAATTAGAAAAGAGACTTTAGTTCTCAATCAGTCATTAAAGCAGCCAAAACACGAGCAGCTCAGCCAAAGTAGTTTGTCTTTTCCTCAATCCCTCCCTCTCCTGCAGCACTTCCAGTCTTTCACCAACCTTATTAATAAAACATTCACTTTAGACTCCTCTTTAATGGCGTTACTTCTGGTTTTAATCACAAACCACTAAAGGAGAAGGAGTGATAATGATTTTGCCCCTTCTGTGTACAAGTTTACTTAGAGTTAGCAAAATATCTGTTTAGAAAGTGATCATTGTTTTATATCAATGGGTTAGAGGTGGGCGATATATGTCGTAGACGATATCGTGAATGTTGTTTTGAAGATATGCATTTTTGCGTTATCGAGTATTCATACTGTCTTGAAAAGACAAATACAGTGGTGAAGGACAGAGGCATACTGTAAGTCCTCATTCGCAGAATATTTGTCACAAAAATCAATCAGCAGGCGAGATTCAGTCATGTGACTGGGGTTGAGGGCAACTGAGCCAATCAGCGGGCATGATTTACTCACATGATTGGGCTCAGCGGCAACTGAACTAAACAGCGGCTGCAGGCGGGATTCAGTGTCAACTTCGCAGCAGCTAAAACCACGGGGCTTAAAGTTCTTCGTCGCCACGATGGATTTTTGTAACTTTGAATGTGGCCAGGACAGATTTCTGTCATCTGTAAGGGGGGAAAAACTGTTTTCTGTTGCGGTCTTGTTAAAGACCCCCAGTCTGTTCCAAACGGGATGCTACTTTCAACAAACCAAACAAACC
>JARVJO010000001.1:14873694-14900269 GCA_031762555.1 Cynodonichthys magdalenae
AATGGATAGGTGATTAACAGGCTTCTGCACAATTTGAAGAGTTAATTCAATCACTGAATCAGGTGGGATGTAGCAGGAAAATCTCTGAAACATGCAGGATCGTGGCCCTCGAGGACTGGAGTTTAACACCCCTGTCTTAGATGTTTCTCTGCTTCAACAGCTGATTTTAAAAAATAACTGATTAACAGGCTGGCAAACACCACCCTAAAAAGTCCCCTATAATCATTTACTTATAATCACTACTAAATAAATGAGCATCTTATGACAACCTAATACTTTATAAACAGCCATAAAAAACAGTTAGCAAGCTGACATACCTCTGACGAAGTGGTCACTGCTGACACCACCATTAGACTCTGCTCCTCCCGACCGCAGACGTAGGTTTAAAATCCACTTTTTACGCCTTTCTGTAAGTTTTTCCACCTTTTTTATGACAGTCTTTGGTAATCAATAATGACCCTTTTTTTTCCTCAGAACAATTGGAGCAGCCGTTCACTTCATCACTGTACTGAATTGTGACGTGGTGGGAAAGCAACCTATACTCCAGTTTATTGGTTTTAACTAAAGAAGTGTGAGAATGTTATTTGTCTTGCAGGCAGAGTGTTAATCTTGGTGTTTAAGAGATGATTATACCCTTAACACTTCCAGAGAGTGTGTGTGTGTTTTAGCAATTATTAGAACAGTCACAATTAATCAGTATGTGTACCCACTTTTAATTAAAACCCCTACATTCTTTAAACCTCACTCCTGTGTGCAGATGTGTCTCCATTTGTATGCACGTCACTGCAGCGGACTAATCATGGCTGTGGTTTAGAAACCCACCAACATGCAAATCTGCTGCAAAGATCATGGAGATTTTATTATTGTTAAACTTTTTTTAATGTTTACCTGTATGTAATTGTTAAAATTTGTAAATGTTTCATAGTAAAGTAATTGCTTTTTGGCTTTTACGTAACCCTAAAGAGAAAACGTCACCCAAGTGAATCCCCAATTTTTGGGTTTTTTATTTTTTTGCAATTTTGTTTAATGATTAGTTCAAGGTTGCAAATGTGATTACTTCCATTTTGAGTAAATAAAACCAAATGCTTTCACCATTTTATTTTAACTTATCAATTTATGCTGCATTCACTGGACCAGAGTAAAAAAAAATCATTTTATTCTCATATGTTACTTTACCAATATTGGCAAATTATAACAAAAAGAAAAACATTTTAGGTGGTGTTAAATTTTTTTTTTTATATCTACAAACTTGCTTGTCTGGTTCAATTAAACAAAACAGAAGAGTTTGTTTCAAGCCCAGAACTGTTATTTGTACATAGTTTTGGCTTTGAACGATTCTTTAACTCAAGCCAATAAATATGGGCAATAATAAAAAAAATCTCTTATAAAAGTTCTTAAAAATTAATGCTTTTGAAAACCCAACAGTCAAACACAAAAACTAACTGGAATTATTTCTGTGCCAAAGTGTTTGATGCAGAAGCATGCAGACCATTAGCTTTTATTTGTTAAATCCACGGCCAAACTGCAGACAAAAATTACAAGTATTTTAAAATAAAGCAGTTTAAATTAAAAACTTAAGATGCTAAAATAAAGATGTCAAGAGTCCTGCAACAGTCCTAAAGTTAGATTCAAAAATGATCTTGGAAGGTTTTGAAAGAGAGATTTGTTATTGTGATTCAGTTGTATTTCGATTAAAACACATCGACTAATGGACAATATGTCCATTTCATCACTTAGAGATTGCAACAGAGACACAGATGGACGAAAGTTAATGGGTACACTTCTTTTTAAAAGTAATACCCATAAGAATAATGAAGTTCTCTCAAATCCATTAACTCAAAGGAGCAGTTGAACTATAGAAAGAAGCTTCCTGTTTTTATTTACATTCCTAAGAAGGGCTCCAGTTCTCCTTTACATGCAGATTACAGTGCTGTATTTAAGGTCTCGTGGGTGTCGGAGTATAAAACCGTCAGCTTGTCAATTTACTCCAATCTCTTTGTGAGTCATGAAAGACGACCGCGGGCCTCACAGAAGGGCCGGAGGCACGGTCAGCTCGAGTTTCAAGGCAACACGCCAGAGACGATTACCAACAGCAACGTTTTTTTTCCTCCTCTACACGTCCACCGTGTTTATCTTTTGTTTCTACTCGTGCTGCAAAATTGGATGCCGCCCACTCTCGGTTCACGTCTTTAGTTGCTTTTTTACTTTTCATTCATGCGAGCCGCCTACACTTTGGAATTTATTTTCTCCTCGGCTGTAACTATTCTATCAGCTATTAAAGGTGTGGAACTGAAATGTGCTGCTGGCGTCCAAAGGCAGCACAAGCAGTAGTTGTTCCTTCACCAACATCATAATTATTTATAATTTATTTTGCTGGGATAAACTAGATGCTGTGAAGCACAATCGTGGTGTGAATTCAAATGACGTGAACTGAAGTTTTACCCACACAGGAGAAAAGGCAGAAAGCAGGTTGTTAAAAAAGGTGAATTATCCAGCTTTTAGAAGTTCCACACCTCCAGTCTGGTTGTCTTCGACTTCTTTATTTGCCTTTGTGTTTACAGCGTTCAGAAACCTAAAAAAATGTTATTCAAATTACCTGACAATTTAAGTCTGAACCATTTTCTCTCATTTTGCTGATTTGCTTCGAGCTCTGCTTTCAAACTGATTTTAAAGTAATTTAGAAAAAAGCACAAGTCAGCCAAACCTTTCAGACAAAGATTTTTACTGATTTGAAACTTCAGTCAACTTATTTGAAATCTGTATTTTGTTCTAAGAGGAACAAGTTCAAACTTTAACGGGTTTTAAAATATATTTGACTTGGATAAATCCTGAGAAACAAGAGGAGCTGTTAACAAGTGGAAACCACTGATTAATTTCTACTCCGAGGTTGAAGATTTATGTGTGGGTTTAATTGGGAGGTAAACTTGTCCTATGAGCCTGGATGGTGGAATTAATGTCACTGTTTTGACTCATAAATCAAATTAAGGTAAACAAATAAGAGCTGTAGAGAAGGCCAGTGCTCTGAACCAAAATTACCAAATTAAAACTGAGAGAAAATATGTTAAAATACATAAAAATATAAATACAGGGAGCCATAAAACTGGAAACTATTTGTACTAATGAGATAAATGATGCTCTGAAAGGGCACAGAGAGGTTGAATGACTTCTGACTGCCACAAATGTTTTATTTTGTTTTTATTAAAGTTTGTTTTGTGTTTTTAACTCCTCATGTTGGGTCTGAATTAAAGTTGGTATTGATATTTTACATAGACATATCTTTAGAGAAAACAGGTGTAGAGGGCTGTTTTTCAAAGTGGAGGCCCAGGAGGGCCTCAGAAAGCTAAAAGGAAGATAAGACAATAAAAAAAATTTTATTTAATCTAATGTTTTAAATCATACAATCAAATCTGTTTTCCACACATTTGAAATATAAGTTAAGACATATTGAAATACTATAAGAAAACTGAAGATAAGTTTGATTTATTTTGTTCTTTTATCAGTTGGTTTTGTGTGAATATATCAGCGTTTAAAACATGTTAATACATTTTTATGCTAAATAAATGTTATAATAAAAACATTCTAAAAGTTGATATTTCTTTACATATTTTGCAGCATTGTTTGTGGCTTTGCAAAGGGGGGTCCCTGGCCAGAAACGAATGCTGTTTGGGGGGCCATGGCATGGAAACCCATGGGAACCCCTGGTATAGAGTATTACTGGGGCAGGTAAGAGTTTTTTTGGGGTGTGGGGTGGTGTATGGTCTGTGGTGCGTTGCTCTTCATCGCCAACGAACTTCATTCAACTTTCGCATCTTTTATTTTCTTCCTGTAGATTTTTTGGCGCTCGTCAAACTTTGGGCGTCGGTCAGAACGGAGGTCGGTGGGAGTTATTTTTCCATGAGACTACCGTATTTATTTCTGACTGCTGCTACAATGCACATCTAATAGGACAGTTTTATTTGGCTTATCAACACAATTTAAAAACTGGTGTCAAGTTTAAAGTCTGTACTTTTGAAACAATTTGAATCAGAATCTCAGAAGGCAAATCTTTCCTGCTTGAACGATTTAAATAGGTCATGTGACTAGGCTCCCTATGGTTAATATACCATCATAGTTATTAAATACCCTCACCATATTTTAGTACCAAGTTTTACCACAATACCATCCCACCCAAGCCTAGTCTGCATTCTGGAGTTTGAACCTCCTGCTAAATATGACAGGTAAACGGCAATATTCTAAACTTCACATTATCTAAGGAGTATTTTTTTTCCAGAACGATTGTTTATTTTTTTACTGGTTGAGAACAAGTCTGAGGAAAACACTTCTTGTTTTTGTAGCTTCACTAATATTTACTAAAACTATTGTCAGAAGATGTCCGCGGGTGCGTTGGACTCCAAGCACCGACCTACCTTCCCTGTCATTTTATCTTACGCTCCACATCTTGATAGCCCTTTTGGCAACTCCCCCCACGCTCCTCTATCTATCCATCTTTACCCTCCTGTCTCACGTCCTGTCACTTCCCTGTCCATCACCCTCCCCGTCTCTGACTCTGCAGCTGACTGCGTGACATTTTCCTGCTAAGCACACACACAGAGATTCACAGTGTGTGCAAACAGAGAGACGCTGATGGACATGCACATACATCGACACGGACTGTACAGAAGATGATCAACAGAACTAAAATGTCAATCCTTATTCCACACAGAGAAGAACAGGAGCTCGTCTCATGTCAAACAAGAAACTAACCCTTTCATTTTTCTGGTGCATTGTGGGTCTGCCTTTTATCTAAATGTTTTTGTATGTTTAACATTCTGATAAGCAAAGTTTACCACAGCAGCAACCCTACTCAAAAACTGGACAGTTTCAGATCAATTTAACCATGCTTCATTGATCAGGAGAAAGAAAAAGGAAGCTATTGATGGTTGAGGATTTTTAGTCTACGCTGCTTCATCTCTTAGCTACAAAGCCCACCAGGTGCCATGAGTCGAAACAAAAACAGACCTTACAATGCACAGCGCGACTAAAAAAAGCATTTATCCTTGAGATTTTTTCTTTACAAACCCATTTAAACAATTTAAAAACAAAATGTAAACAAAACTCTCCTGATGGTTTTTAATTTTTTTGAATAGATCCTGTCATTTTAATGTTAAAAAAATAAATAACATGGGACTCGATAGTTCCAAAGTTGTGTCTCAAACCCACCTCAAGAAGCAGAATTTCACATCAGATCTTTGACAAAAAGCATCCGAAGCAATTGCCAACGTGTAAAAAACGTATAATAATATAATTATTTAAAAACGAGTCCAGATTTTCTCATTCACATTTTAAAGGTGTACTCCATGAAAACAAAAAAGGTTGAGATTGCAAAGACGGGAACAAAGAGCTGAAGAGAGTATGATGTCAGCAGAAGTGGACAAAAAAAAAATTGGCATGGCCTAAAATGATCACTGAAATAGGTTGTGCATTCTTAAATCACATCTGGTTATTTAGTTCCAAACATCTTTTGAGTCACCAGATGGTCAGTTTAGTGGCGATAGTAACTTAAAAGTGACCAGTGGCCATTTTTTGTATGTAATATGGCAGCAAGATTTAGAAAAATGCACAGGGGGCATTAACTAGGGGTGCACAGATAAATCGGCCAGCACAGATTTCCCTAATTTTGGGAGATCAGCCGATACTTGGATAAAATGGGTGAAAAAGATTGGCTTCTCATCTATCTCCACAATAGTCTGAAAATCAACCACTGTCCCCTTTTGCTCTGATGTGAGCACTACCTAATGTCCAGTAAAAATAAGTTTCTGTTTAAAGGGTATTGTTCAATGTTTTTCAATAAAATAAGATTGAAACATTGAAGATGTATTGTGACCTGTTTTAAGAATCGGCATCGGCCAAAATCGAAATTGGTAAGTCAGACTTTTTAAAGATTGCTGATCGGGAAAAAAACTGCAATTGGTGCACCCCTAGTACTAACAAAAATCTTGCCTATGGTGCCAAATTGGCTAGGGCCGGCCTTGTTGGTGGCAAAGCAAAGGTCAGATCCTAGAATCGCCCTCGACAGTGACCCTGCTGGCTCTGCAATCTGCCAACAAAGCAGATCAGACATCACACCATTAAGGCTTCAGTGCTGAAATCTTTCACACTGATGCACATTTAGGAGTTTAATCACCACATGACCTAAACTTGCTTAAATAGTTTCAGTCTATTTCACAGTCTACCATCATTTTATATTTTTGATGTGAAAAAAACCCTACTAGTCTCAAAACAATCCACTCAAAAGTTCTTTTAAAAGAAGCATTAAAACATCGTCCCGAGAAGTCTAAATGTTCCAAACCTTCAAGAATCAAGCGCCTAAAACAAATTCAGATGCAAATAAAAAACACTGCAAACACCCACACAGCATTGCTGCTGGCGCAACATTAAGCACAAGCAGCTGATTTTCCTACCTTGACCCCTCGCACCCTGAACTCCGCCAGGGCTCGGCTCATTTTGGATGCAGCCGTGTGCAGGTCCTTTCCGCTGGCGATGACTTTAACCAGCAGTGAGTCATAGTGAGGTGAAATGACAGCACCCTGGAAGGCTGACGCGCTGTCCAGACGGATCCCCATACCTTCACCGCTCCTGAAGACCTGACAGAGGCGACATTACAGACGTTAGCTGGTTGTCACAGAAACACACTGGAAAAAGGCGCATTTTTTATTAAACCACCTCTTCTTGTGCTTCAAAAATCCAGACATATTGTAATGTAGATATATATAAAACTAATAAATGAATCCAACCATGTATATATATAAAAAAGGGTTTTAAAACTGTATACCTTTATTCACGGTGTATGTTGAAATCTTGGTAAAAGTATGTTTTCCTCTCCAGACATATTTCTGATATTATTTGAAAGAAACAGTAATTTGGTTTTCTTGTGCCCAGGTGAATGAAAGACACTGTCATAATGTCCTCCCCTCCTATTCAAACAGACTTCAGTTTGATGAAATAAGAACATACAGGGCGAGCCATTAAAAGGTACATTATCCAGCGCTGTATTACACGTTTGATTGCTCTGATCCATTAAAAGGCATACCCTTTATTTTCACCCCATAAAGGCATTTCAATTTACACCCACTGATAAGACTCCAATGAAAACGAGCTTAGATGTTCAAGCTAATTCTCTTTTTCACATTTGAGAGGAAATGTCAGACCTAACAACTTCTACCGCTCAGTAAAATGGTTAATTAAAATTACTTGGTAAAGAGGCGAAAAACAAATTGCATGAGATAAAATGTTCAAACAAAACATAAGGTGAATATGGAAATGTTTACATGCCTTCCATGTCTGAAGTGAAAGTGGTTGGTTGAAAAAAATATAGCATGTGATTAAAACACTTCCTAAAGTTTCATAAAATCTAGTTAGATGTACAGGTTATGTTTGTACATCAGATACATGTTCGTATCAAACCAACCAATGACATTCTCCCCGTTTTTTTAGGTACTGAACTCGATAAATATTGCTTTCTTTCCACCAGAGTTTCAACAGGGACTTTAACATGTTACTAGTATCAAGACAACAATCTTATTCACAAATGATACAATGCTCCACACTAATTTGTACAGATACCATCAAGTGAATAATTACATAAATAAAAACTGACCCTCTTCCATGTTTACCCATTTCAGTGTGTGATTGGAAAATCTTTAGAACTGAACCCCATATAATAAGATTTGGTATCTAAATGGTATCAGTTAAGGTTCAGTTAATTTCAAGAAATGAACCATCTTGAATTAGGGGAAAGATAATGGGATTGAAATCATTGATTAGACAAGGAAATCTGAAGTCCCAAGAATCCATTCAGCATCTATCCTACAAGTGCACTCAAGCACCACTTTCTTTTTTTAATTTATTTAGGATTAGACATTAAAATGTCTTAGAACTTGAAAATGTTGATGACTCATCAACTTTAACCAGTTTAGTTTCATATTTCTTACAAATTCTTCAATTTAACCCATCTTAGGTAAGCGATTGTGCCTCTAGAGCTGACCCATAGATTGCATACATTTAGATTTCAGTCAAGAACCCAGGATCAACCTGCTGGTCCAAGTTTTGAGTCTCACGGGTCAGGCTAAGTATGCACTAAACAAGCCTTATGTGGTCTTAAAAATATTAAAAACTTACCTAAAATGATGGAAATATTCATCATACCTTATTAAAACAAAAAGTAATGGCTACTCTTTGTCGTTACTGGATGACTATCTGAATGTAATAAAAAAATCCTCCCCCAAAGACACACTCTGTTCTGGTACTATCATTAGTCATCTACTGGATCTTATAACAGGTACTGCATGAATCCAAGTTTCACGTCTGTTGCACCAAGCTGTAAAGAAGGAAATTAGGAAAAGAAGAAGAAAACTAACAGTAGATGAGTGAGAAGTAGAAGGTAGAAGAGCAGAGAAACAGGAGAGGAAATGAGAAGAGTGAAGTGAGGAGTGTCCAACACGACAACATATGGAGCCCCTCGAGGGCTGGAAGCAAAAGATGAGGAGAAATTGTAATTATAACAATGCTGTGCCACACTGATGATATGCTGCAATTGTTTTGAGAGAAGGTAGATGAGCAGAGCTGCCAAGAATTGTGATGAGCAATGTTTCTTTTAATAAGGTATTTTTTTCTTCTTTTTCTTCATCATTAAACTTTGTTTAAAAAAATAAATAATTACCTCTAAAAAAAAAAAAAAAAAAAAAAAAACAACAACGTAACAACTATTTCCCTCCCAAAACCATTTTCCAAAAGCAAAAAATCCATGTAGGACAAGTTTGTCAAGACAAAGTTTGAAATTTTAAATGTCACAGTGACCTGAGATAAAATTAATTCATGAAGATGTTTCCTGTTTGGTCAATCTGACCCAGAAAGCTTGAGGGGAAAAAAAAAAAGTTTATATGCAAAACTATTTCTCCGTTCATGAATATGATTCACCTGTTGTATAAAATGTGTTCAGAAAAACGTCCAAAAAGGGACGAGCCACCCGGTTACCCAAATTAGATCTGTTGTTGAAAGATGGTCCAGGCTGGTTCTGAGTTGTGCCAATAAATCCTGGTGAACTGTCATTCTTTGGTTTTCCCTTTTTAAATATTGAAATTACCTTCTTTGGTACAATTGAAAGGTGGTATCTGTCTATGGTATCAGCAAGGTTGGTGGCATCAACTCACTCTTTAATAAGTTAGCAACAACCTGTTGAGTAACGCGAAGTAGTGGTTTCATGTTTCATCACCATGCCTTATAACTGCTTAAAAATAAAAAAGAACAAAGTGGAGTGAAAAAAGAAAATGAGTGCAGCAGCTCAAGAGGAAACTGTGGATAAAAGAGGAAAGGTCACATCACCAGTTTGGCAGGGTTTCTGATAATTTAAGTCCAACCAACTATGCAAGTACGTTGTCCCTACCAAGTCTGGCAATACAAGAAATTTATTTTATCACCACAGCTGCTCTCATCCATTGGAGTACAACAGCGTCAAACTGACACAGCCATCGCCATCTGGCAGTGGAACAACACACAAGTGAGAACAGAACCATCGAGAGGTACTCGGCACCAGTGCCATACTATGACAGTTCTTTGTAGCTGTGTTGACCTCCTTTTAAAAGGGTAATTTTAAGTATTTAAATCCAGCCTTATTTCAAATAGGTAAAAAAAACTATTCAATATTGCCCAGTCTACTAATAATTAAGATACAACCAAAGAAAACCTGACATAGTAGCCAACATGTGACAATACTTCGGTTTCTAACAAGTTTAAATACACAGTCAACAAAGATTAAAAGCCTGTTGATAATAAGTTTAGCTTTTAAGCTAGCAACATGCTTTTTCTACCCTAATATGAGTAATAAGCTCCAGTTGTCCACGATTCATTCACAGATTCTGCCATTGCTCTCATAACAGATAGACATCCAGGCACTTCCCAAAGTTACTCATGGATTACTGCAGGTTACTTCAAGCCTAATTGGATAAGAGCAAACATTTTCTGCAAAAATCAGCTGGTTTAAAAACATACAAGAACATACCTGGCAGAGCAACTTTGAATATAAATAAGACCAGAAAACTAAATTATACACAACAAATCTTTACGCTGTATCCAAAACATACCAAACCATGTTATTTGTGTAATGTTACAACCCCTCTGCTTTAAATTGGTTGTTTGTCAGCTGCATTTTAACATCTGAACCATCAGTGAGGCTCCTACATGCTTCCAGACTTGTCTTTAGGCAGCTGCAAACTCTCCTCCCAGCTAATAAAGCAGGGAAAACCTACTCTGTTTACTTTTGCTCTCTATTCATTAGATCTTCTCTTGGTGTGAACAGCCCGTATAATAAACTGTCCTTCGACCCTCTTTAAACACTGCGGGTGAAGCATTAAGATGAGACCAAAGCAGCAGTTAGTGATGACTGCAGTGGTAAAGTGACTAAGAGGTTGACAGCTGCCCAGGGGTTTCTGTGCCCCCTGCTTACACCACATCAAACTGCATCAAACCCCAGGGGTGGGTATTGCTCTAAACTTTACTTAAACTCAAACTGTTTCTCAGCTGTTTCAGTCTTTAAGCCTTAAACTACTGACCACACACTTCTAATAATCAAAGTGGCAACACTTATCAAGAAGAAAAATGAGTAGAAACCATAATCAGTACTTTATTCAATGAAATTGTGCTTTTTTGTAGCCATTAAATATTTAAAACCAATAAAAGGTTGATTCTCCTTGAATAGGCACCTTGATTCAAGGAGTATGTGCACATGAATGACTCTAGTTAGCTAAGCTTTAAGGGTCAATTGCTCTTGGTATGGTCTACCAAGGCAGTTTGGTCCTGGGTGAAAGGCTAGATGAAAAGCAATTTGAAAAATCATTGTATGGACGTTAGAACAACAAACTGTGTCCTTTGCCCAGATATGGCCTTATCTTGGAGCAAGGCCAGGGAAAGGGGCTCGTCGGTGAGCACTTGGCGACTGGGTTTCTACCCAATAGGCCAGTTGGGCTCAGTCAGAATTAGAATGGGTATAATAATTTAATAATAATTTAGAGTAATCTATTAGCCTAATATGCATGTTTTTTTTGTCTGTGGGAGGAAACCAGAGTGCCCAGAGAAAACCCACACATGCATAAACAGAACATGCAAACTCTGGGATTCGATCTGGTTAAGTTTATATATCTAAAATTGACAGTGTTGTCAATGTTACTGTACATAATGCCCAAAACATGCCTGAGGAGTCCAGCTACCCTGTGGAGAAAACTCATTTCGACCACCTGTATCCCTGATATCATCCTTTCCATCATTACCCAACAGAATTCTCATGTTTGAATACAGTTAACTTCTTTAGACCTGATAAAATCCTGTTTGTTGCTCAGCTAAAGGCTCATGTGTTTGAAGCTACGCGTTTGTTTACATACAGAGCTGGTTACTCCAACCCAGTCACTCCAGATGGATTTTACTGCCGGGTGTAAAATGTTAATATTGAAAGCTGTCCAGGTGTGACCAAATCAGTCTGAATGCGTGTTAGTGCCAGGTCTAAACAGGGGTTAAGGATCAGTGAAAACACAATCTTTTATGAGCTAGCAAAACCAAAACAAACCCAGTAAATGCATGACTGTACATGCTTCATATTTCACAAGGCAGGCAGCCAGGAAAAAAAATATGCACACAGAAATATTCAGACAAACACACTGAATAGATTTTTGGGAAAAAGTGGACACAACCCCCTTTCTGCTCATGTCAGGAGGCTAATGAAAAGTGCAGCAAGACAGATATTTGGCTGTTCCACTCTGCTGAACAAACATACAGATGGGACATAAAGCTGGACAAGAATCCACAAAACAACAAGGGGAAAAAAAAACATGGAATTTGTTTTACAGGAAAATAATAGCAATGAAAATGCAAATTACCCAATACAGAGGACAATTTATTTTATTATCTGAAAGAAAATATTTTTTCTCATTGAGCCAGCACAGTTTCATTTTCACATGTACTAATGAACGATGTAATTTAATGCTGTGTGTAGTGAATATATAAACATGTGTTAACGCTGTATGGCTCAGGGCTTACAAACATAAAATGGCGCCACAGTTACATTCCACAGAGACTACACTTATCTCATTTATTGCAAATGTATTTCAAAGCACTGAAGCCAGGAGAAAAAAAAGGAGGTAGAGTTAATGTAAAGGCCGAACAGAATGGAAAGTCAAGTACTTGGTTAATAATTGAAGTCAAGGTGATGGCTTCGTTCAGCCTGGGGCGCTGTCAAACAAGAAAATCCCACTCTTCTTTTCTTACACTCTCACCATGCCATTGCCTCCATTTTATCTTTTTTTTCTTTTATAAACTCTGGAGAGTCAGAAACACAAATAATTTAAGAAGTGAAATGATTTCAAACACATTGATTTAGCTCCCTGCTGTCCTGCACACAGAAAAAAAAAACACTGCTGCCTAAATCTGAACAGAATGATTCAGAATCGTCCCTTTTTTTTCCCCATGGGTAAAATTTTAAAAGACAGTTTAAATCTTTTGAAAAGGGGTGTTGTGCAAAGGTTATGAACAGTTAATAACTTGCCAGGTGGTAATAGCTCTTTGAACCACCTAAATTTTGAGAAATAGTGTTTAATTCTGACTGATAAACCAACACTTGGCTCAAGTGGGACCAAGACCAAAGTGGGTCGCTGCCATTTTCAAACAATTCCAATCTCAACAATCCAACAATGATTTATGCTAATGTTATTTTACAATCCTTTTTAAAGCAACTGATTTAACATTAAATGGCTAATTATTTAGTACAACCATAATTGGCAGCAACTAGCTATAGCACTTAATGCAAGAATTTTTTATTTCCTTTTGGTAGATTAATGGTTTAATACTGAAAATATTTACATACTTAGCAGAAAAGGTAAAGAAATTTGTGTTTGGTAGATTTCTTTGTTATAATGATGCTTCATGGTAATAAATCTTATACCTGTGGGTACCAGAAGCTCAAAACTAGCGTCAAAAACAGTGGAAAATAAACTGTTTGGCAATGGCAACCCACATACTCAGCTCTACTGCTCATCCCACAAATGCTTACAAATCCTTACAAATGTGGCACCATTTAAAAGTGAAATTAACAGGTTTTCCAATGGTATAAGATTTATTGCCAAGAAACAATGTTACAACAAAGAAATAATCTACCAAACACAAATTTCCTTACTTTTGGTGCCAAGTTTATATATTTAGATGTGTATATATAGACCATGGGTTCCCTGACTGTTTTATGCCATGGCCCCCAGACAGCATTAGCTTCTGACTGGGGACCCCCCTTGCAAACCCAGAAAAAATGCTACAAAATATGAAAAGAAACTTCAACCTTTAGAATGTTTCTCACCTTTTACTATAAAAAAATTGTTTAGCATAAAAATCGTATTATATTCCCGTTTTCTGAGGATTTAAAATGTTTGTTTGCTTTTCCTTGCTTATCTCCCCTCCAGCTTTATGGGGTCCACCTAATGACCCCTGTCAACACCCACTTTTATAATACTCATATGTACATGTATAATATTGCATTTGCAGAACTCAGGTTTTAAAATTTTTAAACAGCAGCAATCTGCTTTGGTCTTGGCTCCACTTGAACTAGCCGCTAGCTCATCTGTTCAGTCAGAATTAAAATAGTTATAAAACGTATTATATTTATTGATCTCAATGTTCTCATAAAATCCCACTAAGAACATCTGAACCAATGCTTTATTTAGAGGTATTCAATTATAAGTGTCCTTGAGGGCCCCTATCGGTCACGTTTTCTTTGTTTTCCTGCTCCAACACATCCGGTTCAATGACTGAATTACCTCTAAGTTCTGCAGAAGCCTGTTAATCATCCATTCATTTAAATCAGGTGTGTTGGAACAAAAAACCTCTGACACATGCAGGATGGCGGCCCTTGAGGACCAGAACTAAACACCCCCGCTTCAAACGGTCAGCTTCCACAAGCGTGTGTACTAGTTGTGTCCTGATAAAGATTCTATCACCTTTCCTGTAAACCTCCACTTGTTTTCTCAAGACTCACATTTTACATCATATTTTCTATATTTCCAACTCATTTTTCTGTCAGTATGTTGCAGCGAAAAAACACCCCGCCATCCATGTCTGAATGCTTTCAGTCCATCACTCGAGCTCGCCGATCCCGCCGCAGTATAGGTCAATAGCATATTTCTCTTACTTTGGATGAGAAAGTATTGGTCTGCCAAGTGGGCACATTACAAATCCCTCACTTCCAAAGTTGCCCCCGCAGTTTTCAAGAAACAAACATTTCAGAACACATTATTGACTTATGGAGGGATTCAGAGGAACCTGTGAACCGGTGTCAAAACATTTTACCATAATTTATCGTTGCCACACAGTAAACGTTACAAACCACTATCAAATAACAGAACAAGAGAAAAATGTTCTAACAGTGCAGATTTATCAATAATTTAAAAGCCTGAAACTACATCAATATCTTATTTACTACAGGTTCAACACTGAGTGCACTTGTTCTGAGAAGTTACTGTTGGCGTTTTTGAAGTTTATTTTCCATCAAAAACTGAATGTTGAACTCAGAGGTCTTCTGCTCTCATGGATCCAAGTACAAGTTTTCTGAATTAAAAGATAAGGTAGCACCAGTGCATAACGTTTTTGGGGAAACCATTGTCGGTAGTTGTGATGTATAACACTGGCTGTGTCTCAATTCAGGGGTTGCAGCCCATGTGGACCACGACCCAAGGGGGCCACACCCTTCGCAGTACGGGTAGGCTGCATAAAACGACTGTTAGATGTTACGGTTTAGTCTTTAAATGACGTATGACCAAGCACTACCCTGTTACTGCTACGTTTTATATCCAGGGTATCTGTAGGTTTCAGCAAGTCAAATTTAAGACCTTTTAAAGTCCTTTTTAATGCCACCTTGAATGAAATTTAAGACCAAACTATAAATATAGGTGATGGCTGGGGGATTCTGCTGCATTACAATTACGCATTGCACATGTGTCACTCAATGAAACATGGGACTCTGGTTCTATTTATTAGTTGAAATCAGCATCAGTTAGATCCCTATGGAATCCTGGGATATCATCGGCTGCAAAGAATACTCTGATGCAGCGCAGTGACATAACCAGGCTACAAATGCACACTACAGAGGACACAAGCCCTGAATTGAGACATAGCATTAAATACAGTAATACATTCTCTTATTACTGCAGTTTAAAAAAATAAAAATCTAAACACATTTGTGTAGCTTTGCCTTTTCTTTTGTAGCTTTAAGATGCATGTGTTGTTTAACTTGTTCAAAGCTGTAGAATGTGGCAACACTTTAGTATCAATAAAGGGTTAGTCCAAACTGACCAATGTACTTCTTTCAGGTTCAATTTTCGTCTAAAAGATTAAACTTAAAAAAAACATAATAAAATTTTTAGCTGACCCGCTGCCTCTCCAAACTGTGATCTTTAGGATTATGAAGAGTATAAAAGATGAAGAGCTCTGACGCTCTTAACTTTTCAAGTTACCCAGCTTACAAGATGGACAATGGGTATTTCCAATAGCTGAAAAGGAAAAGAGCTCTTGACTTAATATCCAGCTGACAACCTTGAAAGGTATTATTTGCTGCAAAAAAAAAAAAAAATAAGACTTAGAGCAAAATGTCAAGGTCTTTGTGCAAAACATCAGTGAAAGTGTCAAACTCAAGAAATCTAAAACTATTAATGAAGCTGCCATTGTTGCAATCATTTCAGCGAAAAAATTTCAGTAAAGGGCAATGTTTGGGTAATATTTTTCAACTCATTCAGTTTTCTCTATTCAATGAACAATAACGTCACAGGATTTGCTACGGAACAGGTAAACAAGGTCACGCACTTCTAGCTAACAAATTTTGCGAATCAGCATTTCTGCAGGTTTGTCTCCATTCTCCTCTCGCTTTGGTTGGAATTCAGACCAAAGCATTGCAGTTCCACTTTTTTTAGACCCCACTTTAAAAACATGGTACTTCTCCTTCAGGTAATATTTTAAATACAATATTGGATCATGTTCTGCCTTTATTTCCCAAGTTTTTTAAAATGATCAATCCTATTTAAAATACACAGCTACCAATAAATGTGGTAAGGTTGTTGATTGACTAGTTAAAAAAACAAGGACTGAAAATGTTGAATCTATTGTGAGCTTCAGGCTGCTTCACTCAAGAACTGAAGATCGCTAAACTCATTTGGAACAATTGGCAAAAACTCTTTGACTAGATTATCATAGATCCCCATCATGAAGCAATAAAATCTCCAACAAATATAATCTGAAAAATTTACCTTCCATTTCTATCTGCTCCTTCACTAAACGTGTCACCTTCACAATGACTTTCACCCATCTGCCACTCCAAACAAGTATCACTTTATCAGTTTCTGCATTACTATGGCAAGAGAGAGCAGGCGGGTTTGAAGTTAATGTAAGGGGGGAAAAAATAACACACTGGCGTAAAGGTCTGTGTTTAAAGAGACACAAAACTGACAGCAGCGTCTGAGCACCAACTGATATTGTACCAATTAGAGAAGGAAAGAAGCAGGTGGAGCAGGAGAGACATGGAGAGGTAAAGAGTAATAAAGGGGAAGGAGATGAAATGATGCACAGAGTTCCAGGAAAAAGAAAATATAGGTGCCATGCTAACGAGCAAAGTCTGCAAATATGAGTGAATCAACACAGAAACTGATCATACAGAAACAAGAAAAAAGTTAGACATTTCCTGCTTTTAAATCCTTTTTTCACATTTAAATAATTCAGTTTGGGTCTATATAAAGTGGAACTCCAATACTTTGGTCTGAATCCCTCCTTATTGTAACCCCACAAGCCCCGCCCCTTTTCGGAGGTGTGTCTCAGATCAACTCATTTTGAGGCCGTCTCTTTGAATCCAGAGGCGCTTCACATCCCGCACCCCTTTCAGACCGGTTCATTTCAGTTTGACAGAGGGGTTTACGACTATGTAGCGGTGCAGAAACTTTTTATTTACTAATTATTAAAAGGTATCAACAAGAGAGGACTTGTCCAGCCAGCCTTACATGTTGGAGCCAGAGTCTGACCCAAATTTCAGAAAATAACCAAGTTCAAGTGACCCAAGTTCAGACTAAATTCAACTTTTCTGCACTCCTAGAGAATCAAAGTACACAACACAAAACATTTAATGCCTAAAAGTTTGGATTTTGCATGATATGTCCCCTTTAAACTGGTTTGTGATCATTTTTAGGTTCCTAAAATTAACATTTCATCAATTTTACTCCCCGTGTTTTGTTCTGGCTCAAGATGCCCTGGTGAAAAAAGTGAAGGGGGAAAAAAAAGCCCATCTCTGGTGTAAAGAACTGTTTGAAATTCAATGACCAAATAATATGAAGTAAAATGATTAAAGTTTAAGGTAAATGTTTATTTTCAGACCTAAAGACTCTATTTCACGCCGAGCCTGTCTGTGGCTTCAGAGTCTAAACAAAATGGCCCCAGTCTTATATGTCCTTACACTATTTATAAAAAAAAAACCTGGTCACACCCCTGGGGGCGGTCCCGGTTACATCAACACTGGAATGCAGGAAATGTAAATATTATGCTGAAGTGAAGCACATATTAAAAAGAGACTAATCGATTTGCCAACAGTTTCAAGTAAATGACTACAGCCAATTGCAAAGTATCAGAAAATTAAAAGTTCTGGTAATCACAAAAGACCTTTCAATTCCCTCTCTTCACCCAACACAAATTATGTCCATGTATTCACATCGCTTCTGTCCTTCAGAATCAGGTGCAATGTTGTATTAGCAGATAAAGATTTGTCTGAATCAAATAACTTCAAATTAAAGCCGCTCTGAGACAATCTGTAACATGTCTCCAAAGCAGATATGTTTACAATGATTCTCAATTAAGATATCGATCTTTTACTTAATTTTAGATAAGAATAAAATGAGCAGGTCTTGGACAGATACCGTGAGGTTAATCAGAATTAATATCCTCATCCCTTTATAGTAATTAATTTATCACATGGCTCTAATGAAGGAGGATCCTCTTAAAGCCGAAAAGAGAAAAGATATATGGTGCCAGAGGGCTGGAATAGAAAGAGACTTCTTTGTATGCATCACACGGAGCAGACTAAATGAAGCCAGTCATGGAAATGGGTAACAAGCTGAACTCTTCAAAACACAGTCACCTGTTTATGCTCACACATTACAAAACACACACAGCACCAAAACAAATGCTTTGAAAGCCAGTGAATTATTAACCTAATTATATTAGTGAAGAGAAATCCTTGACACTCTCTTTCAGAAGATCTAAGAAAAACGAAGTCTAAAGCTGTGTGCTTTACTGTCAGGTTTCTTCTAGTGAATGTAATTACTCACTTTCACACAGCATGCAGAGGGTTATCCTGTGTGAAAAGAACACTGCTTCTGTTTTCCCCATCTCCACCGAGGATGCATGCATTACTAAAGACGCCCACACAAACAGATGATGGTCTGTACACTCTGACAGGTCAGATTTACTCATCCGGCATCATTTTTTTGACTCAATCCACCTCTTTTAAGACCACCAATAGATTGGAGATAAAAGTGAGTTGCTAAAACTGACAGGAGGCAACAAGAAAAATATGACAAGACTGGTAACATATGATTTTGGTCCGTGAACATGATTTATTCATCGCTGCAAAAACCCAACACCACCTTGCTTTTCGGTGCACTAAAAGGTTTTTTGTTGTATACCTGACCTTTTCGATTAATATAACCAAAGGGATCAAAATGTCAACCTGGCAATACCACTGACTCCAATAACTGACTGGAAAACCAGAGCCTGAGGTGTCTTAGCTGGAACCATTTTATGATTTACCTCAAACTCGTGGATATATTAGGACTTTCCATGTTAATGTGGTTCGCGCTCTCGTGGTACTGCATTTTGACATCACGTGAAAACAACCTATTCATAGGAGGGATGGGTGTGGTGATTCTATAGACCTCATTAGACCTATAGATACCTCTCAGATGAGATGTGAAAATTCTTCAAATGCAAACAGTTAATTTGCATTTTAAACTTCTTTTAAACTATTTGCCATGTTCAAATCAAATATGTTCTTATACGGTCTGTACTGAATCTGTTGGTGAACAACCTCTGCCGCCTCTGTATCAGGTTGTCGTGTTGATGGAAAGCGGTTTATCCCTTCTGGACGACAAGGTTTCCAAATTCTGTCCAATGATTTCCCAGTCTCGTTAATACGTTTGTTGAGCCTACGAGCATCTCTGGCCCTGTCACCGCCCCCAGCGGACCACAGCGGTGTGATGATGGTGGTGCTCACCAGCACAGAATGATAAAAATCTCCATCCCATCGCACATGGTAAGGGATCTGAGCCAACTCAGAACGTCTGCTCTACTTTCATGTCATATCTAAAGTTTTTTTGTTGTTGTTGCTGTTAGAAATAGGCCTACCAGCCCACTGGTCTTATCAGGAATTATCAGGGGAGGCAGCAGGCTTGCAAAAATTGTCTGCAGTGCTGAAGGCCTAAACTGAAGCTTGTGGCAGAGACAGGAGGGGACAACGAGTGGTGAGATTTTATTTATTTTTTGATCATCATCTTTGTGGATCACAGGCTCTCTATATTATCAAGTCATATCGGTTTATATTTGACTCAGCAAAGTTAACTTTTCTCCAGTTTTACCTTCTGACAATCCCTTTACCACCGAGAAAGCTTGCAATGGTATTTCATGCATATTGGACTGTTTGGATTTTGACAGACTTGACATGTAGGAGCTATAGTTACAAGTTATATGGTGTAATGAAAAATAAGAGCTTTCAAGTGGTATTTTTGCTTCAAACGCCCATCCTTGCTCGGGATATGGTACAAACATGACTACCACAGAAAACTAGAATATATTCAAACCACAAAACCAAAATTTCCGGAATGTTAATCATGACCCTGGTCACATTCCTCATTAAAATGCATCTTTTTGTGATGTTCTTGGAGCTAGCCAGGTTGTGATTGAATTACACAGGGAGCATGTTAAAACCAGGTGCGGACAAGGCCCGAGGTTTTGTGACATTTTCAGGTTTGATGGACTTTATTGCCCGTGGCTGTATGTGACTTATGCTGGTCCAAAGCTCATCTGGCAACTCACAGCTGTTGCACAAGTACCTGAAACCACATTACAACCACTCCACCCATCTCTTTATTTCAATTTTCCTCCTATCTTTTCAATTTCGCCTTCATTTTCTGCCTCTCTACAGGTTCTGTTTCTTTTCCATCTCACATAACTATCATCCGTCTCCTACTTTGTGTTTCCCTGAGGCATCCCTTGGCTTCATTTATCCTTTCTTAAAATATTTAAACTCCTTGCTTTTCTTTGATTTTTTTTTTTTTTTGTCTTTCCATCACATTTTTTGCGTTTGTCCTTTTAGCACTTCAGAACAACAGCTGTGCAATTCCACTGCAAGGCACAAAGTACATTTCCAGGTGTGCCTCCTTCAAGCGATATCTGCTTTGACACCAGGCATGTTCACGGAGCAGCACATGCACCGACGCTCTAATTTCAGTTCCTTGTTGCCTTTCATCAAAAGGCTCGACTACATCGGCTCTCCAATCCTCTCAGTCTGCACGCATCAGAAGGAGGCTTAATGACCTAAATGAGCAGCCGAGGATCTCTTCCACTTCCCATCTTTTTCCACACTTTCTCTGAATTTTCTATCAATTATTTCTGCCATTCTGCCGTGCAGTCACTCCGCCTCCGAGCGCACAAACTTTTCAATTTGTATTTTGTTCATCGTCCTTCCTACTTTAGCTGCCTGAATTTATCCTCTCCCGCTGCTCGTCACCTGATTTTTCCTTCACTCGAATCCTCTTTTCCTTTCAAATAAGTCCATTCCTAGGTTCCTCCTCCCGTCAGTTATCCCTACAACACTTCCTCCTCTAATTCCATTTACTCCAGTGCTTCTTTTCATTCTCTACATCAATAAAAACTACCAAATAAGGTTAAGGGATGTCCGATTCGATACACAAAACAAAGAAAAAGCATCAAAAGATTTACACCACAAACATCAAAAAACACTTGAGCACAGACGCCTGCTGCCCATCCACACACAGCCTCATGTAGTATTAAACATCAGTACAGCCATTAGAGTCAGTGACAACCAGATGTCTATGACAGGACTACAAGCTGTTTGGGGCTTTGGAGGACAGGTTGGGTGGACACACAAGCACAGGATCTGATTTACAAGCTGTTCAGACCTAAATGGACGTCCAGCACCGTCAGACGGAGGTTGATTCAACGAGAAAGACTGCCTCTAACAAGACATCTTGATACGGGTGGCTGGATACAAACAAATCCTGCTCATTAGACAAAACTGTGCAACCATTTGTGATCCAAATATCTGGTTCAGATGAAAGCTAATCATGTCTTTAGGTGTGTAAACAAAGTAAACAAAAATAGAAACTAAGGAGCTGTTTTATTAGCTGTTGAATTGCTTGTCAAATAAATCAAAAGCGTATAAATACTGATGCTTCCTTTTGATGTTTACTACTCAGTTTGTTGGGTTTTTAACTCTGTGATAAAGAAAAATAACTACATAAATGCATATTTTATCATAATGTAGGGGAAATGGCTCATTTTACCAAGAGGTGTCTCTTACTGGTTCTTTGAATACTTGTGATGACAAAAGACAACCTCAAAACGCGCCACAGAAATGGACAATAGTCATCACTTATCTTTTTTTTTTTTTTTTTTTTTTTTTTTGCCCCCCCAATCGACACAACGTGACGAATGTTTAATTTTAAACCAAATCAAAATGAATAGGACGACAATTGATTAGGATAAATTCAATGCTTTCTTTAAGACAGGTGATTAACTTGAAACTACATAAAGGCTAGATGCGCTCCTTTCAACCAATCCCTTTACTTTCCAGAGCTACCACTGTGATTTGAACTTTATTTTTTTATTTAACAGTTATTTTACAGGACATTGAGATCTCAGATCTCTTTTTCAAGGGAGGCCTGGGCCTGAAGGCAACCCATTGTACATGTTTATGACGCAAAGAGAAACCAAAGGGTCGGGACTTTAGGTCCTCACAAACATGTTTGTGGAGATCACATTTAAATATGAAGGTATGTTCTTTGCTCGCCAAAACAAAAAAAAACTTCCAAATGCATGTATTTTCTCTGTATGTGTGTGTATTACTGGAACAAAAATTACTGTAACATCTAGTTTGGTGTGTACTAGTATATTAAAATTTTATATAATTGTAAAGCATCAAAACAACCACAACTTGTTAGCGCTCAATGTTATTTTATTGTTTTACGCTCAAGTGTGAAGCCTCCCACAGAGCACCATAGATGAGGCTCTCCGTTACTTCATAAACCCAGAGCGGTGTTTTATCATGTTGGTTGAGCGCCCTCCTTTGCACAATATAATCTGATTCTTCTATTAAAGTTAAGCCAAACTTTACATCGCTGCTGCACACACAGTAACTGTGGATTATTTTTTGTTGGTGTTCGGTGGCTTTTTCTTCCAGTCGGCGAACTGGGTATCAGAACTAGGAACCAAAAATTTAAAATTCCAATGATTTCGGTTCGAGACTAAAAGCCCAACCCATAATCAGTTTTAAACAATATACATGAGCATAAAACTTTGTGCAATGAATGGGAACCAACTAACAGTGTATTGACTTCTTAAAAAGATGATCCACGTTGCAACAAAATCTTTTGAAGCATTGCTATGCGTGACTTTAAATTAAAGACTAGTAGGTGCTTTGGATGGAGATGTGATTTACATGAATGCATCTTCTTACTGGCTGCATTTTTTGGACTCATGGAGCTTTGTGTTTTATCACTGGTCTTAGAGCCCTTACCCACCACTGTCATCTGTATACCAGTGTTGGATAGATTGCCTTACTCACCTGCAGATTTGTTAATTGGCCTAATCTAGTTTACTAGCAATCTTAGGTTTACTTCCCCCTTACCTCCTGTCCTATATCATTAAAAAAAACACGGGTCATTTTCTGTGCTCGAATTAGTTCATTTTATTAACTGTACCTAAGGTTCGAACTGATTACAGCAAAAGAACACTTGAAGTTGAAGAGTTTGTCTCAATGTTTTTAGGGCCATTCTTGAACAGTTTGTACATGAGACTTTTGTAAATGTTTTTACTTATTTTGCACACCATTTTAGTCCCATCTTACCTTTTATGGGTGTTTGTTTTTCTTTTATCATGATGTATTTGATTGTAGTTTAATATCTGTAGTTTTGATTTTGGTAATGTCTGTGTGCCGTTCTTGGACAGATCTCTCTTGAAAAATAGATTTTTAATGTCAATGGAGATCTGCCTGGTTAGATAAAGGTTTATATGATCCAATAAAAAGTACCAGAGTTGTTTTCCTCTCCATGCAAATTGAGATAAATTTTGAGCTTTCCGATTTTAAAGTAATACATCACTCAGTTACACACTGATTTCTTCTTAATCTAAATCCAAATCTAAAATAAACTGATCCATTCTGAATCAATTCAAACATGTTGAATAATTCCATCTTCATGAGGCAACTTCTCTCAGACACAAAAGAGAGGAAAATGGACACCAACACGTGGTCAATCAAAGATTGATCTGCCAGGTTTGACCTCTGGAGCTGTTTTCCTGGTTTCATTTCACCAAACAAGCCGAGGTAATAACAGTGTGATATAATTAGAGGTGAAAGGGATGAAGGGATAGCAAGCCGAAAGACAAGTATGTTTTGATCCATTTTGTTTTTTCTCAATTTTCACATGGGAAAAACCTAAACAGCCTCCATTTTCCACTTAGAGAGAATTAAGTTTTCAAAATTTAGATTCAATTATTTAGTTTGCACACAGCAATGCAAACGGACATCCTGACAGAGCAAACATCCAGTTTATATTCAGAAAACATACAAAATCCTCAAGGTCTGACCTCTAACCCCAGTTTGTTCTTTATTTGCAAGTTTTCCATTTTTTCCCCTTTCCTCAAATGTTATTTCCTTTTACCTGAAACCCTCCAACTGACCAACACACACTGATGTAACATGAACTTCTGACCGAGTCTGGAGTATGTTCAGTGCTCGGTGAAGAACAGCCGCAAAAGGTGCAAAACTAATTTCCAACAAGAAACATTTCCATTAATGCCACTGAATAGATACTCCAAGTAGCTAAATGGATTCTGAAAGAACTCAGACAACTTCACAAAACACAATTACAAGCACTTATTTCTACACTCCAGGCTCAATGTGCTTAAGATGCAAATACTGGTAAATTTCCAATCAAATCTCACAAGTTTAATTCTTTGAATCATACAGAAAAGACAATTTAAGACATGTTTTATCAAAACAGATGAATTATGAGTGGGATGAGAAATAAATTAACCTCTTCTGAGATA
Source organism: Cynodonichthys magdalenae (assembly GCA_031762555.1). Lineage (NCBI taxonomy): Eukaryota > Metazoa > Chordata > Actinopteri > Cyprinodontiformes > Rivulidae > Cynodonichthys > Cynodonichthys magdalenae. The sequence continues at coordinate 14,898,076 of JARVJO010000001.1, forward strand.
TTCAGGCCAACTGATACAATATTATATAAAAGTAAGTTTTTCACAAGGGTAAATTTCATTGAGCATATTTTACTTCTGTTTGTTTTTATGCAAATTGGTCACTTTAGTCCATTTGTTTCCTAATCCTTTAGCAGAAAATTGCAGCCTCATGAGGATGGAAGATCTTTTTCTCATGATGTAGAAAATTGGAGTATAATTTGAAACAAAGTGTTGGAAGTCATAATGTTCCTTATTATTTTAATGAAGAATTTCACTCAGACTGCAGGTTTATTTGAGGTTCCTAGAGTTTGTAGGAGGAGAATGTGAGGCAGAATGTAGAACCAACTTCCAGTTTCTGTCAGTAAGGCTGATACTCTTGTCTATTTTTATAACTAAAGAATATCCTATATTTAGGGTTGTCTTTGGTTTCCGAAGTTTTCCTTAAGTTCTGCTGCCTAAGCTTAGACTGCTGAAGCACAAACTGACCACACTTCCCCACTCTGTGCTGTTTTTTTCTTTCTCTTTGTATTTGTAATTATTTCTATCATTAACTTGTTTTTTTTTATTTAGACTTCTTATTGAAACTGCTGGAGTTTGTTTTATGTTAAAATAGAGTTGTTTCTTTCCACTGTCGCCAATGTGCTGCTCAGGTTGAAATATGAAGTGAAAATTAGACACAATATGCTGGCTTTGTTACATCACTTTTACTGACTGGCATTTTATAATATATGGCAACAGTTTTGTACAGTACCCTGAAAGGACCTTTATTCTGAATTGATTCTATATAGAAACACTGAATTTATAAATAAAGCATTTGGTAGCCAACTTGCAAAGTATATATTTTAATTTACTTTCTGCTGCTTAATTTTTAAGTTTTTATGGTCTTGCTTTTTTAAACAGACTTTTAATCCATCACATCATAATTTACCCTTTCTTCCAACCTTTTTCCCCTCCTCTTGTGTAACCCTACCACATACAGAGTTCAACTGTTTCCTTGTCAAGCCCAGCCAAACTGGCAAGGACTTGAAGGTCTCAAAGGCATTAAAAATATATGACAGACAGAAAAACAGAGCCAAGTTGAGGGAGAAAAGGAAAGGTGTAAGGGGAATTGACAAAGAAGACAGAGGCAGAGCGTAAGGTAACCCAACCAAAAACAGCAGGAGCTCAAGCAGGAAAACTTTGCAAAGAACTGGGGCAAGGATATAAAAAAACAGGCTGAAAAACAAGGAGCTGTGGAAAAATTTAAGTAGAATAAGTTCAGGAAGGTTAAATGTTAAAACTGAGGCAGAACAAGTAAAGGTCAAGATAAGACTAGAGCCAGACAGGTGCAACTTGAAACAGATTTATCCTCTTTAGAGGGAAAAAACTTAAAGTTGATTAAACATCCGCTCCATTAAAGCAGCACAGCCACAGCGTGATGGAACAAGTGAGGAAAATAGAGCAGGAGCAAAGTTCAAGCAGACGAATACTCCTGTCTTGCATTAATGAGGATTAATCCGAGATTCTGGCAAGTAGTAAAGAAATAACTTTGAAAGAGCCAGACTGCAGGTTAAGGAAACTGTGGGGGTGAATCAGGCATGAGGTTGTTGACCGACAAAAACAGTTTTCAGTTAATTTATTTGTACGACACCAATTTACTGTAAAAGCTATATTTGATAGTGTAAAAAAAAGTAATATTTTATTTGGAAACATTGAAATATCCAGAATATTCCTTTAATAAACCTGTGATGGTGACATTCCTGTTTTATGTAACATCTACGCCACGTGTCAAATTCAAAGCCTGTGAGACACATCTGTCTGGCTTGCAAAAACTGATTTTATTTATATCAATTTGAAATGTATGTTTCAATGCAACAAAACAAACATATTTAAAAAGGTAAAACAATATTTGTCTGGCCCCTGAGCTTTTGGCTTAAGATCAACAGAGGCCCCCTGAGAAATCTAGTTGAAAAGTCCTGTATTAATGTTTAAAATAAGCTATTTAGGATGTTTTCACACCAGGTTTGGTCTGGAACAAAATCAGACTTTATTCTTTTCGTTTGGTGTGGTTTGCATTCACACTGAGTAATTAAATTCATTAATTAATAAACAAAGTCACGCGAGTGACTGTCATTAGCCGTGTTTCCATCCAATTTAATTCGAATTTAGAGCGAATTTTAAAAATTTCGCAAAAAGGAAATGAATAATAAATGCGACTCAAGACGTGTTTCCATCA
>JARVJO010000001.1:14942592-14957474 GCA_031762555.1 Cynodonichthys magdalenae
CTGTGTAGTGACATCTCAAGTTGAGTGTCTGCCATTGTAGTTTATTTTGAAAGGATTATAACATGGAAACTATGGCAGTGGATCAGTTCATCCTCCAAACTGATCCATTGAATTATTGAGTAACTGATATCGCAAAGACATTCATATTCCGACAATTTTATATTGAAATGCTTTTGATTAATGATTGTGCTTTCAGAAGATGTGTTACCACCTAGTTCTTATTTAGTTAACACACACCCTAACAACAAAAACAAACATACACAATGTTTCTGTATCAAATGTAGAGCTTTCTGTAATGTTTGTTTTAGACAACTTATGCCGACTTATGAAAAAGATTTTTCAACTAAATTACTAGTGGTTATTTTTGATCAATTTGTTAGGATTACAGCATGTACACACCTAAAAGAGGCTTCCAGTTGATTTATTTGAATTCCATATTCAATGTAGATGTCTCCAAAACTTCCATAAGTTGGGATAAGTTGCCTAAAATGTTAGTGTTACCGGGCCTTTAACCTTTCAATAAATATATTAAACACTACACATGTAGAACTTCCTGTCTGAGAACCAACAAAGTCACATGGTTTGGTGAGGCCATGATGTCATTGCCATGAGCAATGAAGAAAAGCTGTTGTCGTTAAGAAACGGGGCTCAGACTCTGAAGACAGATCTGAGTGATCGGTCCATAATCAAAAATGGTTAAATATAATATAATAATAATAATAAAATTAAAAAAAAAAAAAAATTCAACTCCTCAAACAGTAATTCTTACAAATACAAAATAATTACATATTTCTTTAACAATTTCACTTTGATCATTTTTTAAACAAATAAACTGAATCTATACTTTTATAATCATTTTCTAAATTACTCCATAGTCTTATTTCTTTGAAATGCTACCTTAAAACAACTGCAGTGTCAAAAGCTGTTTGTTTTATCAGCTTTAGTTTATCGGTTTTTAGTGTTCTGTGGTTATTTGCAAACACAAATAACAGCTAACTGTAATTTGTGTGGTTCAGCTGGGTGAGCTTCTGTAAGGAATATAATTCAGCTGGAATAACCGTGACAGCAGTGTGAAAATCTATAAATTAGTTTTCACATGCACCAACCATCATCCGAAGAATTAAAACTCCATTTCCTCAAACTGAGGCCCGACACCGATGTCAACACTAAAAATGGATCTGTAGAACCAAACGGTGGATCAGTAAATCTACCACTTTATTTCCATTTAAACCTGGATCCTACATTAACACAGAATATAGATCATATCTGCAGAGTCTGAAGCATGTCTGTGACTAATGACAAAACTGCTGCAGTCAATAAACCCACGACTTTACTCCTCTGGCTTTGATTAATTCTGATTTTTAAAAATGCCTGCGTGACATTTTGGTGTATTGATAACTGTGTTGAGGTTGACCTGTGAAAATCAATTATATCAACATTGTTAGGGATAGCTTTCCAATCATTTAAACATTGTGAAAACTGAGCTCACAGTATTATTCTCTTATGTATAAATCAACATTGTCATTTTTTTTTTACCCAAACTCACGTACATAACCAGAAGCATTAATGGTTAAGTTTGTTTTTCGTTTTAATCTAATCTAGGAGGGAATCTAAATGTTCGCCTGGCAGAGTGCGCTTTAATTTTCTTCCAATTCCCTGAACTCCAAGCCTCATCAATGCTGCCTCATCCGTATGCATTTATTTAAATTTTAAGCTCAAAAGAGACTTTCTGGGTTAATATTAATGACCCTGCTCAGTCCAATTCCCTTTTTTACTTTTTTTTGCCCCTTTTGCAGTTTTCTGGAAACATTTTATAGAGAGTTGTTAACGGACAGTGGGAGGGAAAACAATTCTTACATGGCAACAAATGTCCAACTGGGAAAACTTTGAACAGTCATGGGTTAATGTGGGAAATAAATTCCAAAATACTGACCTTTTGTCCTCTTATTTGACTATTTTTCTGCCTACAACGTGGTTAAACACAAGAAAAACTTTGAATCAACTTTTGCAAAGTTTTCTCCTAAATAACTGATATAGAAATAAGTTGAGACATCCTCAACAACAGTTACACAAATTACTGCATATTTCACCATATTTTATCACTTAAGATACCAACATTAAGCCAAACTGATCTTAAAGATGTATAAAATCAAAACAAAAACATTTCCAAAGATTTTCCACAGAATATGTTCGATCTGGGACAAGTTTTTAAGAGTCCAGGAAGTAACAAGCTCATCAGCGCTTCAGCTCATTCAAAACTATTGCGAGAAAAAGCTTCATAATGTAAATTTTACTTTCTAGATAACCTTGTTTATTCAACACGCAGCTAAAAACTAAATTTTAAGGATCCAAGTCAAAGAAATCAAATGATATGAAAACAAGGACAAAGTCTGAAGATTTTACAATCAATTTCTTTTTTTACACATTCATGCAGAGAATTTTTTTTGTTCTAAATACTCAACGCAAAGATGAAATGGGAAGGTTCAATATTTCACCAAACACTTTGAAAAGTCAGAGGTTTACATTCAATCACTGCGCTACACGAGGCGGTGGAAGCTCGATGGTCAATACTGTGGTCTTATAATCCTGAGGTTGAAACGTTGAGCCTGGTGGTGCAGCACAGATTTATTTGCTTGCAAAAATCATGAGCTTTTTTTATTGGTACATTTTGTTCTGGTATCTGTTAATTGTCATAATGATGCTCTTTTCAAACCATGTTTTTTATTTGCACCTAATGTTTTCTTTCTTGGTTGTTGTTACGACTGTGATCGCAATGTTTGTTTTCAGTGTGTGTGTTGTAAATTAACATGCAAATGAGTGTCCAGGTACAGGGCTCTAGAACGCGACCAATTTGGTTACTTTAAAATTTCAGGTAATAAAATCAATTTAAATACTTTTCAGTAAGTTATAGGTCTTTTACAATTCTGGTTCAAACATAAAACTTTGTTTACTAGATTCTGTAACTAACAGTTAATATTGCTTTAATGGGCAGTGATTTAAAAAAAGAAGGTAACCTGTAAAACTCTGATATTAAATGCAAAGCCGTTGAAAATTTGGGTGCGCGTACCTTTGGTGCTAGTACCCCTAAAAGTTAGGCGCACCGCAGCAACCACTGCAAAAAGTTAGTCCAGAGCCCTGAGGTACCATGTGTGACTGCACAACAAAGACCAGAAGCTGAACATCGATTGGCTGCCTGTTGAGTACTGCATGAAGAATCCTCCTCTGCACCATCCAGCCTGTCGCGTCAGCCTTAGAAGTTCCTTTTGTCGTAGTTTGTAAGGAGTTTTATTGGGGTGAGTCATCATTTATGTTTATACCTTTTTCTCCTGTTTTTATTTATAGACGGGAAGTATTTTTTGTAAAGGTAAGAGGGATAATACTAAGTTGTATACATTTTATTTGGGGTTTCGTCCTGGGTTCACCCTGGTGTTAAGATACTCCATCTTTGTAAATACTAACTGCAAATAAATCACATATTTTCATATTTTCTTGAAAACCAACCCTTCTCCTGGGGGTGTATCTGAATGATGCAGATGCTGGAACTTCATATTTGTTACATGGTGTGTAACAAATTGAGGGTTCATCAATTTGTCTTTTTTTTTTAAGTTGGATAAATAATTTCTTTGGTTGGCAGATTGGTGAGGAGGGAAATGAAAAAAATATTTTTCCTCCCGATTTTGTAGTTTCTCCCTCCTTAAATTAGAAAAAATGTAAAAGACGTGCTCATTATGGATAACCGATGATGTCCAAGTGTCTAGCAGTGCCTGAAAAGCAGAGGTTGTGTGACCAGCTGGTTGATAAAAGTGTGCTAACCTCACAACTCTCTAACCACTGATCTTAAAGTGCCTGTGAAATCAAATTTTTAAATAAGTATGAATGTATTTTTTTGAAAGATATCAGTGATGAGTTTTTTGTATTGCAAAAAAATAGAATCACACCGCTGAGATGAAAAGTGGCGATATTTGCATGTGCAGTAACAGGAAGTGATGTCAAAGGGGAATGACAGCCTGTAAACAGAGCTTTAACAACTGCAGAAGAATCTGATGTTTCTTCAGATTATTTTGAGTCACTATCAGAAAGATGAAGAGTGAGTTTAAATAAAATTGTATAAACAAACGACCAGGGAGTTCTCGTTCTTAGAGTTCCCCTTTGATGTCACTTCCTGTTTCACTTCAAAAGAAAATATGCCAGTTATGTGACAAAAGGTTAAAATCATGCGTTTAAGTTTCTTTGACTTGTATTTGAAGGATATGCAGATCAAAGATACTTTAAAAAGAAACTCCAGTCTATATTTCTAATTTAAAGCTATTTAGAAGTTAAAAAACTAAAAGTTTACTTCTTAGTTACGTAGCTTCACTTCAGTTTTTCCTCTTCTTCCTACTCCTTTTCAAACAGAAAAATAGTGGCAAGCTAATTATTTGGTTATTTGCACGTGTTCTTTTTCTACTGATTGCTTGTTTTCTTGTTTTTAAAAACCTGTTTGAAATAAATAAAAACAGCTGTTTACATCATGATGACCTCGGATTTTAAAAACAAATATGTTTGACTACATCTTGTTACTGACTGTAATGAAAGTTTTTGCTAATAATGTTAATTGTTTAAACAAACAAACTGCACCTGCAACTGCATCTTAAGTAACTTGAGAACCTTCATAATAACTAAGTAGAAGTTCAAGGTTTCCACAGTCTGTAAAACAATAGGTTGCAGTCAGGTGTAGCTAATCAAGTATGTTTAATGAGCTTAGAACCACCAAGTGTCAGAACCTCTATAGAAACTCTGATTGCCACGGTTCACTGGTCTGAAGAACTCAGCCGTGTTTAAAAACAATGCTACAGTGGAATGATATCAGCAGAGATATTTAATTTCATTAGAAAATAAGTTTGGATTAAAAACAATTGATGGTCCAGCAAGTTCAAACCTTAGTTAGCAAGTTCAATGTTTCAGTTAATTACAGGTAAATTTGAAAATAAAACAACTCAGGAACAGGTTGCCTAAAGACACTGTAGCTTCTAAACACATTTTCCTTAGTGATTATTACTGACCAAACAGTTTAATTTTGCTCTTATTCACATAAATGAAAAAAAAAAAAGAAAAGCGTATAGACCTTCAAATCTTCATTATTTAGTTTTTGCTACGTTCAAAGTACTTACCAATATATTGAAATTTGAACACGAACTACAGAAAAATCTAATTATATTTTGCCCAAAGCCCCAGAAAGGATCACGTCCTTCTGATCTGCAGTATTACCTTGCTCAAGGTCTGCTCCCTCTATTAATTGGTAAAAATTCAATTAAAAACAAATTAAGTTAGGAATGCTCAGCAAACAAGCAGAATAACGACCGACGAGGAGGTTCCTCTGAGGTGCGTGGCTTCAAAACTACATTAGGTAATATGACAGGTCAGTCTGAGGGAAACACTGTTATTGATATTGTGTTCAGGTCTCGGGTTTCAAATATTAGTCAGAAATCACAGAACAAGTGAAATTTAACACCATATTAGCTGTTTGTTTCAATATTTCACAAGGCCAGTTGTTACAATGCAACTTATGATGCATATCAACTGATTTAATTGTTTTTCTTTGAAATTTGACTATTTCATAAGAAAAAAAACCTCAAAGTATAGTGTACATTCATTTTGCGCAGATCTGAAATTGTCTCATATCAAAGCATTTGAAAACTCTTAAAAAATTGCAATATTTTCATTACTACTAGATAGTTCCCAAACTTTACAGCCTTTGACCCACAAAAATAACAGCAGCAAAGACCTCCACCAATCATTTTTGGGTGATATACATTGTTATCAGGTCAAATACACAAAAAGGTACACAATATTCGTTATGCTACTTTTATCCATTTCACACAAACATCCCTGTTTTGTAACTACAGCAAAAAAGGGTTACTGGTCAATTTTAAATATAAACAATTCAGAAAATCGAGACCCCACTGTGGGTCCCAATCCCATCTTCGGAAATCACTGCTTTAGACAAATACAGTACCACTGTAGAAGAAAACACGACATGCCAAGAAAAAATATTTTGTATTTATTTAAGCAAACATGAGTTTTATTCTGAAGCAACTTCTTACTTTTCCACCTCTAGAGAGAGTAGAATATCTTTTTTACATAAGTCTTGTAGTCATGGAAAATATGTTTATTTTAGAAGGGTCAAATAATTGGCCTGTATTACTGGAACTCAGCTAAGACGTTTGGGGAAAATGGGGTTAAGAACTCTCCAAAATGAAACCTGAAATAACAGCAATGAGTCATCAACTTCCATGAAAAAATTAGGTCAAAAATCACCAAATAATTTGATCAAATCAAGCCTTTTAAATTGGCTTAAATATTAAAACAACTACATGGGTATTAAGCCTGAAAAATCCTTTTTAGAGAAGTAATTTTAAATAATAGTTGTATTTTGGCAGGAAGCTTGAAGATTGGGGAAAAAGGGATTTTGGTTTGATGAGTCATGATTTCTCAGATGATGGAAGCATCTGTATCAGAGGAGCAACAACACATACTGCAGAGTCCCTGATGGATGGGCGATAATCCACCACGATGCCATGAGGACAAGTAGATCAAGGAGCATGAAACGTGGTCTCACATGGATCAGGTCCCACAGATTCCAGACCTTTAAACTACTGAGAATATTTTGAAATTGTTGCAGACACCAGTTCTAACATCATCAACACAAGATCCTGAGTCCAAACCTAGACAGAAATAACTGTTGCTAGAGCTGGGCGGTATACCAGTTAAAACAGCTTTTATTTTTGTTATATGAATTTTCTAAATATGTTTAAATAGCCTGAATATGTCTGGATAACGCCTGTCAGTTAACTGTTACAGGGGACTCCTTTCCTTGCAGCACAGCTGATAGCACGAAGAGCGAGTTAGTGTTGTTGGAGTGGGTGACAATTTCACCACCTATTGACTAAAAATAAAGAAACCCCCATTCCAGCACTAATGAATGTAGAATACACCTCATCTTTGATGTTCACAGAAAGACTTCTTGCACGAAGTAAATTTGCCCAATAATGATCTTTGCTCAACTCTCCTTCATGGTTGTACCTGCCCCGTGTGCCCCCAATCCCTCATTGCTAAAGTGACGTGACTCATTCCCAATTTACAACGCGTCCGCTCCGGCACGACCAAACGTACCAATCATAATCAATGAGAGCGTGTACACTGCATTCGCAGGGAGGCGGAGCAAGTGTGGAGTCAATCTACAAAGGCCACACTGCACCAACAGTAAAAGGAACAAGCACAACATCTGTATTTTTAAAATAATTCAACGAAAGCAAACATTTTGTCAAAATCCTAGTTTTACATTATTTACAAATATATGGGCATATATTTATACATATGTCAAAATGTATCATTCTCTTTGGAAAGCAGAGCATGCAGCTTATGATTGCAAACAAAATGTGCAGATTTTATTTTGAAAATTAGATTAAAAAAAAAACAATGGCGATCCAGATCCAACTGTTTCCAGCCCGTCTTCCACAGATTGAATAAATTTGGTCTGAATTCCATATTGATCACAGGCTTTATTGCACTATCTTGCATTTCCTGCACATGCTTCTCAAAGCTAATCTGAGATTTGTAGCTGAACTGAGCGGATGACGTGTAAAATCAGGGTGGAAACGAATGATGGTGAAATGCACAATGGAGCATACCAGAGCGGCGCCACATGCAGTGTAAATCCGGGGTAACGTCTACAACCAGGTAAGGGGAAAATGACAGAGGTATAGTAAAAGGAAAAAATAATGTGTTGCAGAAACAGTGGCTTAAACTGACCGTGGTTTGTTGATCAATAAGAAGTGTTTGTGGATTTTAACAACTGAGCTGTGATAAAAATAAAAATACCGTCAACTAAAAAATACCAATAACTGTTAAAAATACCGTGATATAAAATTTGGGTCATTCCGCCCAGAATTGACTGTTGCACCATGGCTCAGAGAATCTCTGAGGTAATCACAGTTGTAGGTGGTCCAGGAAAAAAAAAGTTTTTGTCCAAAGTTCAGTTTTATAATCTTGTTTCCTCATTGGAGCCGTTTAGTTGCCGGTTATGCTATTCCTCTGGTATAAGCTTTTTCACAGCTTCTGAAGTGTATTTGACCTAAAAGACATTGTTTCCACCAAAATCCATCCTGCAATTTGCTCTTTGGTTGTGTGGTAAATGTACTGACGACATGTCAGACACATTTACCATTTGGCCTCACTGTCAGGGCAAAAACCTTGCTTAAGGCATTTATTGCACTTGAATATATTTCACGTTTGCTTTCTGATAAAAACACACAAATGCACAAACTGTAGAAGCACATTTAGCAGTGAATTATTCAAGCAGCAAGTTTTGTTCTATAAGAAACATTTTTAAGAGTAAACTGAAAATCCAACCCTGTGTTAAAGATATTTTGCAGACAAATTCCACCAAACAGTGAAATGTTTAACATGCTCATCTTACCGCACACATTTTAAGTTTTTACTAAAGATTTTCCTTTTTGTAACACAAATGCTTAAAGGCTATTTAAAGTCAGCCTTTGTTGAAAAGAAATCTTATCTTCTATACTTCGACGCTAAAGCTCCACTTTAAAGAACTCCAGGACAAATCAAGTCTTACGGTCTCGGTGAACCTAAACTAAGTTTGAACTTGGCAGGACTCCCTCCTGCAGCTTCAAAGATGAAGTCAACCCTTTCATCTATAGTCTGGGTCGGGGCCATGCAGATATTGTTTATGCACCAGTGCAAAGGCTTTATCCAAGCTAAGGCGAGATTTACCAGTCAAACACATTCAGTCTCGCAGGAGATTTCAGTCGTAGCATAACACGGAGTCAACTCTGTGTTGGTATTTTTTTTATTTTTTTTTTACATTTTAACTGCTCATTACAAGACAAAAAAACCTTTAAAAAACTTGTTCTTCATAATATTGATGCTTAAATTAAAATTCAAGGGCATTAAATGTACTTAGAAAGTGCATAAAAGCAAACTGGTTTATTTAAACTGATCTGGGCTCATATTTGGTGATTATTTAGAGGATATGTTTGGTACAGTTCACCATACATTAGTTCAGTTTGTAACTTTGCATACAGAGCATCAATTTCCTGGTGGTTTTCTATTGGCTCTGCATGAAATACTTGTGTTACTATGGCAACCTGTTACTATGAGCCGTCAGTGTCTCCACTGCATCATGTCTACGCTTCTGAACGTCAATCTGTATTTTACATTTGATGCTACGTAAATACAGTTAGTAAGTGCTGCTATAGTATTATTTGAAAATGCACTGTGCCATGGTGAAAATTCAAACATTTCAAGAGACTGTAGGAGCTCAACACTAGTGAAAAATGGGTTCTAATAATTCTAATATGAGCTAATCTAATGGTTTGTCTTTCATTTCACTGTTGATTCACCCGTTCTTCCTCAATAAATCCACAGTCCGACACCATGACAGCCACATCACACAGTAAAGGTCTGCTAATAGTCCATCCCTGGGTATTAGATCCAGGTTTTGGGTAAATATTAATATTTCAGGATTAAAATAAATCCTTTGCCATATTCTGTGTGATGGCAAACTCAACTGAACTGTGGATACATCAGCGGTCATAAAGAACCTGTTGGTGCCTCAGCAGGACACCTCTTAGTAGTTGACTGGTTTTCAGACCATAGAATAATTTACAGCCGATGCCAGCTATTTCTCCTCATCCGAGCTTTCCTGGTGTTTCAACAGCCTGACAGGGCTTATAATTATTATTATTCAGTCTGCCACACATTTGTGCACTTGTATTTTAGTCTCTTCGGTGTCAAAACTCAACGTGGACCACATTTCATTTACTATAGAACATTGTTACGTTTGTTGTTGCATGACCATTTTTCTGCAGAACTATGGAAAATAGTCATTTAAGGATTCTTTTAAAATGTATTTCTTAATTCATTTTCTTGCACTTTCAGCAAGGCAAGACACTTGTTATAAAATGTCATCTTTTTTTACCCCTCCAGACTCAAATTTCAGATTTCTTTCTCCATTTTTACCTTCTAAATGCAAAGATTTTCTATAAAATTATGGCAGATGTGGCTAGTTATCTGGCTTTTTTGTATCCAAAAAATGCAAAAAAAAATTTTTCTCCTTCTGAGATGAAAGTCAAATTTTGAGAAAAGTAAAAAAATCTGATTAATTTTAGAAGTGTCAAAATTCTGAAATGAAAGTCTGAATTGTAAGAAATTAAAGTCAAATGTTTGAGAAAAGTATTTATTCTGAGATTGTTAGAATTCTGAGAAAAAACAAAAACAAGCCAGATTTCTGACTTCATTTCAATTCTGGGATTAAAATCAAATTTTTTTAAAAAACTCATGAAAAATGGTTTTTGCTCTGTGGCCCTAATCCTCTTCCATTTTTAAAAGATTAAATTATTTAAGTTGTTTCTTTAATTTACCAACAACTTCATAGCTTTGAATTTTATAATAAAACTACATTCCTCATCACAAAAGGGACATTTATGCCTATTAAGGGGAAAGAACTTCTTTCAAAGATGATTACTGTACAGAAACTGTAGGTCATTCTCAGTGTCAAGAGGGGATTGAAGGTTTTGTTATGAAGTAATTCAATTAAAAGTAATTATCCAGTCTGACCAGAGTTACGCTCAGGTTGAACTGACTGCCAGGGTTGGGATCATACAAGTATAAATGTTCGGACCTGATTCAGAGGGAAGAGCTCCTCAAACAAGTTCATTAAAAATCCCTAATGCAGTTCTATCATCTTATTGCCTTCATGTTTGCAGTTACACACAAACCACTGGATTATCACTGAACATGGAAATCACATCACCCCGCCTTTAAGTCCAGATAAGATCCATCAGCAAACGCAAAACTTTGTCCAAATCGGTCACGTGTGCACATGCATACACAAAGACACACAGAGCATGAAAGCTGACTAATTGTGTATCACTTTCAGCCGCTTCACTCATAGCTCATTAGCGAGGGAAAAGGAGGTGGCTGTGCGCCCAGAAATAAAAGTTGAAGGCAAAGAGGAAAAGGAAAAAAACAAAACGCGAGGAATGAAGAAGCCAAGCAGCTTTTGTCCTTAAGAGAAGAGAAAAGGAGAAAACAATGGTGAAACAGGCAGAGGTTACAATAATACTCCAGCCTGCTCTTCATAGCTGTAAGGATGAAAAAATGGAGACATAAAAGTAGATGGCTAAGAGAGAGAGAGCGAGAGAGAGGACAGAATTACGCAAAGGAGGGGGGGAAGAGAGTGGGAGTGTGGTAAAAGATAAAGAGCTGGATGCAAACTGAATAAACGAGTGGGGAAAAGTGGGAGTGTGGAAAAGATTGGATTTGCTGAAGAGGACAAAGTGAAAAGAGGAGGTGGAGGAAAGAGGAGGAAGGCAGTTGGGACTGGAGGGAAGGTGGGATGGAAAAGAAATTATGGATAAAGAGAAAAGTGGAATGAGTGGGATTAGAACGGGAACATCCATGTCAAATTGGAAGCAGGGGGGGCAGAGGAATAATGACTGACTCAGTAAGAGCAAAATATGATAAAACTAAGAGGATAGGAGTGGGGAGGAGAAGAAATCAGTTATTGTAGCAAAGTTGAAGGAAGAGAAGCAGCTTAGATGAGTCACCAATTGGATAAATATCTAATGTTTTCATTGCTGTATGATGGAATAACATGGAATAGCATCAAATCTATATGTTGAAAATAGAGACTGTGTTGCAGAAGACTATATTATAGGGCTGTATTATGCATTTTCCAGGCACATAGTTCATTTCTATACCACAATCAAGTGTTACATCGCATCATAGCTGTATCTAACCTTGAAATTGACCTCCATCTTTTTAAGAACATCCTACCGTTTCTGACACTCCCACCTCAGCACGTCTTTACAACAATGCTGTTTACAACCTTTCGTAGAAGCGTTGGATTTTGTTGCAAAAAAAGAAACATTATATACTGGTTTTACAGTTGAACCTTAATCAAAAAATTCCACATCAGACCCAGAAAGTACATTTTCTGAAGAACTGGAGCGAGTACAGAGGCTTTTACAAGATGTTTCTGCTTGGTAATATATCTCCCAGTCATCCTCTCATAAATAAAGGTCAATATTGAGCTACGTTTAGTGAAGAAACTATAAATATAGATCATATGAAGCTGTGCTTTTGTAGTTTAGTAGTAGTATTAGAAGCTCAACAGATGTGCACTTCCAACAGGTGTTTGCTAATTGTTGCAGCAGCTAGTAGTGAAGCTGTGTGGGGGAGGAGTATCTGTGGGGCTGCAGACTGAGCTCCAGGGAGGAGCTTTGTGTAAATAAGCGGTGCTTTGTAGCAGCAAGCATTTATGCAGCTCCACAGGAGATTCGAGGATTTCTCAAACAAGCACGAATGAGTCAAAGCAACATGCTGGGTATGTTTTTGATGAAGGAATGACATAACATGACATAAAACATAATACCTCCTTTACAGAACGATAATAGCTTTAAGTGTTTGAGTTTCACTAATTTTGTTTAATTTATTTCCTGTTACCAGCTTTCTTCTCGTACTTTTATCTTAAGCTACCTTCAACCTTTCTACCAGTTTTAGTCATGAAATAAAACTTTTTGAAGGAAGATCTTGATTTTCTGACTTCACTGGTGTGATAAGTTGAAATTTTCTTCAGATCAAGATAAGCTTGTGTTTTAGATTTTTATGTTTCTCATGATTGTGCAAGCTGCGTCTACAATGTATACTTTTTAAAGATGACTTCAGGGCAAAAAGCAGCCCAGCAGAAATCCATTTTCCCTTTTGCTAAAACTAATCCACACTTTTGTTCTAAATGTGCATACAAATATTGCACAGTGTGATCTCTCATCCAAATGCACGACTATAAAAACACCCAGCATATAATAGGATGCATAAAGGGATAGGAGAGCAGAGAAACTGAACACAAAGGTGCGAGTGGTATAGCTATGATAGCTGAGGATTGGGATGAAAGATAAAACCGAGAACAGAGGAAAAAGCTAAAGAATGGGAACGCAAAAGAAAGAAAACCCACCGAGGAAAAGGATGAGGACAAACAGATTGAAGCAAGTATGAAAGACTGATGGAAAAGCAAATAAAGGCAGGAGAGGATGGTGTCTTGTGTGAATTTCATTAGACGGTCTTAGGCGGCAAATAAAAGGATGGGAAGCGTGGAAAAATGGAGCAACAGAGCAGGAGCGAGAAGGGAAAGAAAGAAATGCATCTGAATAACTGTGGCATAAAAATAGCAATTTGACATAAAAATGACTAAAAACTGTGCAGCCAGTTTAACGCATAAGTCTATATGTTGTAAATGGAGATAGTATTTTATAACACTGGAGTTTGTTTAGAAAACACTTAAGCCTTGAGACTTGTTTTTTATAAGTAATGAGGATAGAAATAGTTGGACACAAGTGGAGCTGGGTAGAGCAAGAGAGCAATGGGAGGTCAAAAACGGACCGAAACGCCTTTTCCCAGCAGACGTCCACAGACAAAACAGATTCCTATCTTATTAGATTTCCTTCTCTTTTCAGCTCATTTTCTCTCCTCTTTTCTCAGGCCTCGATACTGGCCTATTAATTAATTCTAGTTTTTCTTGTTATGAAGCAGATGGAAGAGTGAGGAAAGGAATACAAAATCACTTCGGTCTCCAGAAGGCAGCGAGAAGCACGATGAGAAAAGGCCAAAAGGGGAGAGAAAGAGAGCATGCTGATAAGGAGGGGGTGGATGGACAGAAGGAGGAAAGAATGATAAACAAAAAACAACAATACAGCTTTAATAACAGTACTGCAGACTGTCACACTAGTGGTAACGTAACAAAAAACACACTTTACATATGTAAGATTTCTGTACCACTATTGAGATGAAAAGCTTACAATTTGTTGAACCAGAAACATTTGAACAGATAATCACATCAGGAATTCATGGGTAAAATGTTAAATCTCAAATAGTTTTCAGATAATAAACTGAAATATTGCAATATTTCATTTATTGATACCGTTTTGGTTAGGCCTGTCACGATGACATTTTGCTGAACGATAAATTGTCTCTCATGCTACAGAGGTTAGGAGACCATGCACCTGGCAAACACCCGATTCTCTACGCGAAGGAGTACAAAATAGGGAGTCACGAAGAAAAACAAGTAGGCAACTGAAAATTATCGATCTAATTTTAATTGATCATCCTCGTTTTGATTTATTGATTTGTGACAGGCCTAGTATCTGTTCTCACTCCTAAAGAGCCAGAGTGTTTAACACTACCTCAAACATTAGCGTTGTTAGTAATCATATAAAACATACTGAGTTTTGGGGTTTTTTTTAGATTTTTTTGGTGAAAAAAAATGGCAATATATCACCTTGCTTACAGTATCACAATATATTGCGATATGTTGTATCGTGACCCCATGTCATGATATGTATCATTTAAACAAATTGTTGCCAATACACAGTCCGAATAAAAAAATGATACTGTGACCTGAACAGGTAGGGACAAATAGTAACATGTAACAATTTTACTTCAGAGTAGGGCTGTAAATTACCAGCTTTATCACGATACCTCATTATATCTTTTTGTTTGGATGACGATACGATGATTTTTTTTTTTTTGTTTTTTTAAAGGAGACAAGTGAAAAAAGATTGAAAGAGAGACAAGATGACATGTCAGATATATATTGAAAAAACACAAGACAACACATCAGCTATCGGCCTCCACACCTGCAAAGGGAGACAAAAAAACAAAATAAAAGTGCATACAACAATAAAAATTATAACCTCCCTGAAAAGTATACATACATATATACACACATACATGTATATTTGTATACATTCACCGGCCACTTTATTAGGTACACCTGTCCAACTGCTCGTTAACACTTAATTTCTAATCAGCCAATCACATGGCGG
>JARVJO010000001.1:14957574-14978256 GCA_031762555.1 Cynodonichthys magdalenae
ACAGCTGGAACGGGGGATCGAACCGGTGACCTTCCAGTTCCAGGACGACTCCCCTAACCACTCCGCCACAGCCGCCCCAGTAGTGGCATCGGCAATAACAGCCCTGTATGAATATATCTACATGACAATGCATTGCAATATACTGACTTTCCTAGAACCGGTAGGTTGTTGGTTCGATCCCCTGTTCCAGCTGTCTTAGCTGTTGTCCTTGGGCAAGCCACTTCACCCCTGATGCCTCTGATGTGTCCCATCAGTGTATGAATGTGATTGGCACTGATTAGTCTCCATAGATATTTTGTACATGTTAGCTTTGTAGAGATCTAGTAGAGTGCTGTGTGAATGGGTAAATGAGGACATAGATTGTAGTGTAAAGAGCTTTGAGTATCCTGGTTGGATAGAAAAGCGCTCTATAAGTACAGTCCATTCAACTTCAACTCTAACTGCTGGGTTAGAAGATTTTTTTCAATAGTCAGTTGATTTTAGCTTCTGGTAACACAGCATTGGTGTCAAAAACATACGTCACTGAAGCAATGAAAAGGCAAACTCAAAACCTTCGTATTTACATTTTTTCTCTTTAAATTTGATTTATTTTATGTTGACTTTAACAGCAGAAAATTGCTTTGACACATTTTAATGCTAATCATGTTTAGCAGTCAATAAAATTGCTAAGTGCAATTACCAACCCCAATCCTCTTTATCAATGTATTTATCAAAATTCTGATTTTGTGAATTGCATACTTTTAGATATTAGATTAGATATTTTAGATGATCATGTTTTCAAAAATTAATGTTTTCATAATTTTTACCTTTTTTTTTGTATTTTACTCTCAGGAACGTGGTTGAAACGCCACCACATCTTCATATGCCTGGCCTTTATTTGGGTGTATGCAAGCTTTTGGGCCACTATGCCCCTAGTTGGCTGGGGGAATTATGCCCCAGAGCCATTTGGGACCTCTTGCACTCTGGACTGGTGGCTTGCACAAGCCTCTGTTTCCGGTCAGAGCTTCGTCATGGCCATGCTTTTTTTCTGTCTTGTTCTCCCTGCTGGAATCATTGTTTTCTCCTATGTCATGATCATCTACAAGGTCAAGTCTTCCTCTAAGGAAGTTTCACATTATGATGCCCGCATCAAAAACAACCACAACCTTGAGATCAAACTGACAAAGGTGAGTTTGATTTTGGAGAGAAGTTGGGAACATGGGAATAGTACTTAACCTGTAGACACTAAATAAATAATAATATTGATGATCTGATTGTTTTCTATTCTCTCTTAGGTAGCAATGCTCATCTGTGCAGGTTTCTTGATAGCTTGGATCCCGTATGCAGTGGTTTCGGTGGTGTCAGCATTTGGGGAGCCAGACTCAGTCCCTATTCCGGTGTCTGTTATTCCTACGTTATTGGCCAAGTCGTCAGCAATGTACAACCCCATCATCTACCAGCTTGTGGGCATGAAATGCACACGTTTATCCACCTGTTGCATAGTCATGAAGAAACGAAAGAATTTTAGACAAACGAGGTAAAGCGTGTGTGTGTGTGTGACATTTTTATACTGCAGTCCATTTACATCGTATTCCAGAACTGGGAAGTGGTAGTGGCGTTATTTCCCAACAAACCATATGAAACTGAATTCCAGTTAGCCAACAGGTGATTGTATTGCTTCCGCTAACCTAACTACAACACTGCTACAATATAAACAATGACAAAAAGAGAGCTTTACTACGTGCGTCATGCAAATAAAAATTTATTTTAATATGCACAGTACACACAGAAAATGCACTACAACTACTACTTTATGAATAAACAGCAGTCGCTACCACTATATGAATGGAATTCACCACTAGAGGGGTCGTTCCGGTTTAAATTTACGAATGGGAGCAAGAAATTTTCCACTTCCCAGTGCCACTGGAACGCACAATTAGACTATACACCTACATGTGGGGACTAACTGGTACTTATGGGGACCTAAGCTTAGTCCCCATTTGGGGAAAGGGGTCAGGGTTAGGCTGTAGAAACTAATGGAATTCAATGGAATGCCCCCATATAGATAGCTGGACACAGCATTGTGTGTGTAGGTGTGGATGATGTCTTACATTAATCAGTTTATTTCTGAATATATTATGTCACATTTGCGTTCAGCTCTATAACAACTTTTTAAAATTCTTTGCTACATCTTCAAAGTTGAAAACTAAATCTCAACTAAAAGTTATTTATTTGAAATGTTAGTGGCTCAAGTATTGTGCTACAGATTAGGACACTCCTTCAAGAAGCCAATAAATCATTACTTGTTACTGATTTCTTTTGCCAAAAATATGACCCAAATTCCAAAACAGTAACACCATGTAAAATGTTTAAAATAAAATAATGCTATAATTTGCTAATCTCAGTGAAACATTGTAAGATACCAAATGAAGAAAACGAGAAATTGTTAGGGTTAGTAACACTAACTAACTAGAATACACATAACAAAAACTCTAACTAGTTAAATGCAACTTTGAATTCAGAGGCATCAACACATATCCAAACAGTTGAAATTGGCAACAAATGTTTGTAAATGTAAGTGGTACAAATTAGAAACCTGTTCACAATAATTAAGTTAACTGGCAACAAGTCAGTAAGAGAATCGACTGGATACAGAAAAGCATTATAGAGAAGCTAATTCTCCCAGAAAAACAGTCGAGCAGATGTTCACAAGTCTGCATTAAAATATTATAATAAAAAGTGGAACAATTATCATAATAATGTTAATCAACAAAAATTTACATATATGGACAAGATTTTTCAGCTCTCACTGCAGTGGGTCACAGCCAAGTTTATAATTTGTGTAAAAATATGTTCAGTTCAGTTTTGAAAGAAACAGAAAATTTGAAGCTGTTTTTTTTTTTCCTAGTCTGAACTAGTTCAAAATGTTTCACATTCTTATGATTCTCAATGTCTTTTGAAGGCAAGGAATTATGTTTTTTAAAGAGAACATTCTTTTCAGACACACTTAAAAAATAGTTGCAATAATTGTTTACTTGACTTGATTTGAAAGAACATAACTTTTTTTTTGTATAACCCTAAAAGTACGTTGAACATAAGCTTAGTTTTAAAAAATGATTTACAGGCAAAGAAAATTCAGTTGGGAAACTCATGTTTAGCACTCCTTAGTGGAATGCATATTGCCAAACCAGTTTTAAACTAAGATTGTCTACACACAATAAACTATTTGTATTCACAGTACAACCATTTTGAATTGGATCAACACAAAAAGAAAAAAAAATTCTAATCCAGGATTAGAATATTCTATATTTTAATGTTTAAAAAAAATCTGTCCAGGTTCACTTTGCTGAAAAACACAAACGTATACTGTACAAGCAAATCATGTTTTCCAAACTTAGCCTTTCAGAAGCTGATGAAAGCTATTTGATAATTAGAAGACTATGGTGCTGTTATAGTTATGGTTGGATGAACAGGCAGGGTCTCCACCAGTGTTAATCTGAGATTAAAACAAAACAAAAAACAACATCCATCAGTTTTTAACCCACATTTCCATGTAGGGTTTGGAACTGGTACCTATCTCAATCCAAACTGGTTCTGTATCCGGTTTAACAGTTTGACAATATAGAACATGCCCATAAAAATATCTCAACCCCGTAACAAGCACCAGCTGGAGTAAAATGTTACCATATAAAATGTATCTTTTGTCACAGAAATGCATCATGGGACACAAATGTAATAAGTCAAAATGCATGTCACCCGCCACTGTTAATGCCAGAATTTTCAACTGAGATCATCTTATGATGAGAAGGGAAGTAGGAACAATATTTTATTTGGTCAAACTTTGTAAATGACATTATGCCCATTCTCAAATGATATCACATCTGTTAGCATTTGGATTATGTGTTGAGGATCACTCTGTACAACCATTGTTGGCTGTTGTTAATCTAGTGGCCATCTTGAATTGGAGTAACTCAAAAACTTGTAGATTTATCAAATTATTACTTTTTAAAGGTTTAATTAAGTCACTACACAAACTTGATAAAAAGGCAGATAAACACAAGCAAAAACATTGTTGTCATTTTGGCTTTGGTTGTGTGTGAAAATCCACCATATTTACACAAATACAAATGTGGAACAACAACCAGTGGAAACTCCTGTTCAAATCTATAATTGACAACTTCTTAGATAAAATTATGTTTTACAGAAAAACCTGCACATAGTTAACAGAGCAACTCTGATCTTATGTTACTGATTGAGAACTTTTGGTGTGAGAGTTTGGAGTGTACATACATAGATACATTAATATGTACACAAAACCAAGTCCCTCCTAAACAACAACTTATACTGCATCAACACATACTATGCCTTATTCCTTCCACAAACTGACCTTTATGATTTTTTTTAAACATACACGTTCCGGTAATTTTAATGAACATATCTGATTGGACTGTTTTCTGGCGTCTTCTCTGAGTAAGTAATTTCAGAAAGAGGCTATCTTCAGCGTTGTAAATGATATGCATCCAGGTTTTACATTTTTCATAAAGGTGTGCCTTGAACTTTAAACTAATGTTTTTACTGGTGGTGTTCCCATGTTCCTGCAGGTTCCACACCATCTCTGGCTCAGTCAAGGAAACAAAACCAGACGCAAAAGCTCAAATCAAGATGTGAAGAGACGAGAGAAAAAAGTGACTGTGTGATCTTTCACCTCTTCACCTTGGACTGCTTGCTTTATTCCTGACCCTCTGTGGTGTTACACTCCAATCAATTACTCGCTGTCTGCTGTGAAATACTCATCAGCTCACCTTTACCACTGGTTCCTGAGGCGCCATCCACACAGGGAGCACATTTTGTTAATACTTAAACATTTTTTTTGTCATTTTAGCCTTGCATTCATATGGAAACAGTGTTTTGGGAGCACCAGAAGAAAAATAGAAAATGTTGAATCCTTCCTTGTATTTTTGTGTAGACAGCCATAATCCAAACTTTGAAGTAATGTATTTTTGTGGCAGTGTTACAAAGTTACCAATAATGCTTTGAACTGTTTTTGGTGTTCATTTTTGATGAAGACATTTTAAAAAGTGTTGCCATGTTCACATGTAATGTTTTAATTATGAAGTTATTCCTTCAGGAAAAAGAGATGTGAATATATGTTCTAATGCATTTTAAGTCTAAAGGCAAGGGAGATAAAACATAACACCACAGTAATGGGGTAGTGGATGATCACGCAAACATACATCATGCGAAAGCTAGGCTGGGTTAGTTCTCAGGAGTTTTACGCAGCCTACCAGAACTGTGTAGGGTGTGGCTTCCATTGTCTGCAGTCTAGGAAGGTTGCAGTCCCTGAATTGAGACACAGCAAGTTAAAGTTAACAGTGGCTAGCATTGACATATGTTGCATGATAATATCATCCTGGTTAGCCAACGCCAACTGCTGCTAACGCTTCTAACACCGCCAAAGTTGTTATTTAAAATCTAAATTCAAAATGTGTTAATTGAAAACAATATGAATGGTACCAGTGGTCCTGCAGTTTGAAGTGCAGCTCAGACACCAGCCGTGACCCCAAGTTTGAGGTCTTGTAAAGAAGTGTTAGCTGCATTCGAGCATTAGTGGTTGCTGTTGTCTCAGCATGACGACACCATGTAATGAGTCGAGCACCAATGGCAAAGGCTGCATTCCATTCCGAAATACTTAAATGTAAATGTTAACATTTAAGTTCAACATTTAATATTTATATGTTTGAATTTAGACATTTAAATTCAGGACAAAATAACATATATTTTTAAACATTAAAATTTAACATTTATTAAAAATTAACAAAATATAAAAACAGCGAGCTAAATGACTAAAGTTTTTAACACTCAGAAAACGAGCTAAATAAAGAAAAATGTGTCAGTGACATGTTTTAACATTTTACTTTTTGCGCCCCATACATTGGATGTTCCTGTTTCTGCCAGAATTGTAATGATTTAAACACCTAATACTTTTTTCATCTATGTTATATTAATTGTTTACATTACTATCTACATGCAGATGATGTGTGCTTTTTTTGACTTTTTGTTTCCAGTTTTTAAAGAAACCTGACTGGCATGAAGAAAAATCAGCATGTTGGTCAGGTTTTCACATAATTTGTAGAACTTAGGTTTGAGTACGAGGGTTACAGCTTGACTTACAACTACAGCTGATGTTTTATGTTTTTTTTGTATAACTAAATATATAATATTGTGAAAGTGTAAAGATAATGAAAATTTTGAAAAGGTTGTACAGAAAGTGTACAGAAAAATGATGACTTCCATAAAACCTATTAAATGTATTTACATCCATCCATTATCTATACCCGCTTCTTCCTTTTAGGGTCATGGGGGTCACTGGTGCCCATATTCAGCAGTCACAGTGTGAGGGGTGGGGTACACACTCGACAGGTCACAATTAAACATAGTAAAAAATACTTTAACTTTTATTATAACAACTCCCAAGTGCTGACAGTAGTATCATGATTGAGTCATTTTAAAGTTAAAAAAATTACTTAGCCTGAAATGTTTTTGTGGTGGTGATAAGAATGAAATGATCATATTGTTGCTCTTTCTGTGAGAATCTGCGCAAGAAGACATTCTTTAAATGACAGAATGAATGTGGCAGTGGGGTATTTGCTCTCCTACATCAGAACCAAAGGCAAATCAATTGCATTATAAGGGCAGGTCATAATATTTTTCTGACACATAAGGACATAGCCCTTACAGGGCTCTATAGTTTGTTGATGGTTTTTGTGGTTAACTCAAAACAAAGTTGCTGTGTCATCATCAGCATTCTCCCTGTAATAAATCTGTAATCCTTCAGCACATATCATCATCACCTCACTCTATTTTGTTAAAATCCTGTGTAAAAATTAAAATTGCAGATATTTATATTGACTATGAATATCTGAAAATGACAGTCTAGGTCAGGCATGTCCAAATCCGGTCCTCAAGGGCCGATCTCCTGCAAGTTTTAGAGTTTTCCCTGCTTCAACACAGCTGATTCAAATAGATAATTTACCTTCTCAGTTTGCCATCAAGGTTTGCAGAGGCCCACTAATTAAGCACTCCTTAGTTCAGCTGTGTTGAACCAGGGCAGCACCTAAAACATGCAGGACCGACTTGAGGACCGACTTTGGACACCACTGGTTTAATCAATATATCAAGGTGAATCAATGTATTGTTACACCTCTAGTTCAGTTGTAAACAGTGTTTGGCTTTTATGTAGTTAAAGTGGCAGAAAAAGCCACAAACAGGTTTTCAAATTCCAGTCAATCCCTACGGGAAGTTTTTTTAATTTGAAGTATTTCCAAAGTATCCCAGCCTAAATTCTAATGGATTGTTTCTGGAGATTTTCCAAATGTTTAAGTAAACTTTCCACCTATTTCAAACCTTCCAATGATTACTTTGACAATGTTAATAAAACCACTGCTTTATAAGGTATTTTGCCAACAGACAGAGACAAACACATGGAGTTACACAAACACCCACTTTAAGGCAGAACTCAGATAGTTCTTAGTTAGATAACTACAACAACAGAAGCAAATTGTCTATTTACAAAGCTCTGCAATAATAAAATCAAACTACAATAATTTTTTTTTGTTATATAAAAGTACTGGTTTTATCAAATCATCTTAATTGGTAATTTTATTAGCAGGAGAAGAAAGAGAACCCCGGCACCGTTTTGTTTTATTCTGTTCAATTCGATTTGACAGTTAATATTTGATTACACTCGAGATCTAAAACTTCTATTAAAGTTTCAGAAATATTCATTCAAGTTCTTAAAAGGGGAGCTGAAGGTCAGCCTTGGCATCAAAGTTTAAACCTGGACAGCATGTCAGGAGCAGATTTATGTTCAATGAGTGTTTGACATTTGACATGTACTTCAGCTTTCGACATGGTATCTCAGTGTGCTTCAAGGCCCTTCTGGGAGCTTGTATTTGTGAGAGCACTACCACATAGGGCTCTAGATTGATGTGTAAAACTGATGCACTGAGGTGCCTTTGAAAACTCTGAACAGGTCGATGAAACTTTCAACCGGCTGCCCGAGTCTGCAGCTTCGTACTTACACAACTCTGGAGGTTTCAAACTCAGAACTGGATTTAAGATAGTCTAAAACCAGGAGAGTAAGTCACAACATATATCACATTATCAGACATGCACCACACACATACAAGGTCTTGTTATAACAAAAAAACTGTTTCCTGGCTGCACCACAGATATTAGATGCTTCCCACACACTTAAACATTTTTCCTGAACAATCACACACCCTCACAGAACAGCTCTAACAGTGGTAGCCTTTCATCAACAGGACAGCAGCAGAGCCCACAGAGACCGCTTAAGACTAGCTGAAACAAGCACAAGGAGTTTGAGGTGTTTACCTACCTTCTAGGAGGAGGAGGGTGAGTCCAAAGCGGTCTCAGTGCTGGTTTGGAGCCAAAGCACCAATTTTAACACTAAAAACAGTAACTACTTACTAATACTGTACAAACTCTGAACAGAGTCAAGAACTGATTGCATCAAGCGAAGAGCAGTAGGATTTGAGACCAAGTAAAATAAGTCATCCAAACCAAATTAATGATGTATCCAAGTCAAGCGAGACCAATTCAAAAGTAAGGTTTAACACTGAAGCTGCAGCGAAACATTAGCTTACAGTCTTATCTTTAAGCCATTTAATGTTTGATTAGACAAACTATAGAGCGGTGTTCAAAATGGTAATGTTAACCAAATGTATAAACAGAGTCCAACATGGATATTAGGGCCGCATGATGAAAAATGTTCTTACTCTATTGTGATATGAAAAAATCTATAGGAATTTAACATTTAAAACTAAGTTCTGCAGCCATCTTCTTGATGAACCTGCACCAAACCTCTTTTTTGTTCATGTTAGTATGTTTGTATTTGAGATTTATTCTCATCTTTTCTTGCTTGCTTTTGTTGTATGAGTATGTTTCCTTCTATCGTGCATGAACGAATTAACATGAATTGCGTTTTACCACCTAACGTATTACTATCTTACATTCCGTCAAGTAGAACCATATTAGACGTCTTTTCTTCCAGTTCTCTGCAAATGTGCTCATCTTTATTTTCGTCAAGATCCTCGTCGTCTTCCTCCACAGCTTCAGACATTTCTCCGAAAAACGTTTGCCGTTATTGTCCCAGAAGTTTTACAACAAAATGAAAGTTTTAGCTTTGTGACACGAAGCAACCCGTCAAAATAAAAGCCATAACACGTGACCGTTTAGTGCACTGACTCGCTCATGGGGTCGTGTTCACAAGTCAGCCAAAATCTTTCACAAACACCAAATATTGCTATCAAAACAGACAATCACACAAACCTGCATCTAGTTGGATTTGTCCCAGAAAACAAAATACTTAGACTTCAGGAGTGGAGATTTTTCAGAGAGCGTGTTTTTCTTTTTGAAAGGAGAGCCTGATAATTTGTCCAATTTGGACTATATGAACCACCAATAACCAGGCTGGCTGTTAGAAACAGAAAAACATCAATCACAGAGTAGAAGTGTGTATTACTTTCAAAAAAAGAGCCTACTCCTGTAGTCATCTTAAAATCATTAATAAATCTTAAATCAGCTGTTCAGGAACACTATTTTCACTTGAAATATTGCTAAATCTGCATTTAAAATTTCTTTGCATTATGTGAACAGATTGTTTTTTTTGTTTTTTTTTATTAACATAGGATAATATCAAAAACTTACTGACCAATTTAAAACCATAAGCATGAAGTCAAAAATCAAAAAGATGCTTTAGTAATTCAACAAATGGTCACAAGCTGACACACAAACTAAAAGAAGGGCGAGAAAAAGCATTAAGAACCCAAACAAGGCTGGTAAAAAGCTATTCAAGTCCAGTCACCTAGAAAATTGCACAGTGGAAGTGACAAACACACCAGCCTTATACATCAGGCAACACACGCATAGTTAAAAACGCATTACTGCCCAAACAGCAGATTTACAAAAACGACATGACGTCTAAACAGAACTAAAACCCATTTAATACAGATATGTACACAAAGTATTTGCTGTATTTACACCAACAGACAAAGCTGTGTTATAGACGAGCTCAGATAACATGACAAAGAAAATAAGAAGTTTGTACAGCTAAACTGAAACCAAAATAAATACAAGAACAATTAGGAGAGAAATGCAGAAAAAGGAAATATTAGACTAAAGGGTAATGAAGAAATACGAAACAAAGAACAAAAGTAGAACGAATTGAAAGGATTTGTGCACCAAAATTACCTTTTTGGAAAAAGATAAGGTGGACGGTGCATAACTTTATGAAGGCAAACCATGAGATCAGAAGAGCTAGACAAAATATCTGGACCATGATTCTCAAAGGATCAGGATCAAATAAACCAGTTTAGATGTTTTAAAAGGAAACACCCATCAATGTTAGAGCCTTTACTTCCTCAGCCCAGATCTCTTTAAAGAGGGGATATTGCATTCTTTCCAGGCACAGTTTAATTTTATACCACAATCAAGTAACTATGATACCTTTAGTTGTTGTGAAAATGCTGTTTATATAAAAAAAAAAAAATAGACTTTGCATCATAGTCTAAATGCCTTGAAATTGGCCTCTGCGTCTTTAAGAACCTACTACCATTTCCAACACTCCCACTTCAGCACATCTTCACAACCATGTTTCATGTCGTTTACAACCTTTGCAAAAGGAGCGCTGTATTTTGTTATAAAAAATAAGATTTTATAATATCGGTTTTGGAAAATGGCAACTTATTACACAGTTGATCCTTACTCCAATGATCCAAGTCGGACCAGGAAAGTATGTTTTCTGTAGAACTGGGTACAGAGGTTCTAACAAGACATTTCAGCTCAGTAATATATCTCGCAGTCAACCTCTCATACATATACGTCAATGTAAAGATATTTTTTTGTGAAGAAACTATAAATATAGATGATTATAAAGCTGTGTTTCGCAATGAAATCATGAACATTTTTAAGATGTTTTGTTAGTCTGGTGGAGCTGTGTGGGAGGGGTGCAGACTGAGCTCCAGGGAGGAGTTTTGAGTAAATAGGTGGTGCTTTTTACCAGCAAGCATTTAGGTGCCTTCAAATACCACAGGAGATTCAAGAATTACTTAAACATGCATGAACGAGTCAAAGCAACAGTCTGAGTATGTTTCTGATGAGGGAATGACATTATAACAGGATATAAAGCTCATAAAAGTCAATGTAACATAAATCCCCTTTAAGGATTATTTGCAGACAGTTTAAGAAAAAAAAACATTAATGCCGTCTGTTCCATATTATTACAGTACATTTAGTGTTTAAAACTCAACAGCTATACTCAGTACTTCAATTTTTACTTTATGGCTGCAGAGAAAAATCAGCCACAGATGCATGAAAATCGTTACTGAAGTAGTTTGTATGGGCAATTTAACTGAATTAAACCTAAAAGGAAGACCTGAAATGTGTGTATAATGTGAGAATGTGTACAACATGGGTGCTGTGTTGGCAGAAAGATGTATCCAAGTCAATTTATGTTCAGTCTAATTTAAACAGAAAAAAAAAATGTAAAAGAAATGTTTTTCAGCAGGACTCCCGGCGTGATACTCCAACAGGTAGACCTGCTACGTGCCAAAAAAGCCTAGAGAAGCTGCATCGCATGTTTCACACCTGTCTCAGAGATTTTATTTATCATTTCACCCCATTATATTCCCCTCACAGCTTTCTGAGTAACAAGGCTGGTGATTCATTTGAATGCGAGGAGCAGAGCTCAGTGCTAGGCTGCTAGTTAACGCGTAGGAGTGACAAGCCAACAATGTTGACAAACACGACCCGTGATTGGCTGGTAAAACAGACAAAACTCAAGCACCCACTTTAAAGCTTCAGTGGGTCGAATCTACAGTATGTTATACAAAGTGAATCAGTGTTTGACTAATCCTTTGTGGTTCATGACTGCACAATCAAATCAGAAACTGACATCTTCATTAGAGTCTTCAGCAGACCGAAGGAAGCTTTCTCTCTATCTTTGGTGATGCTCAATATTTGGTTTCAGAGATGAAATTCTGTTTAGACTTGGAGGTTTTTCTTTTCATCTTTCCTGAATCTTTCATTTTTTCCTGTCAATACGACTGGAGGTTGTGTTTTCTGTCAAGATAAAATTCTTCATGTCAGTTTGGAAAAGCGTTTTTTGGGGTTTGGTCTTAATTTACAGCATATTTTTTTTCCACTCGAGCCTCATTGGTTTTCTAGTTCCTGCCATAAAAGAAATAAATGTTTTCAAAGAACGATGTTTCCATCACTATATTCAACTCTCTGAACTTTATTACTAGGACAGTCCTTCCACACAGTTTTCATTTATATTTAGTGTAATTTTTACAGAAAATGACTGTACTTAATGCGCAAATCCAAAATTCAAAACATACTAAAAATAAATCTGTATGTATAAATCTGTTCTTGTCAAATTAAAACAAAATAAAATAAATAATCCAGTCTTTATTTTTTTTAGCTTTTTGGGTTTTAAACCGAAACTAGAAAAGCAACAATCGGAAAAATAAGAAATGCTACATAATTTAATTTTAAATGTTTAAGAACCTCAAGGTTTTCACAGTTGACCTGTGACCTGGAAGAGTTGGGCTGCCACTTGTACTCATAACTACGAAATGGTCTATTTTCTTTCTCTGAAGGGGGAAACCAACAAAAAAAAGTCTGAGAACCATTTTATCCCAGCCAACCATGACACCTGTAATGTATGAGCACGCATCCTCAACATAATAATGTAAAAATAACTCTGCCTCTCTTTCCATCTATTTTCTATATTTCCCAAACAAATTCTATACTACTTTCATCTTTTTCTCTCGCCACATGCTGTAGTCACACAATTAATCCACACTTTTGCTTTTCATAAACTCATTTAGTCGCCTACAACATGAAACAGCAGGTCATTTAGTGCCTTTCAGGGAGTAATATTTGTGTCTGGCTACCACCCTAAAGGCTTGATTGGTGCAGTGCTGCACTGATGATTGTCTTCCTATAGAGCCGCTTCTTCAAGGTTATCCCATCTCCACAAAGAAACAACAGAAGTTGTTTATATTAAAGAGTGGCTTACTGGTTCTTACTATAAAACAAAGGCTGTGTAGTCAGATCTAGAAGGTTTGTTGTAAAATATTATTCTGGTTGCAAACAAAAATGTTTGAACTTGTGGTTTTATATCCTGCAGAAACTTTGACTCCATCCACAGATCTGTGCTTTGACACAGTTCAATCACTTCTTTAGATCTCCTACAAGCTATTTCAGGGAGATGGGCCAAATTTTACATTAAGATCCAGTCTTTAACTCTTCTGAAAATCAAATAATTCTTCATTCATTGTACTTGGGAATTCAAAAATGAACTCTCTTTACTGTTAGCAGCAAATTAATAGTCATGAATGGTCAATTAGCTTAAAAATAATGACCAAACCCCACTCAAAACTTATTTTAGCTTTGTTTTTATTGTAGCTACATTATCTAATTATTTTATCCAAGCTTGAGATTGGAGAATATTTGTATATTAATCTATTTAAGCTATTCTATATTTGACCAAATCAATCCTGGTAAAAGTCCAAGTAAGAGATGAAGCCATTTTTTACCTTCTAGATTGGTGACTGCTTTGTCATCTAGACCAATGGTCTCAAAGTCACACTAATCTGACCAAGGTGACACTGTCCTATCAAGTCAGAGAATCACTTCAAAAGATATAGCTATTCTCAACTTTACAAGTTTATTCTACAACCATTTGGACTGAAGGGTGATTAAACAGCAGTGGACAGAAACCAACAGGAAAACACCCAAATTCTTCTAAGCTCAGCAGCAAAATTTCTTAATTACACCCACTTTTCTAACATAAGAAATTGTAAATGTGTGTTTAATGGATGCATCAAGTATACAGATGCATACAGTGATCTTCACAGCAGGGCTCTCAGCGTGATGTGACGATAGGACAGCACAGACAAACTGCTCCGTTTCTTCTACACCTAACAAACAGACACTGCATCTGTTATTTCACCCCCATTATATTCCACTCACAGCTCTGACTCACGGGATAGTGAATCATTTTAATGCACACGGTGGAGCTCAACACTCAGTCTGCTAGTTAAGAGCGTGGGGTGACAAGTCTAGAGTATTGACAAACATGCCTGTGACTGGTCGGTTCAAACACACAATCCAGCACCTCCTTACAGGCTTCGGTGCGTTGAATTTGCCACACAGAACACATTTCTTTGGGTTCATGACTCCACAATTACATCAGACAAAATAAATCCATTTAAGAGAGTTCAACTTTTGAGGTTACAAAAAAAATTAATAAAAAAAACACTTTCCAGCTTATAAGGCACAATTCCCTAACACCAGCTGCTATTCCCACATGTATGTCAGTCCCAATCCACGACGCAACTCAACTTTGATCCTGAACCCTTAGGATTTTGTTCCAAGTTTTTGATTTGAATTAAAGGTTTAGGGGCCCTAGGCATGTGGGCGAAGGCCTTAGGCGGAATCTATAGAGGATTAGTGGACCAAATGTATGGAAATTACATCTAAATTTATCATGCCAGCTATGGTAATACATGTAAATTAAGGTTTCATTATTTCTAGTCTTGGAATTAAATTATGGTACTTTATGAGCGTGTAGTCAAAACCAGCAAAGGCTGTGCAAATATCTTCAATCATCTCAAAATTCTTTATTTTGCTTCCAAAAAGTATGATTTTCTTGTAATCCCTCAAAGTGAACTTTTAGTATAAAATCAACCAAAAATGTAAAACTACAGCATCACAGAAACATTGCTGGATGGATCAGTGCTCTTAAGCTGGGTTCACAGCGGACGCATTTTGAGCAGCAGGAGCAGCCAGTTTACATGCAAAGTCAATGGTGGAAGCGCGTCTAGATCGAACTTTTGCTGCTCGACGTGCCGCATCAACCAATCAGAGAGACTCGTTGCCCATTAACCTGAAACAGACAGATAGGAGCTCTTTAGCTGAAATCCAGCATCTGTAGTTTGTGTTCTGGCTAGAGATATCAGCACCGATGCAGGTCAGCGGCTCGTTAAACTGACCACGGTGTTAACAGAGCTTGGGACAAATATAGTTCGTCAGCTCGCAGCTGCTGAAGTGAAACTCACCGAACAGACCGCCTCTAAATTACCTGGTGAATTAGTTATCTGGTTAGCACAACGTTCGCTTGCTCTCACTAAATAAATCAAAGCCATTTTCTTTATTTCATCCAACATTAAAGACGGACCGGAAACAAACCAAGACGCTCCTCCCATAAAACCGTCTTTAGATGAGAGTCTAGTCTCGTTCTAGTCTGACCGTAGCGCGTCCAACTTGAGGCATTGGGCGCGTTTTAGATGCTCAAAACACGCTTGGTGTGAACGTAGCGTTAGCCTGACTCATACTAATATTGGATTAGACTGGTCCAAACTTTTGCACAGTACAGTTTATGTGATGGCCAGTGTGCATAAACTGAACAATACACATTCTTTAAAGTTAAAGAAATAAAGAAATATGCATTTCTCCACTTCAGATGTGTTTGTGATTTGACTTATGAACAAAACATTTTGGTAAAGTACTTCCAAATATCAACTTTGATGTTACTAAAGAGAAAAAAAATTATATCTACAGACCAAACCGTAATAAACAAAGCATGGCTACTTAATTGCAATTTTTGGGAAACCTGTAGACTGTAAAACTTTGTCCATCTTAAAAACTGCTCCATGGCTACAAGCGATACGTTAAACCTGCATGCTGACCAGTCACTGCCCAAGTTTCAAATTTTTTCTTTCCCTTAAAAAAATTTAAATTGCGAGTAACCAAATCCTCTGATCTTCAGCCATTTTCACTTGTCAAAAAGTCAAAGTAGTTTTTACAACTTCAGTTCTGAAATTTTATTGAGTCTTCAACACTCATTCAAACTGCAGGTTTACTTGTGGCTCCTAGAGTTTCAGTTCTCAAGCTCCTCTCTTGTGGAACCAACTTCCAGTTTCTGTCTGTGAGGCCGACACTCTGTCTGCTAGACAGAACTAGACTAGACTGAAGACTTTTCTTTTTGATAAATCTTATAGTTAGGCATAAGTTTCCTGAGTGACTTGGTTTTACTTCCATCGACTTAGACTGCTGGAGGACAAACTGAGCACATTTCCTCACTCTGCTGCTGTCTTTAGTCACTCTCTACATGTTTGTTGTAATTATTTCTATCAATAACGTGTTTTCTTTGTCTCTCTTCCATAATAAAATACACCTGAACCAGTCCTAAGCTTTTGTCCTGTCCTCCCAAACCCAGCCGGTCAAGGCAGATGGCCGCCTGTCCTGAGTCTGGTTCTGCTGGAGGTTTCTTCCTGTTAAAAGGGAGTTTTTCCTCTCCACTGTCACCAATGTGCTGCTCAGGATGGGAGACT
The DNA here is from genome assembly GCA_031762555.1 of Cynodonichthys magdalenae. Lineage (NCBI taxonomy): Eukaryota > Metazoa > Chordata > Actinopteri > Cyprinodontiformes > Rivulidae > Cynodonichthys > Cynodonichthys magdalenae. Next base: position 14,973,975 of record JARVJO010000001.1, read on the forward strand.
GTTTTATATACATTGCCCTGAGACGACGTTTGTTGTGATTTAGCACTAAATAAACTGAAATGAATCAACAGAATGAATATTGCCTCCACTTTTCATGCCCGACTTTTAAATGAAAATTTTGTGATGAAAAATAACTTCCATTTTGGTAAAACCTTCCAAATTGGTTTCATCAAGATCTGCCCAGTGGTTCATGAGATAACTTGCTAAAACACACACAAACGGGCAAAAAGAAAGTGGAAGAGATTAAAATTTAAAACGAATTCTGATACAGACTACACAGACAAATGGCAAATTTAAGCAGGTAAACAGCTGAAAAAAGTGCAAGACATGCAGGACCTCTAATGCTTCAGTGCTCAAGGCTACAAACAAATATCTGCAAACTGTTTACACTAAACAGCACAATTTAAGTAAAAGATGTCAACTTGGCGGTTTGAATTTAATGACAGGAAACTCAAGTTTGTTTGGAAGAATAAATTTGCTCTGCTATGCAGTTGGAGAGGGAAAAAAAACACACTGATTGTAATCAAAAGCATCCTTCCCATCATCGTAAAATACCTTCGCTCAGTTTGTGCTACCCAACGTTTCCCCTGGAGTCAGGACACACAAACACACACCCATCAACATCCCTCATTCTTATTCATCTGCTTACCTCTCAATCACTCACTGTACGCTCTGCCGCACAATTATAATCACCTAAAAATTATTTCATGACATGCTTATAAAGCCAAACAAAACTCCTGAGAGCGCACACACACACTCGAGGTTCACACTACACTAAAACTACACAAGACGAAGTGTTGTTTAACGCGATGTTTACGGACGTGCCTTCAAACTAAACTGGTACAAACACCGAGGCAGACTGTAATTCATTGTTGCAAACCTGTTTCCAATATGTTAGAGAATCTAAGCAAGTCAGCAATTCCTTGTCAAAGGTCAGCCTACAAACAGGAACCGTATGTGGCCACCAGAGAGGCTGTGTATTGTTTACTTCTACACGTGTTTCCTTGTGGCACCGAGGGAGACGAATGGACAGGATTATTGAGCAAATTGAGATAAAGCCAACGGACCATGAGCAACATACACGGATCAAGATACAAGAGACAAGAGAAGCTGGAACAAGGTAAGGAGGACAAAGATTAGAGGAATGATTTACAGGGAGAGTCAAAAGTCTCACAACACTATTTTATTTCAGAAACGAAAGGGAAAATGAAATATCTAAATACCCTAGCAGGTAATGGGTAGAGGTGCACCAACTGCAGTTTTCTGGCCGATCATCGATCTTTAAAAAGCTTGACATGTCAAATCCAATTTTGGCCGATTTTTTTTTTTGTTATTGTGAGGTCACGATAAACCTTCAATGTTCCAATCTTATTTTATTGAAAATTATTGAACAATACTCTTGAAATAATGCAAAGTAGGGGTTCACTAACAAATCTGCCAGGGATTTATCAGTACAGATTTCCTTAATTTTGGTAGATCAGAGAGCGACCGGTTCTTGGATAGGATCGATGGAAAAGATCAGCTTCTCATCTACCTCCACAAAAGGTCTGAAATTCAATTCTGACCTCCTTTGATTTGCTGCATGACCCCTTTATATTAGAAGAATTTGACTTTGATCCAATATGGCAGCTTTCAAAATGACAACCATGTTCTGGACATAGCCTAAAGTTAGGCCCCCTCAACTATTGATTGCAGCATTCAATTCTGAAATAAGTGTTTCGAGGTTTTTGACTCGCCCTGTAGAGAGGATGAATTTAAAAGAGGTGCTAGTATGGATAAAGAGTTTTAAAAATGTTAACTAGAAATATGAAATTTACACCATTTCCAAATTTCCATCCTTAAGATTTCTAGATTACATCATGAAATAGTACAAATATTCACTTTAACTGTACAGCGTGATTTCTAAAGAGAACAAGAATTCTGAAATCTGAATAACCAAAATAGAGAAAGAATATACTAATACTTTCTTACAGCATCACTGAATCCTGTGTGTTTGTGACCAGTAACACTTTGTATCTTTATTGGCAGTCATCAATAATTTAATTATACTGGAGCATACTTTATACAAAAATAGACATTTTGGACCAGTTTTGTAATCAAAATTCATCATCTGTGTTTATTTCGTCCTGACATCCAGCGTTGTAGAATTGATAAAAATAATTTGGTCCACTAATTCCATTCATTCATTCCTACAGCAGGATACAGTCCTGAATCCTCTTAAATTCACCTCATGTTTCTTTCATTTTCCCATTTCCGCAACTTGTTTGTCAGACCCTCTGTCAATTAACCCGGGGCGTCGTTTCTGTCTCTCTCAATCTCTTTCGCTCTGTCACTTTTTTCAGACTGATGAAGATGGAGAACCGTCATTTAAGACCAATTAGAAGCCCTAACCAGTCCGACAACCAGGTGCAGCACACACGTTTCCTTCCATAACCCTGATATATTAATGCAGGCACACACACATCCCTTCACACTACAAATTAAAAAGAAATGTGGCATATTTATCTCTCAAGCACAGAGAACCAGTAGCAATAAACCCCTAAAATATAACCAGCCAAGTTTCCTAATGATACACACATGCAAAAGTTTCTTAATGGCAGCCATTAAAGTAGAAAAACAGAATCGGTCACAATCATGTTGCTGTAGTTCTAAAATACTACTTTGAGAATGCATATCTTCATCTGAACGTAATGTTTCTCAAACACTTCTTTCCTCACATTTCGTTTTAGTGAAATCACCATAAAGGAGTCCATTTATTCATTTATAATAGTTTAATCAATAATAGCTACACTGTAAAACAAAGTAGAAAAACTTTTTATTTCACAAACCGTCTGAAGCAAAACTTACTGCAGAGACTCATCCAACAATCTGCCATTTTAACCACTTTATTGAAGTAATATTCTATGAAGGATATGAAGCCCATTCAGTAAGATTACCATTTACACGGTCAATAACAGCGTCAAAGTAATCAATAATTGTCTCCTCAGGAAGCGGTGACCTCTGCATGATTAAACTGTAGGACTTAAAGAACACAAATACTCATTTATTATCTGTGTGGTGGTACTGATGCAACTCAAAGTCAACCCAGAGTAGTGTATTTGTGCACCATTAGGCTTAATTATAACAAGTGTTGACCAGTCATGGTCACTCCCAGCTCCAGTGTGATGGATCTGATGCAGTTTGCTTTAAGACCTCAGAGACGTTTTTAATATTACACTGATCATCTGAGAGATCGTGTAATTAGATTGACGGAAGTTATTAGACTTCCTGTAAAATGTATGGCTCTAGCGAAGCCTTTTTATCACCCCTACCAACCCTGAAACAAAGAATAATTTAGTCTGCACAATATATCACAGCTTCTGTTCAATCATGATATAGTTTCAAACCATAAAAACAAATTTAAACAAAAACTTTGAACACAACTAATCCCTTGAACCTCAGCTATACACTACTCCGAATTTTTAATTAATTTTTTTTCCATCTTCTGACAAAATGTTGGTCTGGATGAAAAATTTCAACTACCACATTTATTCATGTAAAATATGCTATTTGGGGTAAAATTTCTTGCATTATACACAAATAAATATATATGCACTCAGAACACTCACTCCACACCAGCAGGTGGCAATAGAATCAACAGTGAAAACATGCCAACTCACAAAAGGAACATTTTAAGCACAGCAAGAAGTTTTTCGAACAATAAACTTATTTTATGCCACTGATGAGGGCAAAATTAATTTTACCAGTGTGTATTACTGGTTTTTATTACCTTTTTAGGACCATTTATGACAAACGCCTACCTTGTCAGGACCAGTAGTCAGTGGTTTTTGGGGACCAAAGACTGGTCACATTTCGGTGGAAAGTCATTTTTGGGTTAGGTTTAGGACTAAAGTTTAAAAAAAATATGTTAGGGTTAGTTGACGTACATACTAGTGGTTGGTTAGGTATAAGGTAAGGGTCAGGGTTAGAAATGACTAGAAATTAATAGAAGTCAACACGTGGTCCCTATAAGATTAGAAATTCAAACGTGTTCATTTGTCTTACATGTTGGCAATGTATTCCACAAACTACAGAATGGGTTTTGCTGTCCATTTACAACTCATTAACTTAAGAAGTCAAACCAGATCAAGATGGCCGCCACACCATGGTGGCCAAGGGTGAGTGGTTAGGGACGTCATCCTCCAATAGTGGGTGGTTTGATTCCACCATTACAACCCCTGGCAAAAAGTATGGAATCACCAGTCTTGGATGAGCACTCATTCAGACATTTCATGCTGTAAAA
>JARVJO010000001.1:14990827-15044560 GCA_031762555.1 Cynodonichthys magdalenae
AGTTACACCTTTTGAATGCAATTACTGAAATAAATCAAGTTTTTCAAAATATTCTAATTTACTGGCTTTTACCTGTACATTTTGTAAACTTCCATTAGCAGGGTGGGTGGAAGTTGGACTGGCCTAAAGTGTTGATGCCTTCCTCAGCTTGGCAACGCCTCAGGGCACCGTGCCAATCTTTGGGTTCACTAATATTTAACAGACATTTATGTCTGTAAGTTGTTTTTACCCCCTGCGTAAATTTTGTAAACTTTGTAAGCGGTTTGGGGGTAAATGGACCCAATTATTTTATGAAGCCAGAGGAAGAAAAGAATAAATTGCCCTGGCTTGGATGGAGGAGGTGGGTAGCGATATTGCTCTGTCCATAACTTTTATTTCATCACAGAAACTTTGAAAACTTCCGTAAGCGGGGAGGGTGGGGGTTGGGCTGGCCTTAAAAGTTGATGTCTTCTTCCAAAGTCCTACCTGAACGCCTGAAAGTCGCAGCCCAATGAGTCGTTTGCTTCAGTCGACAGGTGAGGCAGGCAGGGGGTGTCATCAAAAAGCTTTTACACAAATTACAATTAAACATCTGTCCTAAACCTTTCAACCCTATAAACAACTTTTCACCCATGCAGATTGTAATTTAGTCTCCATATTCACATTAAATCCTTTTAAGCTGGTGTTCTGTCATGATTTAAAGGATAATAACTTCTTTTGTTTTCATTAACGCATCCTAAAAAAAGTGTTTTAGCATCTAAAACAGATTTAAAAAAAGAAACTATCAAATTAACTTCTGCAGAATACTTTATTTCCCCCAAGGTTTATGACTAATATAAAATAAACTGACTGGAATTGATTGTTTTCACTGAAATGTGAATCTTAAATCAATGAGCTTCTAAAAGTTAAAAAAAAAAAAAGATGCAAAGACAGAAAGCTGGAAGGGATCAAAGAAAAAAGTACAGAAAATAATTGAGGATACATATAGTTGTCAGTCACCTAGTTGCCATGGAAACTAGTAATTTTATTTCCCCTGAACCATCTCCTCCTTGAACTCATTACACACTGTATTAAGTTCACCCAGTTTGTGTTTCAGTTTTGCTCCTGAATTAAAAATATTAAAATAAACGAATAAATCAAAATGTACCAACACATCAGAGCTTAAAGAGATTTATGTATTTGGGGGGTTTTAAACCTGTTTCTGGGTGTTTGTGTTCGTCTCCTGAACTAGTTTGAGACCCATCTGTTGTTTCAGCACAGAAAAATCACACAGTGGAGCACAATGCTGTTTATAACTTTCATTATCTTCAGAATTTTTTGTGTTTTCTCACCCTCTAACCTCATCTTTCAGCTTCTTCCTGCACCAAATCCACCAGTTCAGGCCGCCTCCTCCATCCAAACCTCTCATCTCTCTCCTCTTGTCAGCCTTCCATCAATCTCTGCTCTCACCCCGTCCCTCTCTTCATCTTTATTTGCCCGTGTCTGTTTGCCTCGCATCACATTACCACAAATCTTCTCTCCGACTCTACACCTGCTCCATACCTCCACGTTTTTAATCACAAATTCAGCAAATTTTCAGAGTGGAAACCTTCCAACCTTGAAGCTGCGCACCTGTCTGCAGACAGATGATGCCAGCCAAACACTCATGCAAAATGACAACCGGCACAATTATGCAGCTGCCCAGCAGCCGGGAACTATCCAGACAAGTAAACATCTGCTACTTACTCAGTGATTTCCTCAGTGACCGTGTGTTCGACTTGGAGTCGGGAGTTGACTTCAATGAAGTAGTGTTTCCCATGTTTGTCCACCAAAAACTCCACAGTCCCTGCATTCTCGTACCCCACCTGCAGCAGACAAAAAAAACAAACCGTTTTACAGCTGATTTATTCAAGCAGGACTGTTAGTATTAGCTGTGTAAACAAAGAGGCAGAGCTCACTCATCTTAATGAGCCATGAAAGTTAAAAGAAACAAAAGAAACGCCCGTCCTCCCTCTCTCCAAGCGAACATGACTACATAAAAGGGGTAAAGAATGAGCGCCGTGTTTTATTTGTAAAGATACGAGGGTACTTTTCATCATCTCTGTGTAATGAAAAATTGAATCATTAATCACGGAGGAGTTACTGGAATCGCCGCCATCATGAAACATTGTTTTTCCCCTCCCGCCACCTCTCAAGCTCAATAAACCCAATTAGAATCACAATAACAGTCAGGTGTAATTAATTTAAAGTCATTTATCTTGGTGGTGTTGGGTGTAAAAATGATGTGTCACTTAACTGATGCAACAAAACCGATGGCACCAAAAATAAAAAAAACTGCACTTTTGTATCGACATAATCAGAACATTACAAAACTAACATTCATATCCTTCGATTACAAATTGCCATAAAACACACTTTACCCATTTTGTCACATAATTGGTATATTTTCTTTAGAACTTGGCTCAGACAAGGTGAAACAGGAAGTGACATCAAAGAGAAATTCTTTAAGAAGGAAAACACTTTTTTTTTTTAAAACATTATTTGAACTCTGGCTCTTCAATGTCCGATAAAAACTCTTGATAATCTAAAAAAAAACAGTCTTCTGTGATATCGGCCATTTTAGCAATGCTCTTCACTTTTAGACATTCCCCTATGACATCACTTCCTGTTACTTCACATGCAAATATCTTAACTGTTCATCTCCGCGACAAGAATGTTTTTTTGCAAAATGTTAATCTCTTTCCAAGAATGCATTCATATTTTATTTGATGTCACAGGCAATTTAAGGTTGTAAAACATTTAAATTGATAAATATAAACCGTGTCATTTTTTGGTATCCAATATGCAAATTAAGGATTTGTTTGAATAAATGAACAAAAATAACAATTATCTAGTTTTGACTAGATCTGCCGAGTTATTTCATTCCAACAGCTGAAAATGACTTTTTTTCCTAAAGGCTTTTCTGATTTGTAGCACTCTCTTCTGCAGCTATGATTATAGAGGAACAAAATACAGCTTTTGGACCAGAAGCAGAACTTGGATAATCTCTTTGATGCAATTTAAAAAGAATTTAAAAAATAGTTTCAATAAATCTCGGTGACTGAAACAATGAGTAAATCTTCAGAACTGAAATAGACCTCGAGTTTTGCCAAATTCTGTTTGTGCAGAAAGAACCAAGCTAAGAATGGTTTAAAAATCTAAACAAAATAAAAATAATTTAAGTCTTCCATAATTGAGCGCCAACATACAATTTCCACAACACAAGGTTTTGTTTTCCCCTGCAAATGGTAAAACCTGCTCATTTGTTGAAGAAAACACTTCATTCAACGAGACATGATAGTTAAAATAATAATAAATGAAGGACTGAGCGGTGAAGATGTTGAGCACTGAGCGGAGCCGCCTGTCCACCGGACCATGAAAATAAAATGCTGACTGGAATCAGATGTTCACAACACAGACGCCTCGTCTGAAATGTCTTCTTACAGCAATTCTGAGGGACATGGATCATTACTGCTCCTGCAGCCGGTGGAAGTATTCAAGGATGAACCCATACAGAAATGTGCAGTACCTTCATTTACTCAGGTGAGAGAAAAAGTTCATGTTTTAGAGAAAATACTTGTCAGCAGTGTGGACTACAATCTTATCTTTTTTAGTAAATGTTTCCTGAGCAACTTAGAATAAGCTATTGTTAAGACTACTAATTTTAACCTGTAATTAAAACATTATATTTACATCTTTATTAAAAAAAGGCTCCAAATTTATATTTATCATTTCACCAGCCTCGTCACTACAGAATTGTAAATGTTTCATGCTGAAAAACTTTCAAAGAAAAAAAAAATGCACAAAAATTTTACAATTTGTTGTAAAATAACCAAAAAAAATTGAAATTAGAAAAGCTAAAACATGTCTGAAAAGGCTGAATAGCACAAAGAAGCTAAAAGAACATGTTTGCTAAATTAAGCTGTAAAAAGCTGAAATTATCACAAAGGTGGATTTAGCAAAAAAAAAGCTAAAATTTGACAGCTAAAACTTGCTTAAACTGCAGAACACAGCTAAAAGCATAAAAACTTAAATTAGCAGAAAGAAGATGATAAAATAAAAAACAAAAGGTTTTAAAAAATCTGCAAAATAGCTAAAAAAAAAATAGGAATATTAAAAAAGCTGAAAGTAGCTAAAACGCAGCTGAAAAAGCTATATCTAGCCCAAAAAAGCAAAAAGAGCACATCTGCTAAATTAAGCTGTAAAAAGCTAAAACTTTCACAAAAAGGTAGTTAGCTGAAAAGCTAAAATTTGGTGAAATAGCTAAATAGGAGCTTAAATTGCAGAAAAAAGCTGAAAGCATAAAAAGCTTAAATTAGCAAATAGCTAATCAAAGTATAAAACAAAATGTTAAAATCAGCAGAGTAGCAGAAAAAAGCAGAAAGAGCTGAAAAATATGAAAAAAAGAACAAAAGGTAAAAGTGCAGTGAAAGTTTATAAACATATTGAAGGGTTTTATGGATGTTCAAAAGAGTTAAATTAATTTCCAATAAAAAAATTTTTTTTAAAAGTGGACAAAAAGGTTAATTATCTCAAAAAGCATAAATTGAAAACATACCAAAATTTAATTTTAAAGAGAAAAAAAAAAAAAACCAAAAAGACCACCACTATCATCTTCCTGCTCATTAAAAGGGTCCCTCGATTTTGACACTTCACTGACTTTTCCGATAATCACAATATTTGTCATGTAGAAAAAACGGTTAGAATGACGAGAGAAATTGAGAAAAAAAAAAAAGAAAAAGAATGAAATTAGGGTGTGGAAAGCAATCAAACGCCTGAAAAACAAAACCTGAACAAGAGCAAATCTAATTTTCCCGGCGGGTCCAGATGTGACAGCCGTCGACGTCTGAGAAAAATCCTAATATTATTTAATCAACACGTTTGGGGGGTTTGATTTGTTTCTTATAAAACTGTTTTTGTCCAAGTTTGACTTAAGTAAAAGTGAAGAATTTAAACGAATTCCATTCATTCAAAAAATGCATCACTGGTCCCAAAAGCCTCAGGACTATTTTATTTATTTTTCTGAGCATAGATGTTAAGACAAACGAGCAAAATAAATGAATGGATTACACACACATATAAAAAGACTAGTAAATATAAAACTTCTGCATTTACAATCAAACTAATAAATAGAAGATAAGTTTTAGAACAGCAGGGTCCAGTAATCTATAAAAACATGATGTACAAATTTAAAATCAAATCATCCAATTTAATGAATAAGATTTTGTCCTTAGGCAAGTTCAGAAAAAGTAAGACTAGGTCTGATAATGAGACAAGATGCTCTTTATAGAGTTTATATCAAGTTTATATAATTTACTGAAGTGTTTCTGAAAATTTGACATTTTTTTGAACTACTAGTCCTAAAAGTGACCCTCAGACAACCTTTCATGACAAAAAAGATTAAATGTTTACTATATTTTCAGATCGGCCTGTTGTCAAATAATAAGCAAAGATCCAGTCATCTTAAGTTAGCGAGTGTCCCACATGTAGTTAATGAATACCTGCTTAGTTCACAATGTTTATTCATGGTTATAGCTTCATTTATTCACTCGATCTATTAAACATGGCTAAAGCCTGGGGGTTCTATTCTTAACTAAAAAAAGTATCTTCAGGAACCTTTTTTGGAATGATTTTCAGCACGAGAAATGGCTAAAAATATGCACTTATAATTTATTATCCCTGTTCAAAACTGAAGTGGTTGAGCTACAAAAAGAAAATAAACATTGATCATGTCAGAGCCATAGTGTTTTATGTACTCTGGACTATAAACATTTTTCAGTTTTTGCCTGGATTTGCTAAGACGTCCATTAAAACAGTGAATATTAAAAAGGTAATATGTTAGCTCCTCAGTGAATATTTTATAAACGATTTGATTTGATTAATGAAGCACATTTTAGGACAGTCAGATCATGATCATGGCGTTAAAGGATTACGATCTTTGTGTCCCGGCCTAAACAGCCACAGGTAATAAACAACTTAAAGATTAAAAGGCAGAAATATCCACAGGCTACACATTATTAACATTCTCCAGACTTGGGAAACAACTCCTGCGTAGAAAAATGTTTGGAATTTCCTTTGCACAGAATAATTAGTTCTCACAACTTCCTCATTTATTTAGTTTAATTTATAAAAACAAAAACTATATACAGTAAAAATAAAAAAATTAAAAAGCTTGAATGAAAAGGGTGCAGAGTTTTATCTGCCCCTTAAATTATAAAAAAAATAAATAAACCTTCACATCTTATTTCCACTAGACGCCACAAATAGTATATTTTCCCAATAACTAAACAAAAAAATTAAAACTTAATCATATTTTTAAACATAAATATAGTGTTAGAGGTTTTTATAATGGCAAAACTATTCCATGAACTTCAATACATCGTCCTTTAGACAGGTTCCAACAGGAGGTTTTCTAAAAATCTCCTTTACCTTAATTTGATAATGACTTGAATTTTAACTGAATATTTGAAGGTAAAATATTTTATGAACTTTATACATTACTTGTAAAATACTATCAATCAAATCATGAAATTTTAATAATTTCAACTGAGAAAATTGATTTGTTTGACCATAGCACTTTCTAATAACTCAGCTTGTTTTTGAGGAATAAAAGAATTTGCATTTGTCTTGCAAGCTTTTCCTAAAACTTCAGTACAGTAAATAAAATGTGGGACAATCATTACATTACACAAAAAATAAAGAGCTTTATCATTTAAAAACTGTTCTACAGCATATTTGATATTTTGTTATCATGGAGACTCACAACTCAAACTTGTATATATAAATATAAATAATTATAATAATCACCACAAAGTTTAACAACTTAAACTCGACTTATTAAAAAAATAAATAAAAAAAGCATGAGGGCGCTCATACAAACAATAGCTACCCACATAAAAACACCCACACGGTTCTGTAGTTTTGCTCTCTCATGACATGAAACACAGTCTGGCAGGAACTCTACCAATTAAAATGTGCGCGTGCGAGCGTGCACGGCCGCTACCTGTGCTGAGCAATTACCCAACTGCTACAGCCGGGATGATTAATACAGGCTGGATGACCTCCAGAGACACACACAGTCTCACACACACACACACACACACACACCTATAATCACCTCGACATACAGCACGCCGCTCAGGCTGCAGGAGGCCACGAAATGTACAAAAACAAATTATGACAGTATAAGATGTACTCCAGGCTAGACCCCCCCCCTCCCCCCGCATGTATTTCAAGCCCTCACACATTCCCACACAGTGCTGGAATGTGTGTCGCTCCTTATTGAACTCATTCTGCCTGCGTTCTCACACACTCTGAGTCAGGCAGAGTGAAGTAGCAGCCACTGTAACAGATTGAGTGGTCAGTGTTTTATAAGGTCTGGCAGCCGAGTCAATGGGCTGAGCTCGCAGAGGGAGAGGTGATTGGGATGCTGGCTGCATCTGCACCACACACACTATTTTAAAAGAGTTCTACAAAATAAAAGCATAAGATGCCTTTTGATCACAGCTGCAGATCCACTATGTGTCTGTGCTTAAATAATTAACTGAACTGGCTTAAAATATGTTTAGGAAAAAAAAGGAGAAAAAGTGAAAAGAAGAAACATTTCAAGGCTGAATTAAATTAAAAGTCAAAAGATCAAGGATCTTCATGCTTTTATTTCTTCTTCACCCAAAGTACCTGACAGCGATAGAAAGTTAAGACTGCACAATATCAGGAAAACCAGCGATGTACCATAACTGATAATTAAATACTTAAGTATGACCTGTTGTTTATCTGCTCTCAATGAAAAACAATTTAATGACATTAAAACATTGCTCCACTAAACATTTTCTCAAACTAAAAACTGAAAAATGTCCCTCACTATCAGTTTTTATATATAAAAATAAAACTTCTGAAAATGAGTTCATTTTAAATAAAAGTTAAACCCAACTCCAACCATAAATTCTTTCATTGCAACATTTTCTCCACTTGTGAGAAATTCTTTATTTTACAGAGTTTTGGAGAAATGTGAAGAACAAAATATGTTTGGTAAAATCCATTTATAGTATAAATACCTGAAAATATTTTTGTAAACCACTAAAAAACTGATCCTACGTAATGATTCTTTTGTTCCACATTAAGATGTTTTTTACTCAACAGTTATGTTTGTAAAGTAACATTTAAAGTTTGCTCTAAAGTATTCTGTGTACCTTCCACATAATTTGTTTTAGCTGTTCCCAGTTTACTCTGATTTGTGCTGTTTTTAATCAGCACATCTTTAATCGATATTTACATAAAAGTTATGCAAAACCTTTCCTTTTACAGTCTTTTTGCATCCACATTTTTTAACTCTAGTTTTATTTATTTTTCTCTACTCTCTGAACCGATAGAATTCAATAATTACCCATGTTATGATACTGAAAGCATCCAGTGGATAAATTTACTTATTAAATGTTAATGGGGGGTACGGCAAAGTGCTCTTTAGAGGTTATGAGGTTGCATTTTGTTCACTGCTGTTGGTTCAGCGTGTACTTTGGCAGCATTTAAAAATGATTGTGTCGAGGTTAGAATAAGATTTTTAAAGGGTGATTTTGTGCCCTGGTTTCTGATGGATCTGAACCTTCTTTGCTCAGGCAAGCTGATGTTAAGGATTCCAGTTGTACAGACTTGTATAAACATTGAGGTGTTACTGATGTGGTCTCTTGGCTTTTAAAAATCACACCGTCTTTGATTTACCAATTAGTTCCTGGCCTCTATGTGTTAATACAGAAAGTCTTAGGAAGTCCATCAGTTTCCTACTTCCTGTAAAGGAAACAAATGAAAAAACTAACCACATTTCCTCACTCTCCTGCTCTCTTTAGTTTCTCTCCTCTATAGGTTTGTTGCAGTTATTTCAATCAAATAACGTGTTTTATTTGTCTCTCTTCCAGAGGAAAATCCACCTGGACCAGTCCTCTTGTGTTTATCTCTTTCTTGTCCCTCAAACCCAGCCGGTCAGGCAGATGCCTGCCTGTCTTCAGCCTGGTTCTGCTGGTTTCATCCTGTTAAGAGGAAGTTTTTCCTCTCCACTGTCGCCAATGTTCTGCTGACGAAGGGATTCAACACAAACTGCTGGCTTCTTTAGATCGATTTTCGTGTCCAGTGCCCTGAGACAAGGTTTAATGTGACTTGGTGGTATATAAATACATTGAATTTAATTTCCCCCCTCAGAGTCTGCACTACTTAGCCTTATATTCACCAGAAATCATAAGTGATTTCCTGTCTTGGCTTTTATTGCCATATTTCTGTCAAAACATCCAAATCTTCAAAGGAAGGTTGAACAATCAAAGCAGAACCCACCCAATCCCCCCACAGACAGGAAGCTGCACATCCTGGGTTATGAAAGGTTCAGGGACAAAGTAATGTGGTTCAGAGCTCTTTAGCTCCACGTGCGATGTGCATCCTGTTCACAAAATAATGCAAAATCTATTTTATATTCAACAGCACTTTCCTGACGACCAGGACTGGTTGCATTAGTGTTTTGGAGTACACGTGAGTGAGGAAGTTATGTTTTATTTGTCGGTTCACTGAAGGGCAACATCCAGAGGAACATGGATTTATGTTTTTTAAAACAATGTTATTGCTGTTCTTAACCTGCTTTAATACGCAGGTTAGACTAAAACATATTTCCTGCTGCGTAAGGAAGACATTTGAAAGGGTTTGACATTCGGTTTTATCTCTGTTCATCTAAAATAGCAAGTCAGGTTGTAAAATGTAGAAGAGCTTATTAAAAATGATAAAGGAAATTTATGGCAGGCCATCAGATTTAAATGCAAAGAGAATTTTTGTCAAATATAAATAAATACAATGCTTTTATTGAAGCACCAGTTTTCTTGATCCATTTCCTCAAACTGTTGTATCAGTGAAACCTGAAGACAGTCAGACAGTTTAGTTAAAACTTTCCCTCCTCAGTTTCTGACACGTGTACTCCACAGCGGGAGGTTTTCTGCCGGTGACGCGCTCTGGCAGCTGTGAGGGAAAAAGATGCAGCAGAACATCTGCCTGAGGAGCACAGAAGGCAGGGCACGAGGTGGAAATTTACCATGGAAATCACTGTTTTCTTTACAGCGTTTCAAAAACGTGTGAGAAGAGATGTGCAATCAGAGAGCGCAGTTATTCATGTGCCTGTCTGCCCCATTTAAAGCAACCTGAATTCAAGTTGGTGGTAAAGAAACAAACCACTCCTCTCAGTCATAGATGGATTTCTGACTGACGCTTCAAATAAACCTCATAAACCCAAATTATGCAGGTGAAGATTCTCATTCATCCAGGGCAATGCAGTTCTGGAGAGTTCAATCAAAGAACCGAATGATGGATTCAATTTACTAAGTTCAGCCCAAAATCCAACAAGAATTCAGTGACAGAAGCCATAAAACTGTTTAATTGTGCAACTGACAATTTTAGTCTAGATAAATTCATCCCAAACCAACTGAAACTGGTTCAGTTCAGAACTGTTAGCATCACGATGCTGCATTACTTTGTAGCAGGGGCAGAGCCAGAGAGAGTAAAAGAAGTAAATATCAAACTTTATTTATAAAGCGCTTTAACACCAGCCACAGCTGAAACAAAGTGCTGAACATCTAAAATAAATAAAAATAAAATAGTGACATACACAATGATAAATTAAAAACTAAATTCAAAACATAGTAAAAGCACAGAGTTAAACAAATAAAATCAGCACCAAAACAATAAAAGTTGAGTAAAATCAAATCTGAACTGGGTTGAAGGCCAATGAGTAAAAATTAGTTTTAAGTCAGGTTTTAAAAATATACAGTGAAAGGGCCTGTTGAATATTTAAAGGCAGGGCCTTCCACAGTTTAGGGGCTTTAACAGAGACGGCCCCGTCTCCTCGAAGCTTCCTTTTAGAGCTGGGAATGACCAGGAGCAGCTGGTCAGCAGACCTGAGTGAGCGAGAGGAAGTGTAACGGTGGAGGAGCTCTGTTAAATAAGGTGGAATCTTAAAAACAGACAGAAATTTTTTAAAATGAATTCTAAAATACGGGCAAAAGACGGGCAGCAGCATTTTGCACCAGCTGCAGACGTGTAAGTGAAGACTGGTTCCATCAAGCAGCTGTATTGTCTGCTGTAGAGGGAAACAATCAGCGTGATTAAGAAAAAAAACTTTTCTGAAGCACTGAGTTAATATAAAATAATTGTGATATTTCTGGATTAAAAAAAAAACAGTTAATAAAAATTAGTTATCTAGTGGCCAGCCTGTAACTTAGCAATGATTTGACTGTACTACATGTCGGTGATAGCAGCTCTCACCACAGAAAATGTGAACTTTGTGTCAAAAAATAGCCGAGCTACAACCATTCAAATGTAGCTTTGATGGCCATCTTGGGATTTGTATTTGAATTCAGATTGAGAGCACACCACATTGCAGAAGATAGTTCTCAGCTACTATGTAAAATATTATGTGTGTATGTTTAAAAATGGCTGAATTATTGCCCTTTGTAAAGTTAGCACTAGCAGTTAGCTTAACAATCGGCATGTGTTTGAGATCATTCTTAGTTCAAGAAGTTTTAAAATTTTCAGTTTTGTTTATCTAAAAATGGCGTAATTATAGTTCTTTGTAAAATTAGCATTAGCAGTTACCTTAAAATGGGATTAGCAATTAACGTGTTTGAGATAACTCTTAGCTACACTACAACAAATTTCAACTCAAGTAGTCTTAAAATGGCTGGATTGTAGCCATTTAAAGCTAACTGTGACGGCCATCTTGAGTTTTTGATTAGCATTCAGAATTTTGTAAAGATTGTTTTTGGCTACTACTACACTAATGTTCAGTTTTGTTTGTCTAAAAATGGCTGAATTATAGCTCTATGTAAAATTAGCATTAGTGGTAAGCTTGAAATTGTGACCAACATTGTGGCCATCTTCAATTTATTTCAATAGAGTAGTTTGTGCCCCCCTAGAATACACCTTGTTCACCCCTTGCAAAAAGTCTAGCTCTGCCCCTGCTTTATACATCTACTCATCTCCGTCAGAACTGCTGGGCTTTTCCGAGTCAGATCTTTTAAATAAAGCTGAAATTGTTCAACTTGTTTCATAGCACGGTGTTCCGTTTGCTTTCCCCTCCAACTCTTAGTTTTCCACGGTAAAATAAACTTGACACGTTCCTTCACAGCAGAAAAAAGTTGGAGCACCCTCTTCTCTACAAACAAAATGTGATTCTGTTGTCGCTAAAAAAAAAATAAATCACAAGTGACCAAAAGAAGAAAGAACTGTGACGTGAATTTCAGCAAACTCCGGACGAGGAGTCTCAAAGTGACAGAGAGAAAGTGCAGAAAGAATGCTGCCACATTTGGTTTGCAGCAAACTGAAGCAGTTTTTTTTTTTTTTTTAAATATTATAAAAGTGATCATAATTGGTATTTTTACAGGATTTATCTTTGTGTAATAAAAAGAACTTCAGGGGCACAGTTACACAGGATGGTTAGAGTTCACCTCACTGCCATCCTCGCTTATAAACATTTCCTTTTATTCGCTCCTTCAACCAAAGCTCTTGTCTTTTGCTCCTTTCATCTCTGTCCTCTCTTGTGGGGATTTGAGTTAATCTGGCGCCAAGATTTTTGTAATCTGATCCAATTCCCTTTCAAACTTGCAGCACACACGTCTCATCCGAATCATAGCTGATGCAGTGGTGGAATAAACACACTCACAAATAGATCAGCTCCGTTTCAGTGGTGCCACCTCACTAATCCTTCAGCTGCTGGCAGCTACCGAAGTAGCTGAGCTCTCACAACTGAGCGCACAATGCACAGCCGACGACTCACTGTCACAAACACACACACGCTCGCAGGCACACAGAACTTATGACCACAATAAACACAAACATGAATACAACAGACATGCACCCACACAGGCTGATTTATCCCAGCTGTAATGGAAAAAGAGCTTGACCGGGATCCCATCCATCCCTTTTCCATTTCATGTTATTCATCCCTTCATTCCAGCTGCAACTCAAGTCTGTCACTTATTTCCCCTCCGTCAGTCTGGGCCACCTCCGAGCTCTGCAGCCTCATTAGGATTCAGGTCACCCTCTCACACTATTACTTACTGCTGCTTTTTAATGCCGAGTTATTCCCAAGACTGAGATGCACGTTTGGTCATCCGAAGGGAAAAGATGCAGACACGGTCGTAGATTCATTCCCAAAACAATTTTGTTAAACCAGTTAGATATCCCATCTGAAATCTTTTACCTAATTTGGTGTAACTGATAATTTTACTCATGCCTAAAATTGGGATGGAGCTGTAAAATGAGGCAAAACTCTCTGACTGTAAACCGATGTCCCCAAAGCCCCAAGCGTGGCCATCCGTATTACGTGACACACTCTTAGCTGGTTTTCAATTTGGGACCGGACGAGTCCAGCTCTGCAGAAAATTGGTGGCCCGCTGAGACGTTTAAATTCCGAGGAGGCCGTGAGTTTACGCTCGTCTAAATGCTCACTGTCGCCGACGTTGAGCTCGGATCAATTAGGGAGTCGATTCATATGGTTTTCAGCTTCATCAGCTGTGATCCGACCTGATCGGTCGACATCTTTAGAGTCACATTTTAGGAGCTCAGTAAAACGATTTTAAATTTATTACATAACATTTTAAGAAATAAAATAAAGGCAATCCTTGATGGAATACGGGGCGAGTCAAAAGTCACAGGACACCCCTTTATCTTAGAAAGGGAAAGGAGAAATATCTGAATATGGCCTCCATCTTGAAAGCTGCCATATTGGATCAAGGGTAAGTTTTTCCAGTAGGGAAGGTGGTCCCATCGCATTTCAAAAAAGGCTGAAACTGTCACAGAAAACCATTGAACCATGAAAAGTATCGAACATTTGATTGCATCAAATGTTAAGAGTTGCAACAAGTGGAAACATTGCACAACTATTTGTGGCGTTCAAAGCGCTGTCCCTGGTGCTGAACAGACACCGTGACAAACAAAGGTTTTGAACTTTGTGTTGAATATATATTCTTTTCGATATGCTACATGACCCCCTTCCCATTAGAAAAATATGACTTTGATCCAACATGGTGGCTTTCAAGATGGCGGCCATGTTCCTGACGTAGATAGATCCACTCACCCATTAACTGCTGGAGTACTCGGGCATTTCATTTGTGTCCTGAGACTTTTGACTCACCCTGTACATTAAAGCCTTTCATGCCCACGTTGTACGTAATCTTAAGCAGAAAAACAAAATTGTTGCAATTTTGATGAAAGTTTAACATTATGCACAATCTCACAAAGTGCCAAACTAAGTGTTGTAAATAAAAGGTTAAATTCTCCATCCAAACATTTCAATTTAGAAACGTTTCCAAAGTTCTTCCAAACACTCCTATTCGCTCATCAGTACGCTCACACTGAACATTATTATTCTTCTCTACCAAGTCTTCTCTCCAAGGACACCTCAGACCTGTGGAGAGGTGAAGGATGAAGTCTCCGTGGTTTTAATTTGTAAACAGTCACACTATAACCCCGAGGCATCCTGAGTCAACCACTAATTTGCACAGCATTATATTCAACGCCAGTTCATTCTGGACAAATACTGGTTTTACAAATAGCCAGGGGCGTGTGCTCATCTTATTTCAGAACAACATAACTGTACAACGGACAACTTTGTTAAGAATCAAAGTTCCTACACGGTTTTCATTTTAGATTCAATATTTTTTTTCTAGAGATGTCTAACTGGTCCTCTAAGGTCATGTTTTAGATGTTTACAAATTCATATGTTCAAATCAGGTGCGTCAAGGCAGAAAAACATCTAATTCAGTGGTTTCAATTCAATGCATTATCCTGCATATTTTAGAGTATTCAGGTAATTCCTGTATCAATATCAAGACCTCAAGATGGGTGCTTGACAAAAACGTTGCACATAGCATCAGATATTTGGTCATTACTTTTGGGTCTACGTGCATCAATCTCATGTTTTCAACAACATAAAAACAGCCACATAAAGCTGCGCAGAAACGTTCCAGATTGTCAACGTTTGATAGAAATACTGATGTGTCCGTTTTGCTCATGTTGCCCTGAGATCAGTAGAAATGGATGCAAGTAATAAAACCTGCAGTGTAATAGCAGCTGGGCATAAACAGGAAGCAATACAGCCATAAAGCGAAAACACAAAATATTGAGATGAAAGGCAGCGCCGACAGGCTTTAAATCAGACCGGCTCCAGAAAACAGCCAACACGACTTTATAGTCCATGTGTGGACGCAGCACTGTAGGCTCGTAAAACCTGATGCTTACCATCAAATATTGTAAAACGAAAAAAAAATGTCTTCAAAACGCAGCCATAACTTTAGATGTACTGAAGGGGAAAGGGAGAGATCGCCAAAATAAGAGCTCAGAGTTTCTACAGGCTGAGTCACTGTCAACAAGTAAACTAAAACTGTCACTTTTTATAACGGCACAAAAATAAAATGCTATACAGGGGTGACATTTATTTTTATTTGCTGTACTTTCCCTTAACATCTTTGGCTATATAACCTTACTGCATCTGTCTACAATTACTACAGTATCCTGTAACTTCAGGATTACTGCAGAAATACTAAATCATATATGAACATTTAGAAAACGTCAGAAATGGATACATTTTTGACAAAACCAACTGTTTGGAGTCGTTTCTGTTTTTCAAATATAAATTTACCTAAAACAATAGTTATAAATAACCCCATTAAATAAAGCAGCTTTACATGAAACAGTTTACAACATCTACGAATAATCCTTCATCTTTTTCTTTTGAATTCTTTCTCCTAGCTCAGAAACCTGCAATGACACCATCATGCTTTTTAAGAGTCTTTCTGACTCCAACCCATCATTTCAGAAGGTTTTGAGTCCATTTATCGTCTCGCGCCGGCCTCAATTTACGTCTTTGCAATGCTTCAAACTGCCTGTCGTCTATTTTCTTAATGGTGGGTGCTTTAATGTTGGTATGACTACAGTAAAGAGCTCTGCTGCACATTTACTGTGTTTTCTTTTCAAAGTGAAAAACACTGGTTTACTTAAAAAATAAAGTATGACAATATTTTAAAGTATATCCAAGAAAATGTCCTCAAACACACGATTGATTTTAAAGCTTTTTGTCCTCCTGCAGCTCCCTCAGACATCAATCTTTTCACTCAGTGCTCCTAAATCTATAACAGATATTACTCCTTGTTTTAGGTGGAGTCGGCTGATCACGCCTCCCACCTCTGCCACTTGGCCTTTTATTTCACTGTGAATCCCCCCCCAGCCTCTCATTGTGCCTTCCCGCTCCGCTCCGTCAGCAGTTCATAAAAGCATAATGAGCATGTTGTCCATAAAATGATGATGAGGAAGGAATACAGCCACCTAATGATCAAAGAGCACAGCTAAACACAGGCTGCTGCACAAAAAGGGACGACGTGCCTTTATAGAGGTGAGGAGCCACAAAAAGATTAAAATAAACAAAATGTTTGCTGTAATTGTCAGTAAATACGTCAAAAATTAGGACTATAAACGTATTTTTCCTTAATCTCAAGTTTTCTCAAAATAAGAAACCCCTTTCCTTGATGCCTCCTTTTCCCTCGTTATTCCTGAAATAAAAAATAAAAAACAGCAGAAGAGCTGTGTACTTCACAGAATTGCAGTTGTGTGAGAGTCGAGCAGTTGGCTGTGGTTTGTGTGACAACGCCCACACGACAGGATCTGACACATTCAGGAGGGAAGGAAGAATTCGAGAAAGCAGGAAAAAGCAACGGAAATGTGTCAACTGGGGAAAAAAATAAATAAAATGGGGAGATGAGGACAGACAATCGTGTTTGTCACAAGTGTGACATGAAGACGTGCTCGTTTGTGGCTTCTTTCAACTCGATTCTGTGCTGAGAAACGTGACAAAATAAACTACAGGCCTAGTATTCCTTCAAATAATGCATCCCCCCCACCCCCCCAACAGTTTCAAACAAAGATCATTTTTTGAGGAGAAATGATTGAGGGGGAAGTTCAATTATATAAAGTAGAGACAAATTAAAATAGCTTTAATAACAATTTTTGACCATCGGAAACATTAGTTGGGGATCAGTCTCACATACTACAAAGACCAAATTTGTGACCCATCACATCAAACTGAGGATTAAGTCAAATTTGGTCAAAATGACCCGAGCACAGAGCAATTCAACTGGAGGCCCGCGGGCCAGGTGACTTCCATCTGACCTGCCAATGAGGGCCCCACCCAGAAATTTTTTACAATTTTTTTTTTTTACTTAATTTATTATAAAAAATTATTTCAAATCATTCATAAATTCAATTTTGTTTTTCAATGCCACAAAATAAAAATAAAAATAAAAAAAGGTAAAAGACGATATATAAAACGCACACACGAGTAATTTAATAGCACATTTTCAGATTCCTGCTACATATCTTGAGCAGTTCCAGACATCTGGCTTGATTTGTCTTCTTAGTCATGAGAACCCATGTTATAAATGTTATATTTAGGGTATTATAATATTTTGTCATTTTAAAGAGAAAAAAAAATATTTGGATACAAGATTTACCAGCTAAAATGAAAAAAAAAAAAAAAAAGCTTTGCTTACTCAAAGAAAAAGTAAAAATTCAAGGCTTTTTGGTTTAAAATCATGTTTTTCTTTAAAATTAAATTACAGACCTGTAGATAAGGCATTTCTTCATATTTTGACCAAATAAAATTGTTGAAAACATTTTAGCTAATGCACTATAGCTGCCTTTTTATCCACATACCACCTTGTGTTTTAAGCTTTGAACTAAAATGTGGACCCCTCCAAGGGATAGAACCAAAGTCTATAAGATTATCAGTTAACAAGTTTAATAGGAATATTTACATTTTTAAATATTTCATTTCAAAATGTTGAGTGGTTCTTGAGATATTTTAATAACAAACATGGACTCATGTTTGGCTTGTTGTTTCAGTGATGCCCGTATGCTAATGAAGATAATCACAGGAGTAATTTTATTCGGGGAAATTTCCAAAACACCTAAAACTCTGAGGCCGTCTGACAGGATCCTCAGGCAAAGTCCAAACCAACATGAATATTTCACTAAAAAAAAAACAACTTTTTTTAAACTTTACGAAACACCTGGAATTATACCTCTTGACACATGCAAACGGCACTTTAGGTGACAAAATTAGAGATTTTACTCAAATTTTTTTTTTTTTTTTTTTTTTTTTTAATTAAGATTTTTTTTTTTTTTACTTGTAGATTCTCCAGGTCGTTGGCAAATGAGGGATTTGGGGAGATAACATTGCAGCTAACTTCACACGTTCTTTATTCTTTATGAAGTTATTCATTGGTTTTTGACCTGAACTTCATAGCTGTTCAACTTTGGGCATGTGCTGAAAAGTTTAACTGAAAAAAGGTAAACAATAAAACTATATTAAAACAAAATATACTATTGTTTTTGGAGAATTCTAATGCTCAATTTTTTTAGTTTCATTTGTTTTAAAGTAAATGCTAGTGCCCTCTAGTGGTCAAGAATGAGTAATGTATGGTTTATAAATTGTGTTTATTGGGGACATATGCAAAATCCACTTTTTTAGCCATTAGATTGTTTACTTTGAGTCTTTAGAAGTGCAGAAAATTTGAATGTAGTCTTTCCTGGTGCTGCATAGATCTCTTTTTATTCTGTTTGGGTCATATTTTTCAACCTGTTCAGTTTTCCTTATTTTCTATGACGTTTTCTGAATTTTGCATCAAATTATTTGCGACAGAGCTGCCAAATAAGGTCTGGACTTACCAACTACAATTTGGTGAGCTTCATTCTCCTCTGGCTCAGACTCTGGCTCCAACATGTAAGGCTGGATGGACAAGTCTTCTCTTGACGTCTTAATTCATTTGTAAATAAAGTTTCTGCATCACTATATAGTTCTAAACCCCTCTATCAAACTGGAATGGACTAGTCTGGAAGCTGGAGGGCGGCGGGGTGTAAAGCGCCTTGTTTGGATTTAAAGAGACAGCCTCAAAACAAGTTGATCTGAGACACACACACCCAAAAAAGGGGCGGAGCTTATTGAGTTACAATAAGGAGGAATTTAGACCAAAGCTATGAAGTTCCAGTTTATATAGACCCCAACTGAATGATTTAAATGTGAAAAAAAATTTAAAAAGCATGATGTCTTCTTTATGATTGTATAGCTTAAAGAAAAGCATCTAGACTGAAAGTTTTTTTGAACAAAGAAAATAAATTTTTAGATCCTAATCAAGGCCTTTTTTTTTTTTTAACTCAAAATCCTCCCAGTCACTAGTTATCTTTACAGGTGCCTGTAGAAGTCTAGATGAGCAGAGAGATGTTGTAGATTGAAGAGTAAAAACAGAACCAACAGAACAAAATAAGGCCGTGGCTGCAGTCTTTACAAACCATCCCACACGTATAATCCAGGAACTAAACTAAACTGCTGATGTCAGTTGCACAGGGATTGTTTAAAGTGGACACAATGGGGCGCACACTGATTTTAACATTGTGTCTACTTAAGTTAAAAAGGGAAGCAGGAGACTCTCCAGCCTTTTTTACACTGTAAAGGATAAAGTACTACTTTCACTTTGCATCTATAGCTGGGGAAAAACAGCCTAATGTACTTTACAGAATATTTGTTCTATGTGAGTGAGAATGGTAAGAAATCTCATATGCAATTCAACTTTTCCTGCCTTTCCAGTTTAATTTCCCTACAGGCAGTGTTTTGGTTTTTTTTCTATCTTTCCTTATAAGATTTTGCTTTTATTTAATGCAGCGGAGCATTATGGCTTCAATTCCTCTGCCCGTGTTACAAGATTTGTATTGTTTTTCTCACTTCCTGTCGGTTCACGGGACAGTTCTGACTTTACAACTTGACATATCTGGACCTCGTGTGCATAATTAGGATGCCGGGTAAAGGAGTGATGTAACACAGGCTCATTACTGTAAAATAAGGCCAGACAGGGAAACACCTCAGGGGTGACGCTCGTATCGTTACAAGCCTGAATGTATTTCATGAGCCAGAAGTAGCCGAGCCCTGCTGAAAGAAGTCAGGGACCGAGTTCTGTCTGGCAGAAGCTGTTTCTTATTAATTCAATTATAAATTAACCAAACGATCAGGCTTCCTGCCAACCAAGTTTAATATCCAACTGTGACATTAAAATATGTTCAGTAGAGCATTGATGCTCAAGGTTATACTCCTCCGGTTTGTGTTCACAGAAAAACAACAAATCTTACAAGTGCAATTAGTGTCTAGAGGGGAGAAAAAAGGAATTTTAGCAACTTTGACAAAAATAGTTACACTGAAATGACCCAGTTTTAGTATCCAGCGGTTTTTTGTCACCTAAAGTAATGAAAACATTTTTATTTGACAAATACCAGAGACGTTTCCAGCGACTGTGGTGGGGTGAAAGGTTAGTTTGACTGATAATGGTGTAAATTGACTAACAGCTCAAAAAAACATGTAAGAACATGAAAGTGATGCAGCACTCCAAATCATTTTATAAATCACATTAGATTTTATCAGGACCACTTGAGATTTATTTGGTGGACTTTGGATGTTATCTTTATAAAGACCAATGTGGAGCCATGGTCTGATGACATTTTCTGTCCTAAACATTTGTAGAGCGATACCATGGACATTTTACTGTGGACTGTCTTATGGATGGACAGCAGTGTTTCTCCTGACATTGTCCAAGGAGGGCAGCCCACCCCCGAACAGGCTGACCACCCCCCCATAAAGTGCAGGGGTCGTATCATTTACGTGAGTAAATTTTGACCTTTTTTCACCTAATGTCCTACTACAATAAGTGTCAATATTTTCTCATCTATAACTGAAATAGTGTGTTATGGGTCACAGGTATGGCATGCCATTTTAACATAAAATCATACTTCAATTCTACATGTCTGAAACTAGTTCATGACTGAACATATTAGTTAAGATATCTTTAGTTATATTTTGTCTAGCAAAATACCTATTTGAGGTATCTCTGACTAGATGGAAGTTGTGTGGAGGCTCCAATTCAAGATAAATTTATTTTTAGATGGGATTCAACTAATTAAACTGCAGACTTTTTCATATTCTGTCATTTTTATTTAAAAAACCTACTCTTAATCACTACTATTGTTTCTGGAATGAATATAGAATGCCCTCCCGAGACTGTAGGGCAGGAGTGGACAACTGGCGGCCTGCGGGCCGTATGTGGCCCACAGGTTATGTCCATTTGGCCCGCCCCCAAAAAAACTTTTATTTAAAAAAAAAAAAAAAAAAAAAAAAAAAAAACTCAAAGCAGCTCTTGGATCAACCAAGAATATTTTCTTTTATCACCTACATCCCAATTTGACATATTTATATAAACTTTTTACAGCATATTCTTGTGCTAATTAGCAGTAGCAGCTAATCAAAATATATAATTCACTGCTTTAATGGATGAAAAAAGTACAGAATTAAGTACAAAGTATTGTTTGTTTCGGCTCTGCTGTAGGGGAAACATCGAATAGATTAGCACACTCTAGGGCAGTGGTTCCCAAACCCTGGTCTTTGAAGACCACTATCCTGAATGTTTTAGTTGTTTCCCTGGTCCTCAGCAGGTCTTTAGATTCTTCAGAAGCCTGTTCATTATTCACTCATACAAATGAGGGGCATCACTCAAAGCAGGGAAACATCTAAAACCCACAGGATAGTGTCCCTTAAGAACAGGGATGATCTAATAAACAAAAAGGGACATTTGAACGTTACCAGACATCAAACTAGACGAGATTTTAACAAAAGGGGGTCGATTATGATCTTGACCTTTGACAGTGGAACCTTCAAATCAATACAGATCAACGTTGACCCTTGAGGTGTACAACTGTGCAGTTCTACATTCTTATAAAGAGTTACCAATTTAAAAAAGACAAGAAATTGCCCACAGACCGATGGTACCAATCCGTCTCGCCCCACGATATGTGAATAAAAAGGTGCACTGCAGACGTGGTTCTAGGGAGGAAATAAAATAAACTAAACACCAACCATGTAGAAGCACACAGGCTTGCAGTCTGTAAGCTGCAATCATGTTTACAGTACACTGACCACCTCCAGAGACTGTGTCAGTCTGAGTTTGTCAGACCCTCCTGGGTATACGCACACACACACACACACACACACACACACACACGTGTGTGTCCATCTACAAGGGACATGATTTGTTTGGGTGAGAAAGTGCTGTCTCCTCACTCACTGTTGCCATGGTGATTGACAGCAGAACTAATTCCATGTTTAACACCCTCGGTGAATTGTAGTGTGTGTGTGTGTGTGTGTGTGTGTGTGTGTGTGTGTGTTTGCGCACAAACAGATTATTACAGGAGGACATGGAGCAAGAGGCCTGAATCAACACACCAGGTGGTTGCAAAGACACAGATAAGCACATAAAACATTTTAGGACTCAAGTTTGTCCTAAATGTGTCAACACTGTTAGAGCCGGTGCTTAAGAGGTCGGAGCAGGAAGTAGGTGTTGTTTTAATCATCAGGAGCCGTTACTGAGACCGAGAAATCCATTTCTGCTAACACACACGGTGGTATCTGGGAGAAAACTGCTCTTTCCTTCAAATCCCGTCCTTTGCAGTTTCAACAATTCAAGGTGAGAGGCAGTTGAGACAATACTTTGTCCATTTTTTTTTTTTTGATGGAAGCTGCATGACTCTGCAAAGAGCAGATAAGACCAGCAGGAAGTCAGAGCATCCAGTCTTTTCTCAAAGTAAATACTTCGCAGACTGCCAGTCACAAACACATAAAACCCAGCTGGAAGGAGGAGCGACAGAATTTTCACCATAAATAGTGCTCAAACACTTGTTTTATTGCATTTGTCTGATTCAAAACAAGAAAAATATAATTGCATCAAAGCACTTTTCATTTAATGTATGCAAAACACAGACCAGTTATTAAAAGTGTACTTTATGTTTTGTTTAAATGGTTAACTTCATTTTCCCCTCACTTTTAAATGGTTTAACAATTATAACGTCATATTGTGTATGTGGACATAATTTTCATGATATATTAATATAATCATCCTTTTTGCTATGCAGTTACTAGAATCATTTGATTAGTTTTAAATAAATATGTAAATAGATTACTTTTACTAGCTTCAGGATAGAGCTGAACGATATATCGTCTGACCATCGACATCATAATGTACAGGTTTGCAATAGTCACACTGCAGGTCCTAAACCACTAAACGGTCATGTATTATGGCTTTTATTTTGACAGGCTGCTTTTGGTGGTGGAAGCGGGCAGCTTCCTGTCAAAAAAGCTATAAACTTCTGGAACAATAATGGCGATGCGTTTCTGAGAAGTGTTGGTGAATTATCGATAAACTCATACAGACAAAAACATACTTTGAAGAAAACAAGGTAAGATAGGTGAAGGTTCATAGTCAACAAGATTATAGCAGAACTTAAGTGTTATTCAAGTCATCTGCTGAATTTATGTATTTCTTCATATCGCAATATATATTACAGAGTTAGGAAAATAAAATCACAATTTCAGTTTTTTCTAATATTGTGCAGCCTTACTTCAAAACCCTAACAGTGACCAGCTTCAACTAAACTAAGGCTAATTTATGATGTTTACGTTAATGCTTAGTTTCATTTAACAGGGAAAAAAGTAAAAAATGCAAAAAATAAAAAATCTCTTCACACAACTATGTAATAAAATAAATCTGTTTTTGTGGGGTTTTTTTACTTTAAAAGCATTCAAGCAGGGATATTTTCCAGAAAATTTGAAAAAAATAATAAAAAAATTGTACAAAATTTTAAGCAATCCAACCAAGTCTCTTCTGTCAACATTACTCACCTGAATTAATTATTAATTACAGCTGCAGAATGTTTCTTAAAGTGTTTCAAGGTTAAACTGATAAATCTACCATGAAACTAAATCTGTGATGAGGTCTCCTGAGCATTAAAGTCATACATGCTTTTTTTTATTTTGCTAATTAGATGTTCAGTTTCTTTGGCTACTAAAACAGTTCCTAATCAACAAATAGCTTATGTTCTTCATGGTATATCCTGGGGGAAAGTGTCCATCACACTTTAAGCAAGTTTGAACTGCAGAATTCGGTGAACCAGAATCATTAGAGCCGTTTGAGGGGCATAATCTTCATCATAGACTTGCATTCTCTCATTTGCTCACACTCTCTCAGCAGAAATCTCTGCCAAAGCACAAACATGACTGAGGCTTTAGAGGAGAACCAGAGTTTACTGCCAAACACAGAAACAAAGATAGCTCCAGGATTTACTGGAAAAGGACCAAAATGTTTGTCAAACGGCTGCACAGTGATGCAAAAAAACAAAAAAGATGAGGTCTATTGTTTTACTACATTTAGACACCAACATCCCTCCACGGCAAATGTTACAACCTGTCCTACATTACTGATGATGCCTTCAGCGTACAGCCAAACATAATGTAGCTGCATTCAGAACGGGTAAATAAATCTTTTCATGGAAACAGGAAGCACCAACAGTTTCAAAATGCAAAAGTTTAAAAACATTTAATAGAGACGTGAAAATAACTTCTAAATAAAAATAAATAAAACATTGAGGCGTCGTTACAGAGAGTGTTTATGTTGTAGAAACATTTCAAATTTCGTTCCTTCAGGAGCAGAAATAATTTTATTACCACCCCTCAGACATAGGAAGCAGTGATTCTGATGGCACGGTGCTTTACTGACATTTATTCAGCAACATTTCTACAAACTTATCCACATTTAAATGTTTGTGTAAATAAACGTGACCTTTCATCACGTCGAATCAAATATTAAGGCTCAAAGTGGAGAAATTGGCAGCTGTAGCGTATTGGTTACCTTTGCATTTTGTCAAACTATTTTATCTACATGTTTAAATTGAATATCTTAATTATCTTAAAATAATTTTTTGAATCCGTGTTTTGAGCAGTAGCTACAAAAAAAATAAAAATTTTTGAGCAGAAAAGCTGTACAGCAGGGCTATTCAACTGGTGGCCCGTGGGCCACAACCGGCCTGTGAGTGACCAGAGTTTGGCCCACCAACTGGTTTATTCATCTCTTAAGCCCAAACCCACAGGTTTCTACTTTAATTGCTGTTTTTTAAGTTAGACAGACTTGTGTGGCGTCTACAGAAATGTCAGAATCTTGGCTAGAAGCTGGTAAAAAAAAACATTTCTATGAACATCTAAGACAGTTAAAACCACAACCAAGATAAAAATGTGAAAATATAATTTGTTTAAAATTTAGCAGGTCAGAAAAGTCAAAATATTGTGTTAAAAAGGAGCCATAAAGTGTTATTTTTGTTGTTTTATTATCACTACTTTTATTACGTAAGGTTCTGTATGTTGTATTCATGATTAATGCAGAAAAATAAACCATTTCAAAAGTAACAGATCTTTGTAATACTTGGTTTATTTACATAATGACTAATTACTGGATGTTCGGCCCCTGAGCTGTTGGCCCGGATTAACTGTGGCCCCCAGAGCAATTTAGTTGAATAGCCCTGCTGTACAATTTTGTATTTTCCCTGCAAGCTACCATTTTTTTTTTCTTTCCAGATGGTAAATCTTAATATTCAAATATTATTTGAGGTTCCCTCTTTAAAATAAAGATTCCTCATTAGAATAATCTACATATAGGATTCAGTAAAAAATAAAATAAAACGAGTTCTGAATAGGAAGACAAGGCAAATAGTGAACCACTCATAATGACGATTACGGTGGCAAAACGTACCTTAAAACAAATTTTTCATTCCATAAACTGCAATAAAACTGAAACATTTTAATATACGTTTCATTTTAAAATGATTGAAAAACAAGTTTAATTTTATGATTTATGACAGATATCTTAGCGCTCCAACTTTGAAAAAAAAAAAACTGAAAATGTGCTTATGTAATTTTGATCTTATTTGACTTAATCCTCAGTTTGATGTGATGGGTCACATAACTTGTTCCTTTTTAAAACCATTTTTATTGATAAGAAGTAAAAGTCATGTTTTTGGTGTGTGGGAGGAAGCCGGAGTGCGCGGAGAGAACCCACGCAAGCATGGAGAGAACCTGCAAACTCTACCCAGAAAGGTCCACGGGATTTGATCCGGCGAATTTCTTGCTGAGAGGCAACAGCTCTACCAACTGAGCCACCGTGCCGCCGATATTTGCTTTTCAAACAGAATATTTCTCTAAAAACAACAAACCCACATGACTCATGAAAAATACATATTTTTTTACATTATCTCAATCTCCTGCACAATATGTGCAAGTTGTGAAATATTTAAACGCTGATTAATATTCCCACACTAAGAGCCAAAGTTCATCAGCTGCTCTGCTTAGGGGAGCAGATTTAAAAAAAAAAAAACCTGCAAAGAACCGAGCACGGCTCTGAAGTGGAACCCTTCACTGTGGGGACTCCCTCAAAGTGGGATGCAGTCAACACACATCGTGGGGAAGTACAAAAACAGAAGAGTTGAGGGGGACGCGGCACTGACGGAGGCAGAAAGAAAATGAAGCGAATAAAAAGTGAGACCCCTGGTGATAACCTGAAAATGCTGCAGGTTTGATCTTTAACATTTTCTGTATTACCATCGACTCCTGAGAGCAAACCCAGAACCAAAACTCAACATTTTAACCATTTCCTCCGGGGCAAAAATAAACTAAATTTACCCTTCTGTAACCTCAAGGGTAGCACCGTGGCAGAACAGAAACACTGATAGAAAGCATTGCAACAAAAAAATTAAAATAAAGCTTAAAGTTATTCATGAAATTACAAAATGTTCTTTCATTCTCAACATTCAGCCTCACATTCCAAATCAAGTAATGAGGAAATTTAACCAAACTGGCAACAAAAATTACACCAAAAATATTAAAACTATTGTCAATATTGCTACAAAAATCATTTTACAGACGCATTACTGATACTGATGACTCCACGTGGCAAACTCAAGGCCTGCGGGCCAAATCTGGCCATTGAGAACATTTTATCCAGCCTCAAATGCAATAGTTTAACAAAAAGAGAAATCAAGAAACTTTCACATTTAATGTATTTGGTGCATTATTCTCATGACAGCTGGCCAACGTTCAAGCAAAGAAAATTAAGTTGGAATTTTTCAGTAATCTTTGGCTTTGATGCAGAAACAATAAATAAACTTTAATCATTTTTTGCTTAATTTGTTTTCTTCATTTAAAGTCAAATAATTGGCTTTTTAGTGAGTTTTTATTGATTGTGATATGTATGGTACAAAATGAAATAGTAAGATAAGAAATTAATGTTAATGATTCTAAATTTTATTTTTCTTTATTCGTTAGGTTATAAACGTTCTAAATGCTACATAAAACAAGTTTTGAAATTGGTTTAACGGAGTTTGACATCCCTGCTGTAAAGTCTTTTCAATACCACCTAAAAGTCCCAGAGCTGTCACCCCCCCCCCCCCCCCCCAGACAGGAGGTGTTAGTGATGGAGCAGAAATTTGTCCTTGTGCATGAGTGAATTCAGGTTTTCTAAAAATAAATGAATAAAAAAAACAAGCGAAACATCACGTATGTAAGCCCGATGGGCTCCGACTGGCAAAGGTTTCCACGCTGCATCTGCAATCAATCACCAAGGAACTCTTGTTTCAAATGAAAAAGTCTCAGATATTACCTCTGCTCATCTTAAATATATTTAACGGGACAACGTCTGTCACTGTAGGAAAATGATTCAGGTAATGTTGCAGTAAGATGACTACAGATAAAAGCTACTACAGCAAGGTCATAAGCTGAGGCCCACATTAGGTTTTCATCTTTCTTACATCACCATCAGTACCATCAGGGTCATTTCTGTGCCAAATCACCATCCTTGTCTCTGACTCCTCCCTCCTCGCCTCTCCCCCATTCGTCATCTGGGTCATTAACTGAAAAGGCCATTTCTGGAAATCTGAGCGATGAGGCTCGACTTTCAACTGATGCAGTCAGACTTGAGCCAACGACACTGAAGCTAGAGAATTTTATGCTAAAATGAAACTAGCATACCTTAAAGCACATGTCAAACTGAAGGCCCGCAGGCCAAATGTGGCCCACCACAGTATTTTATGTGGCCCATGGCAGCTTCAAATATGTAATAATGTTTTAAAATAAGCTGCTTTAAAGCCAGAATTCACTGAACTACATTTCCCATAATGCATGTCAATTATTTTATTAAAAAATGCCGACATCCCACAACTCCGAGGTGCAGAGGGTTTAAAAGTAGCAGACAAAAATTGCCATGTAAAATCTTAATTTCACAGCATTTTTACCTGCTACTTTTGCTGAGGCCCAGTTGTACTGGGAAGTGGCAATTTCCCACTTATCAGTTGTAACTTTAAACTGGAACACCCATCAAGTGGGAATTCCCTGTGGGAAAGTGGGAAAGTTCAGAATTCAAGATGGTATCTACTCAACACAACTCAGTGAGTAGAACTCTTATTTCTAATAGTATGTCTGTATTCATTTCACATTCAGTCAGTCGTACATGTAGTACATAAGAGGATGTGATAAAACGTTTCTAAGCAGGAAATACCACGTAGAGCAAAGTTATTTTTTAGCAGTGCTCAGTCGTAGCAACCAGACAAGGAACGTGAGGTTTAGTGTTTAGTTCAAGTTAAAACAAAACGTTAAAATAATGACATCCCTTACTTCTCAAACATAACTTCATGTTTGCAGTTTGCTAAAACTGTTCCCCTCATATGAACCACAGGTAAATGGAGTGTTAAATTTTTGGGGAGAGTCCTGTTGTGCTGCAAATCAATTATAATTGAAGGAGTGAAATGAACAGAATTATCTCAGACTTCCTGAGTGCAGTCCAGTGCTTCAGTCTTTTACTGGAACATCTTTTCAAATCCCAGTGAGCCTTTTTTTTCCTCCAACCTGCCAACCTTTCTTAACAAGTGGTCAAAAGTGTGACTACACGTTCAACACGCTGACACCTGCCTCGACAACATGAAAAATACTACATCCCTGTGAAAAACCTGCCTCATCAGGCTGCTGCCACATGGATACTTTATTTTTTTTGATACATATCTATTTCGTGCATCCAGCGATTAAAATACTTCAGTGTATCCAGACAAACGACCCACTTTAGCTGCATATTCAGAGGGAAAACCTGACGGATTAAAACCCCTTCATACGTGTTTTCCATTAGTCAACATGTCTGCCTTTCTGTAAAGGATGGAGGAACTGAAGGAGACAGGAAAGCAGGAGTATGATGATGATTTTAGGCATACAGACATAAGCAGTGTTTCAGAGTAAATAAAAATACATAACTTCAAGGCTGTTGCAAAATGTTGACTGGCAGTAATCTCATATAAACATTTTGTTTTTGTGAACACTGAGGAAAAAAAAAAAAACAAGGCGAGTCAAATGTCTCTACCCCAACAAGTAATGGGTGAGGGGGACTATCTTTTAGGTTATGTCCAGAACATGGTCGCCATCTTGAAAGCCACCATACTGGATCAAAGTTCAGGTTTTCAGTGTGTTCAGCACTTTGAACATCAAATAACAGGTCAACATTCCCAGTTTTTGTTGCCTCTGATATGGTAAATGACCATCTTCTCCTTGAAAAAAGACTGGACTTTGATCCAATATGGCGGCTTTCAAGGTGGCGACCATGTTCCGGACATAGCTTAAAAGAGAAGCCTCCTCCCCCATTACTTGCTGGGGTAATGATATTGTTCATTCTACCTTTTGTTTTTGAAATACAACGGTGTCCTGGGACTTTTGACTCACCCCCATATAACATTAAATATACTGAAAACGTATATTATTAATATATGTCTATTTTTTGAAAAAGTATAAGGTTCACGAGACTATAGCCATCCCAGGACTTGGACGCAAGAGGAAATGCAACCCCTGGTTGACCAGACAGAAAGACCCATAAAACTACACTGAAGCATTCAAGCTGAACCCTAAAGCTCATAGTTTATCACTTTCTGATTGCATCATCTATCAGGTTGTTTCATCTCAATGAGATCCATGGAAAAAAATAAAAATAAAACAATCCAGAAGGCTCCAAGACAGAAACACAAAAAGCCCAAATATAATTCACCAGAATAGAAGTCAACAAATCTAAAGTTTCTGGGACAGTTTTGTTTGTTTGATGATTGTAAAAAGGTGCCAACAATTTAATCTACATCTGTAAGCATTAGCATGTTAGCCTGACACCAATGAGTAAAGTGTGTATTTGAATGGTTTTTCATAATGGTTCAACCAACTAACATTTATAGATTTACGCCAACATTTAATGTGAACCGTACCTGTTTGGCGAGGGTAACAGCATCGGCGTGAAGTCTGTCTCTCAGGTGAGGGTCCAGCTGGAAGGCGGGTGCAATCTCCACAACCTGAAAAACCAACAAGACCTTAAAACATGACATCACCACTGGAAATTAAAACTCACGCTCATTACCGATAAAACGCTGACTAGTTGTAATAGTTTGTTTGGTAATGAACATTTTTGCTACAACAAAATGTCTGTTTTGGATATCTGCTGAATAAAAACGGCTTTTTAAACCCACCGGGTGTTAAATGCCTCCATTAGATCTGCAGTTTTTGGTGGTGTGAGCGATAAAACATTAAAAAACTGTGGCCAATAAAAATCACAGCAATGAGCAGAAAGATGCTAAAAGGTTGCATGGAGCCACAGAAAAACCTCACAGTTGGAAAATAATTGTTGGTTCATTACCAAAGCGGCTTTTTTTCCTCACCACAAAGCTGCCATTTAGGCCCTTGTTTATGCTAAATGGACTCGTCGTTATTTTCTACCAAAATCACTCAATTTCCCCCAGTTTGCAAATGAAAAGACGGTAAAAGAACCATTTTACCAACCATTTAGTAAATAATCATTTTGTCGTCATTTCCAAATTTTTAATCTGCTTGTTTTGTTACTTTAGACTTTATATCCGATCTGTCACACACAAATCAACCACTTTGAGAATTCAAAATCTTTTAAAAACACAACTCTGATAATAAAAAATTATAATCGCATGTAGGAAATTAAATCTAATCCCAAAATAAGATCCAACTCAGATCCTGAATAGCACTTAGAGACCTCGCTGCACCGCCCCCGAACCATCCCAAATCCATTTCAAACACTTATTGTTGCTCAAAAAAAAAAAGGATCAGATCAGAAGGGGAGGCAGATTAACTAAATCAAAACCCAGCAGCTCGAGCGTAAACAGCACCACGAAAATCATCATTATTTATAATTTGATTAAAGTGGAAGGATGAAAGTGATGAAAACGCCCGATTAAAACAGCTTTGAGGTGACAGCGCTTAATAAAATATAAACGGTGAGAGCTTTGTTACACCGAGCTACAATTACAGGAGTAATTTTATTGTCCCTTTAATCTGGTATTAAGCCATTTGTTATTCTGACAATTAGACGTTGTATTAATGTTACAGTGCAAACGATCTTAGTAAATGTCTATTGAAGGATAATTTAACCACCTACAAAAAAAATAAAAATAAATAAATAAATAAATGAAAGTAAGTGTTTTGATGCAGTTATTTTTTAAACAGGTCCAATATTCCACCATCAGCAGAGACTGAAGCATTACTGGAACACGATCTGCTCCACCTCCTGCTGCTGACAGCTGAGATCCTCCACAGCTTTTAACGTGTGTTAAGAACCACTTTAATGTGTTTCCTGCATATATTTAGCTTTTTTTTTTTTTTTTTTAAAAGCAAACGGCAGAGGTTGCAGGAATGTTTTCTGCTTGTAGTTTTTGATTCATCACCTAACAGTCAATGAGCTTTTGTTTTTTTTACAAACCATTTAGCTCTGCAAGGCTAGCCTTTTGCTAGCTATACTTTTAGCTTTCAGCTAACATTTCCTACGTTTAGCGTTTAGTTGGTGTTCTGCTTCTTTTAGTTTTAAAATCTCAGTTTCAGCAGTCGTTTAGCTCTCATTTTATCACAGAAAAGACGAGTCAAACGGAGGCTTTCACCTTCTGGTGTCGTCTCTGAATGGAGCAGTCTCTCTCGTACAGGTGGATCACGTTCCCATATTTATCACCTGAGGAGAGACAAGGAGGTAAGTTTAAAAAAAAAATTAAAGAGTTAAATTTAAAGCCACAGTTGAGGTCATTTGAAGTGGGGTTCTGTGGAAAGGGTATAACCGATATCATCTTACCTGTTGTAGATTGTAGCGATATTGATTCTTCTTATTTTTAATTAATCATTCTGTTATTTTTATAATAAAACTTCAAAAAGACAATTTGGTTTCCATTATGGTAAAAGTTTCCTGTACTTCTGAGTTCACACTTCAGTAGTTATGATTCTGATTATTAAAAAGGTGAATAAATTAAGTATTAGGAAGTAAAACGCAAACAAGCATAGCAGAACGGATAAAACGGTACCACCCTTCAGTCTCATCACGTTCTACAGGAGAGATCTAAGGAGGATCTCAGATTGGCAAATGAACCAATTGTTTTCTTTCTAAAATCAGGAATAACAGCAGCTTCCAGAATCAAATAGAAGTAAACATGTTTGTATATGTGTCATTCTACTAACAGTTTGTGAATATGATTAATAAGAAAAAAAAACTTAAAACCCTTCTCAAAATCTGAGCAAAATCTTCTTTAATTTTATTTCCAAATTTTTCTAAAAGCATAACTGATGACACAAACCAGTAATTATCACACCAATTTTACTAATTATTGTCACATTTATAACAATATGCCATCAGAGTGGTTTTCAAATCCAATTTGATTTCCTATGATCTGAGGACCCTCACTTGATGTTTTATGACCAGGAGTGGGGGTGCTTACCACACCTTTCAGAACCACTGAATCAGATCATTCATAAGTCATCAGACCAACATCATCAACACACAAACTGACTTACAGTTAAATAAAAAAAGAAGCTAGAACAACAAAAAAGGCTAGAAAAAAAAACTATTTAAGAAAAAAAAGAAAAAGGGGAATTAATAAATAAAATGAAGCGCATTGGATAAAAAAAAAATATTTTTGAAATAATTTCAAACTAAAATCACTTGCTGAGCACAACACCATGTAAAATAAATGCCCATTCAGTGATATAGTTTAATATAAACTCAAAGTGCAGACAACCTTCCTGTAAATGTTGGTGTTGAGTTTCCGCTCCGAGTGTGTGGTCAGTGTTGAGTTTTCCAAGAGTGGAAAAAAATATAGATCATTTTCCACATCAGCTCTGCTGCCAAGCTGAAGGATTTCTCTTGCTTTTATGTTATTTTTAAAATAATAAAACTCAAATCAATCATCCATCCATTATCTTTAAACACTTTTCCATTCAGGGTTTCAGTGGAGTTGATGCACGTCAAGTTGTTATTGTGTGAGAGGCGGGGTCAACACTGAACAGATCGCAAATAGGGCAGGAAACCATTCATGTTTTCACTTTGTGATAATTTAGAGTTACCAATGCAGATTTCCACTCTGGCTATTTTTTTTTTTTAAACACTAGTCAAGTGACCAAGTCCAAACAACACCAGTAAGCATACAAACTCTGGTAGTGGCTCCATTGGTTTCAATCACAGTGAGACGTTTAGCCAAGTTCAAACTTAAATAACTTGTAAAAAAAACAGCATTAAAGTCCACCAGGAGGACCACAAAACATTGTGCTACTGTTCTTATAACTGTGACTCAGGATACAGCCATCATCCCAACATGAAAGGAGTATTTTTGTCACTTTTCACAAGCTAAGATGCTAGGCTAACAGCTGGATTAGAGCGAAGGGACAAGCTGAATTTGACTGGAACTATGGACTTAACGTCTGCTCCAAACATTTTATCGGAGGTAAAAGTCCAACACTTTACCACCCTGATCCTATCCCTGCACTTTCTGTTAATAAACATGTAGAATAAAAATGCAATGTTCAAAATGGTATGTCTGAATAAATGCAGGAATTCACTTTTACTCTCGTCTCTGACTAGAATCAGTTTCAGCACAGCCAGGCCTCAGCTTAAGACCTTGAGCCAAACCAAAACAAAAACAGCCCAGCAGGCTGCAAAACTCTCACCACTTCTAAAACACCTCCAAACTACAACCTCCTCAGTCTGTTCCTGGTTACACCCCTGAAGGTGGTAACTTTTACATCAGATGTAGAACTTAACTCATTTTTGACTTTACAGACAGAAAGAACATTGATAACACACACACACACACACACCAACTCTGTTTTAAACTTACTGCTGCAATGATCAGAAAGTATAAAATACAATGCATCAAACATTCAGTTGATCAATTACAAAATTTCCTTCAAACAGGTTCAGTAAACCTTGTTTTTACTGCACTGCTAGCTGTACTCTTAGCATATATGCTAGTCTCATACAGCGATCTACTTCAGTCAGTCACACATACGGTGATATACTTGCACACATTTTAACATTAAGTTTAACGATGCAGAAGCGGTGGCTCAAATGATAAAAATACACAAACAATAGATGCCACAAGCTAAGCTAGAAGACATTAATTCCAATCGCTTCAAGTCTGTAATGGAGTGAACTCACCGAGGATCTGTACTTCTATGTGTCTTGGCTTTTCAATGAACTTCTCTACGAACAGAGCTCCGTTCCCAAAAGCAGTCAGGGCCTCGGAGTACGCCCGCTGGTAGTTCTCCTCCAGTTCCTGACAAATAAACAAGAGTCTGCATTTGAATTCATGCAACACATGCAAGTCACAGCAGAGATGTGTGGATTAATTTTTTTATTCTAATACTTTTTTACTTCATCTCCCGGACATCCACATTTCTTTTGACACATGTTTAGAAGCCCTCAGGGAGCTGAATTCTACACATTATCTGTGGTAGATCACAACTCAACATGTTGAAGGTCATGGCTCAATCTGTTTGTCAGCCTGAGACGTGTCGCCAGAACGCCCAGTCGCTCTGCTCCCGGGGGGCCGCGGCGAGGGGAGCGACACTGAGTCAACACCACGCTGCCCTTCCAGAGCTTTGGGAGAACAAACTCCAGCTCATCCTCAGATGTCATCTCGTAGCCTTGAGAAAAAGATGCTGCCGGAGGTGAAACTATCAGGTTGCTAAGGCAACCGTCCACGTCAGCATTGCTTAAAGCCAAACTGCGTTCCTCCCCATCCATTTTCTCTGAAACCCGTGCAAAGATATTAAAAGAAGAAGAAAAAAAAAAAAAAAAAAAAAGAGGCGACTGCAGATTTCACAGATTTACAAGAAATTTTTAAACTGCAAGTTTACTTTAAATGTCAGGGCCTGTTCTACATCTGATCAAATTAAATAACGGCCGTTAAAAGGGAGTAGACGACATTTAGCAGCAACAACAATTCACTTTAAAGCTTCCAGTCTCTTAAACAGTGGCATTTTACTCAAATTATGCACGCAGTACTCGTAATTATCAACATAAAACTGGCTCTTTCAGAACACCTCGTCCTCCAATTAGAGGAGAATAAAAATTACTGGTTTTATCTAAGCATGTGAGCTGGTCCACGATGCATCAGATCCTAATGATTAAATGTACAACTAAATCAGTCATAAGTCACATGTACTGAGCAAAAGTCTTGTTTACATCCTGAAAGTTTCATTGATATTCATTCAATGGTTCATTAAATATTGTGTCAGTGAATTCATGAGCTGTAAAAGATGACAAGGATATTGATTAAAACAAGAAAGCTGAGCAAATTTGCAGAGAACTGGAGGAAAAGAGGTAAAAAAGTTAGCATGAATGCTAATATTAAAGCATGACAAACAAAAACTAAAGCTGTGTCCCAGTGTACGTGGGCCGTAGGCCGCTCATGTCGGCTGCATAAACGGCTGTGAAATGAGACGATCTAGTCTACAGAAGACATGTTTGCTTGACCACGCGCTGCCTCGTTGCCATGGTGATACGTTTTATATCACATCACTTCAGATGTTTTTTTCAAGGCATAAATTCACGAAATTCAGTTGCAATAGAAAAATGTTACAAATAAATAAAAAGCATTGATAACTTGAATTTAGCTCCAGTCTAAGTAAACTGGACTGTATTTTATTTAACATCTCATTGCAGCAAAACTTTCTTCAGCCAAGTCGACTAACTTACAATTTTTGGTCCGCGTAATAAATTTCCAAACTCCGCCGTAAAATAAAAAAATAAAAAAATTCAGCCGTCATTGTTTTTCTGTACAATTTGCTGATGGCACAGTGAAATCCGAGATGCAGTCGGCTGTTGAAAATTCCTGTATTTCTTCATGCTATATATATATAAAAAAAACAGGGTTAATTTTTGCCAATTTTTTTCTAATATGCCCTAATTTTCACTGCATCAAAGACCATCTGAACCAACATTTTTACACGTTCGTCTATAAAATAAATCGACAATTACAGTGATGCAGTGATGTCTAAAACCATGACTGATGTGCTCTTAAATCCCACATGTAAGCAAAATATTAAATAAACCTCATTTCAAAATCTAAAGTGACAAAAACAGTCCGAATCGCAGCATCTGACAAACTGAATAAAAAATAAATAAAAAATGTAAGAGGCTTTGAAAAGTTGTCAAAACAATTCACACACCTGTCGTTTCTCAGATGTTTTGACAGACTAAAATTTGGAGAAGTCCATTTGTGATTCTCACACATCAGTTCAATCAAGCAGTTTATTTTCTTTGCTACTAGAACTTCGAAGCATTTGATGCGTACCTTTTCTTTTATCCCCCCAGAAAGTGCATCAAAAACAAAAAAAGTATCAAGAATCAGTGGACAATATACATCTTGTCCTATAATAAACTGCTAAGCTCGTACTTATCTCAGCATACCAATTACCTGCCTTAATGAATGTACAGTCAACCTACACATTGTTGCTTCAGGCCCCAGCAGGACAGAGAAATCTCTTCACAATTTCCTCGTTACATATCTGCACTCACCGCAGAGACCCCTGTGACTCCGACGAACAACAAGAAATGTCAACAACTAATTAATTAGACTGTGCTAGAACGCAGGAGAGGTCGTTCTTTCCACAGATTCATGACTTGGGAGGCTCGAGAGGCAACGACGCAGCGCTGCCAGTTCAATGGATCATAGAAGCACTGCACCACCATGTGTCTGACACAGACCACACCGTCACGCACGTCTCAGGGGTCACGGGTTTACTCAACGTAAGGGGAAGAGGACCCTGTTGTAACGGTAAGGGGAAAAAACAGGCTGCAACAATTATTTTACAAGTGGGAAGATTCAACAAACTGCATTGTTAAATTATTAGAAGTGGGTCTCTGCAGAACATGGGGAATTTCTTTAGAAAAGAGGCGGAGCTTCTCATTGTGGCCAGAGTTTGTTGCGTTTGGAATATAGGCAGAGTTTGGCAAACATGATTGGTCAGATTGACTTGTTGTGGGAGAAGTTAAAAGATGAATGGTAATAGTAAATATTTTTGTAAACGTGTAAAAATAATTAGACCTTAAATCTGGTGCGACTAGCACCTTCCTGCCTTGAGTAATGACTAAAATTAATATTTATATTTAAAAATATAGGTGCTTTCTGGTCATTTTGACAGAGTTACACATCCCCCCAGCTGCCCCTGGCTTTATCAAACCCCACCCAAAATAGTCTTTAACAAACTCCTCCCACACACCAAGAAACTCCCACTTAAGTGACTGAAGACCCCCTTCTTGTGGAATTTATAATGCCTGCTGGAACCTTTGCAGGAATTTGGGGGAACTTCTCACTGGGAAGAGACCCCCGAAACCTGCTGGAGGGATTATATATCCTGTCTGGGCTGAGAACCCGGAGAGGGAGGTCTGGGTTTCCTTCTTGGACCATTAGCAACCTGATTACAAACAAGCGATTGAAGATGGTGATAAATCTATTAAGTTCAAACAGAAATCGTAAAGTCAAAAGCAGAATTTAAATAAACAGGCCAAACAATTATCTCAGTGTGCAAAAAGACAAGGCAATAATATGAATGAGTTTCCAGTGACCTGCTGTAGAAATAACCATCTGTTCAAACCAAGAACAGTTTAAGAGGCTGAAATCTGTTTAGATGTTAGTAGATCTGATAACCGTCCTCACCTCAGACTTCAGAGATCTACAGAAGCTGGATTTATACGGTCGAACAGAAACTC
The DNA here is from genome assembly GCA_031762555.1 of Cynodonichthys magdalenae. NCBI lineage: Eukaryota > Metazoa > Chordata > Actinopteri > Cyprinodontiformes > Rivulidae > Cynodonichthys > Cynodonichthys magdalenae. The sequence continues at coordinate 15,028,822 of JARVJO010000001.1, forward strand.
CACACTGCTCTCCGAAGAATCAATAACACCAGTACAAAAAAAACAACTAACTCACCATCAGGTTGACACTAAAATAAAGGGTAACTCTGCAGACCTGAGGGAACTCATTTTCCAACTGAGACACATATCTGTGACAGAATCGTCCCATAAAGAATAATTCCTACGATCTTTACCGGTTTTATTTGGCCATTAGTTTCTTTTAAAGGCCTGCCTTGGTTCAGATATCAATAACTTGTGGTTGAGACTTTTCTTTCATCCAGTCGGAATTTTTCACAAGCTTTCCCCAAAAGACCATTTATGCTGAAGGAAAATCTGTAGAGGCGAAAGCTTTGGTGAGTTTTAAGCGATTTAAACTGTATTAAAATATACTAATCAGACAACATCAAAGCCACAAACAGTTTTAGAACGCTGATCGTTTATGTCAATACATGGGTCTGCTGGGAGACTTGGGGCATTATCATCCACCTGAACAGAGTCACAGACCAAACAGAGGACTCGCAGGCAGCTCAGAGATGACAAAAACAAACAAAAAGAGCCAAAGTTTTCTTTTTTCCTCTCATCTCTACAGCACAAACAATGGCCTTCATGTACAGCTGAAGGGAGAACGATGAGGTGGATAGTAACAGCCAACAAAACCAAACTACAGTACTACCATTTCTAAGGAATCTTGAGAAATTTGGAAAAGTATGACCTTTGTTTTAGTATTTTTCAAGTATAAATTAGTTTGAGGAAAAATATACTCTTGGCCTTCTCTTTAAAAAAACAAACAAAAAAAAAAAACTTACGTTCTGCAATCACTGGCTCACAAAACCACCACCTGATCATGTAAATTTATATTTGTTTTGGGAATTTTTCCCCATTCAAAAGTTCCAAATATAATAAATCCAGTGTGTGTATGCATGAGAAGGGATTTTAAATCTCTTTCTACACCCTGATGAATTTGGAGCCCCTTGCCTCGACTTGTCAGACACTTTCTAATAAAGTTAAATTGATGGAAACGATCGAGACTCAATCTCTGTAATCAGTCGCTCTAAGTGACACTTTCCAAGCAAACACGCCGTGTGACTGACAGCCTGGAAGGTAAATGACCAGGTTGGAAATTTAAAGCAATTTAATTCGAGTAAAACCTTAAAATTACTGAATGTGGAAAATCAAACTTTGTTTTTTCCTTTTATAAAGACAAGGAGGATGTGACAGTGGGATGTTCCAGCATATTTTAAATCCAAAGTGCTCACCTCGTACTCTCGGACCACTCTCATGCCTCGGCCGCCGCCTCCATACGCTGCTTTGAAGATGATGGGGAAACCGTATGTTTGTGCGAACGCCTGCGCCTCCTGCAGGCTGGCGATGGGAGAGTTCGTTCCTGGGACCACGGGCACGCCTTTACAGAAGCAGGGAAAGTGAGAAGTGTGCTTTTATACCAGATGATTAGGTGTGTGGCACTGGAACAATTATATACTGTGGAAATAAACGTTATTTTGCACATGCATCAAAACATTTGACATGGCGAACTGACCGACTAAAAGAAAGTTTCCTCTTTGACATCGGTTCCAACCAGAATACTCCTCTTACCTGCGCTGATTGCCAGGGAGCGAGCCTCCACCTTGTCTCCCATCTTGCGGACGGTTTCTGGGCTCGGCCCAATGAACATCACTCCTGCGTCTGCACAGGCCTGAGCGAAGTCGGACCGCTCAGAGAGGAAACCATAGCCGGGGTGAATGGCATCCACTTTATTATCCTACGGAGGTTCAAAGATGCAGAAATTAATCATTAGACGTTAAATGTGAAGCATAATTTGTGTAAAAACAGAACTGAAAAAACTTTTTAGCTTTATGTTTTATCAGGAAGACGTGAAAATACTGTGTACCAGAAATTTGTTCAAGTTTTTTTTTTTTTTTTTTTTACATTTTTAAAACCCACATACACACAGTAACAAAAAAATATACAGAAGACAACAACAACATAAAGGAAAAGTAAACCAGAGTCTAATAGTGATCATTAAGACGTGATAATCGATACAAAAACCCAAGCATGAAGGTCAAGGTTTGCATATTTTCCAAAAGATAACGTATTAAAAGAAAACTCAACAATACGAGACCCCGGTAATATAAATATTAAAGTGGGAACGTATATTAAAAAAATAAAGAAAACAAAAAAGGAGGGTTTAGGATGGGAACAGGGAAAGGTGCTGGACTAGCTGCAGGTCGATACAAAAAAAATATAAAACTTGAGATTTAATAAAAGTCTGTTTGAACAGCCACTTCTGAAATATGTAATTTTCTCTACTTTCAGGAGTGACAACTTCTTTTATCCAGTGTGAGGTGTGTGTGTGTGTGTGTGTGTGTGTGGGGGGGGGGGGGGGGGTGCTTGCGTCGCCTTCCAGGAAAAAAAAAAAAAAGTCTAAAACCTCGACTTTAATATAAACCGGACACAGTAGCAAATCAGAGAACGTACTCGTTTGTTCTGATATGTTAAGCTTGAGTGTAATTATATGCTTTGAGGTGTGCACAAACACAAATGCGTTATTACAGGTTTGTCGTTTTTAATTTAGTGACAGAGCAAATAAAAATAAAACCAAACTGGTGCCATTTTTCATGCACACATTTTGAAAAGCTGGCATATTTTAAACAACCGTACACTGCAAAAATGATCCTTCCAACCAAGTCTTACAATCTTAAATCAGCCAAAAAGTATTTTCCAACTTGCTTAAAGACTGAGCAGAATGTGTTAGATTATTAATAGCACAAACTTGGATTTGCCTCCTCATTAGCTGCTTTTAAAACCCACTTTTATTCACTGGCTTTTGCTACATCTAGGATGTTGATTTTCACGTCTTCTATCAGTTTCTAAATTTGTTTTTATACTATTTTATTGTTAAGTGTTTTTACTGTATTTTATTGCACAGCACTTTGTTCATTAAGGAGTTTTAAAGGGCTTTATAAGTTAAATGGATTGAATTAGTAGCCTGGAAATGTTCCTTATTTCTCCAAGTGCAATTACAGCATCAGCAGATTATTTCACTTTGAGAAGGTTCAGACTATAATCTAGTATTTTAAATGGTTAATTTTTGCAGTGTGTGTGTTTAGTTGTCAACATGACCTGATGAAGATGGCCGCCGCAGCTCATCGATCATAGCAGTTTGGTGTGGTAGTAGCTGAGAATCCTCATTTAGAGCTCGTTGAGCAACAGATTGCTCAAAATCTTTTAGACCAGGGCTGTTTAATTTATATATATTTATTTATTTATATATAGTTCAATGGAATAAAATAAATTTAAAAAGTAAAAGATAATACTTGTTCTGTTACATGCTGTGTTTCACCTACCATTACCCCCCAAGGGGGGGTTGAAGTCAGGTCCTGGAGCTGTGGATTTTGCGTAATCCCTGCCCTCAGTGGGATTTAGTTGAATAGCCCCGTTTTAGACATTAGCTCACAGAGCAACAATATGCATTCAAGAAAAGTCAGATTTGTTGTTTTCAATCATTTTTAATTGCAACACCAAATATCACCAAAACTTCGACAGCTCTTAGTGGAGGAAAAAATAAATAAATCCCAGTTGGTGAATCTCTCATGGATCATCTATGGCAGGGAGAGAGGGACGTCTTAAACTAAGCATTAGTTAAAATGATCGACTCAGTCGACACCAGCAGGACATCGAGAGAAAACAAACATGATTTAAAAAAAGGTCCAGGAGGATACAGAGTTCTCTCACTCACACACACACACACACACACACACACACAGAAGCTGGTACAGTAGTCACTGGGGGTAAAAGATAGAGCCATCTCTGGATCGTTGTGTGCCATCTGCTCAAGGCGGGCTGTAATTATGGGCTGTCCTGTTGTTCAGGGAGAGATTACTGCCAGGCCAAAGGAGCCATGTTGTCATGCACACACACAGACACACAAACATGGAGGCTGCGCACACACACACACACACACACACACACACACACACACAAGCAGGTTCAAACCAAAGCGTGTGAAGAGCAAAATAATATTTGAACAAGCCAAGAACACATTCACAAAAACAGACACTCAGGAGCTCTGTCACTGTCAGAAACGCAACAGGCAAAAATAAAAGATTTCTATGACGGTGTAAACAAACAGGTAAAACGCTGACTTTGATAGAAGGAAAACACACACACACATATTTGCTGGCGTGGAGCGGCTGGGCTCTCTGACAGCCAGACTGATTTTGAGAAATGAGTTGGATGGAAAAGCCTCCAACCGACCTCGACTTGGCTGGAAGAACACACGCCCACGTAGAAAATTATAAACCATGAGAGACCGATCAGGAAAAAAAGACAAAAAACAACTGTCGAGCCGGCTGATCCTGGAGAGATGGAAGGAGTGTTGGGGGGGAGAGGAAGGAGCGAGGAAGAGGAAAGAGAGCCGATCTGATCCGTACCCTGAGATAAGGAACAGCAGGAAATGAAGGTGAGGAACAAAGATGGGAGATGATTTTCAACAGGAAGGACACGGCAGGAGAACACAAAGACAACGTGTAGAAGGGTAACGTGGACAAAAGAGAGGCACGGGTGTGGAAAACCTTTTTTCTTCTTCTCTGGAAACAATGTACAGGGTGAGTCAAAAGACTCAGGACACCTTTTTATATCAAACAAAAAGAGGAAATGAAATATATAACAAGTTACAAACAGAAAACTTTTCAGCCACAGATGAGCTCAGCGTTCAGCACCAGGGACCAAACGTCACATCAACGTTCCCAATTGTTTTATACACTAAATAACCACCTTCCCATAGGAAAAACATGCAGTTGATCCAATATGGCAGCTTTTAATTTGGCAGTCATGTTCTTAACTTAGCCTAAAAGATAGACCCCCCTCACCCATTACTTGCTGGGGTAGATATTTAATTTTCCCTTTCTGAAATAAAAAGGTGTCCTGAGACTTTTGACTCACCCCACAGCAGAAAAACATCACTTCATCAATTTATTTGATTAAAATTTGGTCTTCAGATAAATACAATGAGGCCAAATTCTAGATATGATAAACTTTTTCCTCATAAATTAAGCTAGCTTGTTGCCAAGTGATGAATGACCAAATTTCAAAAAACTTTTTGTCATTTTGAAGTTTTACAGATGAAGAATTTATATTTTAAAAAGTCCTCATTGTGCCTTGTTTTAACAGCACAAATGAAGTGTTGTTGGGTCGTTGTGTACACTAGGCATGGGCAACTGGCAGCTGTCAAAAAGCCCCCCCCCCTCCAATTTTTTTTTTTTACTTAAAAAAAAAAAAAAACCTTCAAAGCAGCTCTTAGATTTATTTTAGAAAATTACAAAAATGTCTTTATTCCACAGGTAGGCAAAAACGGTGCGGCTTCTGCCTTTAAACGTGTCCAGATGATACCGGGGGCTTTAATTTTGAAAACTAGGGTGTCTGACAACTTCCTCCGGCTCTTACCTTTAGTTTGACACCCTTACAAAAAATTTTAAAAGGCTTTTAAGGAATTTCAAGTGTGACTGTGGAACTGAATTGGTTGTAATGGCAAAGTTTGCCACTAGATGGCGACTCAAACACTTCGTTGCATTTCAGCTCGCTAAAGCGTATTTTTTGTCTGCTTCAAACATTTTGTATTTATATTTATTAAACAAGAGTACAACTGTTAGACGTGCACTGTATGTTGGTTTAATAAACATATATAAACATTTTATTACATTTGGGTAAGTGTGCAGCTCTACGTGGTCCTTTATGTCATTTAAAGTTGCCCGTTCCTGCTGTAAAAAGTTTTAAAACTTATTATACAGTGCAACTTGATCTCAACTTAAGCTCCAATAATGCTGGCTTTACTTTTTTTTTTTTATCTCAAGTATTCATGCTTTAAGATGGCTTCATTAAACCTCTAGTGTTCTTTAAAGTGTCCACTTGAGCTAATGAAGTGTGTCACGAGTGTATCAGTTGAACAAAAACAGTCCATTAGTTAACTCTTTTACCTTCGCCACTTTAATGATGTCTGGAATGTGCAGGTACGCAGCAACAGGTGGCAGTCCTTTCCCAATCAGGTAAGCCTCGTCGGCCTTCTGCCTGTGAAGCAAAAAAAATAAATAAAGTTCACATTAGTGTGATGGAGGAGGCTGCCAGGAACAAATTACCCACAAACGTGAAACCACTTCTCAGCCACATTTGTTTGGCGTCGCCGCAGCGTTTTTCAAGATGAATAAAGACGAGAACGAGCCGTACTTAGAGCTAAATGAGTCTTTTTCAAGATTTACTGTTTGCTTTATAAAAGGAGAGGGGAAAGATGAAAACCAATTATCTGACGTGTGTCGCCATTTGATACAAACCGAATAACAAACTCAAACAAAATGCCAAAAAAGGGGAGGAAATAAGCAGCTCTCCAGTTTCCTTTAAACTGATTTGACTCGTTTGTAGCAGCATTAGAGCAGATTAGACACGTGTGAAGTGTCAGGATTTATTTAGTTGAACCACCGGAGGCCAAACTGACTCAGATACAGCACAGATTATCATTACCTGTGCATCTGTCCGGTGTCCTGCTCGGAGTAAACAGCCACGGTGCGAATCCCCAGCTCAGTGCAGGCTCTGAACACTCTGATCGCTATTTCACCTGGAGGGAGAGAGGAAGAAACGGATGACTTTATTCTTTTCTGGATCAGTTTTTACTCTTTGAATCTAGAGAAATTGTTTAATTCTGACAGGATTGATGCGTTCAAGGCTTTCCGTTTCATGTCCAATCTGGTGCAGCAGCAGCTAAATATAACTGCACCGGTGCAGCCGAGGGGCACTTCAGCAGAAAAAATACAAGATTTGTCCTAAAATAAAAGATATGAAACAGACTGATGGAAGGTTTATAAACAGTGTTGTCATAAACCGTTATGAAATTTAAGATTAGGGTTTTAAAAAAATGGCACTTCTACACTTTAGTTCCTCTTAACTGGGTATTGGTTGAACTGAGATAATTCAAACAGCCATCTGCAACAGGTAAGATATTATTGAACCGACTCCTTCGCTCTGAACCATCTTTAAGTTGTTTTATTTAAAGGGGTCGACAAATACTACTGTCAGACTGCTCAGGTATGTAAAACAAATTCAGCAGGTTAGTGTGTCCCGATCCGAAGATCTTCATTTTATGTTTTATTTCTATTTCTTATTTTATATATGACCATTTAATTGAAAAAATCTGAAAATAAATGAAGAAATAAAGCATTTTAAAACACAAACCACCATACCTTAATTTAAAACTCTAGCAGTAAAGGTGGCAGGCGACATGTATTCCTTTAAAGAATGTTGTGTTTTTTATTTTCCTAGAATTTATCACATAATGAGCAAGAAGAGCAGAGTTGTTCTGTTTAGGAGCCCAAACTTCATTTGTTTCAGCGCTCTTCAAAATTGGACCAATTTTCTAAACTAAAGTCTCAGAGAGGGAAAATAAAACTAAAACTTAATTTTTCATAATGTACTCGTGGCAAAAAAACTCCATGTGACGAGTTGCAAACAAAAAAAACTGACGCTGAAACAAGTTTTGTTTCTGTAAAGTCTGAACACATTGTGCCATCTTATCTTTAAAGAAAAAAAAAAACTCTTCAACTTTCATGTCGCTGTCACAAAAACCAAATGTTTGCTCTTCAAAACACCCAGAGAAAAAAAAAAAGTTGTTGAAAACTAGACGGTTTTGTTCTCTTGAAAAGAAAAGGCGAGGGACAGCGTTTAAATATTTGTGCAGCTTTAAACGAGGCGGGAAAAGAAAGAGTTTGTGAACATGAAAGGACTGAAAATTAAAGATATTTTTTTTAAAAAAAGATCATTTTAAGTTGACTGAGACGATTAGTGTTTTTAAAGAAGGGAAAACTAAAACTGTGGTGTTTTTCATAAAGTGAATATAAATAAATAAGTGTTGGGGGTCAGAGAGGAAGACAAGAGGCTAAAGCTAAAAAGCTATTCTGACTGCATTAATACGAGATTCTATATATCAGAACATTTGTGCTGCAGAAAACTCTCAGCTCCTCTATAATTATAATTCTACTCAAACATCGGTCCAAAGGAGATAAAATAAACTTTGTTTTTCTCCAGTTTGAAGTTGACAAACCTGCAGTATGCAAATACTGGTCAAGTTTCTGTAAACAACTTCTCAGGCTGGGGTTTGCAGCTCCTCTAGAATTTCATGAAATTCACTTCTTTTTACAGACAAAAGCAAACAAAACCAGCCTCCCACTCTCAGTCTTTAAATATTAGCATGAGGACTGAAAAAATAAAAAACTATTACAAATTCAAAGATGTGAGAGTTTCTTTCCGCCTCAGGAAGAGACGCGCTCTGTAAACAAATGCACAGTTAACCGCTTTTAATTTGGTCGATCTGTGAGCTTTTCAGGAGGCAGGAGAAAAGTCGTACCTCTGTTGGCCACCATGACTTTCTTGATGGGTTTGTACTGGGTCTGTGGGGTGGAGTGGGCCGACCGGGTGTGGAGGCACGCCCTCCTGATGGCCAGCAGGCCGAGGCCACCTCGGATGATGGCAAACTGGAACATCCTGAGGAGGAGAAAAGTTTTAGAAAAACATCTTGATATGGGTTTAAACATGGAGTGGGATTACAGAAGGGACCTATATAATAATAATGAAAATACCTCAATGGCTCGTTTGCATCTGTAAACCCTCAGATTATGCAATACATATAAATACTACATTAAAAAAAAACATGTTTAAAAATAATAAAAAGCCATAGAGCACAATAATAATTTATTACAATACAAACATTAAAAATGCAGAATGGATATAAGGATCACATCCAGTGTCTACAGAATAGACCATCCAGGAGCCAGGATTGGAAGGCATTACGAAATTATTTAAAAAAATGTTCTTGTTTTCTGGTATTTTATTCAAGTCATGAGAAGCTTTGACTGAAAATATTTTACTAGGTCTAAATGACAGAACAAGGCCCTCTCCCTTACTTTAGCTCTGGTGATCCTTACAAAGACATGACAAGTTCTTCAAGACCGTGCAACGTTTTAAAGACCAACAAATATTTACAAACATGATCACATTATCCCAACACAACACATGATGTTCTGTCAAAATACTATGATGTCCTGCAGAATCTCTCCACAGGTTTATGAGCCATTTCACACATCTTTAGACACTTTTACCACTTAAAACATGTTGAAATTAAAGTTCTTCAGTTGCTACAATGGTGAACAATACAGAAGTGAGGAATCTGATATTTAATTTTATTTTGAAAACTTTATACTGAGAACTTTATACTGAAACTATTAAAATTATTAAAATTAAGTAAATTTCAGTTTTAATCTGCTTCACTTTGATTAAAATTGGTTACATTTGATTTGTTGAGGAAATATGGAATTACATATTAGGTATTATTCATACAAGCTGCTTATTGAGAAATTGTACATTTTTTTGTTTGTTTTTGATATTTTATTTTTATAGATATAATTTATTTTTGTTTGTTAAATGGGGCAGATATAAGATTTTTCTTCTTCTTTCTGCTCCCTTTCATTTAATGATTGTGTTTATGCTGTGTTGAAATTTCTTGTTTTTAATTAAATGAAATAAACATTAAAAAAAAAATCATTGTGTAAATTTGTCTGCACACATCTGTATATTATGGTTATTGCAGCATTTCAAAATAAAAGCTTATTTTTCTCCCTCAAAGTCGTTTTGTGTTAAAGTTTGAGGAAGTTGGTGGATTTTCAGACATTTGAAGACTTTATAAATTAACTGCAGAAATCTGTTCTGTGACAATCCTCGAATATGAGACGGGTGGTTTATCTTGGAAATTTACACATTTTTCTGAATTTCCAGCAGTTATAAGTCGAACTGCAAACACATTGTATTCTTTGAAAATGTCAAATATATTTTAAAATGAACTGTTTTCCACATTCTGAGCAACTTTCATTACCATCTATCAACTTTCAAATTTCATTTCACTTTCGCCTCTTTTATTCCATTAAAGTTAAAAATCTTCCTCATTTCTCAGCCAATTTTAACAAAGATGATTTCAATGCAAGTTAGGAACTAAACCAGGGATGAGCAATCCTGGTCCTCGAGGTCCACAGCCCTGCATGTTTTACTTTTATCCCTGCTCCAACACACCTGAGTCAGTCATTGAATTACCTCTTCCAACTTCCAGAGAAGCCTGATAATCACCCATTCATTCAAATCAGGTGTGTTGGAGCAGAGAAAAAAGTAAAACATGCAGGGCTGCGGACCTGCTAACCCCTGTACTAAACTATATTTGGAAATGATTGAAAATGCGTTTCTTTAAAATTATGAAAATAAAAATCTGTAAATTAAATATAAAAGCTTTGTGGAATGTTAAAACTTCCTATTTTTAATTTACCTCTTTGTTCAATTTCAGTATTTTTTCTTACTAGACAAAACAAAATACAAAAATGTTTTGCTTGATTTAAAAACCACAATACAAAAACTCTCCCCACCACTCAAAAAATAAGCCATTATCTAATTTTCTTGGTGACATTAAGCCAAGAGCCAATGAGCTGCTGCTTCGTTTACCAGCTGCAAGAGCATCTAATTAGAGACAACTAGCTTCAGGTGTGACGGTGGTGAGGGTTTTTTTCTGCCAAATTACAGCAACAAGATGAAGACTACTAATTAACTAAGAAGTTACAGATCCCATCATCATCCCTCATTAGTCACATTGAGCGGACTTACAGCAGGAAAACATAAAATGTTGCTCTCATCCTTCAAGAAAATAATTTTAATGCTAATTTATAAATGACAACCAATAAATCACTACAGCTTCACTCAAACTTAAAAACTATACACCTCTATTTTTAGTCATAAGTTTCCACAACAACACAGGTGATAATAAAAGGTGCAAGTTGTTCAACAACTACCTGAACTGGTCGCTAGTGTCTGATTCAAGCTGGAGACAGTTCGAGGCTGAAGCAGGCAGCAGATAGAGACATCTTCTTCTGCTCTGGAAGCTCAGGTTTGCGCCTCACTGACGGTGTGCTGCCGCCACCTGCTGGTCACACCGCGCTACTGCACCCATAATTCGTTTAGATAGCGAGGGTTTTTACATGGAAATACCTAATAAAATCTAATCGGATTTCAATCTAATACGCCTTACAGGAAAATAAATGTTTATTACCAAGAAATCTCAGATTTTCACCTAAAAATGCTTTATGTATTATAAAAAGTGAATACAGGATTCATTTTTCTTTTAAATATCTCAGACCAAAATTCAGATTTTAATGAAACTATCAAATAATTCATTAAACAAACATGAGCAGAGGTTTGTTAGCAAAATATCTTATCAACCACTTCAAGGGCTACAATAAAACCCAATTCAGAATGGCTGCCAGACCTAATTGTACTGGACAGGGGAGTTTACACATTTGGATCAGATTCTTGCAATCAAAAGTCACATATTTGATATAATTAAAAAGTGAGCAATCATTTATTTTAAACTCTTCTACTGTCTGAGTAACTTTCATGACAATCTGATGATCTGAAAATAGTTTTGAAGCCTTGAAATCTAGTAGTTTGTGTCATTATTTGTCTGTAATCTCCTTATTTTAAACCAATTGTAACCAAATCTGTCTTATTTAGCCAAATAAATAAATTTCCAAATATTATTTTAATACAAGTTATTTTTTGACAGCATACCTACTAATTAGAAACTGCAAAACATTGCTACAACACATGATTTTACACATATTTAAAATATGACATCATCCCCAAAAACATGCCTGAAGCGCATCAGACTGTGCAACACCTTTATTTAATACATTTGCATTAATTAATTCAATCAACACCGTTTGTTAGCGAAATATCTCACGAACCACTGAACAGACTACGAGAAAACTCAAATCAAGATGGCCGCCACCGCTAATTGAGCTTGAAACGTAAAGGTTTGGCGGGGTGGGGGGGGGGTTCTAATCTTTTAGTCCTTCAACATCCACACGCTGTAAAGCTTCAAACTGTATTATTATGACTTCAGAGCTGCCTGAAGAGGACACACTGAGACGACTCAGGCTGTAACAATACACTGTTTCTAAACAAAAGAGGCAAACTGTGACACAGATACAGTTTCTCAAGGCCTGAGCCGAGCAGGGAAGGAGCTAAAAATGAGCCTTCCTTTAGCTGAACCTGATTTTTGTTTCCGTTTTTGTCCAAATATTGACTCACAGCTGTTATATTTAATGTGGCTCTGTTTTGAGGTTAATAAAAAGGATTTTATGCAACTCTGTTGGTTTCTTTAAAGATTTTGCCAAAAACAAAATGCAACAAGTATAAAAAAGAAATGCAGCAGAAATTATATTTTATGAAAAAAAAGGAGCTTTTGTTTGGGATTCTTTTTGATCTTGCGCTTGTGACTGGTTTAATGATTAAAAATCCACTCAAATGTACAAAAAAAAGCTTTAAATGACAACTGATAAACTGTTTCTCGACCCACTGCTCCTCATCCGTTTGCAACACAGAATCTTTATTTGCTTTAAACTTTGGAGCATCAGACTTTACGTCAAACGCTCGGCTTTCCTCTCCGGTGTCGAGGTCAGACGTGACGACAAAAAGGTCATCATCAGCTCACGTCTCACACGAATATAAGTCAGCTCAAATCCTGGTGGTTTTCTGTTGTAAATAAACATAAAGCCTCATAAAAGAATCTTTATTACGAAGAAATAAATTGTTAAAGCAGATTTTCTTTCAAGCGAAAATGAGACCTTTGGGCAAAACAAACCAGCAGTTCCTCCAACAGGCTTCTAAAGGCCTCGACTACGACACAGGAATGTGACCTTTGACCTCAGCTGAGTCCAACAACACGAGGCAGAGAGAAGTTCTTGTTCCAGATTTGAACACGTTTTCCTTCCAAAGCAAATATTTTTAATTTTCAAACAAATCAGAACATTTCTAAACATCTTTATTCAGGTCTAACATGTTAGAAAATAAACTTTTGGCCTGACAGTTTGTATTTTCAGTCTTAAATAAATAATATTTAAAAAAAAAAAAAAAAAGTCAAGCCAAAACTGTTTATCCATATTATTACAAATAATCTTTGAGGTAAATAAAAAGTTTAAATAAACTGAACGTGTTTATTAAAGTGGTTGTTCTGAATCTAAATTTAGCAGATTTAATACATCAGTGTATGAAAGACGAACATCAAGGGACATTGTTTTGTTTTGACCAAGCATTCCAACTAACCATGAGAGAAAAAAGGCCTCAGAATGATTTCAAACATCCTTTAAAAACAATGAATAAATCATTCAAAATTCACCAATAGTTAAATCGTCCAACGTGACCCGCTGTCAGCTACAAACAAGCATTTGTGACCCGTATTGGCAAAACAGGTGAAAATATTTATTTCCCATAACTGATATGTATAAAACTGAGTTCATAAATCACACGTTAAAGTCAAGGCCCACAGGCTAAATGTGGCCCACCACAGCATTTTATGTGGTCCACGAGAGCTTAAAAAATGCATTCATGTCTAAACTACATCTCCCATAATGCATGTTGATTATTTTACCCGCAAAATGTTGGCATCCCACCACAAGGCGGAGCTGCACAGGCCGAAATTCACCATGTAAAATCTAGATTAAGCTGCCTTTTCATTGGCTACTTTTCCATAGGCCCAGTTGTACTGGGAAGTGGGAATGTCCCACTTACAAGTCGTAAATTAAATCTGAAACGTCTGTCCCCTGAATTCCCTGTAGGAAAGCGGGAGAGTTTAGAATTCAAGATGGCAGGTACTCACCTCAACAGTGAGTATATCTCTCTTACTTTTAATAGTATTTCTGTATTTTTATTTAGTCAGTCATACTTGTACTTTTCAGTGTTTATTAGAGGATGTGTTAAACCACTGTTCTATACAGGAAATACCACGTAGAGCTCAGGTATTGGTTGTTAGCCGTGCTCAGCCGTAGCAATGAGATGAGGAATGTGACGTTTAGTCCAATTTAAACAAAATATTGAAGTTATTTACAACTGGTCCTTTGAGGGCCACCATAAAACGCATGTGGCCCTCTGTGAAAATAACCCTAATTAGTCCATCTAATGACCCTATTAAGTAGAATAAAACTTCCTAATCTGCCTTTTAATCGAAATTTACTAACAGGTATGTCTAAGCATTACTCTCTGCTGGGAAATTCCTTCATATAATGTTTGGTATCATTGTGAAGCTTTGTTTCCCAACCCTGGTCCTCAAGGCACACTGCCCTGCATGTTTTAGAAGTTTCCCTGCTTCAACACACCTGATTGAGATGATTGCAGTTCAACCAAAACCTGTTATCAATTGAAATCAGCTGTGTTGAAGCAGGGAAACATCTTAAACATGCAGGACAGTGTGCCTTGAGGACCAGGATTGGGAAACACTACTTTAGGGTTTGAAATTTAGGGCAGGACTTCTTGATATCAAGTTTAATTTGTTATAATAAATTACCAAATTTTAACAAACTACAAATCATTTTGAAGATTTTGAAATGTAATAATGAAAAGTTCCTCGTTGTGTCTTATCTTGCTAACACAGGTCACATTTATCAGCTCACTGAGAGCCGCCGATGTTCGAGATGCTCTGTGATGGCGTGTAAACGTATCGGACACGCCTCCGTCTACGGTTGTCGAGTCGACGCTCGTGTCCTGGACATCCTGACAGACCGGCTCCCGGATCACACATTAACCTTGCAGATCAAAGTTCTCCGAGATCAAAGTTGTGACACACAAATAAACAGAACCTGTTTCTGAGCTTCACCTCTGCTCTAATTGGCCAACTGTGGCGACCTGCCAGGGTTCGTGCAATCGGAGTCAATATTTTCAGGCTTCGCAGCTCCAATTATTTAAATACACAAAAATAAATTTCATGAGTTGCATGAGGGAAAGAATTGTGCTAATGCAAAACATTAAAGCAACATTTGTATTATTTCCTCATAGAGCTTTAAAATCAAACCAGATCATGTGGTTTGATCTGAAATCATGTGCTGTGACACCTTTTGGAGCTCTGTAGCTCGGGCAGATTTCACAGTAGAAACGCCATTTAAAGCTGAAATGAGTCACAGAAAGTTGGACTTTGTACGTCTGAACTGGCCATTTTTTAATGTTTTACATTTTTTACACAATCGCATTTTAAGTTTGGTGATTTTTTTACAGATTGTTTAATGAAATATTTACTGACTGGTAATGTCACTCACTTTTGAAGACTTTTGCAAAAAAAAGTTCTTATTCCTTTAACTTTTTTAAATAATTTTGCAAATTAAACCTTAAATCACAGGCAGTTTTGTCTTCTTTCCCCCAGTGTGGAAATCATTTCCACAGACCCTACGGTTTTATCTCAAAACCCTCCAGAAAACAGAGAACTCCTAAACTATCAGACTTCATCAGATTTATTTTACTTGTATCTTCAACATAGAAACATGTAGAAACCTAAAACTTCACATGTGTAACAACAAGAGTCTTCTGTCGCCTACAGTTCAAAAGGTTCAAAGATCTGACTTTTACTTTTCAGACAATAACTGCTTGTCTGAGGCTTACTTTTCAGTCTGCTTCCGTTTTCTCATTAACTTGACAGCCAAGGGGTTTCTCTGCAATCATTGCTTCATAAAAGGGTTAAAGTACATCCACTTGACTGGATGTACTTTAAAGTCAATGTTTATTAAAGCTAGGAAAAGTTTAAACATGGACTCATCCATTCTGCCTCCCTTCCATCATCATTCCTGCTCATTTCTATTTATGTTCAAATAATTCAATGGATAAGGAACAGAAAATTGATTGTTTATCAAGTTATTTATTTAGC
>JARVJO010000001.1:15054955-15095337 GCA_031762555.1 Cynodonichthys magdalenae
AAAAAGTTGCCCACTTTTAATACCAACCGGACACACCCCCCCCCCCCCCCCCCCGTTCTGTTCTGTTCTGTTTTCTATTGGTCTGCTCTGCTTCTCCCCATGAGAAGTGTTGGAAACACCAGACGAAAAGGAGGGCAGACAAAATGTGGTGGACTTTTGCCAGAGCAGGGAGGGAGGGAGGGATTGAGAGGAGGAACCATTTATCAGTGACAGACATGCTGCTCCACTACGCATACACACAGATTTAATCACCAATATCACAAACACACAGAGCTATCACTATCAGAGGGGTTCAGATCGGATCAAAGACTAATAAGACCTTGTGACTTTCACTTCAACAACAGGATAATCGTAAATGACTTGTTTCAGAAAACACCAAGCTTTCCACACGCTGTAGTTAACAATCAACCAGGCAATTCTGGGCTCTCAGGAAGCTGCAAGAGAGGAGATGGTCTCAAAAGGTCAATATTAGCCCATTAGGGTGTTTGGATAAAACCCTTTTAGTAAACTGTGTTCATCTATATGAAACTCTGCTGTAAATCTTTTTATCTTCAATTAAAATAAAGGCTTTTCGATTTCAGAACTTATTGCTGTATAGTTTTTATGAAGTGGAGTCCGGGGGCAAAGGTTAAACCGCTAACATCTTACCTGTTGCGGATAGTTTGAGCATAACCAGCTGTTTGATTGTAAACATTTACACTGCAGTCAGTCTTTCCAATATGTGGTATTAAACATAAAATTCTTAACTTTTCTAGGACTAGCCATTAGCTTCTCTGTCTTTCACCACTTTTCTGGTGTGTCTCAAAGCAGCTGGTTTTGTTGCTGTTCTTTTCAGGCAATGACGTCTTTCACGGCTTTTAGGACAGCTAATAACATTTTTACTGAGGAGTTGGCAACAGTTGTCAGTTGCTCAAAATCTCTCTCCAAGCTCAGATTTTAGAACCCTGAGACTTGAGAGCCCTGCTTTAGTTTAGCTTGTAGACATAACATAGCTAGCTTAGCAATAGCTAGTAGCGTCACTAAAGCACACTAACATGATTTACCTTGTTTTTACATCTAGTTTTTGAGAGCGGAAAAATAAAAACAAACAGGGAGCAACAGTTTTATTAAACTGTAAATGTATGACAAATATTTAAATATGTTACACATTTATGGGCAAAATTTACAGCAGGGACACAAAAAATAGTTTTTTTAAGTTTGAAAAAAAGTACAAAAGTTTGAATACAAAACAAGTTTGAATAAAAAAGCACTCAGTTTGATATACAGAAACTTGGCCTTGTGATCGTAATGCTTTTCTCAGAGAGGAAGACTACTGCCAGCTGATGGTCTCTTTTTCCTCCACGACCTCGCCTCCCACATCCTCCTTTCCTTCTGAGAGGCAGTAGAAGGGGGAGAGGTCCTGAGAGGGTCCAAAAGAGCCCCAAGGCTGGTGGAAGGACAACACGGAGGTGGGATCTTTCCGGTCTACAGCATCAGAATTATTGATTGTGATTAAATGAGAGTTCTGAGGAGTGATGTTGCTGTACGTCACAGCAGCGCTCGGATCCAGAATGCCAACGTTGTTGTTAGCGACGCTGTTGGTGACAGAGTTGTGGACGCTGCTGTTGGAGCTCGATGCGAGGCCGCAGGAGGGGAACGTCAGAGCTGAAGCCTGGGGAGGGAGCAGACTACTTCCTGGGCTGGGTATGAGGTGGTTGGGACGGCCGAGGGCCAGACGCTGAGTGAGGATCTGGTGCTGCAGCCGCCTGTCGCTCCAGTCCTCCTGAGGCTGGCGGTGGATCTTCATGTGAGCATTTCGGGATTTGATCTTGTAGAACATTCTGGAGCGAGGAAAGAAACAGGAATGAAGTGGAAAATCCCAACCATCTGTTGCCACCCCCCGAAGACAAAGATGGGGATTTTGTGTTCTCTGAATAAGACTGGTTTTTACTTACTTTCCACACAGCTTACAGGGGAAGAAGCTGGCCATCGAGGGAACAGGAACCACCTCCTCCAGAGCAAACGTTCTCTGTAACGGCTGAGAGATGGGGGTCATCTGAAAAAGACCGGACCACTTATTGTCTGGAAAACACTGAGTGACTCCTAGAGCGGCATACCGCATAGGAAAATCGTGTCTTTAACTCATTAAACAAGCTGACTCAAACACTCCAAAATAATGTTTTTTGTTTTTGTTTTTTTTGAGACCATAACTTATTTTTGTATCCTGTAGATCTGAGAGCATGAGACAGCTGAGCCCACAGAATATTTTGGGCAGTAGTGGGCACAGCTAACCAAAATGTTAGCTTCACTAACCAGTAATCCATTAAACAAGAATCTTAGCTCTGCTAACGCTAATATGCTAAATACATAAAAAATTAGTGGAAGCTAATGCTAACCGCTAAAATGACTGTCAGTCTTCATCTCCTTACAGTTGAAGATTGACATAAACCTGTTGTTAGTTTTCTATTGGTTTAATTTGAAGGTGGGTGGGATAATCTGTGGCAAATCGGCCAATCCAAACCACAGTAACAACTCTAACTTGCGATACTTCTAGTTTAACCATTTCACAATAAAATCCCTTTTAGATCAAGTTGGTATTTTAATAAATACTGTTTAAAGTTAGTCAAACAACAAATACTTTCTCTACCATAGTTTATACATAGTCAATTTTTGTATTTTTTATTTAAATATTGTTAAATGTTACTTTTTTTTTGACATTCTTAGCTTGACGTTTAGCTGCTAAAGATGCTACATGCTACACATACAGCGCCTGACACGTCCAGTAATCCTTGTAAGAGAAGATAGTTTTTATTTAAAATAAAAAAATAAGCTTTACACTAGTGAATGTTTTAGTGGGCTTACAATTAGCAGAAGATAATCCATCTGTTAATGTTTTAAAAGTTAGCCAAAAAAGCTAATCTGCTTCATGAGAAGCTAGTTTAGCTATTAGCGGATTAGCGGAACTGTTCCCACCACTGGTTTTGAGAATCAAAAACAGGAAAATTTACAAAAACTGAGCATCACAGAATAATCAGAGCTGTGTTAATGTTATATAAATGTATAAGTGTTTATTTTTGCACCATGTAAAGCATTCTTACACATTTTTGCAGCTCCTCCTCTGCTTCTCTGATCTCGTTCTCCTTCTGTTTCTTCTGCTTGTCCACCAGCTTTTTGCTCAGGTAGTAGAACTCCACGCACTGGGACACGTTCTTTGTCTTCACCTGTGACGGACAGCACAGAAGTGTTTGTTTTACACAGAGGCGTCGGCCACAAGCGACAGTAAACAAGGTTTTGTTGATTTATTTTTCACACCGTTGTGCAGTTTAAAGCATCACTGTTAGTCATCAAAAAACCTGAACAGGCACAGGCATGAAAACAACGCTGTCCTCACTGCACTTCAGGAAAAAAAACTAAATCTTCTAATTACAATGCTTCAGGGGAAAAACTCAAACTGAACAACAGCAGAGCAAAAAAAAAACAAAAGAATCAACCACCTATTAGTGTCATTTTACGATTAAATATCTGTTTTATGGGTTAGTTTCCCACAAAAGTAGGTTTTTACTTTAATTTCAAACAAAATGTTAAATATTGCTGAGAAAAAATAAAATGTTCAAATCTTATGACATGAAGTTATGAACAATTAATATCTTACCTGCTGTAGATAGCTCTTTGAATGACCTCAGCTTGGACAAACAGAACACAGACCAGCCATCGGCTCATCAATATGGTCAGATTTGCTCTGATTTATCAAACTGAGCTCGTTCAAAAAGCCTTCTACAACAGGTAAGATGTTAATTGTTCACAACCTTCACACAGAACCCCGTTTTAAAGGCTCTGATTCACTTCAGATCATCAGCCTCTAACAGAAATAAACTGTTTTATTCATGTTTTTCTTGAACGCATTTCCCAAACTGCTACTGTCACAATGAGTCAGTAAAAATCTGAACGGTGAAGGCATGAAAACCACGCCGTCCTCAGAGCACTTTAGGAAAATCCTTTAAACAACAACTCAGAAAAAAACATTGAAGAAAATTTTCAGCCACCTGGTGGTGAAGTTCCAGAATAAATGTAACATTTCTCTGTTAGATGGAAAACTAAACAGAAAAATCCTTAAATTAACAACAAAAAATAAATAGAGAAAATATTTAATTGTGAAGAAAAGCATCACCATTTTCTTTATGAGAGAAAAGTCTTTTCCATGTTTCCCAAAAGCTGCACTGTAGAGACTCTTTTCAGCATTCGTCCAAAAATCACAACCTGCAGAGAGACGAGAGTAGAGGAAGAACAATAAAAAGAAGAAAATTTATTTTTTCTGCAAAAATGAAGTTAAAATTTACTGAATAAGACAAAACTGACTTATAAATGCTAAAATAGTTGAACACTAGCTAGAAACAAAATGAAGAAAAACACTAAAAGGCGCAAAATGTTAACTAAAAGTAGCAGAACTCTAGCCAATAACTAAATTGGTAAAATCTTAGCTAAAAACTAAAACAAGCAAAACATAAGCTTGAATCTAAAATGAGCAGAACATAAGCTAAAAACTAAATGTAGCAAAAGGTCAAATAAAAGGTAAATGCTCCACCCATTGCTAGCTAGAAGCTATAAGTAGCAAAATAAAAGCTAGTAGATAAATGCTAGCTTAAAGTAGCAAATAGCCAGCTAAAAACAGCAAAAGGCAAACATTAAGATGAAAATATCAAAAAGCTGGCTAGAAGCTAAAATATATATATATATATATATATATAAAAAATAGATCAGTAGCTAAAAACTAAAATTAATAAAAAAATATAAAACCTGTTCTCTATGTATTTTTGAGGAAAACATCTGAATGAAAAAAGGAATGTCTGAATGTCAAATAAAGATCTGAAAGTCATTTTTCTGTGACAGAGATACGACTGAGGTCCTGCTGTAAAGTCTGTAAAAAGCTTTGAGGAAACATTCATGTTGTCAGGGAGTGACGGGGGCCGGTGCCTGAGGGGGTTCAGAGCTCAGACTGGGAGGAACACGCCAAGAATCTGAGAAATCTAAACCATGTTCAGCAGGAGAGCTCTCACCTGAGAGAACGCTACAACACAGAACAATGTCTGTTTTGTGCTCAGCTCTCACGAGGGAGAGGATCAGGAAATGCAGCTTTTTCACAATGACTGCTATTATTCAGAGGAAACGTGTTTTTTCACTTTTCAAGGCTCTTTTTTTTACATATTTCTGATCAAAACCCACTGCTGGCCAATCTCATTCATTTTGAAATGTGTTTTATTTAAATAAGTATGTACAGATAACATAGATATATATAATGGGGTCAGGAGTTACCTGAGTAGTGGTAGTCTCCTGTTGGCGAGGGCTGAGAAAACAACAGCATCTCTAATGTGGCCTAAAGAAGAGAGACGAACATATTAATAAATAATAATAAAAATAAATAAATAAGGCAAAAGTGTGACCTCTCACCACAGTGTTGCCCTGACAGTGATGCAGGCAGTGCAGAGCCAGCTCTGTGTTGCTGCCCCCTCCTGGCAGACAGCTGGAACTACACACAGACAACAGCTTCTCCACTGCAAATAAAACACAAACACAGTTCAAAGATTTGTCCTATGAGTTGCTCTAGTTATCACCAAAGCTTGACTGTGTGTGTATTTCTCACCATCAGACGATTTTGAAGTTTGGCGTGTTATATTCTCCTCTTACCCTTGTCCTGTGCGTGAGCGCCCGTCTGCAGCTCATCCCACGGTTTCCAGAGCAGCTCTTCCTGAGGCGACGCTTCTTCAGGAAACCAGGCGTTGGACCACTCGCCAAGAAAGTAAGGAAGTTCTGCCTGGAAGTCTGGCCCCACATTGACGTATCTGAGGAGAGAGATTGAAGAAGTGAAATATAAAAAAAAAACAAAAAAAAAAAACAGGAGGCGACACTGTGAAGGGGAACAGGGGGCGGAGCTCCTGGAGTTTACTTACGGTAACACGCAGTGCTGTTCGTCCTCTTTTTCATCGTGATGAGATGAAAGGGAGGTGTAGAGCCCCGCCCCACCACGGACGGGGTTGAGAAGAGGCCGAGGAGTGTAGTGACCCCTGATGTGAGTCCTTTTGGAGTGAAGGATGCTGGGAAATGGCTTTCCAGTGTAGACTGGAGAGGATTGTTGCTGCAGGAACACAAAAAACATTTTACGCATTTTATTGTGGCTTCTTTTGCATTAAAACACATTCCAGTCAAGACTGAGCATCTCTTTCAGGTGGTGGGTGATTTATGATGAGATGGGAGGAGTTATAGTTTTATTAGTTTTAGCTTTTAAGGGGTTTGTTAGAGATTAAAATGTGTGTTGAGGGTGAATTTCATCTACTAACACTTCCAATTTTAGCTCAATATTTGTAAAACTGACTGTTTTATTGTGGTGATCATCTTGAATTGGGTCAATTTCAAAAGGTGCTCAGTAGTAAATATACAGCATGCGTCAAACTCAAGGCCCGCAGGCCAAAGATGGCCCTTGAAAACTTTTATCTGGCCCAAAAGGTAAAATTTAAAATGTGAAATTTGAGTTTAAAGGTTGATTTTTTTTTTTTTGGCACTGTAGCACTTTGAGATTTTTGTTAATGAAAAGTGTGTTACAAAGTAAATGATTATTATTATTATTATTATTGAAATAAGTTTTATAGTTTCTGTTTTTGTCACTGGATTCGGTGCATTCTTCTCATGACGGCTGCACTACTTTCCTAATAAGCAGAGGTGTATAAAGTATAACTAAGTAAAAGTAAAAATACCTTAACAGAAAATGACTTTGGTAAAAAAGAAAATTTACCTTATAAAAAATTACTTAATTAAAAGTTTAAAAACAGCTCACATTAGTGCTTTTTATTAGCTGATTGAGTTGAGTTCATTTTTTAGAGTGTGTATAAAAAACTCCTTTCATAATGACTTCTGCTCAAATTTAAATTTTAGCATGTAAAAAGCATGTAAAAGTATATTTTTTATGTTTTGAGTGTAACAAAACATAAAAAAGTGTTGATTAAATAAAATACCTGGTATAAATTACAGATCCTCAAAAATATTACTTCAGTACTGTAATGTAGTAAATATACTTCGTTCCTGTACATCTCTGATAGAAACAAGAATATTATGTTTGAATTTTTAAGTATTATTTTATTTTGATGTGGTAAGAACAGAGAATTGACTTTAATAATTTTTTTCTAAATTTTCAGTCAAATAATTAATTTTTAGTGTTTTTACCTAATTTGCTGGATTGTGATAAAATGTATCTCTAAGATATAATAAATGAAAAAGTTAATGTAAAGTTAATGTAAAACAAATGTGTCCTTTACTCAGTTCAGTTGAATGGAACCCGTTGACATCAATTTTAAATTAAATCCATTATATCTGGTTTTTGAGTGTAAGTATGTCTAAATGTTACACAAAACATAATTTGGAAAATATCATTTATATATATATATATATATAAGAATAATTTGTTATTTAACATTTCTTTAATAAATATTGACAAAAATTGGCCCTTGGCTTGGACCAAGTTTTGAATTTTGGCCCCTTTTGTGTCACTGAGTTTGACAACCCTGGTGTACAGGAACTGTTGATGAGATATTTTGCTAACAGAGCAAACCCATTATTGCCTTCCCCTCAGAGAGATATAAACAACAAAATGATGACTACAGGCTAACAGAAACTGTGATACCTACCTAAAATTATTGGTTAAGTCATTTTCCCCCAAGTTTTTCAGGAAACACAAAAACTTACCAAATTACATTTTTTAACAATCCTGACAAAGTTGAAAAAAATGACTGGGAACAGAACTTAGTGTTTGACAGGAAACACTTCCTTATAAAGGAATCAGCATCATGAGGGTCCTACACATCCCCCCCTGAAAAACAAACCCCTCACCAGCTCCACATCTGCCTTATTTACGTACTTTATCTGCTCTGCATGTCTAAAAATACAACCCAGATTAAAACTGTGGTTTTTAGTCGCTGACACATACTTGGAGCTAACATATTTTCTCAACAAACATCCGCCCACTGCGATGGCACACCTTCTCCACTCACAGCTGCAAAAGTCAAACTGTTACATTTCTCAACATGTTTCAAACTGCGATAAAAAACAAAAAACAAAAAAACACCGTACGGGTACCTGAAGACATGGCTGGTTCAGATCGACGGCTTCGATCTTCACTTTCTGAGTGACTTTGTGAAGTTTCTCCGTGGCCTCGGGAGGTTTGCCGTGGAGGTGGGAGGAACGAAAAGGAAGCTGAAAGGGGGCGTGAAACGACGAAGAGGAGCACAGAGTTCGGGACGACGAAGACTCTGGAGACGGAAGAACGTTGAGAGGAGCTGAAGAGGAAATAAATAACAATCATTAACATCTCTAAAATCTGCGCAACCATGGGTATAATTTGAAGGGGGGTTCGGGGGGGTTGTGACCCTCACAATAATTTAATTTGATCAATATAACCCCCCTAATAAAATTGCATTATTTGCTCTAACACAACAGAATGAACTGGTTAAGTACACAGCTGCAACTCTTTATTCGTCTTTAGGTAACTTTAACCTGATTTTAGCCCTTTTGTAATATTTTTACTTTTAATAATGAATTTCACTAGTATTCGACTCATAGTAGTTGTCTTATTAGGCCTCCTTACTGTCGTACAACTCAAACAAAGTTTAGTGTTTTACACAGAGGGTCAAAGGTAAGGAACAGTCTTCCCACATCCCTCATAGAGGTTTCTAAAGAACTGTGTAAACAGAGTCAAAATATTGATCTTAAGTTGTCTGAATTTTCCATATGGGTTTGTGTTTTAAATGGAATTTTACTTAAATTGTTAAATATAATTGTTTTTATGGAGACTGCCACATATTATTATTATTATTATTATTATTATTATTATTATTATTATTATTATTATCTGTTTTGTGAAATATTTATATTACTTTTTTCTTTCTATGTTTTGTTGTGAAAATAAAGAATTATATGTATATATATATACATTTAAACATAATTGATGAAAATGACATGCAGGTTTTTAGTCTGCTCGTCACATTATGTCTGTATTTGTTGAATTGTGTTGTCATTTTTTTGAGCCAAACTGTAGTGCACCAGGTAAAAACCATTTTGGAAAATTGAGAATTTTAGGTATGTTGTATAAAAAAAATGGGGGGTAAGCCTTTTCTTAATTGTTGAACTGACGTGGAACAGAAAAGGTGCAGGGTAAATACAAAGAAAACAGGAAAGTTAAGTAAATCACAGTAAAAGCATTAAAATGTATTTTAACCACAAAATATCCTGAATCACTTTACAAAAGTAAATGATTCAATAAATAAAAAATAGGTAGAGAGCATAACCTCTCCTAATGGTAGACCTAAAGTTACGCCCAGTTCTTGTGAATTAAAAGTACAATAGTCCACTTTCAGAAATCTAAAGGTTTTAACTTGTAAAAACGCGACAAATGAAACTTTGTGTGTAGGAGGAGAGAAACCTGATGAGCACACCTACAAAAACCTGCACGTCCCGTAAATTTACATGCGGGCATTAAAGTGGTGGTTGGTTGATTAAGGTAGTAAAAATCACAAGTTTTTTTTTTCACCCCCTACTCGTCATAATAGCAGGTGATAAATTCTTGTTGTTTATTACATTTATTCCCCAAACCGTGTCTCGTACCTGTGGAGCTGCCAGAGTCGTCGCCTTGGGAGGACCTGGCGTTACGTTCGGGGTCCCTGAGGTCGACCGACAGCTGCGGGAAACAGTGAGACAGCAGCGGGAACTTCAAGATCATTCCAGAGGGGTGGAGGCGGGACGAGAAAAACTGAAGCGACTCGCCTCCCTGGGTGGCTGAGGGTCCGGCGGCCCCCTGCGAGCTGGGAGAGTCCATTTTGGAAGGCGAATGGGAAGGAGGAGGTAAAGGCGTGGGAGGGGGACTAAGAACCGAAGACATGAGGTGAGACGACGCCGGTGGGGACGGGAAGGATGGAAGAGACGGGCAGGCGGGGGAACAAGAGGATGAGGAGGAGGGAGGCAGGTGGGAGTCGCAATCAAAGGCGCAGCTCTGTCTCGACTTCATCCATCCGCCGCTTTCTCCTCGTCCGACTCCGTTTTCCCAGATCTGCGCAGGAGAATTTTCACCGGGCGTCGCCTGGAGTCTTATCTTTCTCTGGGAGAGGAACGCGTCAGAGAAAGAGTCCAGTTTCTGGGTGTACGTCCTGCTGGTGATGCCTACAGGTGATCTCTGCAGTCCACAGCTTGAGGTCAAACCGTGGGCGCTGGTGGTTCCCTTCCACCTCCCTGCTGTCAGACCTCTGACCTCGGCCTCTCCTGTAGGAGAGACGCTGAGCCACGAGCCCTCAGTTTCTGCTGGTTGAAGCTGATCCTCACCCGATCCGCAGCTGGACCCATAATCCTCCTCTCCTCCTAAATAGTGGTCGCTCATCTTGGAGTCTCCCCTGTCATTAAAGCTTCCTGCTCTGCCGTAGGGCGCCATTTGTTTGGCGAAGTGGCTCGCGTTGGCCTCCTTGTTGTAATCGTTTTTAGCCTCGCAGCTAACGTAACTGTTATAGTTTGATCTGATCCTCCACCTTTCCCCGTCCTCCGTGGTGCAGCTCATTGTGCAAAAAACGTCGTTCGTATTGCCGTAGCAACTCCCTTTGCCGTGAATATCATTCGCTGTGCTTTCTCCGCCTTCCCTGTCGTCCCAAATCCCCTTCCTGTCATACCAAAGGTCATCAAAGTGGCCAGCCAGTCTGCCGTCTCCGCTAAAGTGACCTCCTAAACTAGCATCTTCATCTAAGCTGCTCGCGCCGGTGGTCAGGAAGACTCGGTCGCTGCCGCAGCTCCCTTTTCTCGGCCCAGAGGAGGAGTTGGATGTCAGAAACGAGGCAGCGGATTCTTCCCCCCTGCTTCCGTACTGTTTCAGGGAATCCTGGGCGGACTGCGAGGTCGGGTATCCTGCTTCGGAGCTTTGAAAGCCGTGCACGGCGAGGGGAAAGGCTGGACGGTGACGATGGTGCTGGAGGTTGGAGAAGGACTGCGGCGACGACCGATCCTCCATGATAGTGTGCCTGGTTGTGCTAGAGGGCCTACAGAGGATGGAAAGAAGAAGAAAGCATTTTAGGAAGTACTTTTAAAACAGAATTAAAACAGTTCGATTTAAATATTTGGGCTAAAATAAACAAACAGGCATAAGGTACTGGTATTTGCAGATGATACTGTATTCTGTAGTGAGCAGGGAGGAGGTGGAAGAGAGCCCAGAGGTATGACTTTTGGAGAGCGGAGCAGAATCTATATATGATTGGGAGTGGGGACGGTGGATCAGTGAAGCTTGAAGGTGGAGGACTTTAAATACCGACTCTCAACCATCAAAAGAGAGGCAATGTGTGTTAGGAGTGGTTAGAGACAAGAGTCAAAAGGGTTATCAGGAACATCAGGTACGATAGCAGCAGATAATCCATTGTGAAAACCCCTAAAGCAATCAGCCGAAGGAGGAAGACGATTCAAATAAACCAAAAAGATTCACAGTTTTGCGAAAAGTTTCTTGCGGGATTCTCCAGGGTTCAGTACTTGGACCCCTGTTATTTCTGTTGTAACATAAATATTTGTAAGGTTACAGTTAATACTTATACTATAATGTGAGTAAACTAAGTTAAATCATTGGGTTGATGCTTAAAAATTCACTTTATTTCTAAATGTATTGCTTTTAATAAACTTGTAACCAATTAAGCAACTCTTTTTACCTCTTCTTTAGTACAGAACTTGATAAAAAAAATCCGAATAAAACTAAAGGTAAATGATATTAATGGTATTTTTCTCACACAAAAGGAAACTAGGATGGGAAATGAGTATAATTAAAAATAATAATAGTAAAAGTAAATTCCATTCCAACTAAAGCAAATATGAAGTTTGTGTCTGAATGTGTTAATAATGCAAAGACAGTGTTTTATTATCCATCTTCATCATAAAAGTGGTAACAGCCAAAATACTTTTCATTTTGTCCCAACTGTACAAGAGATTTTAGTAACTGTAGTCCTAGAATAAACATTTTGTGAGTATCACAAATACATTTTGTCTGTGTTCAGGAGAAATTTTAATTCACATAAACACAGAAAGCTCGCTGCAGATAACAGAGAGAGTTTGATCTGCGTTGGAGCAGAGAAGTTTATCACAGTATCATCTGTGTAAAAGCAAAGTCGCTTCTGAATCATTCTGATCAAAAGCGCTGATTTACAAAACGATTAGAGACCCCAGTTTCGATCTACGCTGTCCAACCATCGGACCATTGAGGAAGTCAAAAACAGTCAAATTAAAAGATGAGTTATGACGAACCTTAAATGGCTGTGAAATAATGTACGATCAAAAGACAATAAAAGTTACTTGTAATTTTACACAGTTCAGTCTGACTTATTTGTATAAAATTATAAGAAACGTCGAAGTTGACACACAAAAGATAAAAACCAGACCCTCATTCCACTCATCTAAATATATTCAAGTATGAGTTTGAAGGATTGTCACCATTTAATGCTCTGAGATTTGATCAATACAGCAAAACCTGAAGAAAATGTGTTCTGTTAGCATCACTTTTTTTGCAGCCCAACAATATTTTTCTGCTCAAAAACAAAACTTCCAAGTTTTCAATATTCAAACTGAGTCCATCTACTTCAAATCTGTTACAAAAAAATCTTTAGTCCCTCTGTTTTTTCTTTCTGTCTCTGTTGAAACCACACTCTGCTGTAAATAGGACACTGAGTGAGTCAGAAAGAGAAAGAACGAAGTAAAGATGAGATGAAGAGACAAATACAATGTAAACGCTCTGAGGTTTTTCTCTTTACCAGTCCCCGGCGCTTATTTCCCTTTCTCACATGTTCTTCTTCGTCTGCTGCTGTTCGTGTTTTCGGGTTCTTTGGCTCCTCTTCATCGAGCTTTCCGACTCTTCACTTCTTCACCGTCTCAAGTGATTATTTTCTAACATCGTCCTTTCTATTTGTGTGCCTCGGTCTTCAGCGTGAACCCACTGACACACACACGCGCACACACACACACACACAGACTGTCACACAAGCATAATGGACACGCAAAACCACTCCGAGCACACACACACACACACACACACACACACACACACACACCCTGACTTTCATACTTACACATTCTTGCAGGTGTCAAAGAGGACCAGCGGGTAGTGATGCTGCCTCTCTGCCTTTGCGTCGTCGTGGTAACCACATCCTGAGGAAACAAACGCTGACGGATCTCCCTCCTTTTAGCTATCTTTATCTCTCTGCCCCCCCTCCTCCATCTCTATATCGCTTTCCGTCTCTTTGCCCGTCCTTCTATCTCGCTGCATCTTTTCTTTCTCTCTCTCTCACCAAACAGCTAACTTTGTTGTCCTGTCTTTCTTTGTCTTCTGCTTTTTTTTTTTCAAATCTCTGTGCTCCACTCTCTTTCTGACATTGTAGTTGTGAGATTTGTTTGGATTATACGCCTCTCTTCTTTTAAAGTGAGCCACCATCCTCCTCTTTTTTTTAACAACTCTCACCCCCTAATGGGTTCTTTCTTCGTTTTACATAAATTTATGTCAATTTAGCTGCAAATTGGACTGAATCTTTCAGCTCCAAAAACTTTCAAATCTGGTGTTTTACCCAGATTTGTGCAGGAATCCTGAAATAAGCTACCAGTACTTTTTTTGAAAAAGAAAAGGTGTTTTGATTGATCTCTTTAAGGCGCAAATGTGCGTACATTCACTTTAGCTTGACTGCATGAAGTACATTTAGATATATTTGTTTCTTTGTGTGTGTGTGTGTGTGTGTGTGTGTGCGCGCGTGCAGAGGCGGTAGATGTTTACCAGATCAAGATTCTCTGGCTGAGTCAGCTGACAGGAAGCGAAACAGAATGAAACAGGAAGGAAGACGGCGACAAACGATGAGGTTCAGGGAACCCTCTGAGCAGCCAGCAGTCCCACCCACTCGCCCGCCCACCCACATATATACACACACACAGCCTCACACACACCTGTAACACTATGTTTTCCTACTTTTATTCTGTCACCTTGGAGCCTTAAAACACCTACACAACCTCAAACCCAACCGCTGACGAGTCCAGACATCTGTGAGCCGCACCAGTAACCTTTGACCTTTGAAACACACACACACACACACACAAAGATGCAACTGCCGTACATCCCAAAGTCCAAAAAGTCTGCAGGACGTCCATATCGCTGCTGCTCGATTTTTTTAACAGGAACAAGACAGTGTGAAAATACAACCCCAGCGTTGGCTTCCTGTGCAGCAGGATTGATTTAAAAACGTTTGTTCTGTTTTAAGGCGCTCGTTTCGCTCTGCTTTTATCTCATCTCCATCTTGTTTTACAAACCATCCTTCATCTAGAACACCGAGGTCAAACAACCAGATGCTTTTTTAGATGCTTCCAAGAGCTAAACCCTAAAAGTTTGCAGCTGCTGCTCCGGTTTCTTCGATTAATACTTATGTTTTTTGTATTTGCCCCTGTCCTTGTTTATGATCTGACTTGAATGAAAATTCAAAGTGAGTCAGAAGCGTGGCAGCATGTGAGGGTGAAAACCTCATCATTAATATACACAATATATAATCTGACTTTGCTGAAACAACCTCAGTATTAGCATGGATGACGTATTTATTTATTATTAGATGTTCCCTGAAGTAAATTTGTCTTGCGGTTAAATGTTTGCTCGAATCATTAAAACACGCAGACTGTTACTGTGAGACGTGTTTATGTGGAGAAACAGGAGGACAACAGCTTTCGAGTTTACGGTTTTTGATTTTAAAATGTTTAAACTCCGGTTAAAACACGAGAATTTGATAAATGAACGTGACCATCTCAACAGTTCTGTTTGCTTTTTGTCTTTCTTATGACGGCACCTAATATTTACACAAGTGTTTGTTTTTTTGAAACACTAAAAAAAATTTAAAAACAACTTTAAGTGTCCCTGCATTTGTTTCTGCAGTGGTACTTTATTTTGAAAGGCTAATAAAGCAGAAACTATGGTCAGATTAATAACATCTCCCTCCACGTCGATACGTTTAAAGTGAAAACTTGTATAAAAATCCCGACCAGCAGAACTGGCAGCAGCACATGTCTCTGCACCTGAAGCCCCTGATTATTAAAGGGGTTTTCAGCTGCATCAAGTTACGTGAGTAAATGTAAATCTATTATTTATCCCATCATTTTGAAGCAAAAACACGAAAATTAAATTACTGACAACAAATACAATTTGTGTTTTAGCATAAAAACGACCCGAGGCCTCGATTTTTTAAAGTTTTATAAACTCATTCAGGAAGATGAAACAGCACAGACAGAATTGACACCAAATATTAAACGTTTTTAATTAAAACTGGTTTTAATTTCACAAAGATGAACCCCAGATGAACGCAGGTCGGTCAAGAAAACTCACATCTGCTGTCCGTTCACGATTTTCTGCCGTCGAGACGGTTCGGACCCGTGGGGTCCCGGTGTGGTTCGGTAGCGGTCATGTAGCTGCTTAACACATCTCCATGTCTCTAAAGACAACTCCACCAGAACATAACCTTTTCTTTAAAGACCCGTCGGAAAATAACAACAAATCCAACTAAACTGATGAGAACAGTTTCTACCCAGAAGCCATCATCGTAGTGAACCTTGCACTCAGATCAGAACCGTTTTTGTTTTTTTAGCTTCACTCAGGTCGTCTTTTCATGTACATGAGTGAAACTGAGCAGCGTACCTGAATTTCTCTGCACGTGTTGCGCAGTGACTGAAAGTGAGTTGGAAATTTCACTAAAGGCCGTTAAAGTGGTCCGTATTTTGTCGACGTCACTTTAAAATGACTCGAATCCGTTGGATAGAATTTTTGCCACATATTTTTTACGATCAATAAGAACCAAACGACCCCTGAGGCCTCGGGCTTCAGGGCAGCAGAAGGTTAAAGCTCAGCTCGTTACGATAATAAGTTTAGAATATTTGCTTTTCTTCACATCCTGACGCGACCTACAGGTTCACCTGTGACTTCAGTCATGTTTGCATGAGAAAGCAAACTTTGAGAAAACAACCAAATTTTTAAAAAAAAGTGTGAATGAAAAGGATGTGAGAGGATGGAAGAGGAGTGCGGAGGAGTCTGAACGGGGGAAACGCTTCTCTGTTTTTTTTCTCGTATTCACAGTAAAGAAAAAAAAAAAACCTGCGGGAGCAGAGGAGGGGGAACGACGCGAAACACTTCTGGACTTTTTCTCTCGCCGGGTCTGTCTGCTTTCCTTCCGTCACTGAGAAACGAAGCAACGAGTGGCGGGAAGAGTGGAACAGAGTGGAAACGAGGACCGTAAACAACAAATAACGAGAAACAACGTGCGACTAAACGCACCGAGACGACTGACGTCTGCCTAACTCTCAGACGTGGTGAAGACTATGAGAACAAGTTTGTGAAATAAACACATTTTAAACACATTAAAGGGTGACAGAATGTGTGTGTTGTTCATGAGCAAAACCTCAAACAAGTTTAACATTACGGAAAAATAACCAAAATGTTAAATTCCCTTAAAAATGTTCTTCTTAACCGATTATTCTGAATATTTTGTGTAAAGTTTTGTGCTAAACAAAGTCAAAATATGTTTATTTTATTACAAACGGCACACAAATATCAGCTATTTGCAAAAAGATTCTGTTATCCATGGATTTTTCATTATAGGTTTCATTTAAAGTCAAAAGGGGCAAAAAAAAAGTTGAAGATTTGCAGGTTTTTTTTAATTTTCTTGCCGTTTCTTTCAACAAAAGCTTAAAAGCGATCCAAAAACCAAATGAAGGCTCTACAAGAACTTTAGACTTAAAAGTTAAAGGCAGAAAACCATGTCGTCATCTGCATTATTTCACACTCATAGTCTATTCAAAACCCTGATTTCTGTTTGTTGCTGAAGAACTGAACCAGGTTTTTGTGACAAGTCCGTAAAAATAGAAAACTGTGACCACGACCTGCTGATTGTCATGTTTCATCTGGCGGGTCTATAATTATCAGATACCTGACACACTGAACTAAAAGGAATGTATTTCTATGAAAGCTGCAGTGTCTCTTTAGGTAATAAGCTAAAAAAACATAGATTCACACAAACTTTCAAAAATATTAAGAACAACTTCGAGAGCTAAAAACCCTCAACAAGCTTGTATAGAAGAGACTAAAACTTATCTGACGGGTTTTTAATTTAAAATGTGAGATTAAATCCTGTGAAATCAGACCAAGAAGACCACCAGTCCTGACTCTAGCTGAGTGTGGTTTGCAATAAAAGTTTCAATAGGACTCGATATTGGATTTAAATGTAGGTCACAAAGGTCAAGCAAGAATGAAACGAAACACTCTGTCTCTGCCTGAAAGGAATAAACTTTATCAATTTAATTTTGTAAATCTAAATTTACAGGACAACAGCTATGGTTAAAATGTATTAAAATGTTAAATCTGTTTATTATCTAACACATGTAAAACGTACTGTTTTGTTTGTTTTAGTTTCAGTACTTCAAGTCTGCCTCTTCTTTTACGGAGCTACGCCATTTTTTGGAAAAGTTTGGAAATTTTATCTAGAACTACAAATTCAACTTGCAATAATGAAAATACATACTAATACACATTTACGTATTTTCTATTTTACTTTAAATTCTGTCTTTTGTATAGTTTATTATCTTGTACAATAACTTACCAGGGCTACTCAAAGAAAAACATTGTTTTTGTTGAGTTTGAGGCCAGAATGTTGAGAAAAAAAACTGAAATGTGTCTGTGTTTCTTATTTTATTATTTCTGCAGCTGAGGATTATGGGTGTATGTTCACTGGGTAAACTATAAAACAATAAGGCTCAACATTTTTCTGAACCAATATACAATACGTTTTTTTTGCTGCTCCAGTTGGAAAACTAACTTCCTTCGGTCTTTCACAATAAACGTCTCAAACCTATTAGCTGAGTGATGACTTCAAAATACCATCGAAATGTTTTAGGAATAGCTTACATTAATTTTTATTATTATTATTATACAGAAAAACTGATTTGTAGAAGTTTTTTACAGGTTGGTTACAACTCCTGGACACAAGTTATGATGTATTTGCTAAAATAAATTATTTACTAAAACTTATTCTAAAGCACAAAGACACCATTTTACATGAATGGTTTATTGTCGGTCTTTAAGGCCTTGTCACATTATGACGTTTTAGACAACTTCTGAAACACTTTTAATGTCTAAATTACAAATAAAGTTATATATTTGATCATGTTGTTAACATTACAGTTTGTTCACGCCTGTTTTACCTGTTTTTATTCCATCTTCACCGTATATGTCTTTAAAAGTTATATAAGTTGTCTAAAACGTTATAGTGTGACAGGGCCTTAAAGTCAACCATAGTTCGGTTTTTGATTTAATTTTAAAATAACGCTTTTTGTGCCATTTTGACTTTATTCTGGAGATGTTATTTAGACTTTTATAATCACTTTTAATTGAATGTCAAAAACTAACATTTTTAAAGTAATGACGAGGTTTGTTAGGATAAAATAAACAGTTGAAAAACATGAAAAAAGCCTGAAGACATATTTAAATTTAAATTATAGCTGTTTTGTGTATTGTTTTTACATGAAGCGAGTGTTCTGTTCAGATTTAAGCAACAGATTATTTTCATTATTCTGCAGTTTAGACATTGTTCTTTTAATACTCTGCTGCTGCTAACTGGATTAATTCAATTCAGTTTTTACATTATTTTAGATTCAAACAGCCTCTTATTCCCCCACTGTAGTTGGATTTGTGGGTATGTTTTTTCCCTGACGCGACTTTATTGTTTGCGTGAATGTGTGTAATTTAGGTTTTTCAGTTTCTGAAAAGTGCTGCTAAAGTGAAGCGACTAAGGTGGATCTACACGTAGAGCAAATAATCATGTGAGGTCACCGCAGCAAGACAAAGGGAACTGCAGGTTTCCACGGTTGACAAAGGGAGACACGGTGCAACGGATGCATCACCTGCAGCAGCTTCACGGCGAAGGAGCGAGTGCCGAAGTAAAAAAAAAAAAAACATCACATGACATGTTGAGGTGGAACGCATGAAGGAAACACCGTGGAACAAGATTGTTTGGTCTGTATGAAGTAAAAACCCAAGCTTTCCAGTCATACGAGGTGAACCGAAGGCAGAGAAACAATAAAAACATTTTCTGTTTTGAATTCGTTGACCTGAACCGTGATGCGGGCGTGCATCGCTTCAATGGGCCCTGGGAAGGTTGTGAACATTAAATGGGTCATGTTTGCAAGAGATAAACGACAGCGACATAAACACAAAATTCCTCTGTTTGTCCCAAAGCTAAGAAGTTTTACCCTAAAACTACAACCAATTTAAAATCTCAAAAAGACTCGATCAGCGTAAAACTAGTGGAGTCAGGGTTTTTTTTTTTGGCGTTTCTTTATTTTATTTGTTTTAATGCACATAGACTCCTGTTTAATCAGCTTTGGTTTTATTGCATGAAAAGTCTTGAGCACAGATGGTTTAAATTCGGGCCTGCGTTGGCGCAGATCCCCCCCCCCCAAAGTTCTACTTCCTAACGTTAAAACAACAAGCAGGAGCGGTTGTTGCCCCCGATTCCTCCTGCAGCTGTCAAAGAAGGTCACAATCGTGAAGGAAGTCAAAAAATAGCAACTAAAGCACGACGGCTTCACCTCCTCTGTCCACCTCGGAAGCGTCTCATTAATATGGACGCCCCCACAAGCACAAAAGAAAAAAAATTGTTTTGAGAATTTGAGAGCCTCATTCAGTATTTTTCACACCACGCGGGCCTGTTGCTGTCAGATGTTAGATGTAAGACTGTGTTTCTCGGTCAGATTTAGACTCAGGCCCTGGTTTTATCATGTCATCTTAACTACGCTCACAATGAACAAAGTCAAGCTTGTGGTTTGAAGCCTCTCTGTGTGAGAGCATGTTGGGTGTACACACCAACTTGTTGTGGGTAACACTGAAGTGCTACAAGTAATGTTGAGACATGGGACTCTGCGTTGAATGGTTTAATAGTTTAATTTGAACGCTACCAAAACTAGAGCTACATAGTTCCGTAAATAATCCGCTAAATTACCAACTTTCCCTGTTTTTTGGTAGCGGGGGGCAACCGGTGCCCGTCTTTAGCGGTCATTTCGTAAAAGACGTGGGACACCCAGGACTAGTTCATGACAGGAACACGTCAAGACAACCACTCACGCTTTCACTCACATCTAGGGTCAGTTTAGTTACCAATTAACCAAATATTAATATTTTCAGTCTGAGAGGAAACCAGGGTGCCCAGAGAAAACCCACATGTGCACGGAGAGATAATTGAAAGGCCACACAGAACATACGACCGTGTTGCTGCAAAGTGACCGCAATTACCACTGCGCCCCCGTCCCTCACATATTATATTTATAACATACTAAGCTTCTTCAATAAAATGAAATTGTCACACAATTTGCTCATTTGTTTAAAAGTTACATGTCAGCAGCCTCAACGCGTAATATCTTCATACACGAAACTGAAAAGTGTATTTGTCTGAGCAGATGAGTTAAATATCTCAAAAGTGTTTTCTGTCATTTTAAAATATTAAGTTGGGAACAGAAGCAAGAGAAGACAGGTGCATGTGAGCATTTTGAACAAAACTTCGTCTTTTTATTACAAATGTGATAAATGACGCAGTCTTACCTGTTAAGTTGACATTACGAGGAGAGATGTGTGAGTGGCAGAGAAGTGTGTATGATCTGCTGCTAGGTAGACATGTGTGTGAGTGTGTGTGTGTGAGAAAAGGGGAGGAGAGTGAGATGGTGAACACCAGAGATGTAGTTTCACCAAAGACCAACGGCCCTGTTGTTCTTTCGGTTGATCTTTTTTACCCGTTGTGTGCGTACGTGCATGTGTGTCTGTTTGTGTGTGTGTGTGTGTTACAAGCTGTGTCATACTGATGCTGAAAAGAAGAGAAGAACACACGACACATTTACACACACTTTCAGTTTGAGTCTGATTTTTTTTACCTCTTTTTCTGATCTTTCAGTGGCTCAAATGGTTGCTCTCTTTTAGGTATTTGTTTCTAGAGGACCACACACACATTTATGCACAGTGTAATCATTTATGTACACAGAGAACCAATGAAATACTCAAAAGCAGATGTTCACAATCAGGATGTGAGATGTAAAATGATAGTATAATATCTGATTTTTAATTACAGTAGTAACTGTACACAAAAAAAAAGAAATGCGCTTTTTTTTCACTCACTAAAGTGTCTCAAGAAGTTTGAAAGTACTTTTACTTAATGGTTAGTTAATACATACATCTTACCATGTACACAGTTTCTTTACCACTGATGATCTACTGACAGTTGGGTAAATATGTTCCAGCACTTAGTAGATAAAGTGATTATAAATATTAGAGAATTGAGCGAAATTATTGTAATTGTCATTTATTTGACTAAAAATTATCAGCCAATATCTGTGAACAGAAAACATATGCGTACCTACCATCTTGGCGTAATAATACTTGATCATTTTCTCTGCTTTCTCTCATCTTTGGGAGTCAAAGCCAGCTTTTTGGAACCTGCCACTGGAGATGTGAAGTCCCGCCTACTTTCCTGCAAATAAAAGTCATGTTGTTACTTAACCTTTCTTTGAAGAACGAAATAACCATTTACAGATATATAAGGGCTCAAAGTGTAAAATAAAATGTTAAAAAATGTCCCTGACATTTTTTTTTATTTAGCTCACTTTCTGAGTGTAAAATCCGAATCCTAAAATTTCCACTAACATTTTAACATTTTATTGTATAAGTCTGTTGTTGAGAGCGTCATCTCTTCTACCATCATCTGTTGGGGCAGCAGCATCAGAGCCAGGGACATAAAAGGACTAAACAACCTGATAAAGAAGGCTGGTTCTGTTCTGGGGACGACTGTGGAACCTCTGGAGATGACGGTGCAAAGAAGGATTTTACATAAAATCAAGAACATTGTGGACAACCCTGACCATCCTCTTCATCAGATTGTCACAGAAAAACAGATTGTCTTTAGTCGGAGGCTTCTTCAGTTTCGTTGAGACGCTACAGAAGATCTTTCCTTCCCACAGCATCACCATCTACAATAAGTCTTTAGTCAAGTGAGTTACAACATCTAATTTCCCTCTGGATCAATAAAGTATTTTTGAATTTGAATTGAATTTGAATTATTGTTCGGCTCACTGTTCTTGCATTTTACTAAATGTTAAATTTAAATGTTAAATGTTTATTTTCAATCTAAATGTAACAGTTAAATCTTAAATGTTGTGGTCAAATATTGAAGTTATTTCAGAATGGAACGCAGCCCATTGCTGTTTGTGACGTCATTATCCTGAGACAAAAGCAGCCGCTCACTCTTCCCTACACAACATCAAACTTGCAGTTGCAGCCTGTGTCTGAGCTGCACTTCAAACTGTCGGATCATAGGTGCTATCTATATCGTTCTCAATGAACACTTTGAAATGCCATCTTTAGCAGTGTTAGCAGCGTTAGCAGTGTTAGCGGTTGCTTTTGTCTCAGGATGATGACGTCATAACAAGAGTTGCACACCAACAGCAGAGGCTGCATTCCATTCCAAAATACCTAAATGTAAACCTCAATATTTAGGATTTAACATTTAGATTCGGAATTAAACATTATCACTGAAATTTAACATTTAGTAAAAATTAGCAAAATGTAAGAACAGCGAGCTAACTAATAAAATGCTAGTTGAAACTTTGTAATTAGGATTCAGACTTCTATTTTGTCCAGTCTTTTACAAACTGCCATAGGGTAGAAATGTTCTTTTTGAAGGGTGGTGCCTTTCTCCTTCCAGTCTCACTGAGAGAGACCTGTTTTGAAGTTACCCCTGGGGGCATTTGTAAAGTTGCCAACTTTCATAAACTTATGTTGAGGCAATAAACGCAGGTTAACTTCTTTTAAAAGGCAGTTTTGAGGGTAATGTACACTTGTACATAAAACAAGTCAAAATGTCAGTTTATTTGTTAACCTCTCTTTTGTTATCCCTGAGCTGATGTTTAAAGATTTCTTCAATTGTATAAAAATCTAACGTGTTTTATTCACATAAAAGCAAAAACATACACTTCTATATATCTTTTAGTTTTGGGTAATAAACTCGTTAAGTTAAAAATTGTAAAAATTTAGAACTAAAGCTTAATTAGCTCACTTGGTTAATGTGTGCAAATTAACCTCTCTTTCATTTTGACTAAGCTAATGTTCAAAGTTTTTTCAGCTAAATAAAACCTGTTTTGTTCACATAAAAGCAAAAACATAAACTTGTATTTATCTTTCAGTTTTGAGTAATAAACTTATTAATTTTAAAAAATATTTACCCCACAAATAATAGATAAACATTGGCACTAATGCTAAATTAGCTAGCTTTGTACAACTGACCTTTCTTTTGTTATTGCGCTAATGTTTAAAGTTTCTTTCAGCTATAAAAACTAATATACATTTTGGTAACAATAAGCTAAAACATGAATTTATACATCTTTCAGTTCTGGGCAACAAACTTATTAAGGTAAAAATTTAATCCCACAAATGACATGAAAACATGAATATTTGATTTGCTAGTTTTGTTAGCATGTTCAAATTTACCTTTATTATAGCTTTGATAGCTGTTTTTTCTTCAACAAAAACACTAATTTTCTTTTCTTTGTCACATTAGTTAACACTTAAAACATACTTGGGCCAATTTCATTTTTTTAAACCTGTTGAATTGAACTTTTAATACAGTTTATTGATTGATTAAATTACAAAGTTATGGAATCAAAACTATACAATTAAATGTACTCACCTTAAGAGTAAAATTTAAAAATAAATGTTTTACTTTAGGCTGCATGGGAAGCAACAGTGAGCGAACTTAAAAAGCAAGTAATTGTTTTCCACCGGATGCCTTTCCTGAACGAGCCTGGGCTCTAACCTGCAGCCACAGGATTATAAAACCGTATTCCCCTAAAATAAAAAATATACATAAAACTCCAAATTGTTCTACATATACAACATGTTAATGTTCACACAAGCATGGGTTATTTAAAATAAAACCTAATATTGTTAGTACTGTGATTAAATCACATTTGCTCTTATAAGAATGTTGCAAAACCCAGAGTTGAATGGGTTTAGAACAGCACCGACTTGGATTGTAGATGGAATAAAGATGACCAAAAGTGGTTTTTGGTG
The DNA here is from genome assembly GCA_031762555.1 of Cynodonichthys magdalenae. Classification (NCBI taxonomy): domain Eukaryota; kingdom Metazoa; phylum Chordata; class Actinopteri; order Cyprinodontiformes; family Rivulidae; genus Cynodonichthys; species Cynodonichthys magdalenae. Next base: position 15,079,101 of record JARVJO010000001.1, read on the forward strand.
CAGAGCCCTTGGAATTTTGTTGTAAATTACAAATAAACAGAATTTACAGTAAAAACTAAAATAAAAACAATACTAGTTTTACACTACAGTGTCCCTTTTTACTGGCTTAAGCAGACTTGGTGCAGCTGAATTGATGTCAATATTTCATATTGACAGAAGAGTTGGGAGATGAACAAAAACTATTACTGACGCTAATAGTATTCAGGCTGTGAACTCTTTATGATGTATTTTGTAGCATAGTACATATGTATTTTGTAATTGTCAAATATGCCAGTTTGCAACATCAGTATCTGTCAACTGTGCAGCAGGACTATCTTAATGTTTAATGGTAAATTACAATATTTTAGTACACTGAGTTCTAGTTTGTGTTGACTTGTATGAAGGTAGGTTACAAATCCAAGTTTTTGCAGGTGGGTTTTGACACACGTCTACCTTCATAGCCTTGGATTTTGGAGCTTTCTCCTGTTCACAACCTGATTATTTCTGCGTTCCATGAAAGCTAATGAAAGGTCATGTATCCTCAAGTTACTGTGATGTAAAAGGTGGTAGTGTATCAGAGCGTCAGACTCAGACTGAGAGTTAGTCATGAGTGTACACGGCGGTGGTTTGGTTTCGCAGCGGCGTGGGGGTGCTCTCAGAGGTGCCGAGACAGGCTCTGATTCCCGGTACCTCGAACTTCAAACCTCCCCTGTGATACCACAGTAAAACTGCGGCACTGTATTGTATCAGACCCTGAAACCGAGCAGAGTGGAGACTTACCTGTCAGAGAAACTTCTTGACATTTTTTAAATGAGTAGGTTCAGATCTGTGTGTGTGTTTTTTTATAAGAAATATGCAGATTTTACGGAGTTATATTACAGAGATTAATCGAAAGGTTTGTGTAGGTGGTTGCCTTGTTTTTTTATGTGAATTAGTACTTTGTAGCAAGTCGAATATATTGCTTATCTTGCAAAATACAGTTAAATTTATTATGTAATTAGCCCCACATTCAAATAATAAGACACAAAATAATGTCTTAAGACCAAACGTTTGAATCTTTACTGTAAACATTCAAAAAAGATATGCCTCAAAATTACACCAAGAAAGTGCTTTATTTAACTATCTTTATACAATAATTGGTACAGTGTTTCAGTTGTAAACTTTATTCCAACAAAAAAAAAAACATTTCCATTCAGTCTTTATGACAACAAACAACTCTAAACACTAGGTTTAGTTAGTTTTCATGATGTTTTATAATTTTCCAGCTGGTACAAAATCAATTTCTACAGATCTGCATACAATCTTTATCACTCCTGTGTAATTTTTATGCATTATTTTTGTTTATAATGTGCCTCTTTTGGTCTTTTTTGTGATGTATATGCAGCTGCGGCAGGGTTGCCAAATAGGAAATGATGAAATACCACCTTTTCCAACATTTCCTGTTGTTTTTTTATGTTACTTTTAAAAACTTTATACCATGAAACAATCACAAAAATACGATAAATATCTGACAGCATGGATCTGTGGCAACAATGTGAATTCCCCACCTGAGGAACTTTCAAGTCTGTCGTACTCTTGGTACGTTCTAGTTTTACTTAGTAAATGTCACAAATAAACGTTACAACTTCAACTAATAACCAATCAGCTGTTGTTTTACAAAGTCTTCAAAACTGAATCAGGATTTAAACTATAATTTGTTGTTGATAAATCTAACAGAATGTATATTTACACAATAATACCTTATATTACCACAGTACTTATGTGTACAAATGCTATTCACATATGATTCATGTACTTTTACTATTATTCCACCTGTTGCTAGTAATCCCTGAGTAACATTTAAGTACATTTAAAATATTTTATTCACTATTTTTTACCATCTGTGTGTATATGTAGATACATTCTTAAATACAGAACGCATTGCAGCACTGAAATCTGCTTCTGAAATTGTTCAATTAAACATTTCAGAAGCACATATACGTACATTTCCTGTTACAAATGAATGGTTTTCTGCTTAATGTCAATCAAAACTGTTTTTTTATTAAACGGTCGAAATTTAACATTTTGATTTCTAATTTTTATACTTTTAAAAACTCTGGTGAAATAACGGTTAGTTTATTCACCTGTAACAAGTTTTATTTGTAATTTTTGTATTTTTATGTTGTTCTATGAAAAATTTGCCAATATAAATTAAATAAGATAATTATTTCATAATAATGAATAAGTTATTTTCTGTTTATTATTAAGTCAAATCATGAACATAACAATTCACAGTTGTCTGATTTGACTTCAGTTAATAGCTAAAATATAAAAATGTAATTTCAAAATTTTTTCAATAAAACACTTCACAGTAAAAAAAAAAAAAAACTACACAACATACAGTATGTACTTCATACATATGTTGTATGAAGTACCTATTTTCTGTTTATTGTCAAACTTCTTAATGTTTGTCCGGTTTTACTCCGGTTAATGGTACCGTAGTTAAAATGGTTCAATGTCAACTACTTTAACTAACGATTTTATTATTCTCAAGTTGTTCAATAAAAGATTTTAAAGTAAAATGTATAAAACAAATGTATTTCCAACTAATGAATGAAAGTTACTGATGTTTACTGTTATCTTGTTTACTCAGTTACTTCTTGTTCGGTTTTACTCCGGTTAAAAGGCAGTGAAATGACTCAGATTCAAGATAGAATTTCTAACTTTTATATTATCAAGTTACTTAATGAAACATTTTTACATAAAATAATGTAACATATATTTTCTGCTAATACCTTAAAATTACATTTTGTTTATTGTTTAACCAAATGCACGTACGGTTTCACCAAACGTATCGTAAGCGAAAGTGGTTCAGGTTAAACAGTTTTAATTTCTGACTTTTATATTCTCAAACTGTTCGATGAAACATTTCCAACAGAAAACGTATAAAATAAATGTATTTCTAGTTAACAAACAAGTTATTTTATTTATTGTCAAGTTACTTCCTGAGCTGGTTTACACATAGTTGTCTGGTTTTACTCTGGTTAGAATTTGGTAGAGATCGAAGTTGCATCATTGCTCTGTAGCTTTTAAATAATGAATTTAAAAACTTGTATTTAACCTGGCAAATCACTCTGGGATCACAAATATTTGCAAAGGAGACCAAAAAAAGAACCTTAGAACATGTTTTCAGACTCAGAGAGGAAACCTGAGAAAACCCAAAGGCCAAATCTAAAGCAGAGATTTTTGTGAGGCAACAATGCTAACCACTAACCCACTGTGCAGCAAATACAAACATAAAAAAAATAGATTTATAACCTATTTTTGAAATATTTCTTCATTGTGAAGCATGTTTTCCATTGGTCACCAGATGTACTCAATGTTATTTTGGTGGATGTAAAGAGAAAACCACAAGGGTTAAAAATGCAATACTATAAATGTTATTTTACTGCCAATGGTTCCAATAAAATAAACTTAATGATTTACATCTTAGTCATATTGATGCATTACCATTCTAAAAGGAAAAAAACTATACAGAAGGTGCCATTGATTATTCTTTAAAAGTAAAATATGTGTTAATTTGAGCAGTTTTAATAGATTTAATGACAAAAGTTAAAGATCTCTATTGGCTCATTGTAACGTTTTGTAATTTCAGATGACATGATTTATTTGTAGAACTGAGACCCCTGCTGAAATCTCTGCAGCCGTTCACACGTCTGCAAAGGTTTTGTGGTTATAGCAAAAGTTGACTCAGAGATAAATAAATATATCTCTTTCAAAACCCAATTTTAATAGTTTCTAATAGGATGCTTAAGAAAGTAATTAAGAGTATATATATTAAGTTAAATTCAAAATGATGCAAACAACAAAATGCACCAAAGAAACCTCTAAATCTTGGGGTGCTGATCACTTTGGCACACTTCCTCTGAACATCTGTGACACAGTTTCACAGCTGTATGTACCTAAAAAACAAAAACAAACACTAGCTTTGATATTATCTTTACTAAAAGACACGCAAATTCTTGTAACTGTTGTCAAAAGAACAAAAAAAAACAAGTGCACACAAAAGTCAGTCCAAACCAGTTTATTTGTTTTCAACTCTGTTCTTCACACGCTTGAGTCGTTTCGAAGTAAAAAGGTGTTTTTGTAAAACAAAAAGAAAAAACACGACTAAAAGTTTTTTGTAAAAACCAAAACCGAACAAACGATAAAGGAATGCCCAAAGAACATGTGGAATGCCTCAACATTTGGACAATAAGTCAATAAAAGATTAACTTAACATTTCACCTTTTGACAAAACAAAAAAATAATTTTTTTAAAAAGTTGCTGGCCAGTGTTTTTAATGGCAAATTTTATGACACAGTTAAGGCTCTACTGTAACGAGGAAAGAAATTTCCTTAATGTTTTAAACATAAAAACCTTGCTCCTAAAAATTAAACATCCTCTTGGACAGATCGGACCTGTGCGGGACTTTCCTATGAGTTTGGCTCCATCTTTAGCCTGAATAGGGGAACTGCAGGAGGACTGCCTTTTCAGAACCTAAGGTGATGGCGTCCAGGTTGACTGAAGAGTCTTCTTCCAAATCTTTATCTGTCGTCATCTTCACCTTCGCCGACTCTGGCAACTTTGCTTCATCTACAGAAACAAAATGACTCACGTCAACCTTAGGTTCGACCTTAAAGACCAGAGGATTCGGCTGAACGGTAACCTACCTGTGGGTGGAAGTGTCAGTTTTAGTTTTGTTGGTTGCGTTCCCCAGTTAACAGCGGTTATGTATCTTTCGCTTTGGTCCCAAACACGGAGGAATGCGAGCGACGAGGCCGAAGAGTTCAGAGCGTAGTAGTTGCCGTGAAGCAGGGATCGTTCTTTGCCTCGGAGGTCACTGAGGGATTTGAACCACGCTCTCACAGCGATGTGCTCCGTTCGATTGGACTGTTGATGCAAAAAGAACTGTTAGCACACGGCAAACGTTTGAACAAAGCAAAGGTTTGTTAAAAAGGTGGGTTTTTTTTAAGTTTGCTTCGCTAACTCGTAATCTGCCAACTAGAAATACATTTTCACTAAAGCTAAACATGTAAAAATTAGTGAAAGCTAATGCTAAAGCTATTGACGTTAGCTTGTTAGCTGTTAACATAGTTGGCAAAACCTAATTTAGTGGAAGCTAATTGGTCCGCTAACAGTTTTGAAAGTAAGAGAAAATGCTAATCTAGTAAACGAGTTTTGCCATTAGCCGTTAGCGTAACCTTGCCCAACCACCGGTCTCCAGACTGAACCCTTACCTCAGCAGCCTCATCAATGGGAGCATCTTTAGAAGGTTCTTTTTCCAGATCCCAAATCATTTTAGGAGATTCTGTGCCCTGGAAGGTAAACAATACAAAGTTTAAATCAAGCTGTGGAGGTGTTTAAAACAATTGAACATCTGGTCGTTTCAAAAGCTTACATCTGCCTGAAGGCCGATTTCATCTCCGTAAGTAAACACGGGGGTTCCAGGCAACGTGAACAACAGGAGCTGGTAGAGTCGGACCAGGTCCGGAGATGTTGCCACTTTGGACAGGTGCTCCAGTTTGCTGGCACCGAGACCCCAGCCCACGCTTCTCTGCTGAGAGTAAAGGGCGTCGACGTCTCTGATCCGCTGCACACCTGCATCGGCCGGGAATAATCGAACTCAATGAGACGTGCAAATGAAGACAGATTTTTATATTTTAAACAGAACAGCTCCAGCCTACCATCATTGGTTGTGCTGAGAAGGTCGGGCAGGACCAGGTCCACTCCAGTGGTGTTGACCAGTTCAGACACCTTTAGAGCTGGATCACCCTTGACTACACCCATCAGTGCCCTGAAACGAGGGACCAACCAGGTCATGGACACTTAAAGACATATCCCTGCTTTTAAATCCCTATTTTTCACATTTAAATCCTTCAGTTGGCTAAAAAAAATGAGTGAAATTTGCATGAAGTGTCCACTTTAAAGTGAGAAAACGACAAACAATAAATAACCAAGAACAGGGTTGAGATCAAACTTCACCACCAGGTGTCGCTTTACTGTGACGATACAAAACCATCATGGAGCTGTTATTTTTCTGGTTGACCTGGCTCTGTGTGACCCCAGACCCTGGAATGTTTCTGATCTCGAAATCTGCTCCGAAAACATCAACTGATATTTTTGCCGAGCCACTGACTTTCAAGAAACGACAAGGAACTTCTATTTCTGATTTTCTGCTTTCACAGCACCAGAGAGGGGGTTAAAAATAAAAAAAAAAAGCCACATTCACCTCTTCTTGGTGTCGTCGGTGCGGTTGCCCTGGACAGCAGCCTGGAGCATCGGCCAGTCGGTGAAGGTCGAAGCAAGGGAGAGGTCTGACACCTTGATGCCATCAACGCCGAAGCTCAACCAGTACTCTGCTCCGACCTGGAGAGGAAAATGATCAAAATTAGCTGCGGCAGCGAGGTTATTTTACTGATAAACTGTATGAACTTTCACAACGTCCCACCTTGAGCTTCTCCATGACTTCGTCGTTATTTCCAGTGAACCATGGAGCAGACCCCAGGTAGTTTGGGGTCAGGTCCAGCACCACAGAAATACCTAAAAGAAATAGTTATGTCAAACTTTTGTTTTAAAGTCAAACTGGAGTGATGCAGTTAATAACTTACCCTTCTTGTGGGCTTTCTCCAACACAGAATGCAAAAGTTCCTTCTTCCCATAGATGGAGTTAATAATTGTGAAGTCAAGGGTCGTCGGGTTGTCAGCCTGCACCGTGTGAAAAGGACCAAGAACCAAGCTTTTGACCTTTAGCTGAGTCAGCTGATCTATCTTTTCCTCCAGACCTGGAAAAGAACACGGAGGTGTGAATTTCACACGTGGCTAACACAACCTGGAGCTTGTGTGAGAAAATTATCAGTACAGAGATGAAGAGAGACTATAGTTGTAGCTCAAATAAGAGTAATTATTGTGGCGTTTGACTCCACCCACACCCTCTGCTGGCCGTGTGAGGCCAGAGCACAAGGAGGTCCTGTTTTACACGGAACAATAAGGTCACGTGCAGTTTATGGAATCCTTCCAAAAACCTGTTGGAAACAGGAGTGTTCCCAACTAATGGACTACAAGCTCAGAACATTCTGTCCTTCCTACAGGCCTCTTAAGATCTGTAGCTTAAAGAAAGACAGAACAAAAATGAGCTCAGAGAATAAAAAATTAAATAAGTGTTGCTCAACTTGAACCCTGGGATCTGATTAGAGGATATGACAGAGGAGACTGTCCCTCATGTCCTTTTGGCCTTTAGTCACTCAGTGCCAAGTCGAGTCAGCAGTTTTAGGATCCAGCTGTCTGATAGAGGCCAGAACTAAGACAGTCACAAGACTTCTCCACATGAATCAGCTGGGTCTGAAACGTTTCCTCTAAAATCTCATTCTGGGAACAATGCTGACACAGAAACCACAAAAAAAAAAAAAGAGGCAAGCAGGCTTTTATTCTGAAATCAAAACATGCATTACCTTCCATTCCGCCAGCAAATGCCTCGAGGTCAGAGATCTGATACATGGGTCCTTCATTCCACCAGTTCATCTCGGGGATGGGTTTGCAGCGAGGGGCTTGAACAATAATCACAATGGCTCCGGCCAGCATACCGACCCAGCCCAGCCAGAACAGGACCAGCAGCACCCAGCGGGTCCTCACCCATCTAACAATAAATATAAAGGAGGATGGGAAACCTTTAGATTGTCACGTACAAACACAGCTTTTGTTTTTAAAAAATGTAAAGTTTTTTTTACCCAGGAGTGCCGGCGACCTTCATCAGCTCCTCCTTGGAGAGGCCGGTGAACGTGACCTCGTCTTCGGGGACCTTCAGCTTCACGCTGCCATTCTTTTCACCAGCGGGGGGCTGGCCGTCCCCCGTCATGGGCTGCTTCTCGGGGTCCACCACGTCATTCAGCTTCACCTCCTCCATGTCAATCTCTGTGTCTTTACTCATGGTCTGAGGACAAAAAGAAAAAAATTAATCACACTTTTCCAAACTTATTTACTGTCAGAGTAGTGAGGTTATACTTCTAAAATACTTTTTTTCCTATACATTTTAGCCAGTTGTAGCCTTGCTTTATGCTAAGCGTGTGCATGATATGCACAATAACACCAAACAGACTAAAAAAAATGTGGTGCTCATAAAAAATAAATTAAACCGCCTGAATTTACCCTATAGCTATTTAGAACCAGCTTAACGGCATAGTGACGAAACTGATCCCGTCATAAACCACTTTGCGCTCCAGAGATTTCTGATGAAACACATGCACCGGCTTACTACCACCTCAGCGGAAGTACCTTCAAAATAAAAGCGCAGCAGCTCGTTAACAAAAAACGATCAAACGTTAAAAACAATGTACGGTATGATAATTCACGGGTGAATGAAAACTTTAAAAATGCTGCCATTTCCCCTGATCGCTCAACGCACAATAATTACTAACAGAACCGAGTTTTATTCAATTTGTCCAACCGGAAGTAGCCGGAGTTGACCGGCCGGCTTTTTTGACAGGTTAGTTCTGTCCCAATTTAATTTCATTTAATCGACATTTAACGAAATTGCCGAGTCTGAAACGGCTGATCGCGTTTTACAGCAGCGAAATACAATTAAAATATTTACCAAACACGAGCAAAAACGCAGGATAGCCGTTTGTCACCGAGTCATTTCTCTTTTATTAAGATGATGAAATACTACACTAAGCGTGCGTCAGCTACTGACAGGCTGATGCACGTGCCAAAAAACAAACATCGAGACTGTGTAATATTCATTGATTCTGGCGTGAAAAATTCTACAACCACAAAACAAATGGAATATTACCTGTTAAAAGCGGTAGAAGTCCGTCAGACTTTGTTATATTTACGTGAATCTGTTCTGGTCTGAACCGAGCGCGAGGAGAACACGGTGTATTTGTAGCCAAGCCTAAGCCCCGCCCTCCAACGAAAGCAACCAATCAAATCCGCCCTATTTGATCCTTCTCCCAAAATAATAAAAAACATGTTTTCCTTCTAATTTAAATCTAAAACCATCCCATCCAGGTTAAATCACACATTTAACTCCAGGTTTAAATCACTACTGGAGTTCTGTTTTAAATCCTCACACTGATGTCAGTTTTTTAATTGTTTCAAAACAGTACAAAATGTTCAATTCAAGCATTTTGCAATAACTGAGTGGTAAAAATGATAGAATTCTGCCTATATTTGATACCCAGAATACTTAGCAATCAGTTGGATTAAGCAAACATTTCTTGGTGATAATGTGTTCAGCTTCAAATGATTGATTTAATGATTAGGTGCAAAAAAGACCTTTAAACATTTCATTGCTGAGAAATCACGTTGATTTAATTCAATCAAGGCCACAGTAGAAGCTGGAGTGTATTTTATTCATGAGAATATTTATTTGATTTATAAAAGCCTTTCCCCAGCTGATCTTTATTAGGTTACAGTAAGAACAGACTTCTGAGAAAAACAGCAACATTATCTTCTATGTGCACGATTCCCCTGGTTTTGTTTGTGTCTTTTACATGTTTTTTTCTTCTTTACCTTCAGGGATTTTTTTTCTTCCTCAGCCCCCCCTTTTTTTTCCTGTTTGTCTCCACAGTTTAAAAACACGTGAACATCTTCCTGCAGCTGCAAATAGCTGCAGGAACAAGCCCCACTGCTCTCATGTGTCGGTTCCCATGCATGTGACTGCTTGTTCTGTTTATATGTTGTTCTTCCAGTACCATTTAATTCAAAAAAAAGTTTTGTCACCTTTTAGAGCGGGCAGTCATGTAACTGAATGTGTTTGTGCATTTATTTGTCTGTTAGCAAAATATTTCCTGAACCACATGATGAATTTCCACAAAATTCTCACTGAGCAAACGTTGGATGCACGTCTACAATTGATTAACTTTTGAAGTCGAGCCGATTCAAGATGGCCGTCACAGCTAGTCGATATTAGTAAACAGTAAAACTGCTACAACTCAGTTAGTTCTACAGCTTTTGAGCTAAAATCTGGTGTGGCAGTAGCTGAGAGTCCTCTTAAACATCAACTCAAAGGGCTAACACATCAAATAAAATATTTTCTTTGAAAGTCGGCATTGAATATTTGAGTAATCACTGTTTGTCTGTTAGCAAAATATCTCATACACCAATGGATGGATTTTGGTGAAACTCATAGAAAGTATTTACTGGGTGCACATCTACAACTGATAAACTTTTGGAGTCCAGCCAATTCAAGATGGCTGCCGCAGCTAATAGACATTAGCAAACAGTAAAACAGAAACAACTCAGTCAGTGTTTTAGATGTTGAGTTAAAATTTGCTGTGGTAGTAACTGACAGTCATCTTCAACACCTGCTCTGAGGGCTAACAGATCATGACACATCTTAAAACTCACACAGACATCTTGAAGAAATACTATATTGCTATATTTAGTTTTTGCCTCAAACCTAATTCAGAATAGATTGATATGCGAGTCTATTTCTGGATGCGTGACCCGTCCTCAGGTCAAAATGACCCGAGGTGATGTAAAACTGGGTCATTTTGCCGTGCGGGGGGAAGTTTCTGGGAGAGAGCCTCAACGTGACGCCTCTGGCTGAGATTCAACAAGTGTAGAGCTCAGAACAGAGCGAGTGTCATCTAAAAAAAACTGTTCAGATACTTCCAAGAATAAAAACTGTCTCCGTTTGCTTTCAGACGTGTTTATTTAGACGTGTCCAGGCATCGTGAGCAGCTCTCTATCTCCACGGTGCACGAAGTGGAAGCCCCACCATCTGGTTCGTGCTCTTATCTGGGCCTGCTGATCACGTGTGAGCAGAGTCCCGCTTGTTGGAGCTGCTGACTGATGTGAACACAGCGTGAGGGGACTTCATGTTCTCCATCAGTTCTACTTTACTTTACTCATCTTTTCATTCTAAAACAGACAAATGAATTAATAAAAAAGCAGGAAAAGGAAGAGAGTTGTGTCATGAACGGAGGGCGGAGCCAGAGGGAAAAGGGGAAAGGGCGTGCAGCGAAGCAGAAGGAGAGATGTGTAAACATGTTTATGAGCTTAGTGGGGGGGACCGTCGCACAATACTGAGCTAAATATGTTCCTCCAAGAACCACGACTCAATTCTTCATATCTGTTACAGCTAGTTCTGTTTGGACAAACCAAGAAAAACATACAAAGAGGATTTTATTGCAAGTGATCGTTCAGATTGTGGTCATTCATTTTGACGAGTTTATCAACTGAGTTAGCATTTAGCTGATTTACACACAGAGACAACCTACAAGGACTACCAATCTGATATTTTTTATAGAAAAGGTGTACATCATGAGTCTGATGTTTGTGACTTGATTCTGTTACAAAATAAAGTGGATTAATGCCAAGGCTGTGAGAAGTTGGGGTGCAGGCAGTGCTGCAGCTCCCCATGATGGATGCCAGAGGAGTCCTCTGAGAGGGCATGCATGTCTGAGTACATAATTATAGAGTTAATGAGGGGAAAATTTTTTTGCCTAATTCTGACTGGACCAACAAACTAACAGCTAAAGAGGACCGATATCAAAAACTTTATATTCACTGATGTTAATCCTCTTTCGCAATGGTGGGCACAGCTAAACAAAAAGTTAGCTTTACTAACCACTAATCCGCTAAACAAGAATCTTAGTTTTACTAACTCTAAATGGCTAAGCAGATAACAAAATTAGTGGAAGCTAATGCTAACTGCTAAGACAACTCACAGTCTTCATATCCTTTGTATTTTTTTAAATACAGTTGGAAGTTAGTCAAACAACAAACAGCAAATACTCTCTCTAACATATTATATACATAGTCAATTTGTGAATTGGTTATTTAAATATTGTTAATGTTATTTTTATTTCTTTTTGAAGCTCTTAGTTTGAAGTTTAGCAGCTAAAGATGTTATATGCTACACACACAGTGCCTGACACATCCAGTGCTGCTTGTAAGGGGAAATAATTTTGGGATTAATGACAAAAGCGCACTTAAAATTTAGCAAAAGCTAACTGGTCTGTTAGCGGTGTCCAAAGTTAGCAAAAAAAGCTAATCTGCTAAATGAGACGTTATTTCGGCTATTAGTGGATTAACAAATTCACAGAACTGTTCCCACCACTGCCGTTTTGCATCTCAATTTTGTCTTTGATGGTTATTTCAGCAGAAACTGTGTGGCATCGAAAGTGCTACTGCTAGCTGCTTCTGCGGCCTTTTGCATTGATTGACAAATAACCTTTTTTGAGATTAAAGTTGTTTGAAGGTTGATTTTATTCACTAAGATTAGCAGGTCGCTCATCAGTCTGGTCAGAAATAAACTATTTTTTTCCAAACTGAGGTTGCAGAAAGACTTATCCACAACAGGTAAGATACTGATTGTTAAGAACCTTTCCACTGAGCCCCACTTAAAGTATCTAATCTGTTGTTTTAATGGTGTCTGTTGTTGGTTTGTGAACTCACAAACAGTCTCTCAGAAAGGAAATAAAGTCAAAACTGCTGACTAGTTTTTCCTGTTTTTTATAGGCAGGAGGGAGGGTGAGCTGGTAATTATGTCAAAATTACACGCAAAGACAGTACAGTGCTGCTCTGTATAAGGAAAGAAATGCCAGGAAAACATGTTCAAGTTAGTCCAACATGTCAAGAATAAGGAAACGAGGTGTGTAATGTATGAGTTCTTCATTCCAGCCTAGCTCAAAAAGTCCAAAAGTGACCAAATATAAGTGAGTGTGGAGTGAGGTGGATTCACACACACACACACACACACTGTCTCACATTAAATCCAAGTCTGATCCCCGGTGAGCGAGTTTATTTTGCTACCCAGCATGTGCGTGATGAAAAAAAAAAGAAAAAAAAAAAAGGAAAGAGCAGAGCAGACCAGTTCAGACCAGTCCGTGAGAGGATTCATGCTTTCATCTCATTGTTTCTGGATCACTGTAATCTGCACCCGCAGACCCAGAAACACTGAGTTCATTCAGCACGACGCTGAGGAGCTCAGTTATTGATCCCTTCAGCTTTTCAACAAGTTTTTTTTCTCTTTCAGATGTTAAATCCACTAAACATGTTTAGTGTCTTTCAGTTAAAATAAACAAATATTAAGAGATAGAATAAAATTATTATTTTGATGATCTGAGAGTAAAATGCAGAGTGAAGTGTTTCACAAGGTCATCCACGACTCATAAATTCAGTCATATCTGGTGGACTTTGAGTCATATTGTGTAATAATGTTCTCTAAAATCATACTCTCACCTCCCTGATCATACATTTTGATAACTTGTCTGCTTCTAATCTCATTTATGCTGCATTTTGTTTGCATAAAACGTTCCTTTCTGTACATTTTAATGCTTTTATTAACAAGAATGTGAGACCTAGTTTCTCTATCAGGGTGGATAGAGATGGTTAACTCATTGATACATTCACTACAAAAAAAAGACCAGGTGTGTTTCAAACGAACAACTGTAAGAGCAAAGGTGAGCAGACAAATCAGAGGTGGTCAGAAATGAGCAGAGGTGGGCACAGCTCCGCTAATCTGCTAATAGCAGTTAGCTATTTTGCTAACTTTGGAAACTATTCCGCTAAATTAAGTTTCTGCTAATTTTAAGTCCACAAAAAAAAATCCCAAGTGTAAAACTTAGATTTTTAAGCTGTTTATCCCAAATTAAACAAAACCTATTCCCTCTGTGCTGGACGTGTCAGGCACCCTGAGTGTAGCATGTAGCAACTTTAGCAGCCAAACCTCAAACTAAGAGTGTCAAAAATAAATATTTAACAATATTTAGATAATAAATACAAAAAATGACTTTGTATAGAATAGTATAGATAAAGTATTTGCTATTTGTTGTTTGGCTAACTTTAAACAGTAGCTAGGCCTACTTATAAAATACAAACTTGTAGCTTTCATTAATTTTTTATCTATTTAGCATTAGCGGAACTAAGATTCTTGTTAGCGGATTAGTGGTTAGTGAAGCAAATTTTTTTGGTTAACTGCTTCCAGCCTTATAAATAAGGTGATGAGCTCAATATTTCTCTCCATTTAACTTCCTTCATCAGGAGAACTTCTTGAGAATTGTTGCCAAACCCTTTTTATGACTCTGAAGCCCTGTACCTTCACCACTGTCTGCCAGCAGCAAAGAAAGGCTCCATGTTATGTAAGAATTCTCCAGGACTGTGAGCAGAATGTGAAACACTACGGTGCAGTGATGAAGCACTCTGTACTCTTTGTAACTCTGGCAGTAGAGCAGAGAGGCGGAAGCCCTGCTGAGCCTTCAAACCCAGAGGTGACTCAAGTCAAAAACCACCATAAAGTATTTAAATTTAACAAACAGCCATTACAAAAATCTATCCTTCCTGGTGGCACAGACTGACTGAAACCTGTTGATGTTAGCTGTTAGCAGACTTAAAGTTGGCTAAACCTAATTTAGCAGAAGATAATTTGTCTGCTAACAGTTTTCAAAGTTTGTGGAGAAGCAAATTTGCTAAACAAAAAAACAGTCCCACTATTAGCTGTTAGCTGATTAGCAGAACCACCACAGGTTCTGTTTAGTGATGGGCACAGCTAACCAGAAAGTTAGCTTTGCAAACTCATAATTTGCTAACTAAAAATATAGTTTCACTAATGCTAAACCACTAAGACTATAAAAAGAATATCAGAAAGTAATGCTAAACAAGTAATTAACAACTCGAACAGCTAATTATTAAGATGGCAAAATGGTCCTTTAACGGTTTTCAAAGTTAATGAAAAAGCTAATCCGCTAAAAATCGAAAAATTAGTTCCGCTATAAGCTGTTAACTGATTACTGGAATCATGCCCACCATTGTCTATCCCTCTAAAAAAACCATGTACCAGGCTACTTCCTGTTTGAGAATGAAGCCATAATTTCATATATATTTATAGCCAGGATGTGCAAGCTGAGGTTGTGGGACTAAAAGTCCCCGTTTTTTTATTTTTAAGCGTCAAATAACAAATTACAGCTAAGTGCGTTAGAAAAATAGATATTTCAACGTATGATAGCAAAGTAGAAAGAATGTGTAACAAAAGAAGTCAGTACCTAGCCAAAATTATTTTAGATGGATTTTTATTTTTTTAACGTTCCATTTGTTTGAATGGGGCTTAAAACTTATACTGCAGCCAGCCTGCAAGGTGTGCTTGTGCTTTATTGGCTTCAACTTCCAGGTTCTGTTACTGTGTTTAATTATTTGTTCTTTGTTACCGCTTCAGTCTAAAGGTTTTACAGATGCTGTTTCAGAAACCATTACATACATCTAAAAGTAACAGTACGTCTGGTGCAGACGGGGACACTTCCTGCTGGAATATCCTCTAATTCCTGGAAATCAAAATGAACATATTGGTGTAAGGGAAGTAGGTCTCCCGTTGGTTCTGGATTTCAGTCCTTCTGCTCTGATTTCTGTCTCTAAGGGTTTCATTGGAAATGCCAAACCAGACCCACTGACAACTTTGGCTTAAACATTTACCTCATTTGTGTCCTGCTGCACATTTTCCCTTCAATTTAACAGGAAATTACTGGCCGTGAGAGCAGCAGCAGCAGCAGAGAAGATGAACGTCGACCTTTGAGTTGATGCCCGTGGGAGCTAAACTTTGAAATGGCTTTGCAAAATAAAAAAAAATAAAAATAGTGATGTGGGGTTCTTGGAAGTACTTGAACACATTGAGTTTCTTTGTCTTTGTTAAGGTCAATCAGATGGAAACTGGTTGTATGGTCAAACTGGGATGCAGATGGGAACATTGTTGGTGGATGGGAACGTTCTACAGAATGCACAGCTGGAGCTTCCTCTGCATTGATGTTATGTCGACTCTTGCTCTCTTTGTTCTATTGTCTCGAACAGGGTATGTCCAAGAAGTCATGCTTTTCTGGTTTTAGCACCATCTTTGAAACTGGATTTGTTTATTTTCAGTAATTTAAATAAAGAATTATTGTGGAAATACATGGAAACATAAGTTCACCTCCCAGAAATGAGCAAAAAAAAAAACAACTATTTATTCTTGAGTCTCTGTTCAATCTGTGCTGTTAAAATGTGTAACTCCACAGCTCCCTCTGGAGTATTGTTGCTCTCATTACTTTTTAGGAGGATTGAGGCCCAACTCTGAGAAACTTCCTTCTGTTTTGTGGTTCTGATTGAATTAAATGCACCACCTAAAGTTGAGATAAACGCTAATGTAAATACTTTTAAAAACTTTTACATATTTCTTATTGTTTAATGCAAATTGAATGAATGAATGAATGAATGAATGAATGAATGAATGAATGAATGAAATTTATTTCAGACAATTTCAGACAATTAA
>JARVJO010000001.1:15099366-15110089 GCA_031762555.1 Cynodonichthys magdalenae
GTAAAACTCCGTCGCGAGTAAAACTCCGTCCACAAACAGGAAGAGAACTCCGTGACAAACAGGAAGAGAACTCCGTCCCAGGAAGAGAACTCCGTCCAAATTCATTTTATTGTATGCTTATAAAATGTTGGTAAATCTGTATATTTGACTGTATTAAGTGTGACTATAAATCTGAATTCATGTTAGTTTTTTGTGTGCTTTTATGTGTTTTCAATTTGTATTTTTGTTGGGTTGCTGTTTATCAAATGTGCTGTGCGCAGTTTGACTTGCCTTTTTTTTTTTACTTTCATGTCACTTGAAAATTTAAAAATTTTCAACTACTAAAAACACAGATTTAAAATTCCACTTTGTGAGATTTGGAGCATGTTACTGTTAAAGTTAAACTTTACAAGTGTTATCTTTTTTACAAAAGAAAACTGAGAAATTTAAATAAATTCAGATGCAAATTTGTGCTCATGTGTCTTTTATTGATTTAACTCAATTTCAAATCAAGATGGCCGCCACGGTATAATAACAGAAAACAAACATTAATGAGCAAGTTTCACTGATAAAGAGCTAAAATTTGATGTGGTTGTAGCTGATATTCATCCTCAACGCATACTGAATGTGACATAATCGATCTCAAATTTTTGTTGCAAATAAATATTTTGGCTTCACTTTAGAGAACAAAGAAATTTGGCCAATTTTATTTTATTTATTTAGGCTACTTTCATTTATTTATTTTATATTGAACAATTGTATTAAACATTACATAACAGTATCATAACAATATGGCTTATCTTATTTAAATATATTATTGTTCTTATTTTTAATTTTTGGCTAATTTAGCCGACGTCGCTTCTTCTATACGTAATCGCGCACTCGCCTACGTCACCAAACAGGAAGTGTCGAGCGAGTAACTGTAGAATCAAAACAGAGCGACCGACTGCCGCTTTTTCTGACAGCTCCGCTCGTGGCGCCGTGTTTTACTCTTGTTTCTACGGACAGCGGACATGTCGAGGAAAGCCAAAGAAGAATATCATCGGTTCTTTACGGTTACCGAGCCGCGGAAACACGAGAAGGGACACACCGAATACAAAGTGACCGCTCGGGTTAGTTTTAACTCTTCGTCGCTCTCCGTAGATCTAATCTCATAGTACTTATTGTGTTATTGTAGTTAATACAGCTGTAATTTATACGTTTTAAAAGTAATTTTGTTTTCGAATAAAAGGCACTGTAGTCAAAAGGGAATCGTGTCCAAATATTTAAATAGATAAACAATAAGTCTTTTATTTGAGGCAGTGAAACAAAGAGGACTCGTGATTTGCTTCATTCAGATCCCTCATGACTACTTCAAAGCCCTGTGATGCTGACAGACAGGCGCTGAAAGGATTTATTTGTTTTCATATTTATTAGTAGTGAGGCACAATTTAAAGTTTAATTCTCAAAAAGCTGTTCTTGTTCTTCACAGTTTGTGTCCAAGCGTCACCCGGAGGACGTGAAGGAGGTGGTGGTGTGGAAGAGGTTCACGGAGCTGAAGAAGCTCCACGGAGAGCTGGCCTACACGCACAGGAACCTGTTCAGAAGGCTGGAGGAGTTCCCACCTTTTCCACGGGCGCAGGTTTTTGGTCCGTTGGGTTTCGGGACTCCCGCAGACTTACTCAGAGTATTCGGTTTTTGTTGGTCTGACATCGTGTTTCTTGTGATATTTCCACTATGGCCGTGGTTTGTTGTGTTTATTTCAGGGAGGTTCGAAGAAGCTGTGATTGAGGAGAGGAGGACGGCAGCAGAAAACATGTTGCTGTTTACCACCACCATACCTGCACTCTACAACAGCCCACAGCTCAAGGACTTCTTCAGGGTGAGGACATGAAACACAAAAACAGCCTCACTTCCATTCATTTCCCCTCAACATTCTTGCTTCTCCTCCAGGGCGGTGAAGTCACAAGACCTCTGGATCCCTCCCCCTTGGCCTCAGCCGGACCCCTGCCTCCCCCACTCATCCCCCTGCCCGAGCGGAGGGCCTCGGACTGCGACCCTGCCGAAGAGGAGGAGGGTAGGGAGGCTCCACTTTTACCCCAAGACCTGGGCACCAACATCAGCTTAGAGGTCGGGGAGCCAGAGGTGGCAACTGAGGCTTACAGCGAGATGGGAGGATCTCCGAGGGGAGGAGAGGAGGAGGAGGATGACAGCGACGCAGAACTGGATGAACGAGGTGTGAATGTCAGAATTTGCTAAAGTTTTTAAAAATCCTTGTTACTTATTTTTACTTTTTTTTTTTTTTTTTACAGCTTTAGCCTCATCGCCTGAACAATCCCCAGTGAGACGCCATGAATCCAAAGAGACCCAGGAGGAGTTTGATTCCCTGTTTGACTCCATAGCAGAGGAGCGAATCCCATCCCCGAAGGAAGAGGGACCCCCTCCGCTATCGGACAACGACTTGGCGGTTTTTGATCCCTGCTTTAAACAAGGTGATGCAAATCTAAACCTGATTAATACACAATATTAGAAAGTTTTGATTTTGTGTCTCGTAAAACAGCAGGTAGAAGTTTCTCTCTCCTGAACTGACTTTGTAAAGGAAAAAAGGGCATAAAAGTTAACGATTTAGTGTTTTGTCTTCAGACAGGTCGAATTCCTCGACGGACCACTCGGAGCTGTTCTCGCTGCCGCTGGAGAGTCTGAATGGAGGCGACGTGGAGTACCTGAACCAGGCTGCCAAGGAGCTGAAAGCTGCCATGGAGAAGGAGACGGAGGAAGAGTTCAGTTCTGCCATTTGTGGATACAGGACGGCGGTGGATTTACTGATCACTGGAGTTCAGGGTAATTGATCCGGACCCGACTGTAAAACTGGACGGGTGTACCGAGAGATCCACCGAAGTTCGGCTGATACAGAAAATATCCAGAAGTTCAAAGAAAAACTGTGTTTTCAGTGAAAACATGGGGTTGAATGAAACTTGCTGCATTAATAAATGTAAAAGAAGCAGAACACTGGCTAAAAGCTAAAAGGAGCAGGATGCTAGCTGAAGGCTAAAAAGAGCTAAATGCTAGCTAAACAACAAAAGTAGCAAAGGGCTAGCTAAAATGAGCAAAACACTCGTCAAAACCTGCAAGAAGTTAGTTAAAAATAGCAAAAAAGTAGTGAAGTTGTGAAAAAATCCAATTAATGTCTAATTCTTAATTTTTTGCAATAAAATAAAATAATGAGTCTTTCTCACTGCAAAGTTTTCTAGACTTTAGTCAAAGTAAACAGACAGGAGAGTGTATTTTAAAAGCCCACTGCTTCAAGGAGGCTTTTTTATGTTTAAATGTGGTCCAATGTTAGAATTTAATGATTTTTGCCAATACCTTTGTGTGCAAGTTGGTCATTTTATCTGCCATGTTACCAAAGTATCATCATATCGTTATCATTATACCAACATGAATCAAGATGGCTGCCATGGCCAGCTAACCCTAGAAAGACAGAAATAGCTACGCTTATCTTATAATATTGCATCGTTTACATTTATCGCAGTTTACAGTTTAGCAGTGGTAGCGTGGCCGAGTGGTCTAAGGCGCTGGATTTAGGCTCCAGTCTCTGAGGAGGCGTGGGTTCGAACCCCACCGCTGCCAATGCAACTTTTGGGGACCCCGTTAGGACCACTAGTTTAGTGGTCAGTGCTGCAGTCTTGTTACTAATGAGCACATGTAAAATCAGGCATCATGGCAGTGTCTCAATTCACGGGCTGCATCCTCATAAGCAGGTAGTCCAGGTGGGCCACATCCTTCCCAGTCTGGGTAAGCTGCATGAAACTGCTGTGAAATGACATAAGTTTGCGTAATCACGCACTACCCGTTACCATAGTGATCGGTTTCATATCAGACTTAAAATGCGTTGGGACATGTATTCACACGTCTTTTCACTGGAAGAATAACGTCACAGTTAAAACGTTACACATAAATAAATAAAAAATAATAATAATTTGGGTTTAGCTCCAGTATCAGTACTTGTAGTTGCATTTTATTTCACATCTTACTGTAGCAGGAATTTCATCACCTAAGTTGTTAAACTTTCATTTAAAAAGAAATTCTTCAGTCCGCGATAAATTTCCAAACTACGCTGACTTGATAAATTATAAAAACTCGACTGTCTTTGTTTCCCTGTTTAGTTTGCTGTCGGAGCATTGAATCCTGGGACACATCCTTGATATGTGAGATTTTGTGGGCCGCTATCTTCAGCCGCATGAGTAGGAGCCTTCGAACTGGGACAGCAGTAGGCGCGGGGCAGTGACGTATGCAACAGACAAATGTGCACTCACGAAGATGCAGCCCGTGTCCAAATTATCTCTGAAAAGGTCGATACCAGGTTGCATCAGGAACGACTTTAGGTGTAAAAATGGTGACTCTTTTGTGAACCTGTACTCACTGTGGGAGGAGCACAGAGTTCCTGAGCTGTATGGTAGTGTGGCCGAGTGGTCTAAGGCGCTGGATTTAGGCTCCAGTCTCTAAGGAGGCGTGGGTTCGAACCCCACCACTGCCAGTTATAGTTTTTGGGTCAGGGTTGCAGTCTTGCAAGTGTTAATCCCAGGTTGTACCCAGCGTAAAACCTTTGCAAAATATTTTATGCAGTGTCAGTGGTGGCAATCCCAGAGCAGCTGAAAGAAAAACAAGAATTAGTTGAGTACAGTGTTCCTTTATTTTCAGGGTCACCACAGTGGGAGAAGGAAATATGACTATAAAGATTCAGTAATTACAAACCCCTACAGCCTCAAGAGTATTGGCAGTGGTGGGATTTGAACCCACGCCTCCATAGAGACTGGAGCCTAAATCCAGCGCCTTTGACCACTCGGCCACACTACCACACAGCTCAGTAACTCTGTGCTCCTTTCTTCAGGGGGTCACCACACTGAGTACATTGTTTTTTAAATATGCCAACCATTTCATATCGTTCCTGATGTAACCAAGGGTTGATCTTTTCAGAGAAAACTTGGACACATAGTGCCTGATTTTACTTGTTCACATTAGTTACTGTAAAAAGCCTCAGGATTACAAAACTGTAGCACTGAGCCAGAAAGAGGATGTCTTTCTTGAAGAAATGCTTTTGTTCTGGATGTTCCTTTATTTTGGGGTCACCACATTGAGAGAACTTAACATTAAGGAAGACCTCTGCACTAAGAGTATGGCTGGCAGTGGTGGGATTTGAACCCACACCTCTGTAGAGACTGGAGCCTAAATCCAGCGCCTTAGACCACTCGGCCACACTACCACACGCTTGTCTTCAAAGAACATTGTTTTTTGTCAGCAGCTCCCTTCAGGTTGAATAATGAAAAATTCATCATTTTACTTTGGATGGCCTTCCTGACAGAACCTGGGATCGACCTTTTCAGAGAAAATTCACATGGTGCCTGATTTTGCTTGTTCACATTAGTTACTGTAAAAGGTCAATTAGCAACCTCAGGCTTAAAAATAAAAGGGTAGCATTGAGCTAACGCTGCTTGAGAAAGAAATTGGCAGTGATGGGATTTGAACCCACGCCTCCACAGAGACTGGAGCCTAAATCCAGCGCCTTAGACCACTCGGCCACACTACCACACACATTTCTCCATAGAATACTGTTTTATTTTGACCTTAGCAGAGATAATTTAGACACATGATGCCTGATTTTACACGTGCACGTTAGTAACTGTAAAAAGATGTCCATTAGGGGACTCAAAATTACAGGACTGCAGCACTGACCACTAAACTAGTGGTCCTAACAGGGTCCCAAAAAGTTCTATTGGCAGCGGTGGAGTTTGAACCCACGCCTCCTCAGAGACCAACCACTGACTCATTAAATATTTTGTTAACAGACAAACAGGACCAACAGTTGAGCCTAAATCCAGCACCTTAAACCTCTTGGTCACACTACAACACACCTTTCCTCAAGAGTTAAAATCTAACAGCAGGTGTATTTATATGTTTTTATGACGTTTTTTAAAATTGTTTTTGTTTTTTTGCACACAGGAGACTCAGATCCGGTCCGTAAGGAGTCCGTGATGAGAAAGACGGCTCAGTACCTGAAACACGTCGAGATGCTGGTCGACAAACACGCCTCACCAGGTCACACTAACGCAGCTACACACACTCACACACCGGACCTGTAAATGCAAATATTAAAAATAAAAAAAAAGACTTAAGGAAGGAACTCAAAGACAAACTTCAGCTCCAACAGCACAAAAATCTTCAAACAGTTATTTGTACAAAAGGTGACACCTCTGAGGTGCACACTACTGCACACTGGTCCTTTGGTTGTTTTTGTTCAGTACTAAAGGCACACAACCCACAAAATATGAAGAAATTAAAGTGAATTAACAAAGAAATAAATAAATTAATATTTCTTCTCTTTATCTTCCTTTTATAATGTGTTGATTTTGAATAAATGAATGTGTATGTATATTGTCGATTTGCATTTTGCACAATGTTTTGTTAATAAATATGATTTTAATTTAAGTTTGTAAAGTGTTTTGTTGTTGTGTTTTGGAAGAGAAGTCATGCTTCATATATAAAATGAGCTTTTCAGTTAATTTGTTAATTGTATTTATGTGCACATGTAAATATGTTGAAGTGAGCTTAATATCAGGTTTTCAACAGATTAAACAACACTCTTGAGGTCAGAAAATGAAGGAGAACAATTGTTTTTTTTTACATACAAATACATATATGTGTGCATCTGGAGTCACTGGAGTTTTAAACGACTAAAAAATTATGAAGAATCTAAAAAAAATTATCTTAAATGTCTGAAATCTTAAGGCCCTCTGCTAGAAAAGGTTTTACTAAACTACAAAAGTTTCCAAACTCAAAAAAAGTGATGCAACACAGTTGTTTTCCTGTTTCTCAATTTTTAGAAATGTTACTTATTTTAACAAACATCCATTTATTTAAACACTTTTCCTGTAATATTTTAAAGTTAGAGCCCAAAATGATTCATAGATTGATGCCAACATTTGTGTAAATGATGCTGACATCCAGTGCAACAGGAAGTGTTGATGTATTCAACCTCTCCTTCAGGCGTCAACATTTTAAGTTTTTTTTTTTTACATAATATACTTACTGTTTGTTTTAGGTTTTTCAGATTGTATGCAGTAGCTTATCAGTACCTGTAGGCGGCGCTGTTGGTTCTTAAATAATAACACCTGGTTTGCAGAAACTCTTACCCTGTCTTGTTTAAACCAGGTAATTGATTGTTTAGGGGAAATAAATAATGTGAATGAACCTATCATGCCAGATAATTTAAATAAAAAACAGCTGCTGCTTGTTGTGTCATTAAGGTTTCATCTCTGCAAAGTTAATATACATAATACTGATAACTCATTTATAAGGACTTCAGATGGTTTTTCCACCCAGTGTCTGTACAGTTCTTGAACCCAACCAGCATATTTTACTGTCTGTACTTAAAATGAACAAGCCGAGAACTTCAAAACAACTGCAGCTAAACAGTATCTGGAGGTCATATCTTTAGGAAACAGTATAAAATCCAGCAAAGACATCCTTTAACAATCATGTATTCAGCTAATAGGTTCTTGGTTATCACCTTGTTTGTGCTGAAATGTTATTTTATGAGCCAAAATCCATTCAATTCTGATATATTTTGTATTTTTCATAAATTAAATTGAAGAAATCGTAAAAATTGTCTGTGACTGGCTGCTTGGATCAAAGTTACAAGCTAGCTGCTAGAACGCTAGTTAGAATTTGATTTGTTTTTATCCAAGGTTTTAGCTAGTTTGCTTCTAGCTAGCTAATGAGAAATTTTTTCTAGTTTCAGCCAAAGTTTTAGCTGGCTAGCTGTTAAAAATTTTGTTAAACTTTTGACTAGTTTAAGTGAAAGTTCTAGTTAGCTTGCGGCTATCGGTGTTAGCATAAATTCTAGCTAGCTGCTAGAAAGCCAGTTAAAACTTTGACTAAGTTTTAGCCAAAGTTCTAGTTAGCTTTATGCAGCCTGTGTCCAAATTATTACCTAGCATCACCTTTCACTAGTTTTTTGCCAAAGTTCTGGCTAATTTGCTGCTAGCAATTGAGAACTTTTGCTAGTTTTTAGCTAAAGTGGCTAGCTGCTAGAATGTTATTTAGAGGTTTGAGTTTTGGGCCAAATTTCTAGCTATTTTGTTCTTGTACTTTAGTACAAGCTAGTCAACTGCCAGAAAGGTAAACTGAACTTTCCAGTTTCCAGATAAATATGCCATTCAAAATGGGTTAATTGCTAAGTTGCCTGTTATGTGTCAACACAATACTGGCGATAAGGAGCCGTTTTATGTCTTAAATTAAAAACGAAATAAAATAAAAAACTTTTGTCTGAAAACAGCCATGAACTGCCTGAACTGAAAATGAGGAGGTAAAAGATAAAAAAGCAAGTTTTGTCTTTTTTTTTTTATTTTTGAGTACAAATTTTGTTAAAAGAAAACCCAAAGAGAACAAAGATTAACCCCAGGCTCAACCCAGCACCTTCTTTCTTTGAGGGAGCAGCACTAACTCATAATCCACTGAGCTGCCCAAAAGAAGAATCTGAATTATTTTTGCTTTAACACAGACGGATAGCGGTTAGTTGGAAAACAAAGAGCGGGATGTGGATAAGAGAAAATAACCACAGCCAAACAGCCGAATCCCTTCTCTGGAGAGAAGGGGGGATGAGCGAAGGTCTGGAAACAGATGGAGAGGTGACAAAAAAATGGAGGCCTGCAAGAGGAGCAGGCTCCCCTTTTTTTCTCCAACCAGATGAGGGGATGAAGGGGTGACCAAGAGATAACAGAGGATGGAGGGGAGAAAAAAGAAGGGATGAGATTAGAGGATAAGCGGAGATGATCCTTCTATTGTTGAAGGAGAACCTCCCTCATCCTGTATCTCTAATGCTTTGTTTCAACCGTTGTGGGGCGCTTGAGGTGGATGGAGGGATGACGGAGAAAGATAACATTGCTCCATCCTGTTATATATCACCCCCCACTTTTTTTTTTCATCTCCACCTGTGAAATGCAGAGGATGTGAGATGGAGAGGAGACCAGGCAGGGAGGTGCAGCAGTCGTAACATTAACATGCTGAGAGTGTCAGCACTCTTCTCTCTTTCTCTCCCTCCCTCCATCATCGCTCTTTCCATCCCTCCCTCTGTCTTTTTCTCCTCACTGGTCACTGCAATTATACCATCCAAACACTCCAGCCTGAGAGCATAATAGCTCGCTCCTCTGTGTGTGTGTGTGTGTTATCACGAGAGATCAAAAGAAAGGGATGTGTGTAACCATGCATAATTTAGTGCCACACGTGGTGCATTAAGTGTGCATGTATGACACGAGGGGCAGCTGTTGGTGTGTGCGTGGGTGAACACGAGAGTCCCACCGACTAGAAAAACTGCTTCTCCAACCTCTGACCGTACACACACTTAAACGCGCTCCAGTAGACCCACTTCACACACGTGTATGTGTGTGTGTGTCCCTCACACAAAAACGCACTAATGGATGCTCGGAGACACAAACCATCATGACCCACATGAGTTAAACTCAACAGAACACCTGCTTTTATGCTGTATTTATGTTTGTTTCCTGGACTTCTCCTCCTCCTCTCAACCTTCCATGTCTTCCTTCTTCTCCCATCACGCACCTCCCCTCCGTGAGCTCGTTGTCCCTCACTGTCCACTCATTTCTCTCTGTCACCTTGCCCACAGCTATTTGAGCACCCTTCTATCTCACACACTACCCCCCACCACCACCTTTCACACACATAAACACACATCTATTTTCTGTTGCTCTCATGCCTCTATTCCAACCTGTCTCTCTCTCTCTCTGACACACACACACACACACAATCAATCTCTGTCTGTCTTGACATATGTTCTCTCCGGGTCTCTTCAGCTGGGCCTGAATATTAAATGAAGGGTACGTCATGCAAAGCATCTAAGCATACTTTGAAAATTTGAAGGAGCCACTCCAACATTTAAATAACTGTAACGTCGCTCAGTGGTCGATATGAGTATCGAACTACCTGTGAAATCTGTGAATGATGTAGTATCTTTGTTGTGGACGGCCATCACAAGAATTCAGTTTGTTTACAAAAACAGGAAATATAAACTGTGGTGATAAAAGCAACTGAGCTGACAGGTAAAATGTGTGGACATGGTTCAATGCTAAAATGTTAACAATAGCGGAACTAATTTTTTGTGCAGCAGATTAGCTTTGCCACTAACAGTGAAAACCGTCACTGGACCAATTAGTTTTTGCCAACTTTAAGTCTGCTAACAGCTAACTAACAAGCTAACATCAACAGGTTATGCTAGTCCCACCAGTCTTTAGCTTCAAGGAGACAAAGACGTGACGCAGACTGAGTGACAGTCATCATTGCAGTTAGCCATTAGCAGTTAGTGTTAGCTTTCACTAATTTTTACGTGTTTAGCGTTAGATTTGCAAAGCCACAGTTTTAGTTTGCAGATTAGCATTTTCACTAACATTTAAAACCGTTAGTAGACCAGTTAGCTTCTGGTAAATAAGGTTTTGCCAACTTAAAGTTTGATAACAGCTAACTAACAAACTAACATCAAAAGGTTTTTTAATTCAATTCAATTCAGTTTATTTAAATAGCACCAGGTCACAGCATACGTCGTCTCAGGGCACTGTAAACAAAAATCAATCTAAAGAAGCCAGCAGATTGTGTAGAATCACGTCATCACAGTCTCCCATCCTGAGCAGCACATTGGTGACAGTGGAGAGGAAAAACTCCCTTTTAACAGGAACAAACCTCCAGCAGAACCAGA